>JANFOE010000056.1:5000-619078 GCA_025667525.1 Glebionis coronaria | reverse complement strand
AGATATAATGGAAGCTATAGAAAAATTAATATTAGGGATAATGATTGACAAATGAGTCCGGATAACCTAACAAAGGAAATTGGGAAGATGTTCCAATGGATGATGACGGTTTAGTCACTTTATGATTCCATTTCTTGGGCGGGTGTGGGCAACGTGTCAAATGGATGTTGGTCCATAGGCGTGGGTCAAACGGACGTTTACCAATATTTGGACTAAATGGGCGCGGATAAAATGGACAATGGGTCAAAGGGGCTCGGGCCAAATGAACAAATGGTGCAAATTTTTTGTTTATATTTTTAATTTGCCACCCATTAATTAATGGGCAAAAAATACTCATCACATGTTATCCAAAATAACTATTTATTCAACCCAATGTCTTTATCTTGTCCAAATAACGCAACTAAAATAAAAAGCTAATACAAATTTAGTTCATTAGTTTAAAAAAAATTCAAATAACCCAAATTTAAATATATAGACATAATTTACCACATCTAAATAAATGAAGGGTCTCCTCTTGGCGGTCATCAAACTCTAATCTTATAAAGTACATATCTCTTTCTCTATGAGCTTTTTCTCACACATGCCTGCCAATTTCTTATATCTTGAGGGTATTCTCGTCATTAGAATAGCACTTTTGACTTCTAAGGTCAAAATTTATGGTTGTTGAACCACAAAAACTTTTGGTGGTCTCAAGTTACACGTGATTCTCAAAAACGAGCATTTGTAGCCGTATCAACCAATAGCTACTTATTGCATGAATGAAACCAAATTGTTATAAAATGTTGTGATCTTTATACTTTTTTATATAGTGTAGTTCATGATCAAGGTGTGTTTGGACATCCAGCTGTATAGTGATTATTGTGATTGCAAGAATCAAAATTCAGCCTCTCATTTGATAGCCAGCGATCTTGATTTGTACGTATTTAATTTTCTGCCGGTCATTCTAAAAGAATTTTAAACCCGTGAAGACCCTTAGGTTCTAAATTTCTACTCTCAAAATCAACCTGTTTTGAAATCATTTGCAGCAAAGACTTATTTAATAAATTCTTTTGACTTGTTTATGTTATCCCCGTTTAAAGTAATATTCACTGAATTAATGGGCCTTTAGTCCATGAAAAGTAAGATTCTTGTGGTGTTAAGAATGTACTGTATATATTATAGATGTGCATTTTAAACATTGAATTTTACTTGAAGAAAAAGACACAAAAAGTACCAAATTTATCGAAGCTCATCAAATAGTAGTAAAATAATACAATTAACCAAGAAGACTTCTATCAAGGTTGATGAAAAATAAGAAAACGAGAAGAGAGTAAAAGATGTTAAAAAAAAGGAGGAGAGTCAGAAACTTTGCCCATAGGGCGGGCCATGCAACTAAAAAATAGTATTGAATAAATTTTTGAGTCATTATTTTTCTATATTAAATAAAATGAAATTATTTACATAGGAAAGCACAAGTAATATAAATAAGACAAACCCCCCATAAAAATAAAACTTGTCTAGAAGAACAAAAGAAAATATAGGGCATATCCTATACTTTACATAATAAAACAATACGACACTATAATAATTAAAAGGACATATAATATCTCGGATAAATGTAGAGCCATGTATCTCGGAAACCATAGAAGGCATATCTCGAACAGAATTGAAACTATTCTCGGACAGAAATGCTCATATTGCAACTGCTATCTGAATTCTAAATACTGATCTTGCAGCATCCATGAATAAAAACCAATACAAGCAACTTGGGACTGAAACGTCGAACACACAAACCAAATCCAAAACTAAACCCCGCACTATCCAGTTGGTTACTAACCAAAACTAACTTATCAAACCAAAGCTGACCATGAAACCAAAGCAAGGATCAATTTTGAATCCAGAAACAGAACCACAAATTTCATACCTAAATCCAAATTTGAAATTTTAAGAAACCAATTGGTTACTAACCAACTGCAAACACTATGACTAATTCTAAACCATGCATCAACAATACACATTATCCTAATAGCAAATCCATAAGCAAAATCTTGAATCAACCATATCAGAATCTATAGTATATCCAGAAGTAGAGAACATAGACAACGCATACAGAAAACTCTTATGAACTATAAAACCTTATTTGTATCCCATAAACCAGAACTAGGACCAGAACGTAAAAACTTGAAAATCATTACTCTCTAATAAAGCGCCTAAAATAAGGAACATATCAGTAAGTAAGAAACACATGAACCTCATAATTCATAAAATCAATCATACCATACCAAGAAGTGCCAAAATAATCCACGGAAGAACATATACTAACCAAACCTAAATTGCAACACCCATCCTTTTGAGTCACTATTTATGGATAACCAAAATTGAATATTACAAGCAAATATATAACAAAAAAAGGTTAAACGACAATTAGAAGTCATACCCGTCCATCAGACGGGTTTTGCCACTAGTATATATATATATATATATATATATATATATATATATATATATATATATATATATATATATATATATATATATATATATATATATATATATAGTGTAACTTTATTTACAGAACTCATCTTAGTGATAGAACTTGCAGAACTCTTGTTTTTTAAAGGCAAACATGTATGTTTGAAGGAGTACATATATGTTTTTAGAGAATATATGTAGTCACGAAGCATATTTGTAGTTCTTTTTGTCAAAATTAAATAAAATTAAAAAAAAGATATCCAAAAACATAAATGTTTGAGGGCGTGCATGCATGTATGTGCACGCATTAAAAAACATACACTTTTAAAAGCGCGCATGCATGTATGTGCACCGATATAAAAACATACATGTTCGCTTTCATAAACATACATGTAAGCCTTCAAACATACATGTTTGCCTTCAAAAACAAGAGTTCTGCAAGTTGTGTCACTAAGATGGGTTCTGTAATTAAAGTCCCCATATATATATATATATATGTATATATATATATATATATATATATATATATATATATATATATATATATATATATATATATATATATATATATATATATATATATATATATATATATATATATATATATATATATATATAATATATATATATATATATATATATATATATATGTATATATATATATATGTATATATATATATATATATATATATATGTATATATATATATATATGTATATATATATATATATATTATATATATATATCTATATATATATATATATATGTTATATATATATATATATATATATATATATATATATATATATATATATATATATATATATATATATATATAATATATATATATATATATATATATATTATATATATATATATATGTAGGGGGCCGTTATTGTGGTATACACTTTTAAAATAAGTTATAATAAGTACAGTTGTGGACCATTAGATTAGTGATTATAGATGAGATTAACATTTAATTGGATAAGTGGCATATTTGTAATAAATTCAAAAAAAATTGGCATTTTTGCAACATGATTCACGCAACCTTTAAATACAGATCCTCATTAAATTTTGTGTGATACAATCATCAACTTCAGCATCGATAAACTCATTCAAACACGTATAATGCAAATTCTTATTGAGACAACACAAACAAACAAAGATACAAATTAATTACAAAAGTTCACTAGTAACAAATTTATTCCAAAAATTATTGACAAACATACAATAATAATCTTAATTCATGATCTGTAAGATTTCATTTATTATCAAATAAGTCCATAACCAATATTCACTTCTATAGAAAAAACTTGAAGATGCACACAGTTGATCAATAAAAATCCAAGAGCCCAAGATTTGCACAAGTTGATACCACGGTAGATTAAATCATCTTATTAATACATACTATAATAAAACTTTATTGTGATACATGAGACCACACATTCATAATTGAGGTGTTATACAATCATAAAATTATGATTTACGTGGAATTTGTTTTTTTCTTTATGTGGTAAAGTGGTAAACTCCAATTAACTTTTATGTATCATAAACTTCATGACTATCTAGACATGATCATACACATAAAAACTAATCCTTATTTACGCTTGGTACATCACTAAATAGGTACATCATTAAAAACTAGTCCTTGATGCCTTTTATTAAAATGATACAATTCTTTAGAACAAGAAAAAGTGATACGCAATCTCGTGATACATTATTAAAACTTGATACATAACTAACAAACATGTAATGAAAAATAAATGTCGATAACTAGAACCTGCTTACCAAAAAAATCAAATCTATAACTATAACATGGAAAAACCAATTTCAAAACACTAGTTGAGCTAGTATAGATCTAAAATCTAGTAGTGGTGGAGGTTGAAATCCTCGGTCCGGCTGTGATTTTATTCAGTATCAAAACTGTTGGTTCTGGTTCGTATCGAATATTGATGTAGATCGAACAATATATCAGCTTGTCACCACCTTGAATGGAAAAATCATCACCATCTATCGCGGCAAAAGGCGGCGTGTAGAAGCTGGCCGAAAACCATTCGTCGCAAGCTGCTCAACTTCGGTGTAAGACAAGACTTTTTTTGTATGTCGTTATTTGTTATTTTCATAAACAAAAGATTCTTGTGCTTATGGATTACAAGTACTTATGACAAAGCACTTATAAAACAAAAAAAATCACCTAATTAATCGTGTAATGCACCTTCATAATATTTTTGACACACTGTTATAAGGCTTTTTAGTTTTAAAGTTTAGAGATACATTTTAAAATTCATAATACATTTTAGTTATTTGTTAGCTATAAACTGGTACAAAAAACACAGACTAAAAGCTTGGAAAATTACTTGAAGTTGGTATCATAGAGTATATGATACATCAAATGGTATTCTTTCTGATGACACAATGCGCTAATGCAAAGAATTTTTGATGATGCAAATCATTAGATAAACTAGATTCTAATGATACTGATCAAACGATACACACTATATTCCGACGATGTTCGCGATAGTTAGAGGTTTCGATCTAAACTTTGCAAATTCAGATGATGGTGGAGGCTCGAGGTTTAACCCAAAAAAAGACACGTGGATCCACATATTTTGGCGATATATATAGGCGACATGTTTTGACTATGGTTTGCAGCCGGGTGGCCAAATAGAACAACAACGAACACGTCTTTAAGAACCATAAAGAGCACCGATTGACTGATCCGACAACCTAAAGATAAAGTTGGGAATAGTTACAAGAGATAAAGATGGTAACATGATAACCAAAGATGACGCTTAGATTGCTCGCATGAAAGGTATACACGAAAAAAAATCGATGGGAAATGTACACACGTCAAGATCTTCATTCGAGTGTATCACCTATATGAAAATCGTATTGAACTTGATGCCTCTATATTAAGGAAATAAATAACTTGGTATATGATTAAATTAACAAATGATACAAAAAAACTAAAACATGCATGTGTCACTTTAAAATATGTTTCATCTTGAACGAACATGCATCACTTTTAAGGGGCTTAATGATCATAAAACGATATATACACATAGTATTAACTTTGCTAGGAAAGACAAAGGCGGTGACGAAATAGAATAAGGCGGTTTTAGGTGGCCAGAAACTGGCAATGATGATGGCCCACAAGGATGTTGTAGAAATATCTTCGATGGAGATGCAAGAGGAATTTTAGGTTGATAGGTAAAGAAGAAGAAAAGACCATTTTTGATTTTTTTGGTTTTACTTCTCATCTTGATATGGTGATTTTATGAAGGTGCGAGAGGAAAATGATGAGGAAAGAGGCGAGTGATTGCTAAAATAAAATATAGTAACGGCAGAATTCGTAGTTTTTGCTGATTACATGGGATGGACTTTGAATACAACATGCTATGTAAATATAAAAGGTCAACAATACCCTTCAAGATATACAAATTAGTTTATATATTTTTTTAATTAAAAAAGACACTTGGCAATACCTAACTGGTGCCTATTATAACTCATTTTAAAGTGTAACGCATTTGAACGTAAATCTATATATATATATATATATATATATATATATATATATATATATATATATATATATATATATATATATATATATATATATATATATATATATATCAAATCAAAAACTCTTATATAGGAAGGATGGTAAAACAATTCCTTAAATACAAAATTATATAAAAATGACACATGTAATTCATTAAAGGGTTTCCATAAAATGATTTAAATAGAAAATAGGAATTACAAATGATACCTTAAATACAAAATTTAATAAAAATATATATAGGAATTACAAGTGATGCCTTAAATACAAAATTCTATAAAAACATATAAGGAAGGATGGTGAAACAATGCCTTAAATCCAAAATTCTATAAAAATATTCTATAAAATGCTTCAAAAATAAAATAGGAATTACAAATGATGCCTTAAATACAAAATTCTATAAAAATATATATAGGAATTACAAATGATGCCTTAAATACAAAATTCTATAAAAAATATATATGAAAGGATGGTGAAACAATGCCTTAAATACAAAATTATAGAAAAATGATTCCATAAAATGCTTCAAAAATAAAATAGGAATTACAAATGATGCCTTAAATAAAAATTTCTATAAAAATAGATTTAAGAATTACAAATGATGCTTTAAATATAAATCTTTATAAAAAAATATAAGGAATGATGGTGAAACAATACCTTAAATACAAAATTCTATAAAAATGATTCCATAAAATGCTTCAAAAATAAAATAGGAATTACAAATGATGCCTTAAATACAAAATCTGTAAAAATATATATATGAATTACATGCCTTAAATAAAAAATTCTATAAAAATATATATGGAATGATGGTGAAACAATGCCTTAAATACAAAATTCTATAAAAATGATTCCATAAAATGCTTCAAAAATAAAATAGGAATTACAAATGATGCCTTAAATACAAAATTCTATAAAAATATATTTAGGAATTACAATGATGCCTTAAATACAAAATTCTATAAAATATATAAGGAAGGATGGTGAAACAATGCCTTAAATACAAAATTTTATAAAAATGATTCCATAAAATGCTACAAAAATAAAATAGGAATTATAAATGATGCCTTAAATACAAAATTGTATAAAAATATATATAGGAATTACAAATGATGCCTCAAATACAGAAGTCTATAAAAATATTTAAGGAAGGATGGTGAAACAATGCCTTAAATACAAAATTCTATAAAAATGATTCCATAATATGCTTCAAAAATAAAATAGGAATTACAAATGATGCCTTCAATACAAATTTCTATAAAAATATATATAGGAATTACAAATGATGCATTAAATACAAAATTCTATTAAAATATATAAGGAAGGATGGTGAAACAATGTCTTAAATATAAATATCTATAAAATACACAATAACAATATTAATTTCAAAATAAATTAATGTAAAATGTTATTCATAACATTAAAATATACAAAATTTATTACCTCATAAAATTCAAAAATACATAAAATATTTAAACAATATTATTAAAATTCTAAAAATTTTTAATGTAACAAACTTATTCATAGCGTTAACGTATGCAAATTCAATTAACTCATAATATTCTTAAATAAGTAAAATATATTAAATTACGTTATTTTTGTCTATTCTATGCTACATTATTAAAATATCAATGCAATAACTAACATTACATATACTAAACTTCTAATACAAACACACATAAATTCAATTTTCATTAAAAAAATATATATATATATATACTTAAAGCTAGCCCGTCCACCGGACGGGTCTAAAGGCTAGTATATATATATATATATATATATATATATATATATATATATATATATATATATATATATATATATATATATATATATATATATATATATATATATATATATATATATATATATATATATATATATATATATATATATATATATATATATATATATATATATATATATATATATATATATATATATATATATATATATATATATATATATATATATATATATATATATATATATATATATATATATATATATATGGGCGCGCTAAATGCAGAACCTGTTTTTTGGTACAAAACTTACAGAACCACTTTAAACCAATGAGAATTTAATATTGTTAATTTTCTATATTTAATCTAAAAGGGTATAATAGTAAAATTCTTTTTTTTTCTTTTTACTGTTTCTTTTAGCTAATAACGTTTTTTTTAACCCCTATATTTTCAGATTAGAAAAACATACATGTATAAATTTTTCTACATATGTGTTCTAAAAAAGTGCATAGATGTTTTTTATTTTAATATTGGTGTTTCTTGGTACATGTTAATAGTAACATACATGTTTACAATATAAATTCTTTAGTTTCGAGATTTATAATCACAAACATAAACATATATGTAAACTCTAAATTTAAAACAAACAAAAACGTAAATAGCATACACTAAAAATGATAACAAAGCAAATACATTCGATTCGAATACAAATATATCTACGACATTTAAACACGTGTGTGCACTTTTACGCAAACATACATGCGTGCCTCAATTTGTCTTTAAGTTTATTACAGTAAAACATAGATGCACAACTTTCGAAACATATATGTACGTCTTTCGAAACATAGATTCACAACTTTCGAAACATATATGTACGTCTTTTGAAACATATATTTACGTCTTTCGAAACAAGGATGCCTTGTAAAAAACAAGTGCATTCGTAGATTTACAATTTTTTCATCATTGTATCACCATCTCCGTTAGTTTCGATTTTCCATATCGGCATCAATATCTAGCAACCTGATACAACCACATGCAAACACAAGTAAAAAAATATGCAAATAATAAAATGAAACTTTTCTTAGAAAAATCATAACATATATGTAAGATCACAAAAGATAAGAAATGTGCTGCTTTTAAATATGTATAGAAAAAAGTAAAAAAATCCATTATATTGAAGACTAAAAAATCTTTGCATACCAAATCTTAGTGACTTAAATCTTAGTTGATTTCATGATGTTGGACAACCAAATTATTCAACACAAAGTGTTTTTAGTGATTATTTTTTTTCATTGTAGATAAACTTAGTCTTACATTTTCTTGTTAAAATTGAGATCTAAAACTCGTATAGTTTATCCCGGTATTACGTGAGCTCTTATTAAAGATCACTAGTTTTGTAGATTACTACTTATAAGTTATACCAGTTATCCTTGTTAGTCACATTTACGCTACCTGGAAAACTACATCCAAACAACACTGTTCTCATTACATTTTTGCAATTTTTAGCATTTTTTAATAAAGGCACATCTCGTAATTCACTTTAGTACAAAAGTAATTACAATCTTTATCTTTTTTATAGATTAAAAACTTTTAATAATTAACATTGTTTAGAAACAATATTGAAAAAAGCAATGAACATCTTCATTAACAGATTCAGATATAGCTCTTTGTTAAATCTTTTCATCATCTAAATCAAATGAGCCTTTCACCATTCAATGAATTTTGCATACAAACAACCTTTTTTATTCTCTCATAGTCCTATTCACACGGGACACTTTTCTAAAAAAATGAACTAAAAGTGAAAACCATTTTAGATCTCATCTTATATTTTAAATCGATTTAAAATATAATAAGGTAGTAATAAATAAAAAAACAAATTTATCAACTATAAACAATTGTAAAAATGAACATGCAAATGTTGTACCCATGTCACAATTGATGAATCATGCCAAAAACTGATGAATCGATAAACAATTATCAACGCCTAGCACCGTCTCCAATTGTTGTTGTCCTTTTCTTCGCCGTTTTCATCATCCTCCTCCAACTACCGTCATTGTTATCCTCCTCCTCCAGCCACATAGTATTTGTGTTATTTTATCCATTAAATCTCAAGTGACAGATTGTTGGTTATCTTCTTGATATAAAGGTGAATGATTCGAGATCTTGTTACTCTTAATGTGTTATTTTGATTCATGGCTGATGATAAAAAGAGAAATAGATGAGATCTGAAGTAATGGAGATAAAAATTGGTGAGGCCGGTTAGAGTTTATTAAGTAAAAAATGACGGGTATTATGGATTAATGGGTTTTGTGAAAAGTCTATTGTACCCTTCCAGCTTTAAAAGTAATAGTTTGATATTTTGCTAAATTACATTTTTGGCACAAATAATAATAGCCATTGATTTAAAAAAATGAAAGGCTTAGATGGATTTAAATTGGTTCTGTAGGTTCTGTACCAAAAAAGTGGTTCTGCATATAGCACTACAATATATATATATATATATATATATATATATATATATATATATATATATATATATATATATATATATATATATATATATATATATATATATATATATATATATATATATATATATATATATATATATATATATATATATATATATATATATATATATATATATATATATATATATATATATATATATATATATATATATATATATATATATATATATATATATGTATATATATACATATACATATCTTTACATTATATATAAGAGGAAGGATATGCCACATAAGCATCTCATTAATCCATGCCATCTTTTTTTTTGGTAATTTTTGTAAGATTTCGTTTTTATAATTATTTATGGATTATATTTTGCAAATTAAAATACATAAACGGTTGGAGGATATATTATCCCCAAATATATAAAAAATATATACGATCTTAAATAAACCCCTAATATCTCTCCGGAGTCAAAACACAACCTTCACATTAATAGAAACACCTAATATTTGTGATCTTTGCGATTATATTGTGGTACATATTGATTATGCAATAATATCTTTCCGGGATATGCTCCACAGAATACCTTCGTTTTCGTCAAGAGTCTCTTACATTTAAGGTATAAAGTTTTAACCAACCATAATGTATGAATTAAATTGACCCTTTTTTCATTATAATCTATGTGCTTTATGAAACTGGCTTGAGTTTTGTTTTCTGGCTGAAACATAATTATTTGTGCTACCTGCTCAAGGAGAAGCTTACAAATTAGTACACCAGTATGTTAAATTCTTTTATTCAGGTATCACATTCTTAATCTACAAACTTATTCTCATGTATGATGGTAAATTGTTTTGGTTTTTTAGATTCGTTACAAGATTAGGGTAATCTCCACCTGCTCATTCAATGAGATCAATACAAACAGCAAAACATAACAGTCATCATAGGAAGTATACATAAAAAAAGGTTATAAACATGTGATCAACTGCTTCACGTTATTAATGTTACTTTCCTGGTTTTGTTTGATGCAGGTTTTGTAGGTCCAGCTAGCATTGCTTAGACATGTAGTGTGAAGTTGCAAAAGCGGCTACATAAAACCCTTTTAGTTGAGGTAATACTCTTATTGGTTATTTAGAACACATTTGAATTTTCTGTAAACGTTTGTATTGTGCATTGTATAGCGGCTTTAATCTACAATGCATTTTGAAAGTGTGTATTCAAATTAGATAATACTTATAATACACAACAATTGCATTCATATTTGTAGATGAGTCAACTACGTCAACTACAATCTGAATCAAGAGTTGCTCGGTGTAAGCTTGCTAAGGAAGAGATTGAAATTTAGGGTATTAAAATGAAAGGCTACGATCTATACAATTAACAGTTATAATGGTATTTTGGATGATTTTATGAAATTCATGAGTAAAAATAGTAAATTGTTCAATTGGTCGCTAGGGATTACAAACTATAGTAATCACTTGATTGTGTTGTATTTGCAATGATTTATAGCGTGACCAGACACTACTTTAACTGCTTATATGGGTTAAACATGGTTGTAGTAGCAGTAGCAGCTCAAAGACGTGTTTCGTTTGTTTTTCTTGCAGACATTCACAAGGTAACTATAAATCTATGTTTCTATGTTTTTCTTAGTGTAGTATGATTGTAGAACTGCTATATAGTCATGTTGGTTTTTTGGTAATGAAAGCAGTGAAATAGTTTATAGGAATAGGGATTAGTACAATGTTTTGTTAGTTGTTATCCACACAATATCGTCCTATTATGATATAATATTATCTATATTTTTATAGACGTACTTCGATGGATAAGTTTGCTAAAGGAGGAGGTATCACGTATTGCAAAGATGTTTCTTTTAGTCACACTCAGAAGACCAAGATAAATGCGTCAAAATACTTTGCTATCATGGCACCCATTATAGTAATCTTGGAGCCTTTGGCTCAAGTTCTAAGTATTCTTCTCCTTCTAGCCCTACTACAGTATACCAATTTTCTCCTAATCGCATTTATATGTGGCATTGATACATGAAACTATATGACTGTTTATTTTTAGTGAAGCAGATTAATCATCTTATATCTGAAGTTGAGTGTATAATGCTTACTCGCATTATGTGTACCTTTCACCTCCTTTATTGAATGTTATATAATGCATATATGAAATATTGGGCATGTTTCTATTGGTTGAAGGATTCTGGTGTACAAATGATGCCACCTATATAAGAAAAGACTACTATGATAACTGAAACATATTCTGCACTAACTGGCGCACAGCCAGGCCTGGCTATCGGTGCTACAGTGATGGATTTGATTAAGGAAACAACTTTGGCTTCTATGACTGTAATGGATTTCATGTTAGCCGGAGGTTGGTAAACACAAATAAAATCTAATCTTACATCTGCATATTGTTGATAAACCAGTCCACCATATTTTGATTAGTTCCATCATCATGTTTGATTCGGCTGCTCAGGCAAATAACTAGGCATACATCTGCCATAAAGGATTGCTGTGTTTGTTGGAGGGGGTATGAAGGCCTGTTTGTGTATGCTAATATTAATTTACTAATGCAACTTTTCAATACATATAAAATTTATGTGTATATGTGTTTCTTGCCTATCAGACATGTATATGATTCAAAGAATGACGTGCAAATGTTAGGAGAAGTGCTGAAAGAGAAGAATATATCTTGTTACGCTGTCTAGTTTGGTGACCCTGCCAAAAATAAGCCATAATTTTTTCACACCTTGATTACTCTTGCAGATAACAACGATAACTACAACCTTCTTTTAGTTTCATTAGATACCAGCTTTTTTTAAATTAATTTATTCTATTTGTTACTTGGCTTATCATATATTCTGGAGATATTTCATATCAGATCTCAAATCATCCAAACCGTTTCAGCACCACTGAGTGTGGAAAAGATCTTGTCAACGCACTTGACGACACAGTGTTCATGATCTTGACTGTCACTGGTGAGAGCTATTGTTTCTTCTTTTCTTTTCAATTTTCCCACTAGCCAAAGAAATAAACAAATATTGGTGGTGGTAATATATCATATTTGTAACACCCCACTTGGATAAGTGGACCGTTACGTGTATTTATGGCGTGTCATCAAAGCATAAGGTAAATGTCCTAAAACATTAACTGACCATAACGGGAATACCGGAATCAAACATCCGTAATCCAACCTAAGCTCAAAACATGAAAAAAAAATTAATACTGAAGGAAAGGACTAAACAATGTCCAAATAAGTGGAATAATATAAGAAGTTCATAAAGTAAGAAGTCCGGATAGCTTCCATTCAATGCACATGCTCTCAGAATCCTAAGAGCGTCCTGGTGTACCTGCCGTTAGAACATGAAAGAACTACGGCTGAGCATAACGCCCAGTGAACGGATATAAAGCATGATAAGGAATTACTGAAATGAACAGATGATAAAATACTGGAGCTGTAAGACTGATAAGTAAAGTTGCATCGGAAATCTGTGTATAATCCGTAAAGTCTGATTTATAAATAATAAAGCTGAACTGTTATCTGTTAAATCTGAAAACCTGTATTTACTGTATTTTAATTGCCAGAGCTTATATAGGTCACGTGCTGTAACAACCGTACATGAATAACTGGAGGGGTGACCTCGTCATGCTGTAGATGGGTGGCCTCTAAATAACTGTAGAGGGGTGACCTCTAATTATTGTGCTGGGTGGAGGGTTCAGCTCTAATGTGAAGGATGTAGAGCACACACCACATTCACCCTGATAACTTGTAAACTGATAAGCCTAGGATGCATCCATACGCCCCACTAAACATACATATAAAAATGGCCAAACTGAACATGAGTGGGACGATGCAGGATATCACTCTCCTGCATGTGAGTCACGACACCGGTGCCTCTAGTGCCGTGGTTACGGTACCTCCGTAACTAGTACATAAACTGGTCATGCTTGTATATAATGCTCAGGCAATTTATTTAGTTATTAACATGATTACTGATAAGCTTAAACACATACTGGGGAAAACATTTGGTTGCAGACGGGGAATCTTAATCATGCATAGGAAAGGAAGTCCTTACTGAAAGGACGGAAAATCCATACGATCAATCGAAACGAAAGAGGCGTTTAATAGTAGAGAAATAAGAATTTCTGTACCTTTGCCAAATCGTAATGCTTAATCAAACGTCCAAATTCAATTTGTTGTCAAAAGATCTACATTAAATTTATAATTATTAACCATTTAATTCACAATTAAATCTCATATTAATTTAATTAAACTTTTTGAGTATCATGCGTATAAAGTCTCACTACTTCAAAATTTGACATAAATGTTAACTTGCTTGATAATGACATTGAAGAATTTATAACGTTATAGTGTATGGCTTGCATTTAGTTGTATGTATATGTTGCATGCATATATAAAATTTATTATTTTGAAACCTAGCTAGTACATCATCTTTTTCATTACCAGCTTTATTTCTAAACTAATATGAGAATTCAAAACTCAAATATTTAATATCTAAGGTTCAATTTGACTTTAACATCAGTAAGTATGCACTTATATATCATGTCTTTTACATTAGTTGTTCTAAACCCGAATCTTATTGATTTATATTACGGTGAATGATCCTAATATGTGTACATATACTACCTCATGTCATCAAATACCTAGATTTATAATTAACAAAGTACTGATCATTTCATAATATGTAGTAAACATAGGTTTGAGATGTACCTTGTACTAAACGAGCACAAAAATCAAAGCCGTAAGAATGAACACATATATACACAATCACATGTATACGAATGATGAACCCAAGTACTCAGCAAACCACAACCTTTAACGCATTAGCAAAAACAGAAACTCTAATGGGAGCCGAAACGCATATGTGCACAATCGTCCAGACGTACACTAACAGTGGAATGATGTCGCAGCCTCACAGCTAACCGAACTATATCACCGAAATAAGAACAAGGACGCTGAGATTAACGAGGCACGATCGAACTCAGCCCCTGCTACCCCGAACTATAACGCATCAGCCAACCAAAACCCGTACAGAACTCGAACCGAACGAGGCCAATACTACACATGGTTGCAATGATATGTTCTTTCATATTATTTGTTGTTGTTGTGAAGGATCAACAGAGGCGAGATATAAATACATATTATTCTTATCTCTTGTCATGATGAATATTTACATCTAATATATATGTAAGCAAATCACGGCTAAAGTCTCGAGCATATTCAACTTATTGACACATTCTTTATTTTCATAAACAAACCTACGTGATTTAAGGAATCACATATGATACTACTAATTAAGCAAATTATAGTGTGACATAGACTACGCAATTAATTATTGTCAAAATATAGAGTTGCTATAAATGGTTTAAGAAACGTCAAACATGAAACATATATGTTATTTATTTGGATTCTCGTGTATTAATTTTCTGAAACATAAAAATCTTTTCTATATAATAAATAATACATACGAAATATTTTCTGAAACTTAATAATTATTTTCTGAATAATTATTAATTTTTTTTTTCAAAATAAAACTGAGACTTTTATTCACTGTTAACGTTTAATTAAAGTTAGAGCTGAGACTACGCGTATTTACTATTCGGGGATTTTAAATACGGGTTTTACAATTCTTCCCCTCTAAAAAAATTCATCATCGAATTAAGGATGCGATTCTGTTGTGGTTTTTATAATTCTCCCTCTCTAAAAAGAAAATTCGTCCTCGATTAAAGGTGATTTAAGCTGATGAAGTTTATATAAGCTGAAAGACACATAGACTGAAAGGACATTAAAGCTGAAAAGACATATAAGCTGAAAAGTAATTCGGCCTCGCATAGAACATAATGCTGCTGAAAGAGTATAACATGACCTGACTGAAGAGAACGTGGAACATTACATGACTGAAAGAACTTAGCTGAATTATTGAAGGAAAAGGGTGAGAGGTCCGGATGGACTCCTCCGTTCCGAGTGGCTTCCCGCTCGAAGCGACTCCTTCAAGGTCTAAACACAATGAAAATCTTGGTCCTGATGACTCTGTATTGACGATGCTGATAGTCTCTGGTTCCATACTTAAGATGGATTTTCTGAATCTGATAGAATGAATAAGCTATAGCATGTAGTATACATGAAACGGTACGTACCAATATCCTGAAAACATAACGTTTATATCTCTGAGCAAGCTGCTGAAACATATAGGAACGAACTACGTGAACAATTGTGAACGTGCTACGTGAACGATTGTGAACGTGGTTCGCGATCATTTGATGAACGCTGGCATTGAATATCGTGAACATGATCTGTGGAACATATTGTGAACGTGATACTAGACATATCATTAACGTAGGCTGACTGAGGAAGGAATGCCAGACGATACGGCCTGAGACTGAAACGTCTGCTTGAGTATGGAAAAGTTGTGCTAAACTTGAGTCTGGTTTTGTGATACCCTAGAACCGAGGTCACTTACATTACCCTAAATTACGCTTATTTTTGAAATTTTTAATAAATTTTATTTGCTATATATTTTATCATTTTGGTTGAAACCGATATTCGAGGTTATAATTTTGACGATTGACGATTTAAGAAGAACGATGACGAATACGATCCCGATGGATGCCCAAATTTCTATGATTATTGTCGTTTTAGCGATATTATAATTTTTCGAGAATTTTACTTTCGGTTCGTGTTAAGTCGAGTCGGGTGAGTTTTATTGCTTTCCGGGTACATTTAAAGTGTCCTAAAAATATTTTGGAGTGTTCGGGATGATCCCCGACTCCCGTAAAATTTTCAAAAATGACTAGTGAGTCAATCCCGTAAACATATGAGAACGTTTTTGCTTAAGAACAAAAGAAAGGTGAAATTGCACCCAAGGTCCCTCCCATTTTACAAAAAGAACAAGTGGAACACACACAACACATTTTTCACACAAAAAAAAATTTTCACCCTCTCTTTTCTCTCCCTAGGCCGTCGGCCATACCCACCACCACCCCCACCACATTCAAATTTTAGTGTTATTGATTAATTCTAATTAAATACCACATCTTAAAAACCTTTTGTAAGTGCTAATCCATGGTTTAATCCAACATGCATTAACATGATTTTTCCAAAAATTAAAAGATTTTTCAAAAGTTTATTTTGATGTTAATTATGCATTTGCATGTTTAATTCATGTATGGATGATGTTAAATCACCAAAAAAATCAACCAAAATCAATTTTGTTGATGGGTTTTGATCACCCAAACCCCACGGCTCAAGGGGGGTGTTTGGGGGATCATGGTGGTTGTTGTTTTGATGATGGATTATGTGTTTAATCTTGTGTTTACATGTTTTTGAATGGGTAAAACCATTTGCATGTTTGATTTTGTGATTGGGGTTTATGGTGGATTTGAATATTAGGGTGTTTAGGACTGATTAGAGTGTTTGAGTATGATTAGGAGTGCTTAGGTTGATGTCTAGTGTCGATAAATAGGTTTGGAAACGAGCGTTGGAATGATTTTAGGATAGGTGATTTTAGGCAGAAAGTTTGGAGTGTTTTCGTAAAAATTATTTTGTAAACAGGTCTTGAGGTTAGGATATAGTTGTAGAGCGTCTTCTTAGCTTCGATTTGGTATAAGATAGAGCTTACGACTCCTAACGAGTCAAAAGTTATGATGTTTTGAAATTCGTGTACCGGGAGATGAAAACCGTCATAATCCGAAATTATGCTTGGTTTTAGGTCAAATCCCGGGGACTATAGGTATAATTTGGTAAATGGTAAAAGGTTGATTTTTGGTCTCAAACCTGCATATTTGAGTCTATTATAAGACTTAGGTGTCAAATGGGTCAATGGAACATTTTAAATGGGTCAAATGAGTCCGACTTGGTCAAAGTACAATTTCAGTCCGAAAAATGTAGTTTTGGTAAAGTGTTGAGTAACGGGTCGTAAAAGCGAAAACTTTTAATGGGATTAAATATGTGTTTTCTACAGGTCTTAAGGTATTTTTGAGAATTTTCCCAATTTTTATAAAAAGGTTTAAGTCTAGTAAAACAGTCCGTACTTTTGGTAAGTATCGGCGAAAAATGCGTAAAAAGGAATAACGCTAATAACATGGACAAATGGTATAAAACGAGTAACACTTAATTGTTTGGTTTTGGTGTGAGTTGTAATTATCACAAGTGACTAATATGTATGTATTATATACAGTACCTTAAGGTTTATAAATGAGATTACTCATTACGCGTTATTGGTTTGATAGGTGTTGATTTACCCGGGCATCCTCATCGTCGTCAGTGACCGTCACTCGAATCGTCGACTACTTGTTATATAAGGTGTGAATTTATAGCCTCGCTTATTATTGTTTTAATTGTTTTACCCGCGAGGGAAATGCATGCTAGTTTTCAAAATGAACATATGTCATGAATGATTGTTGGACCCGAATGTTGCCTTGAAATTGTGTTGAGTACCTAGTTGCAAAAGGCCCTAATTTCATGAACTATTAACTATTGTTTAATCCTAGCGTGGATTAGAAATAGCCGCTTATACAAAGTGATAGTACTATGGGGTTGACTACCCTATCCGAGACGAGGGCTAGTACGTTGATACCCCTGCGGACGGATAATTTGTGATAAGAGATAAGGTATAATTGCAACTGATGCCTTAGTAGGGGCACTGGTTTCATCTGAATCACGCCGGTAATTATTACGCGGGTGATTGAGTTAACGGTTTAGTGTCATGAGCTTAAACACAATTGTCAGAACCTTGAATATAGATTGTTTGATCGACAAGTCTATGAATGATCGTGACTGGTTTTTATTACACATATGTTCAAAATGAATTGTAAAACCTATGAATTCCACTCAACGTTTTTGTTGACCAAATTTAGCATGTGTTTCAGGTAACCGATGAAGTGTAGCATGGAGCATGCATTGGATGGAAGTTGTGTGTGGGGCTTGGAGTCTACTTGTTTTTCCTCCCATTATTACTTGAACATTTTTAAACTTTATGTCATGTTGTTGTGAAAACTGTATCTTTTGGGGTTGAGATTCATGGGGACCGAAACGCAAACTCTGTTGTATCATTTGGGGTTGGAAAACCGTAGACATGTAACTATTTAACAATTTTAATTTAAGTTCAAATTTGACGTCTCTTTGGAGTCGTTCGATATACCTTGTGTGCGATGATAACTGCCTAGCACCCAAATGTTGTAGTTCCGCTGCACATAGCATTTGGTGGTGTGTTAGAGATTGGTAATCAGAGCCATGAGTTATAGAGAACTAGGTCGTTTTGAAAATTCCTAAACTATAATTTTTGGTGTCGTAAGAAATTGTCCAAGCACACAACTATCCTGCATGGCTCCGGTAAGGTTTATTTTTGTATTCATGGCATTAATGTATACTTTTGAGTTGAAGTATATATGTGGGTATTTATTACGTAGATATGGAACTACTATATGTAAACGCTGGAATTATACGTGGAGTACCCGATACCGTAATTCTTGTATTACTTATGCATGAGCATCATATTATCGCATTTTGGGCATGTGTACCACCTTTGCATTGCATTTGCATGCATGTATTTATAAATATTGAATAGTAATCTTACGTACCCTCCAAAATTCTCTGTTATTGAAGGAATGGCCGAGGTACCGCCTAACGGAAATGGAGACGATTACGTCGTAGGACACGAAGGGGGACCGTTTCCTCCGAACCCGCCGAATAATGACAATGGATGGATCGCTCCAGAAGAAGCGGTAGAGCCGGGAAATGACAGTGACAAAAGTGACGTGGACAACTTCAGTATCAGTAGCGATGGTAGTGAGGATTCTGAGGAAGAGCCCGAGGAACCGGTGGATGATGGAATTCCCGAGAATGCTGTCGGTCAGACCGAACCTGAATTATTTCAATCTCCAAATTCGCCAAAGGGTTATGAAGTGCCTCCGACCGACCGATATGAGCAGCAACCCGTTCGTCGCCCGATGGACAATTGTAAGGACTACCTGAGGACAGTGCCAGGGTTTATTCGAGTAAGTAATGGGAGTGGTGCAGAATCCAGCAATACATCTAAATCACAATCTATTCATGAGAATATCGTGAGGGTCTATTTTACGAGACCAAGACACTATTGGGACCCCGAGGGTCGTTTGAGGAGGATGGATAGGTTGATGTATGAGCGGTTTGTGGTGGAGACCAGGGTAATCAAGAGGTTTGATAAGAATGAAAGGGCACACCAAAGGTTATTGGCAAGAACTTCAAGGATTGAGTTTGATGGAAATGCGAACAAAAGTGATATCAACAGTCTGAGATCGATGATAGCGAACTTGAGTACCAGTCTTGAACGAGTTAGGGAAGATCAAGCGAGATTGACTAGGATGCAGAGTTGGGAGCATCGAGTGAGAGCATCCTTGCCCCCAGATTGGAGATTTGTGGATGACTTGGAAATGGAAGCTAATGACTTCACGATCCAGCCACCTGCCAGAGGTGTTTGTATCACTGTAGGAAATCATGTAGCGGTTGAGTGTGGGTCCACTTCTGGGACGAAGAAGGCGACTGAATGTGGGCCGAATGACAAAGGAAAGAGGAAGATGGATGAAGAGGACGAGGAAGATAGCGACGAAGAACCCGAGGAAGATGATGATGAACCGCCATCCAAGAGGTCGTGTGGATCACCACATGACTAGTTGCTTGTATTGTATTTTATCTTTGATCGTTGTAATAGAACTATTTTAGACTTTTGTATGATGGCATTGTGACGAAAAACTTGAGGACTTAAGTTTTATGGTGAATGGTTGTAGTGGCAATACTTGTCACAATTTTGGTTGATTATCAATACAATCCATGTTTACCTTTCATGATCTGTGATATGTCTTTAATTTGCTCTTTTGTGATGTGAATTGATGAATATTAGTGACCTTGCAGTGATGTGTCGTTGTATTTATATTATGTCTTGAAAGAGAAATCCATCTTAATCTTGATGTGTATACTTACATTGTTTTTTTTTCTATTTTTCCCTGTCTTTGCAGAGAGGTGTATTTGAGAACGCACCATGCCTCCAAAGCTAACAGCAACCCGTGTGAACACGATGATTCAGGAAGCCATTGCGAATGCGCTAGAAGCAGATCGAGCAGATAGAAACCCAGATCAAGGCAGAAATGTGGGGAGACAGCAAGCCCCGAGAGAGTGTACTTACTCTAGTTTTATGAAATGCGGTCCCACGCAGTTTCGTGGAACTGGTGGAGCTCTAGAACTCAGGAGATGGTTAGAGAAGGTCGAGAGTACTTTCGAGATTAGTGGTTGTTCAGAGGCGAACAAGGTCAAGTTTGCGGCTGCTACTTTTCTTGATGACGCATTGAGTTAGGGGAACATCCAAGTAGCCACCGTTGGGTTAGCAGTAGCGAATGCAAGAACTTGGGCTGCTACTAAGGCTCTTTTGACCAAGAAGTTCTGTCCAGAAGAGGAGCTGGGTCAATTGGAAGATGAGTTGAGGCGCCTGACTTTGAGAAACAATGATATCACTACTTACACCAGGAGGTTTAATGAACTAAGCCTTTTGTGTCCCGATGCCTTTGCCGATGATAACAAGAAGATGAAACAGTACATCAAAGGTCTGTCCAGTAATATCAAGGGTGAGACGACTTCGTCTAAGCCTGGGTCGTTTGATGAAGCGGTCCAAATGGCTCATGCGTTGATGGACGTCAAACTGCAAGACAAGAAGAACTTCATTGCTGAAGGAAACAAGAGGAAGTGGGAGGCAGCACAGAGCAATCAATCCCAGGGTCAAAGCCGAGGTGGAAACCGTAATAATCAGGGTCAGAACCGCAATCAGCAGTTCAACCAGCGAAGGAATGAGGGGATGAGAGCTGTTACAAACCCCAGAGGAGCGAAGGTGAATCCCCACTGTGGTCGATGCAACTTGTACCATGTAGGGAGTTGCCCACCTGCATGCGGCAAATGTGGAAAAGCGGGTCACAGGATGTCAGATTGCCGAACAAAGGGAGTAGCCACTGGGGCGAATGCTACGAGAGTGATGGGTTGTTATGGATGTGGAGAAAGAGGACACAAGCAAGGAAATTGCCCGAAGGTTGGGAACAGGCAAGGAGGTAACAATGTTGCTGCCGTGTATCAAGTAGGGACGGTTGATAAACCACAAGGTCCTAACGTGGTTACCGGTACGTTTTTGCTAGATGCTTGTTATGCTAGTATATTGTTTGATTCTGGTTCCGACAAGAGTTTCGTAGATGTTAAATTTAGTCGTCATATCGATAGAAAACCGGTATTGTTAACGACTAGTTATAACGTGGAGTTAGCCGATGGGAAAATCGTTAGTACAAATTCTATACTGAAAGGGTGTACCTTGAAGTTAGGAAATTACGCTTTTGAAATCGACTTAATGCCCATAGAGCTAGGATCGTTTGATGTGATCGTTGGAATGGATTGGCTGATGGCGCATAGTGCCGTGATCGTCTATGGAGAGAGATTAGTTCAGATCCCGTTGAGGAATAGAGTCTTGACTGTGAAGGGAGATGAATGCACTTCTCGTTTGAAGGTGATCTCTTGTTTAAAAATGATGAAGTATGTAGAAGATGGATGCGATGTGTTTTTGGCACAAGTTTCTAGTGATGGTGACTTAGAGATGAAGATTGAAGAGGTATCTGTAATTCGCGAATATCTGGAAGTTTTTCCAGACGAGTTGTCGGGTTTACCACCCACCCGTGAGGTCGAATTTCGAATCGATTTGATGCCGGGAGCTGCACCAGTTGCGCGTGCACCCTATCGACTAGCACCATCAGAGTTAAAGGAGTTATCGGATCAACTGAAGGAGTTGATGGATAAGGGATTTATTAGACCGATCTCATCACCATGGGGAGCGCCAGTGTTGTTTGTGAAGAAGAAAGATGGGTCATTTCGGATGTGTATTGACTATAGAGAACTCAACAAGCTGACGGTTAAGAATCGGTATCCATTGCCGAGGATTGACGATCTGTTTGATCAATTACAAGGTTCCTGTGTATACTCAAAGATCGACTTGAGGTCAGGGTATCATCAACTGCGTGTGAGAGAGGAGGATATTCCTATAACTGCCTTTCGTACGCGGTATGGACACTTCGAATTTCGAGTGATGCCTTTTGGGTTGACAAACGCGCCTGTTGTATTCATGGACCTTATGAATCGAGTATGCAAGCCGTATCTAGATAAGTTTGTCATTGTTTTTATTGATGATATTCTTTTTTTACTCTAAGAGTAAGGAAGAGCACGAGAAGCACCTGAGAAAGATATTGGATCTGCTGAAGAAAGAGAAGCTGTATGCAAAGTTCTTGAAGTGTGAGTTTTGGTTAGAGTCTGTGCAATTCCTTGGTCATGTAATTGATAGTAAAGGGGTTTGCGTGGATCCTGCCAAGGTCGAAGCGATCAGGGAATGGTCGGCACCGACAACGACGACTAAAGTTCGACAATTCCTTGGTTTAGCTGGGTATTATCGGAGATTCATTGAAGGATTTTCATTGATTGCGAAGCCATTGACAAAGCTTACCGAGAAGAATAGAGTGTATGAATGGGGAGATGAGGAAGAATTCGCTTTCAAAACACTCAAGGACAAGTTATGTTCTGCGCCGATATTGTCATTACCTGAAGGAACCAAAGATTTTGTAGTGTATTTTGACGCATCTCGTAAGGGTTATGGAGCTGTGTTGATGCAGCGTGAGAAGGTGATTGCTTACGCGTCGAGACAACTGAGGAAGAATGAAGAGAACTACACGACGCATGATTTGGAATTAGGAGCTGTGGTTTTTGCGTTGAAATTGTGGAGACATTATTTGTATGGGACGAAGTGTGTTGTATTCACTGACCACAAGAGTTTGCAGCACATTTTAGATCAAAAGGAGTTGAACATGCGACAGAGACGATGGGTAGAATTACTGAGTGACTATGACTGTGAAATTCGCTACCATCCTGGTAAGGCGAATGTCGTAGCGGATGCACTTAGTAGGAAGGATCGAGAGAAACCTTTGAGAGTCAGAGCTTTAGTGATTACTGAGAGTGTTGATTTAACTGAAACAATACTGAAGGCTCAAGAGAGGGGATTAATGAAAGAGAATGTTGATGCTGAGAACTTGGGAAGAATGTTGAAACCTCTTTTCGTGGTTAGGTCAGACGGGCTGAGATATTTCGAGAATCGGATTTGGTTACCGTTGTGTCCATCCGAGGAAGGAAAGACTGGAGTACGAGATTTGGTTATGAACGAGTCTCATAAGTCGAAGTACTCGATATATCCTGGATCGGATAAAATGTATCATGACCTGAAGAAAGTCTATTGGTGGCCGAATATGAAGGCGGATATTGCTCGTTACGTTGGTAAGTGTTTGACTTGTGCGAAGGTTAAAGCCGAACATAAGAAGCCGTCTGGGTTGTTGGTACAACCAGAGATCCCAGAATGGAAATGGGAGAGAATCGCTATGGATTTCGTGACGGGTTTACCCAGAACTCCTAGTGGATGTGATATGATTTGGGTAATAGTGGATAGATTGACGAAATCTGCTCATTTCTTACCTATGAAGAAGACGAACAGTATGGAGAAGCTGGCTAGTGTGTACGTGAAGGAGATCGTTTGCAGGCATGGAGTACCTTTATCGATCATTTCGGATCGCGATAGTAGGTTTACTTCGGAATTTTGGAAATCACTTCAACGTGCGATGGGCACTGAATTGAGTTTAAGCACGGCTTATCACCCGGAGACTGATGGCCAGAGTGAACGAACTATTCAGACGATGGAGGACATGCTCCGAGAATGCGTGATTGATTTTGGAGGAAGTTGGGAACGCCACTTGCCTTTAGTGGAGTTTTCGTATAATAATAGTTATCATGCGAGCATCAAGGCTGCACCATTCGAAGCATTGTATGGAAGGAAGTGTAGATCACCTGTGTGTTGGACGGAAGTAGGAGAAAGTCAATTGACTGGACCCGAAATGGTTTTAGAGACGACAGAGAAGATTGTGCAAATCAAGAACCGATTACTTGCTGCGAGAAGCCGACAGAAGAGTTATGCCGATAATAAAAGAAAACCGTTGGAATTTGAAGTCGGAGATATGGTTATGCTTAAGGTTTCGCCGTGGAAGGGTGTAATTCGTTTTGGGAAGAAAGGAAAGTTGAGTCCGAGGTATATTGGACCATTTAAGATCGTTAAACGAATTGGACCAGTAGCGTATAAGTTAGAGTTGCCGAGCGAGCTTAGTGCTATTCACGACACGTTTCACGTATCAAATCTGAAGAAGAGTTTGGCGGATAAGGAATTGGTGATTCCTTTGGATGAGATTCAACTGGACGACAAAATGCATTTCGTGGAAGAACCCGTGGAAATTATGGACCGAGACGTCAAGAGGCTGAAGCATAGTAGAATTCCCATTGTGAAGGTTCGATGGAATTCTAGGCGTGGACCGGAATACACTTGGGAACGTGAGGACTTTTTCAAGGAAAGGTATCCTCATCTGTTCCAGCGGCACGAAATGTGAGTATAAGAAGAGGCGAGCATCGGGACGTCGCTCTCTTTAAGGAGGGGTGGATGTGATACCCTAGAACCAAGGTCACTTACATTACCCTAAATTGCGCTTATTTTTGAAATTTTTAATAAATTTTATTTGCTATATATTTTATCATTTTGGTTGAAACCGATATTCGAGGTTATAATTTTGACGATTGACGATTTAAGAAGAACGATGACGAATACGATCCCGATGGATGCCCAAATTTCTATGATTATTGTCGTTTTTAGCGATATTATAATTTTTCGAGAATTTTACTTTCGGTTCGTGTTAAGTCGAGTCGGGTGAGTTTTATTGCTTTCCGGGAACATTTAAAGTGTCCTAAAAATATCTTGGAGTGTTCGGGATGATCCCCGACTCCCGTAAAATTTTCAAAAATGACTAGTGAGTCAATCCCGTAAACATATGAGAACGTTTTTGCTTAAGGACAAAAGAAAGGTGAAATTGCACCCAAGGTCCCTCCCATTTTACAAAAAGAACAAGTGGAACACATACAACACATTTTTCACTCAAAAAAAATTTCTCACCCTCTCTTTTCTCTCCCTAGGCCGCCGGCCATACCCACCACCACCACCACCACATTCAAATTTTAGTGTTTTTGATTAATTCTAATTAAAGACCACATCTTAAAAACCTTTTGTAAGTGCTAATCCATGGTTTAATCCAACATGCATTAACATGATTTTTCCAAAAATTAAAATATTTTTCAAAAGTTTATTTTGATGTTAATTATGCATTTGCATGTTTAATTCATGTATGGATGATGTTAAATCACCAAACAAATCAACCAAAATCAATTTGGTTGATGGGTTTTGATCACCCAAACCCCACGGCTCAAGGGGGTTGTTTGGGGGATCATGGTGGTTGTTGTTTTGATGATGGATTATGTGTTTAATCTTGTGTTTACATGTTTTTGAATGGGTAAAACCATTTGCATGTTTGATTTTGTGATTGGGGTTTATGGTGGATTTGAATATTTGGGTGTTTAGGACTGATTAGAGTGTTTGAGTATGATTAGGAGTGCTTAGGTTGATGTCTAGTGTCGATAAATGGGTTTGGAAACGAGCGTTGGAATGATTTTGGGATAGGTGATTTTAGGCAGAAAGTTTGGAGTGTTTTCGTAAAAATTATTTTGTAAACAGGTCTTGAGGTTAGGATATAGTTGTAGAGCGTCTTCTTAGCTTCGAATTGGTATAAGATAGAGCTTACGACTCCTAACGAGTCAAAAGTTATGATGTTTTGAAATTCGTGTACCGGGAGATGAAAACCGTCATAATCCGAAATTATGCTTGGTTTTAGGTCAAATTCCGGGGACTATAGGTATAATTTGGTAAATGGTCAAAGGTTGATTTTTGGTCTCAAACCTGCATATTTGAGTCTATTATAAGACTTAGGTGTCAAATGGGTCAATGGAACATTTTAAATGGGTCAAATGAGTCCGACTTGGTCAAAGTACAATTTCAGTCCGAAAAATGTAGTTTTGGTAAAGTGTTGAGTAACGGGTCGTAAAAGCGAAAACTTTTAATGGGATTAAATATGTGTTTTCTACAGGTCTTAAGGTATTTTTGAGAATTTTCCCAATTTTTATGAAAAGGTTTAAGTCTAGTAAAACAGTCCGTACTTTTGGTAAGTATCGGCGAAAAATGCGTAAAAAGGAATAACGCTAATAACATGGACAAATGGTATAAAACGAGTAACACTTAATTGTTTGGTTTTGGTGTGAGTTGTAATTATCACAAGTGACTAATATGTATGTATTATATACAGTACCTTAAGGTTTATAAATGAGATTACTCATTACGCGTTATTGGTTTGATAGGTGTTGATTTACCCGGGCATCCTCATCGTCGTCAGTGACCGTCACTCGAATCGTCGACTACTTGTTATATAAGGTGTGAATTTATAGCCTCGCTTATTATTGTTATAAATTGTTTTACCCACGAGGGAAATGCATGCTAGTTTTCAAAATGAACATATGTCATGAATGATTGTTGGACCCGAATGTTGCCTTGAAATTGTGTTGAGTACCTAGTTGCAAAAGGCCCTAATTTCATGAACTATTAACTATTGTTTAATCCTAGCGTGGATTAGAAATAGCCGCTTATACAAAGTGATAGTACTATGGGGTTGACTACCCTATCCGAGACGAGGGCCAGTACGTTGATACCCCCTGTGGACGGATAATTTGTGATAAGAGATAAGGTATAATTGCAACTGATGCCTTAGTAGGGGCACTGGTTTCATCTGAATCACGCCGGTAATTATTACACGGGTGATTGAGTTAACGGTTTAGTGTCATGAGCTTAAACACAATTGTCAGAACCTTGAATATAGATTGTTTGATCGACAAGTCTATGAATGATCGTGACTGGTTTTTATTACACATATGTTCAAAATGAATTGTAAAACCTATGAATTCCACTCAACGTTTTTGTTGACCAAATTTAGCATGTGTTTCAGGTAACCGATGAAGTGTAGCATGGAGCATGCATTGGATGGAAGTTTTGTGTGGGGCTTGGAGTCTACTTGTTTTTCCTCCCATTATTACTTGAACATTTTTAAACTTTATGTCATGTTGTTGTGAAAACTGTATCTTTTGGGGTTGAGATTCATGGGGACCGAAACGCAAACTCTGTTGTATCATTTGGGGTTGGAAAACCGTAGACATGTAACTATTTAACAATTTTTAATTTAAGTTCAAATTTGACGTCTCTTTGGAGTCGTTCGATATACCTTGTGTGCGATGATAACTGCCTAGCACCCAAATGTTGTAGTTCCGCTGCGCATAGCATTTGGTGGGGTGTTAGAGGTTTCTTAAGCTTTCTGAAACCGTATTCGGTAATCTGTGAAACGTGTATCGCGGAATGAAGCACGAACTTGAACATGAACAATATTATGAACGCAAAAGTGAGCTTAAATCATGAGATAGCATAAAACATGAACTGAAACAGCATCATACTGCGAATGAGACGTAAACGTGAAAGTGAAAACGTGAACGTGAATGTGAACGTACACGTGATCGTGAACATGAACATGAGCGTGATTCACGAACGCTGATTTCCATCTGACAAGATTGTTGATGGAATACCCTGGAATCATACGATCTATTGCTGAATTTCCTGCGGATTTGTTACTTTGTAATCATCTCGGATAAAAGAAGACGTGTAGGCTGGGTTAACTGGTTAACAACGACTTAGATAGCATCATGCTTCGTTTGAGTCTATGGTAACTGACAATAACCTCCATGGAATCTTATCTCATTTATGTTAAGAAGTTTCTAATGGTTGTAATTAGGGGTGTGATAAAAGTTGACCCGACCCGAACCCGACCCGAACCCGACCCGAACCCGAACCCGAATATGCTTATTCGGGTCGGGTTAATCGGGTCCAAAATTATATTCGGGTTAATCGGGTCAACCCGAGTTGACCCGAGGTAGAAATAAGATCGGGTTCGGGTTAGATTTATATACTTTATTCGGGTTCGGGTCAACCCGAATGACCCGAGTTTTATTTTTTTAGTTCCATTTATATATATAATTATTCTCCACACACACCAACACATATAGATAAGATCAAAATTCACCACACATAGTTTCCAAAAGAAAAAAAGAGATCGGAGATAAAGACCTTTCCAATTCTTAAATCAAAGATTTCTAAATGATCATTTGATTTCTCATCGTGAATTATTTGCCAAAGGTTTATTTTAATGTTAAAGCCTCTAAGTCTATAATCTGCTAATGGTTTCTATCTAGCTTTTGATATTTAACTTGTTTTTATATCAGTTTTTTATGACTTGTGAGTGGATTTGTTTTTCAAGTGTATTTTATAGCTGTGATTGAACTAGATTTTATATGTTGATGACATTGAGGGTTGTGCTTTTACTTGTAGCTTATATTGTGTTTTTAGTTAACTTGGTAATGTTGAGTTGGTTCATTACTTAAGCTGCTGTTTTCTTAGTCTGATTATTGCATTGTTTAGATATAGAAGTCATAGTGGTACAATAATTGTATGTTCCTGAAATAATGATTGTTGTTTCATTGCTTAGTGATAGGTGTGAAAACACCCATCCTTTTACCACTTATTTCTTACTAAAACAAGACCAAAACGCGTGTTTAATATCATTTGTTTGGAATTATGCGTGGTTTTTGTGTTTATTGTGTTTTCAGAGCCAACCGGATGAATATTGAAGAAAACATGGGATTGCACGGGTTTTATCAAGGAAAAAGACTCAAGACGAAGTCTATTGTCCAAGAGATGCAAAAGATTTGAAGTCAATGGGCCTATTTGAAGATTTATCGAAGAGAAGGACCAAAGATGGAAGACTTACATATGTCGAAGAAACTCAAGTCTATTAAACGAAGAAATTAAAAGACGAGTTGAATTTAATCGTCGACAAATCTCGAATCAGAATCGAAAACGTCAACTTTACTAAAAAGACGAGAAGACGAAAAGAGAGAAGAAAGCCCACTCACCAACCAACCACTAGGACTATATAAAGGGATTCCCTTCACATTTTTTAGACAGTTTTTAGTTTTCATTTTCCTCTTTTCTCTCTTTTCTGTTTGTAGGTATCACCAACACCATTAGGGTGTTTGGTGATTTTGATTCTTGTTTTGTTCACAAATCTTGTAGTTTTAATCCTTTCTTTTGATTGTTTAAACCTTAATCATCAATATAATCTTTTCATTCATCTTGTTCATCTTCATCTTTTTATTCAAAGTTCTTAAGTTCTTATTTAGTTGATTTTGATCTTCTAATGTTAATGGGTTTTGTGTTTTTATGATTGGGATTTGTTGTTTATGACTAGCAGATGATTTGTGATTAGTTTTGTTCAAGATTTGGTTAAAGACTTGGTCGATTTTTGATTATACCGTGTTCCCATGTTTCTTGCGGTTTACTGTTCTTGGTACCCAGTTATTCCGGATTGGACTGTTTACTTTTTTCTTCTATTCGGAATATTTGTATATTCCGGATAGGTCTGCTTACCTTTTCTTCTATTCGGAATGTTTGTTTATTCCGAATAGGCCTAAATATTCCGCATAGTCCAACTTATTCCGTATAGTGTAAAACATTTCGAATAGGCCTAAATATTCCGCATAGCTTGATTTTTCCGCATAGAGTAATTTATTCCGAATTGCCATCTTTATTCCGAGTAGCCATCATTATTCCGGATAGATTAGTATTCCGAATACCCTTGATATTCCGCATAGCATCAGTATTCCGCATAGTTCATTATTCTGAATAGCAAGTTTTATTCCGGGTTGCCATTATTCCGCATAGTCTTGATTATTCCGGATGGCACTATTATTCCGAATAGAGGAAGTTTTCAGTAAGGGTATTTTTCAGCTTTATCGTTTAATTGTTTAATTTTTCAAGTTTAACTTCGTTAACTATTTTTGGTTTCAATCTTTATTTACTTCATTTCTTTATCTTTTTAATAGAATAGAAAACCAAACCCACCATTTGTCACCAAGAACAAATCATTCCACTTTTAGCTGTGATCAATTCGAGGAGATTCCGAGAACTAATCTTGAACCATAGCAAATATCTTGTATCAAATGGCGCCGTTGCCGGCTCTTCTCGTTAAGATCAACAGTTTTTTGTGAGAACTTGGATTTTGGGATCCGTTCACTATGAACGTTACTTTTTCATAAAAACTTTCAAAAACCCAAAAAAATATAAAATTTTCAAAAATACAAAAAATTAAAAAACCATAAAAACCAAAAATATTTCTTGTTTGCCTTGTTAGATCTTTTGCAGGTGCATGCGTACATGATCGACGTCTTATCAAGAGCCCGAGCCTCTCGAAGACTTAGACATGGCCGGTGTACAAAACAACAACAATAACCCACCTCTCAACAACAATAATAACAACAACAATAACCCACCTCTCAACAACAATAATAACAACAACAATGAGCCTCTACCAGACAATTGCCCGATGATTGAACTTCTGCAAGCACATGTAGATGGCAACAATGATCCAATTGTCATACCCGCGATTGCAGCCAACAATTTTGAGCTCAAATCCGGCTTTATCCAGATGGTCTCTGCTCAACCATTCTTGGGGCGTACCATTGATGATCCACATGACCACATCAAGAGGTTCTTGCAACTAACAAACACGGTCAAATTCAATGGTGTTCCACAAGAGGTAATCCGTTTGCAACTTTTTCCTTTCTCCCTAGAGGGACAAGCCCGACATTGGCTTGCTAAGGAACCGCCACAAAGTATTCTTACGTGGACGGATTTGGAGACCAAATTTATCAACTACTTTTTCCCACCCTCTCGTACTACCCTTTGCGGAATGAAATCATTAATTTTGAACAAAAGTACGATGAGTCTTTTAGTGAATCTTGGGATCGTTTCAAAGATCTTTTAAGAAAATGCCCACAACATGGTTTTACAAAAGTGCACCAAATTAACACTTTTTATAATGGTTTAAGCATGAATGACCAAGATTCACTAAACAGTGCCTCGGGGGGTAATATTTTGGTTAAGACTTCCAATGCCGCTTGGGATATCATTGAGAATAAGTCTCGTGTGCAAACCAAGAGTGTTCGGACCAATGCCGCTAGTGCTAGTACTAGTGACAGCGACAAGTGACTTGACAAAATCACTACGCTTCTTGAATCGCTTGTTACCCACACCGCTAATAACACCAACAACATCAACGCTAAAAACGCTCACGACGCTCAAGTCAATGCTGTTAGCCAACCATGTGAGATATGCGGGGGTCCCCACTCTTACACCACTTGTACCGCCACCCAAGACTATCCATCTGAGAATGTTAATGCAGCATACGGTACCTATCCTCCGGCCGCTTATCAAGCTCGTCCTCAAGGAGACCGCAACTTGCTTAGCTATCGCTCAAACAACTTTCTTTCCCCGCCCGGTTTTCCTCCTAACAACCCAAACCAACAACAAAACCTCAATCGCCCTCCTCAACAACAACAACCTCGTGCACCATACATACCACCTCACAAACAACCATATCCACCTCAAAGAAACAACCAAGTTTACCAACAACCTGCTTATCAACCACCCGCCTATAATGCTCCTCCCAAGCAACCCATCGCATTACCTCAAGATATTGGAACCTACATGAGGACTAATGATGTGATCGTGGACAATCTCCAGTGGGAAGTGCTCAACTTGAAAGCAGACATGGTGAAACAAGGAAATGATCTGAGAGCTGATATGAGAAATACTTTGGCAAGTCAAACGAATGACTTAAGGAACATGATGGCTAGTTTCTTCCAAGGTAATCAACCCTCTTCTTCGGGTACTCTTCTGAGTAACACCGTTGCGAATCCAAGAGGGGAGATGAAAGCAATCACCACTCGCAGTGGCAAAGGTACCAAGGAACCCGAGCTTCCTATACCTCCACCGGTGATTGTAACTAAGGAGAACGAGTCACCTGCTCCTATTCCTCATCCTTCTACTTCCCCAATTTCTCCACCTCTTACTTCTACCCCTCCTCCACCCAAGGATGTGAGTGATCCTTCGATCCCAAAGCCTTCCTCTTCTTCCGATATACCTTATCCCTCAAGGTTGAGGAAAGAGAAGCTCAAAAGCAAGGACGATATTCAGGTTTCGAACTTTCTCAAAATGTTTAAACAATTGAATTTCAACATCTCCTTCGTTGAGGCTCTCGCTCACAGGCCTAAATATGTGAAAATGTTCAAAGATCTTCTTAGCGACAAGGAGAAGCTTCTTGATATTGCTAATACCCAACTTAATGAGAATTGCTCTGCAGTTCTCTTAAGGAAATTGCCAACTAAACTTGGTGATCCGGGTCGCTTCTTAATCCCTTGCAACTTCCCGGGAGTAGAGAATTGCATGGCCCTAGCCGATCTAGGTGCCAGTATTAACTTAATGCCCTTAAGCTTTTGGAAGCAATTATCTCTCCCTGAGCTAGTCCCCACCAAAATGACTTTGGAATTAGCTAACCGTACGTTTGCTTATCCAGTGCGGATAGCCGAAGACGTCTTTGTAGGAGTCGACAAATTCACTTTTCCTGCCAATTTCGTTGTCGTCGACTACGATATGGACCCTCGTGTGCCATTAATTGTTGGTCGCCCATTCCTGAGGACCGGTCGCACTCTCATCGATGTTGAAGCCGGAGAGCTTATCATGAGAGTGGGTGACGATAAAATAGTCTTTAACATGGGAAAGCTTTCTAAACAGCCTTATTCTAACGAGAGTGTTAATTGTATTGACGTTCTTGATGAGGCTTGTGAAGAACACTTCAAAGATGCTTGTAAAAGTATTCCTACCTCTCTTCCCACTGTTGAGACCGTTTCCTCTATTGATTCATCACTATCTCTATTTGGAGAAAGTGATTTCCTTTGGAAAGATTTGGAAGCCACCATGGGAGATGTGAACTTAGAAAATGACGATTCTCCCACCGATTGGGATGAAGATCTTCGCCTCATTGAAAACCTTCTCAAAGAAGACAATATTTCTCCACCATCTCCCACGGTTATTGCTATCGATGCTCCGACTTTGAAAACGCCTCCCATCGAAAATCCTCCGGATTTAGAACTTAAGGAGTTGCCGCCCCATCTTGAGTATGTGTTCCTTGAAGAAGAGAAGAAGTCGTCCGTCATTATCGCGAAGGACTTGAAAGAAGACGAAAAATCTCGCCTCATCGCCGTGCTTAAAGATCATAAGAAGGCAATTGCTTGGAAAATTTCCGATATCCGCGGAATTGGTCCGAACTTTTGTACTCACAAGATTCTCATGGAAGATGACTTTAAACCCGCAATCCAGAGCCAAAGAAGGGTTAATCCTCGCATTCATGACGTCATCAAACAAGAGGTTATCAAACTTCTTGATGCCGGCTTGATTTACCCTATCTCGGATTCGCCTTGGGTAAGTCCCGTCCATTGTGTGCCCAAGAAGGGCGGAATAACCGTTGTTTCCAATGAACACAACGAGTTGATTCCCACTCGTCTCGTTACTGGGTGGAGAGTTTGTATTGATTATCGCAAGCTCAATGATGCCACGAGAAAAGATCACTTTCCTCTTCCTTTCATGGATCAAATGCTCGAGCGTCTAGCTGGTAATGACTATTACTGCTTCTTAGAAGGTTTCTCCGGGTATTTTCAAATTCCCATCAATCCCAAAGACCAAGAAAAGACCACATTCACTTGTCCCTATGGAACATTTGCTTACAAACGTATGCCTTTTGGTTTATGCAATGCTCCTGGGACGTTCCAAAGGTGTATGATGGCTATCTTCCATGACATGGTGGAAGACATTATGGAAGTATTCATGGATGATTTCTTGGTTTATGGCGATTCATTCTCTGCTTGCCTTGCCAATTTAGAACGTATGCTTAAGCGGTGTGAAGACACTCGCCTTGTTCTTAATTGGGAAAAATGCCATTTCATGGTAAAAGAGGGCATCGTGCTAGGACACAAGATCTCCAAAGCCGGTCTTGAAGTGGACCGTGCTAAAGTCGATGTTATTTCTAAGTTGCCTCCACCTTCAACCGTGAAGGGTGTGAGAAGTTTCCTCGGTCATGCGGGCTTCTACCGTCGATTCATCAAAGATTTTTCTAAAATCGCTCGCCCGATGACCCACCTCTTGGAAAAAGATACTCCTTTTATCTTTTCCACAGAGTGTCTTGAAGCCTTCAACTTGCTTAAGGATAAGCTAACTAAGACACCCGTCTTGGTTACCCCTAATTGGAAGCTGTCTTTCGAGTTGATGTGCGATGCTAGCGACTTTGCTATTGGAGCGGTTTTGGGCCAAAGAGTGAACAAACACTTCAAACCGATCCATTACGCTAGCAAGACAATGACGGGGGCTCAATTGCATTACACGACAACCGAAAAAGAGCTTTTAGCTGTTGTCTATGCCTTTGAAAAGTTCCGCCCCTATCTTGTCCTATCCACGACAATCGTTTATACCGATCATTCCGCGTTGAAGTACTTGTTAACTAAACAAGATTCCAAACCAAGACTTCTTCGCTGGGTTTTGCTACTCCAAGAATTTAAAATCGAAATTCGCGATAAGAAAGGAGCTGAAAACCTAGCCGCGGATCATCTCAGCAGACTTGAGGATCTTTATCAAGGGGAACATCCGAACAAAGAAATCAATGATTCTTTTCCCCTGGAGACCTTAATGTCTATCAACTCGACTTCTGATGAAACCCCGTGGTTTGCGGACATTGCAAACTACTTGGCGGGTGGAATTCTCGTTGACGGGTTAACATCCCAACAAAAGAAGAAGTTCTTCAAAGACATTAAGACTTACTTTTGGGATGACCCGTATCTATTCAAACAATGTGCTGATTTGATTATTCGTCGATGTGTTGATGGACCGGCAACTTTAGAAATCCTTGACGCTGGCCACAAAGGACCCACCGGTGGTCACTTTGGTCCCAACTACACCGCCAAAAAAGTGTTTGACTCGGGATTTTATTGGCCCACCATTTATCGTGATGCTCACGAGATGGTTAAACGTTGTGATGCTTGCCAAAAACAAGGCAAGATCACACATAAAGACGAGATGCCTCGGAATTTAATTCAAGAATGTGAAATCTTTGACGTTTGGGGCATCGACTTTATGGGGCCATTCCCTTCATCTAAAGGAAACAATACATCCTTTTAGCCGTTGACTACGTCTCCAAATGGGTTGAAGCCAAAGCTTTACCCACTAATGACGCAAGGGTGGTTTGTAACTTTTTGAAGTCGTTATTCGCTAGATTCGGTGTGCCTCGTGCCATTAGTAATGATCGTGGGACTCATTTTTGCAACGACCAATTTGCAAGAGTCATGGCTAAGTATGGTGTAAATCATCATCTTTCCACCGCATACCACCCACAAACTAATGGCCAGGCTGAAATATCCAACCGAGGATTAAAGCGAATTCTTGAAAGAACCGTGGGAGAGCATCGTGCCTCATGGGCTGATAAACTTGATGATGCTTTGTGGGCTTTTCGTACCGCATACAAGACTCCGATTGGTTGTACACCATATCGTCTCGTGTATGGGAAAGCATGCCACCTCCCCATTGAGTTGGAGCACAAGGCTTACTGGGCCTTGAAGTGGGTTAATTTTGATATCAACAAAGCCGGTGACCTACGCAAGATCCAACTCAATGAGCTGAATGAACTCCGTAATGAGGCTTATGAAAATTCTTTGATCTATAAGGAGAAGACTAAGCTCATTCACGACTCTAAGATTAAGAACCGAGAGTTCCAAGTTGGAGACAAAGTTTTGCTCTTTAACTCTCGGTTGAAAATCTTTTCGGGCAAGCTGAAATCTCGTTGGTCCGGCCCATTCACCATTGCCCAAATTTTTCCATATGGTACTCTCGAGCTCGCTCAACCTAATGGACCGAATTTTAAGGTGAATGGCCAACGAGTGAAGTTGTACTTTGGTGAGGACATCTCTCATGAGATGATTCCATCCCTCACCACGTTTCCCATGAACTAATTTTGGGTCGAGTCAGGCTCGTGACTCGGTTATAAAAAACAAGCGCTCCTCGGGAGGCAGCCCGAGTATCTATCCTTTTCCGTTTTAACCTCCTAAGTGTAGGGGGACCTCTATAGGTTCTTTGTGTTTGTGTGGTGATGTGATTACAGGGATGAATGCCTTTTTGGAACCTTTGAAGAACCGTGCTCCCGTGTTATCCGAAATTCGGTTCTATCTCTCTACTATCGTGATTCAATTTTCTTCATACTCACATTTGAAATTGATCACTTTAGTCGTCTCTTCCTTAACTTGATTTAACCAACGTGCACAATGTCATAAGTGTAGGGGAGATTTTTCCACATGCTTAAACATTGAGGACAATGTTTATCTTAAGTGTAGGGGGGACTTCTATCGAAGTTTTAAGTGGACTTTTCCATGAAAATGCCTTCATTTAACCGGAAAATCATCTTTTTCAACATTTTTCAAATTTTTTATTAACTTTGGCCATGTAGTCGTAATTTTTAAATTTTTATCGTTGCTTTCATATGTATATATCCCGCAATAAAGTCAAAAATATTAATAAAGTGGTGTAGCTAGTTTTGAAATCTTTGACATATTAGGCCCTTTGCGATTATTTTGACTCAACCCGAATAGACTTATCCAAGTTTATTCTAGCTAGTATCCTTAACCAGGTAGACCTTAATTGGTTTATTAGGCTAAGCATCCACGAGTCTCACTACTTGAGATTTTAAATTATGGAGAACGAGAAACGATAGAGTCAATTATAAGTCGGTATTCTTGCGCAAGCTCACTTGGTGTAATTATTTGCCTATTCTCCCATCACTTGCTAATAATTTATCTCTAATAAGTAAGGTCGTACGATTTGAAAAGTTACTTAGCTTCTAGCCCAAGATCGTTTAAAAGTTGCTCGGTAATGATAAGAGTTCATAGCCAAGGCATAACTTATGAAGCGGGGCGTGAAGATTGGCGTGTCCGAAAAGGCCCTAACAAGGCATGAGGATTCAATCTAATTGCTAAAGATCCAAGGTGATGTGAAAAGCATTATTCCCAAAATCAATATGAAGGATCAAGACTCACGACGACAAGCAATCAACTCCCATAAAGATCATGGAGAAGTCTATCCGAAAAGACCCTAACAAGGTATGAGGATAAATAGATCCAAGTCCGAAAAGGAGGCGGATCGTTGAATCTCAAAATCCCAATTAGAGATTGAAGAAATAATCATGAAGTCGTGGTCAACAAAGTTGGAGTACCCCTCAAAAGTCTCCAAGGGAAGAAACTCTATTAACGATGAGAAGACCATTATCTCAAGAACGTCTATCGAAGATATGAAGTATGAAGTACATGCCAAATATCGGCCCGAGAAAGGTCTCAAATCGTGAACCGAGTTATGCCAAGATATGAACTTTTTGATATCCCGAGAAGCAGTTTTAAGAGATTTTGTCCTTTAGCTAACTATTGATCAAATCGTCCTACTTTGCTTTCAGCCTAAATAAACTATCGAAATAAGTCCAAAAATGCATCTTCATGATCATTCTGAGACAAAAATAAAATATAAGAGATACCTCTAGGAATAAGGGAGTTTAAGCATTTAATTAAGCCATGTGTGTAAGTGTTTGATTTGCTAACTTATAATAACAATGATCTCGTTTTTAAGTTTAGTTTGGGGAACGTGAAACTTGAGGGTGATAAATCTTCGTAGCACCAAAGCCCTAATGTAAGTCCTGATCTCTTTGCAAGTTATTTCCATATAGCTATTTTCAAGTGAAAATGGTTTTCTATCCTTTTGTTTCTTTTAAAAGTTTAAATTTCTCTTAGTACTTTAATTTTTGTTTAGTAGTATTTTAATAAGGCCAAGGTTGATTGATTATGAGAAAAATGTAAAATTGCTTTATCACTAAGCATTGCATTAGGGCATGGCAATGGTTAAGTGTAGGGGATTTGATAGGTGTGAAAACACCCATCCTTTTACCACTTATTTCTTACTAAAACAAGACCAAAACGCGTGTTTAATATCATTTGTTTAGAATTATGCGTGGTTTTTGTGTTTATTGTGTTTTCAGAGCCAACTGGATGAATATTGAAGAAAACATGGGATTGCACGGGTTTTATCAAGGAAAAAGACTCAAGACAAAGTCTATTGTCCAAGAGATGCAAAAGATTTGAAGTCAATGGGCCTATTTGAAGATTTATCGAAGAGAAGGACCAAAGATGTAAGACTTACATATGTCGAAGAAACTCAAGTCTATTAAACGAAGAAATTAAAAGACGAGTTGAATTTAATCGTCGACAAATCCCGAATCAGAATCGAAAACGTCAACTGAGAGAAGAAAGCCCACTCACCAACCAACCACTAGGACTATATAAAGGGATCCCCTTCACATTTTTAGACAGTTTTGAGTTTTCATTTTCCTCTTTTCTCTCTTTTCTGTTCGTAGGTATAACCAACACCATTAGGGTGTTTGGTGATTTTGATTCTTGTTTTGTTCACAAATCTTGTAGTTTTAATCCTTTCTTTTGATTGTTTAAACCTTAATCATCAATATAATCTTTTTATTCATCTTGTTCATCTTCATCTTTTTATTCAAAGTTCTTAAGTTCTTATTTAGTTGATTTTGATCTTCTAATGTTAATGGGTTTTGTGTTTTTATGATTGGGATTTGTTGTTTATGACTAGCAGATGATTTCTGATTAGTTTTGTTCAAGATTTGGTTAAAGACTTGGTCGATTTTTGATTATACCGTGTTCCCCTGTTTCTTGCGGTTTACTGTTCTTGGTACCCAGTTATTCCGGATTGGACTGTTTACTTTTTTCTTCTATTCGGAATATTTGTATATTTCGGATAGGTCTGCTTACCTTTTCTTCTATTCGGAATGTTTGTTTATTCCGAATAGGCCTAAATATTCCGCATAGTCCAACTTATTCCGTATAGTGTAAAACATTCCGAATAGGCCTAAATATTCCGCATAGCTTGATTTTTCTACATAGAGTAATTTATTCCGAATTTCCATCTTTATTCCGAGTAGCCATCATTATTCCGGATAGATTAGTATTCCGAATAGCCTTGATATTCCACATAGCATCATTATTCCGCATAGTTCATTATTCCGAATAGCAAGTTTTATTCCGGGTTGCCATTATTCCGGATAGTCTTGATTATTCCGGATGGCACTATTATTCCGAATAGAGGAAGTTTTCAGTAAGGGTATTTTTCATCTTTATCGTTTAATTGTTTAATTTTTCAAGTTTAACTTCATTAACTATTTTTGGTTTCAATCTTTATTTACTTCATTTCTTTATCTTTTTAATAGAATAGAAAACCAAACCCACCATTTGTCACCAAGAACAAATCATTCCACTTTTAGCTGTGATCAATTCGAGGAGATTCCGAGAACTAATCTTGAACCATAGCAAATATCTTGTATCACTTAGCTATCATGAATGGTTGCTACTAGTCTCGCTTGTACCCTGTTTGTTGAGCTTTTGAGTTAGCCACTGATGTTTTTGTCATGATTTGTTTTTATAGTTGCTTAGAGTGTATGCTAATGTATCTTCTAGAGTCTGCTTGCCCAACTAATTGACATCGTAGTCTAGTCACTTGGATTTGAGCTTTCAGCGTACTTAGGATTACCATATTAGTTGCCATTATAGTGTTTGCTGTTTCCCTGTTAATTGCTAACGAGTTTTAACATTCTGCTTGTTGCTGCGTATTGTTTTCGTTGTTGTTTAGTTGATTTTCACTTATTAGCTGCTGTCAATTACATTGAGCTTAGCTGTTGTAGTTTAGTAAAAAATATAATAATGGATATATGCTCTATGCTAGCCTTGAACTCTCAACCTTTTGTAATATGCTTTTTTAGATGTCGAGCTCGACCTCAAACTTGGTGGAAACAGTGGAAGTTGAAAGTAATATCACAAAGAAAAGAAAAAAGCCGCAAAAGAAACCGACTATCAACAAGACAAAAGGTAAAAAGGGTAAAAAGTGGTCGAAGGTTTGGATAGATTTTACGGAGCTAGATCTGTTAGAAGGTGAGTCACCTGAAGATGTCAAAGCTCAGTGTAAGCATTGTGGGGATATGTTTCTGTGTCATTCAGTCAAGTATGGTAATAAAAATCTTAAACGGCATCTACAAAAATGTAAACCTTACATAGCCAAACAAGATGCAGGTCAGACTCAAATTATGTTTGAACATGGTGATGGGAATAAAATGATGGCATGGAAATTTGACCAAAAAGAATGTAAGAAAGCTTTGGCACACATGATTATAGTTGATGAGCTCCCCTTTAGTCATGTCGAGCGAGAAGGCTTTAGGCACTATTCTAAGATTAGCCAACCGTTATTTGATGTTCCATGTAGAGGTACTACTACTCAAGATTGCTACAAACTATATGATGAGGAGAAAACTAAGCTTCTTAATCTAATTAGCAAAAACATTGGTAGGGTATGTTTAACTACAGATAGTTGGACATCTTTGCAAAAAAAGAGTTACATGGCTCTTACGGGTCATTTTATAGATAATGAATGGAAGTTGAAGAAAAAAGTCTTGAGCTTTTGTCGTCTTGATGGTCACAGTGGGGTTGATATTGGAAAGGGGGTGGAATCTTGTGTGAATGATTAGGGTATTGATGCTATTATGGCTGTGTCGGTTGATAATGCTAGTGCAAATGACAATGCAATTGACTTCTTGAGAAAAACATTTGCAAAGAAAGATAATTGCTTATTGAATGGGAAATGGATTCACATCAGATGCGCAACTCATGTCTTGAATCTTGTGGTGCAAGATGGCATTAAATCGGTTAATATGTCCATTGAGAATATTCGATATGCAGTAAAGTGGATAAAAAATCGGGTGGTAGAATTGAAAATTTAAAAGATGTGCTCAAAGTGCTAAATGTAATATCAAAAAGAATTTGATAATTGATGTTCCAACGAGGTGGAACTACACCTGCAACATGTTGGAAGTGGCTCAAGCATATGAAGATGGTTTTGATAGGTATGATTTAGAAGATGCTGCTTTTGGGAATGCTATTCGCAAAAAGGTCTTATGGTGCCGACACCTGAAGATTGGAATAAGGCTAGAAAGTTGTGTGAATTTCTTACAATATTTTACGATGTTACTTTGAGGATCTCGGGAACAAAATATGTGACCTCGCATACGCTCATTGTTGAATTATCTGCTATTCGTGAACTTTTGAGAAAACAAATTGCACGTGATGTTCTAGACGTACCACCAGAGGATGAGATTCTTTATGGGATTGCTAAGGTGATGAAAATGAAGTTTGACAAGTATTATGGAGAGATAGAAAATATGAATGCGTTATTATATTTTGCCTTTCTACTTGATCCGAGAAACAAAGACGAATTCCTACAGATTGTAGTGGATGATCATTATGGAGCAGAAGGACTAGCAATTGTGGACTTGAAGAAAAACTATATACATACTGAATTTAAAGCTTTATACGAAGACTATGTCAGAATTCATGCTCCACCATCTAAATCCTCTTATGTGGTAGGGAAACGATCTGATGATACGACAACGAATGCCCCCACAAAAGATAGGTTGAGAGATAAGATGAAATCGAGTTCAACATCTACTTCAACAATAAGTGAATTGGATAAGTATTTGAATGAAAGTGTTGAAGCATTTGATCCCAATGCGAAGTTTGATATATTGGCATGGTGGAAGGTAAATAGCCCAAGATTTCCAATTTTATCTTTGATGGCTAGAGATATCCTAGCTATTCCTGTCTCAACCGTGGCATCCGAGTCAGTTTTTAGCACTAGCGGGAGGGTGTTGGATACCTTTAGGAGTTCTTTAAGTGACAAGCGTATCGAAAGCCTCATTTGTACCCAAGATTGGCTTCGAAAGGATAAGGATAAAATCATGGAAAAATAAGAAGACATTGAAGCAATAATAATTGGTACGTTTTTCTATAATTTTTGTAATTATCAACTTAGATGTATTCTGTCTTGTTAAGTTCTGTATAGTTTCTAAGAAAATATATATGGAGCTTATTCTGATTGAGGATGTTGTCGCATACTAAGTTTATGGTTTACCCCCTTGTGCTTGTTTATGCACAAAATGCTCTATTTATTTCTCAAATCTACATGGCACATGCTGATTTTGTGTTAGTACTAATAAATTAGGTTATGCACGTAGTGTAGAAGGACTTTAATCTTGTTAAGAGGGGCGTACCCGCTGAAAATACATCATGTACGCGCCGTTGTTTTTAAGATAAAACAACAATTTAGTGGTAACAGATACTAACCAAGATGACAGCTTTGATGTTGTCTAAAGTTAATGGAATCTCAAGCTCACCTTTTTTAAAACTTAAATGAATTTCATTATTTGCCTATTTGATGACTAGTTGGACGAGATATTAGTTTTATTATTGCTCATTTGCTGTAGTATATTGATCTCTAAAATTTTTGTAATTTTCAATTTAGATGTATTGTATCTTGTTAATGCTTGCTAAGTATGCCTCTTCATATAGATTCGAGCGACGATGAAGGTAGCAGCTCTAAAAGTTTTATCAATGTAGATAGAAGCTTTTATTATTGAAGATCAATGGAACATCAGAAGGTTATTATATGCAGTTGAATGGAAGCTTATTTTGTACAGTCAAAGCTTTTTTTGTTGGCTAAAATATTATATAGTGAATGGAAGCTTATTTGGTACATTAAAAGCTTCTTTTGTTGGCCAATAGCTTATTTTGTAAAGATACTTGCTGATGCTTAACTCGCCAAATCTTTCACTACTGGGTAGTGTAAGTTATAACTTGCCTAATGTTGTTGTTCAATAGTTTATATAGTTTTAGCTTTCAGTTTCAATACAAAAAATTTGCAATTCTTAAATAGGACAGACCCGAACCCGAGTTGACCCGACCCGAATTGACCCGACCCGAATTGACCCGAACCCGAGTGACCCGAGTTCTAATTAGGCTCGGGTTCGGGTATGATTTTTTTGGTTCTTGACCCGAGTTGACCCGACCCGAGTTAACCCGAACCCGGCTGACACGACCCGATTCCCACCCCTAGTTGTAATAACTCATTAGCAGGTCGGTGTCCTATCATGAACCTGCTAGCATGTCAAGCATCAAGATATGATCATAACTACATCAACATGTCATACTGCTTCTAACAAAATTCTGTCTGAATATGGAACATTCTGGTGGAAAACTGGTTGAATAGTCATGAATTTTTTTTATTTATTTTTTTAGGAAGAACTGTCAGCAATTCCTGCGGTAGCAATCAATTATGTTCTAGAAAATTTGTTACTTCGTTCACAGGCTTCGGTCGGGACCATCAGGTGATGGCCTTCACCTTCGCAGGATTGTCAGAAATTTCATTCTGCTGAAATAGGGTGGCTCAGAAATGCCACTTTGTTCATCTGGAATATACATCTGGAAAGCTGCTTATATAATTTCCTTCTATCAGAAAATCTGCAGAATCGTGAAAAGATGATTCCCATGTTCTTCTCCAGAATTTAGGAGATCAGGATGTTATCAAAGAACATACTGACGATTTTGTCTGCGAAGTCATAAAAATTTATTCATAAATTTCATACTATCGCTGGGGCATTAGAGAGCCCAAACATATAAGTCAAAATTTTAGAGAGTCTATAACGTGTTCAACAGTAATCTGGAAAACATCATGTTCTTCTCTCACCACTGTTGGTAGCATGATCGAGAATTATTCTGGAAAGGGTTCAAGACATCGTAGCAGATCAGGTAAACCTTCTATGTGACAACCGTGGTTTTGGGTTTGTCACTTGGTCTTACTTTTAGGTTATTTTATGTGTGCTTACTTGAATTGTGTGTTTACGTGTTTATTTTGTGTGAACGAGGTTGGTGTGGTTATCGTTTATGAGTATAGAGTACTCATAAGTAAATCGAGGAACGGTTATTTCATGTTCATGAGCTCACAAGTGGTGACTATGAAATGAAAATGGTAATATTGTGGTGTTTACGTATACGTATAAGTATTATAGTAATAGTATTTTTTTGGATTTACGGTTTAGCGTTTAGAGGTCTCGGGTGAGGTAATTATCCAAAAGAATATTTTTTTGGATGGTTTTAAGTCATTTAGGACTTAGTTATAAAGTTTATTTAAGAATTTGAGATTTTTTTTAAAAGTGTATATTTTACGACTTTTACGGTAAAACGCGTAAAAACTGACTAGTTTTACGGTTTTGAGGTTTTGGAGGCTTTAGGAGCTGAAATAAATTAAGGAAAATTAAGGTAATATTAATAAGATATTTATTAATAATAAAATAAAGAAAAAAACGAATTTTATGGTGTTTAGGTCGGTTTAGAAGAGAAAAAAAAGGAAAAAAAGAAAAGATTTATGGTAAGTGGGCTTTGGGTTGGACTAGGATTCACCCATACCCTATATAATGTATATACTAAACCAAATTCATTATTTTTCTCCTGGAGATAAAGGAAATTCGTGAGTTATATAAAAAAATTAGGGTTCTTCATAAAATTTTGGGGTTTTCATAAATCAAAGGTAAATCTTCATAACCCTTTTCAATTTAATTGTTTTTATGTTTAAATTAATCATTCTTATGATGGATTAGGGTTAGGGTTTAATATAAAAACAGTAAATTAATGTTTTATTAATCATAATATGATTATTACATAAGTTAGGGCTTGTAATTAGAGGGATTAGGGTTAATTAATGAGGTTGATTTTGTTAAACCCGTTTTTTAAAATTGGGCAGATTTTTGAGCCAATTGTTTTGATCATATCGGGAGTTCTACAAACTCTTATTTTACGATCCAAGTACCCCTGGAAAGATATTTGAAGTGGCTTTCCAATGCAAGAAACGAGAACTAAATTGGAGGTCGGGAAGTGGGTCAAAAATAGGTTACAACAGTCGGAGGTCAAAAACAGTTTTAAATTCAGCCTGTTTTCTTTTTAAGTTTTGGGTTGTTTGGGGTACTTAGGGTTGCATTAGGATCTTCTCACGAACATGAGAGATGGTTTATATATTGTAATAAGGATCTGAACTTGGGCTAAGATTGTGGTTTAGGGTAAGACCCTCTAATGGTAATGAACTTTTCATACGTTTAAAATCAGGAAAACTGGAATGACAAAAGTATATATATATATATCAGGGCCTTAACAGTAGATTTAAGGTTAGGGCAAGTGGGAGGTGTTAGCCAACATATGTAAGGGTATGAATATTCCTTTTACAGAAACCATGGGTATGTTTAAGTGGACGTTTGACTTAAAGTTTTGAGACCTAAAACTGGGACTGTTTTTTGTAAAATTGTGAACGGGATAGCTATTAAACTTAACCAAGTTAAGGACTTGTTAGGGAAGGGTAATGGGGTGTTTAGAGTTATAAATGGGGTATTTATATGAGAGGGGGTTAGATGTCCATCATAGGTTGATGAACCATTTTAGAGGTTGGTTCATGTATTGATTTATGTGTTTTTGGATTATTAGCTTGGGGCTAGAGCAAGGACTTTGGAGAAGCAATCAAGTGAGTTCATAGTCCCGTTTTGCTACGTTTTTAAATGTTTTTTTTCCAGTATGGGATGGAGATGACACTTGAAATGTTCTTTAACATGATTTAGTACTATGTTATAAAATTTGTGGACATAAATGTGTTATTGTGTGACTTGCGTGCTTATGTGTTCTCATATGTGCTTTGGTACGTGTTCTGCTATGTGAATCTTGTTTGGATTGTGATTGGATTTGGTACATAGATGTATGGGCGTCTATGGGACCAGTTGTGATGTGTGTGGAGCGTGGGGCACGATCCGTCCTGAGTACTTGTGCATCGTCTCTTCGGAGGCAAGATATCTCGACGGGGATATAGTTCATCTTCCACAGGTGGTGTGGGAAAGATCCGGATAGTGTGGTGTGTTCTTGTGCGTGTGACGGGATACTTCTTGATTGTTATAATGTGCTTTGTGAATTGTAGATGTGATTGGTACTTGGCTTGAGTTTTGTTGTGGATGCATGTAGCATGATTATCACATTATGGTCCATTACTATAAATTGTTTTTCTTCAACTTATTTACAGCGGATGTCAAGGTTTTTTTTATGATGTTCTAGATAACTTAAACCTATGTTCTCACCAACTTTATGTTGACAGATTTTAGTGTCATTTTCAGGTGAGGTAGTTGTGCAAGATGATGTTAGAAGTGGCTAGAGTATAGAGGCTGCTAGGATTGCATTCGGAGGAATCCCTTTCCTCTTAGATTTTATTTTGTGTTTTGATTAAGTGAACTTTGTGGTACCTATATGTTTGATGTTTGTTTATTTGTATGTCTTTGGTAAGAGGTAGGCCTGTTACCTACTTACCTAGACGCCTGCATTGTTGAGATATTGTCACGACATTTGTGTCGCCATCTATGATATTTCAATTTCATTTAGTTCTCTCTATAGACACGTTGTTGTTGTGATGATATCCATACGTCGCGCCCCATATTCTGCCATGGTGGGGTGTGACAGAATGGTATCAGAGACAATGGTTATAGAGAATTAGGTTGCCTAGTCGTGTAGCCTAGTCTATAGCTTAAGGGTCCCTGCATATAGGCGTCATAGGAGCATGTGTGCATTTTATAGTAATTGATGTGTTAGAATATTATTTTTGTAGTATTTGTTAGGTTATGAACTACTATGGTTCATACTTAACTACATGTTATTTTCTTACGAGTTTTGATTAGTGCGGGTGGAACCATGGTCGTATACGCTAGTCATTGTTAGATTTCGCTTAATTATGTTTTCATGTTCTTTATACATTTCGAATTTTGTCTACGCTGGTTCAGCTAGACTACGAGTTTATGTGTTTCGTGCATTGGCTATGTTATTTTAATACATGGTATTTTAATACATGGGGTTTTGGATCTTATCTTGTGTGGTTATGTGCTTGTGAGTTGTTGGACTATGTGTTATGTGTAGTATTAATTTCTTATAAGTGTCATCATAGGAGGGAGTACATTGGTGAAAGGGAACATGTATAATTATGGAGGCCTACATAATTATATATGTGCCACAACACCACTGGACTTTCAAGTATGATTGCATGAAAGAGAGTTAATACATGCTTGTATAGTATATGTTGGATGGATTTGAGTGTATGTACGCTTATGCCTATGTATGTAAAATTATTTTCTACTTACCAGTTGTATTCTTGGGATGGTTGCTAGCCTCGTTTCTTTTTGAGATGTTCAACTTCTGTAGTAGCGCATTACTCGGGTCCTCATTTCACGTGTTTGTTTGTACGGTACTTTTGGCGTGAAGGATTTTGAGATGGTGGAGATTTCTTTTTGGGGTAACGATGCCTTTTGTTTCGAGTTATACATGGTAAAAAAATAGAACTTGCAAATTGAAAAAAAAAGTTGTTGGTAGTCGATGAAATAAGGAAGTGTCGGAAACATGTTTCAAATAAGGTGGAATATAAATTCTTTAACATATAAGCATGACTCGGTTATTTTAAAATATTTTGGTTTGGATCACCTAGAGTTATTGTTCTTAAGTTAAAAATTTTGTTCTTATTTAGTGAAATATGTTAAAATCATGTAATTAATAGAGTTTTAATTTTCTGGAATTAAAATAAATTAGGTTCTAGTTTTGGTAATTAATGGGGGGTTTTAGGGTTTAACAATCGTTTTTTTAATTTGGTATAAATCGGAGTAGGCAGAAACTGTCGCTAAACTGTCAAAATATGTCGCTAACTGTCAGAAACTGTCGCTAATGCCTAGGCAGATTTTGAGAAAAATCGTTTTGGTCATAACTTATTCGTTTTTAAAGGTTTTTGGGTGATTCAAAAGCCTAAAATTATGTACTCGGAACATACTTTTCAAATATTCAGAAAGTTTCGTAATTGGAAGTCAGTAGCTTGGACGAATTAATTGTACAAGTGTTGAGTTTAAGGTTAATTTTCGGACAATATGGTTTAAACTCGTGTTTTGGGTATTTTGTGGTAATGAACACTTGGAGGGTTAACATAGAGATGAGTTGGAAAGGAATTTGAGAGTTCTTTAGACCTTATTATACGTGGTTATATTTTGATGAGTTTTGATTTATGGTACTTATGAGTAAGACTGAAATCGGGGTGACAGTGTTAAACCCGTTGAGTTATGTGACGGCTCCTAACTTGATTTCAAGACAGTTCTTGTCTGATGAGTTGCGAGATTTAGTTAGGTTGGTTACATAACTTTATGGTTTTGATAAGTTTCCTCGCGGATGGTTAAGGCTCATGTGTTGTTGGTTGAGATTATTTTCGTGTAAACTGAGTTCACGTTTGAACGTGAAGGTTTTATTAGGGATATGCATCCTCGTTTGTTTGCTGAGAATAAGTTTGAGTTTGGGAGTGAATCTCGGGACGAGATTTCTATTAGGAGGGAGTGATGTGACAACCGTGGTTTTGGGTTTGTCACTTGGTCTTACTTTTAGGTTATTTTATGTGTGCTTACTTGAATTGTGTGCTTACGTGTTTATTTTGTGTGAACGAGGTTGGTGTGGTTATCGTTTATGAGTATAGAGTACTCATAAGTAAATCGAGGAACGGTTATTTCATGTTCATGAGCTCACAAGTGGTGACTATGAAATGAAAATGGTGATATTGTGGTGTTTACGTATACGTATAAGTATTATAGTAATAGTATTTTTTTGGATTTACGGTTTAGCGTTTAGAGGTCTCGGGTGAGGTAATTATCCAAAAGAATATTTTTTTGGATGGTTTTAAGTCATTTAGGACTTAGTTATAAAGTTTATTTAAAAATTTGAGATTTTTTTTAAAAGTGTATATTTTACGACTTTTACGGTAAAACGCGTAAAAACTGACTAGTTTTACGGTTTTGAGGTTTTGGAGGCTTTATGAGCTGAAATAAATTAAGGAAAATTAAGGTAATATTAATAAGATATTTATTAATAATAAAATAAAGAAAAAAACGAATTTTATGGTGTTTAGGTCGGTTTAGAAGAGAAAAAAAAGGAAAAAAAAGAAAAGATTTATGGTAAGTGGGCTTTGGGTTGGACTAGGATTCACCCATACCCTATATAATGTATATACTAAACCAAATTCATTATTTTTCTCCTGGAGATAAAGGAAATTCGTGAGTTATATAAAAAAATTAGGGTTCTTCATAAAATTTTGGGGTTTTCATAAATCAAAGGTAAATCTTCATAACCCTTTTCAATTTAATTGTTTTTATGTTTAAATTAATCATTCTTATGATGGATTAGGGTTAGGGTTTAATATAAAAACAGTAAATTAATGTTGTATTAATCATTATATGATGATTACATAAGTTAGGGCTTGTAATTAGAGGGATTAGGGTTAATTAATGAGGTTGATTTTGTTAAACCCGTTTTTAAAAACTGGGCAGATTTTTGAGCCAATTGTTTTGATCATATCGGGAGTTCTACAAACTCTTATTTTACGATCCAAGTACCCCTGGAAAGATATTTGAAGTGGCTTTCCAATGCAAGAAACGAGAACTAAATTGGAGGTCGGGAAGTGGGTCAAAAATAGGTTACAACAGTCGGAGGTCAAAACAGTTTTAAATTCAGCCTGTTTTCTTTTTAAGTTTTGGGTTGTTTGGGGTACTTAGGGTTGCATTAGGATCTTCTCACGAACATGAGAGATGGTTTATATATTGTAATAAGGATCTGAACTTGGGCTAAGATTGTGGTTTAGGGTAAGACCCTCTAATGGTAATGAACTTTTCATACGTTTAAAATCAGGAAAACTGGAATGACAAAAGTATATATATATATATCAGGGCCTTAACAGTCGATTTAAGGTTAGGACAAGTGGGAGGTGTTAGCCAACATATGTAAGGGTATGAATATTCCTTTTACAGAAACCATGGGTATGTTTAAGTGGACGTTTGACTTAAAGTTTTGAGACCTAAAACTGGGACTGTTTTTTGTAAAATTGTGAACGGGATAGCTATTAAACTTAACCAAGTTAAGGACTTGTTAGGGAAGGGTAATGGGGTGTTTAGAGTTATAAATGGGGTATTTATATGAGAGGGGGTTAGATGTCCATCATAGGTTGATGAACCATTTTAGAGGTTGGTTCATGTATTGATTTATGTGTTTTTGGATTATTAGCTTGGGGCTAGAGCAAGGACTTTGGAGAAGCAATCAGGTGAGTTCATAGTCCCGTTTTGCTACGTTTTTAAATGTTTTTTTCCAGTATGGGATGGAGATGACACTTGAAATGTTCTTTAACATGATTTAGTACTATGTTATAAAATTTGTGGACATAAATGTGTTATTGTGTGACTTGCGTGCTTATGTGTTCTCATATGTGCTTTGGTACGTGTTCTGCTATGTGAATCTTGTTTGGATTGTGATTGGCTTTGGTACATAGATGTATGGGCGTCTATGGGACCAGTTGTGATGTGTGTGGAGCGTGGGGCACGATCCGTCCTGAGTACTTGTGCATCGTCTCTTCGGAGGCAAGATATCTCGACGGGGATATAGTTCATCTTCCACAGGTGGTGTGGGAAAGATCCGGATAGTGTGGTGTGTTCTTGTGCGTGTGACGGGATACTTCTTGATTGTTATAATGTGCTTTGTGAATTGTAGATGTGATTGGTACTTGGCTTGAGTTTTGTTGTGGATGCATGTAGCATGATTATCACATTATGGTCAATTACTATAAATTGTTTTTCTTCAACTTATTTACAACGGATGTCAAGGTTTTTTTTATGATGTTTTAGATAACTTAAACCTATGTTCTCACCAACTTTATGTTGACAGATTTTAGTGTCATTTTCAGGTGAGGTAGTTGTGCAAGATGATGTTAGAAGTGGCTAGAGTATAGAGGCTGCTAGGATTGCATTCGGAGGAATCCCTTTCCTCTTAGATTTTATTTTGTGTTTTGATTAAGTGAACTTTGTGGTACCTATATGTTTGATGTTTGTTTATTTGTATGTCTTTGGTAAGAGGTAGGCATGTTACCTACTTACCTAGACGCCTGCATTGTTGAGATATTATCACGACATTTGTGTCGCCATCTATGATATTTCAATTTCATTTAGTTCTCTCTATAGACACGCTGTTGTTGTGATGATATCCATACGTCGCGCCCCATATTCCGCCATGGTGGGGTGTGACATTCTATACGTGAGATGACATCGACTATGAATGGTGAACTTGTAAAGTTTTCGATGGTCGATATATGATCTCATGTTACCAGCCTTCTGTCTGATAGATAGGAACGGTACACCTTCTGGTGGTGCGCTAGGGCGAATAAAGCCTTGTTCCCATAGCTCTTACAGCAAATGCTACTACTCTTTTAACTTAGCTGAATCCCTAGGATAAAGAGTTCTGAAAACAGTTTTTGTCCTTGAGACAAGCTCGATGTTAAACTCTGTCTCGTGGTTAGGAATGAATTTCTAGAAAACCTTATGAAATTTTTGTCTGAAAACTCTGGAATAATCTGCTAATCATGAATTTAAGGAATTTCAGAATTCGCATCATGAATGATGACTAGAAGTCTTTGCAGCTATAAGATAATAATTCACGTGCTTGTAAAGCTGAAACAATTTGTAATGATTTTTCTGGCAGAAGTAAAATGAATATGCTCAGGAGTTAGTAAGACGGATCTCGTCGTTAACTGAAAATAAAATTTTATTAAATATGGTGATATTGTTGAGTCCTTTCTGGCTGAGAGGTAGGTAACTACCTGATTTAAAATAAAGCTGACATAGGAACATGTAAAGTAAACATGGCGACTTTTCACTGAATGTGTTCGTCTGAAACCTCACAGAATGAATACTGTGTGTTTAACCTGAATAATACTCTGGTGGTGGTGACTAAATTTTTAATGATCTTATTCATGCATGGCATAATAGAATGGGTATACCCCTTTCTGAATGGTCTCCTAAAATATTGACGGTCTGGTTTAAAAAAAACATACTGGAGTTATGAGTTCTCACTCGTATCTTGAGAAAAGATTCGTATGACGTGTACCATGACTGGTGTCCTGATATGTGTCTTCCGAAATGATACATGAGACCTGTGTCTTAACTGTTGTCTGGACATGTATTTTAATGGTGAGTCTGAATAAGGTTAAGAATTTCTGGTAACTGCTAGGATTGGCGAACCGGCTAGACTACTGACCTTTGTATTTCTGGTCACGTCCGTTCCGGAGTTCCGATGGTTACTGACTGATTATTTTTAAGCACGGTGGTTGTCAATAACGCATTGTCTGTCAGTTTTAAGACGGTCATTATTACTACCATGATTCCTGTAGCTATTATGCTGAGTGGCCGGCCGGGTTCCGGTTCATACTCTTCTGAATGAAAGGTTAGCTGAGTGAAGTGAGACAACTAGCTAAGAAAGTGAAAGCATGGAATGGAGTGGTAATGTCTGATGGTTGAAATTTATTCTTGTCAGAAATTTCAAATTTATAGTTTTCGTCCTTGTTCTGTAGAGTCTTCATAGTATAAACAGCATCAGCATTTTGAGAAATCTCCAAAGTATCAGCAGCATCAGCATTTGTGAGGTCTTCAAAGTGTTAGCGGCATCAGCATCTAGCAAAATCTTCAACTCACGAGCAGCATCAACATCTGGTAAAATATCGACAAGTGGAAACGCCTGAGATGATTGAGGATTGATTAACGGTACACATGGTGTAAGGTGCATGGGGTACACCTGAAATACTGTACGTGAAGTACACGATGAATACTATTCATGTGGTACCGCTGAAGGTTTGCTGATATGATCGATACTGGTGTAAACCGTCTGACACGGTCAACTGAAAATAATTTGATTTAACTGGTTAGCAACTGAACCGAAACAGTTAACATGATAGGCTGATAATTTCTGCGTAGACTTAATGCTGGTTGTATAGAGGCTAAAAAGTATGATTAAACGGAGTTTCATCAACGTTCAGTATAAAGACATAATTTATAAAGACCAGAACATGATTTATCATGAAATAGTATTTTATTGTAATCCTTTTGTATCTTAGCATGAAACATTATCATTCTGTTGAAAACATAATCCTTGTAAAGAAACATGAAACTGAAACCGCATGAAGGCGACATCAGCTTGAAATTGTGAAACTGGATTGTTACAAAGAACATAAGAGTATGATCAACTGAGTTTTAACAACAACTGGTGTGGATGGCTATAGTTCAATCGACAACATTCAAGGAAGAAAACATGTTACTAAGTATGGGCGATTCTGGTTCGATCCATACTTTTCAAAATTTCATGGGAACTGTCATGTATAGAAATTTACAATCTGGGACTAAACATGGTTGGTTGTAGTCCAATTCATACTTGTCAAACTTTATAAAACATCATGATATGTGCAAAGGTGAACATCTATGGTTCAGTTCACAAAACATCATTTGACTGAAAAGCATGAAATTTGACTTGAGAAGTGGTGAACATTTATGGCTGGTTCACCAAGTAATATTTGACTGAAAACATGAATCCATCATGAGTAAGGGTAAACGCCTATGGTCGGTTTACCAATACAAAATTCGTAGAAAAGCACATGCGACTAAATACGGCCAGTCTTGTACCAACCTTTTACTTAGTAAAAACTTTAAGAAAACTGACTGATAAATGCTTGAGAAACATGAAGATAACAACGCCAAAATCTGGGAAGTTCTTGGTGACTACCCACTAGTCACAGGTCAAGTTTTAGAGCCTACAGGTCGAACCTTGCTCTCTGATACCATAACTGTAACACCCCACTTGATAAGTGGACCGTTATGTGTATTTATGGCGTGTCATCAAAGCATAAGGTAAATGTCCTCAAACATTAACAGACCATAACGGGAATACCGGAATCAAACATCCGTAATCCAAGCTCAAAACATGAAAAAAAAAATTAAATACTGAAGGAAATGACTAAACAATGTCCAAATAAGCGGAATAATATAATAAGTGCATAAAGTAAGAAGTCCGGATAGCTTCCATTCAATGCACATGCTCTCAGAATCCTAAGAGCGTCCTGGTGTACCTGCCGTTAGAACATGAAAGAACTACGGCTGAGCATAACGCTCAGTGAACGGATATAAAGCATGATAAGGAATTACTGAAATGAACAGATGATAAAATACTGGAGCTGTAAGACTGATAAGTAAAGTTGCAGCGGAAATCTGTGTATAATCCGTAAAGTCTGATTTATAAATAATAAAGCTGAACTGTTATCTATTAAATCTGAAAACCTGTATTTACTGTATTTTAATTGCCAGAGCTTATATAGGTCACGTGCTGTAACAACTGTGCATGAATAACGGGAGGGGTGACCTCGTCATGCTGTAGAGGGGTGGCCTCTAAATAACTGTAGAGGGGTGACCTCTAATTATTGTGCTGGGTGGAGGGATCAGCTCCAATGTGAAGGATGTAGAGCACACACCACATTCACCCTGATAACTTGTAAACTGATAAGCCTAGGATGCATCCATACGCCCCACTAAACATACATATAAAAATAGCCAAACTGAACATGAGTGGGACGATGCAGGATATCACTCTCCTGCATGTGAGTCACGACACCGGTGCCTCTAGTGCCGTGGTTACGGTACCTCCGTAACTAGTACTTAAACTGGTCATGCTTGTATATAATGCTCAGGCAATTTATTTAGTTATTAACATGATTACTGATAAGCTTAAACACATACTGGGGAAAACATTTGGCTGCAGACGGGGAATCTTAATCATGCATAGGAAAGGAAGTCCTTACTGAAAGGACGGAAAATCCATACGATCAATCGAAACGAAAGAGGCATTTAATAGTAGAGAAATAAGAATATTCGTACCTTTGCCAAATCGTAACGCTTAATCAAACGTCCAAATTCAATTTGTTGTCAAAATATCTACATTAAATTTATAATTATTAACCATTTAATTCAAAATTAAATCTCATATTAATTTAATTAAACTTTTTGAGTATCATGCGTATAAAGTCTCACTACTTCAGAATTTGACATAAATGTTAACTTGCTTGATAATGACATTGAAGAATTTATAACGTAATAGTGTATGGCTTACATTTAGTTGTATGTATATGTTGCATGCATATATAAAATTTATTATTTTGAAACCTAGCTAGTACATCATCTTTTTCATTACCAGCTTTATTTCTAAACTAATATGAGAATTCAGAACTCAAATATTTAATATCTAAGGTTCAATTTGACTTTAACATCAGTAAGTATGCACTTATATATCATGTCATTTACATTAGTTGTTCTAAACCCGAATCTTATTGATTTATATTACGGTGAATGATCCTAATATGTGTACATATACTACCTCATGTCATCAAATACCTAGATTTATAATTAACAAAGTACTGATCATTTCATAATATGTAGTAAACATAGGTTTGAGATGTACCTTGTACTAAACGAGTACAAAAATCAAAGCTGTAAGAATGAACACATATATACACAATCACATGTATACGAATGATGAACCCAAGTACTCAGCAAACCACAACCTTTAGCGCATTAGCAAAAACAGAAACTCTAATGCGAGCTGAAACGCATATGTGCACAATCGTCCAGACGTACACTAACAGTGGAATGATGCCACAGCCTCACAGCTAACCGAACTATATCACCGAAATACGAACAAGGACGCTGAGATTAACGAGGCACGATCGAACTCAGCCCCTGCTACCCCGAACTATAACGCATCAGCCAACCAAAACCCGTACATAACTCGAACCGAACGAGGCCAATACTACACATGGTTGCAACGATATGTTCTTTCATATTATTTGTTGTTGTTGTGAAGGATCAACAGAGGCGAGATATAAATACATATTATTCTTATCTCTTGTCATGATGAATATTTACATATAATATATATGTAAGCAAATCACGGCTAATGTCTCGAGCATATTCAACTTATTGACACATTCTTTATTTTCATAAACAAACCTACGTGATTTTTGGAATCACATATGATACTACTAATTAAGCAAATTATAGTGTGACATAGCCAAAAGATCATTTGAGTCCGTACTTTTGTCATAGTCTTGATGGACTCATCAAGATCATCCAATCCAATCTCATCAAACGACCCATATTAACCCCCCATCCCCTATTACTTTTACTTCATCTGTTTTCATTTCATTCCCAACCACCACCGCCCACACCCACACATCGCCATTTTGATCCGTTCCGATCAATAACACCATAGATTCTGATCAACAAACACCATATATTCCGATCAATAAACTTCTATTAACCCTGACCCTAATTATCTAACTGGTTATTGAACGTGTTAATTATTTACTTCGAATCATTTTGGCTTGAACTTGCAACTTCGAATTAACCACCATGGATATACGTGACAAACTTGCTGCTTCGAATGGTTTAGCTTATTTTGCTTTTTTATGGATATCCCTAACCTTTTTTTTATTTTGCTTATTTTGCTTTTTTTTATGCTTATTCTGATTTTAAGATGATTTTATATTGATTAATTTGATTTTATTTGATTATATGCTTATTCTGATTTTAAGTTGATTTTTAAATTGTTTAATAATTATTAATCGGTTGATGTATGACTTATTAGCGACTCATACATGAGTTTTATGCTTATTAGTGTTTCGAATGGTTATTGATATATGCCTTATTGATTAAAATACGGTTTATATGTAAACTTGGACCTAGTGTAATTGTTTAGGAGATCTGCTCTAGACTTAGTGTAATTGTGTAAGTTTCTTTGCATCAAGTTTATGAGGTTAGTGATAGTTGTTTCAAGCTTTTGTCTCATTCATTTTCATATTAAATCAAAGTCTCGCTCTTTTGGTGGTTTTTGCAAATCTAGATATCAGTAGGTTAAAGAATTGTGAGATTGAGGTTATGTGTTGATATTCCTACTTGAGGCTTACTTGTGTCTAATACACGAAATTGTTTGATAATTCCTTAAGGTTAGTATTGCATTAGGTTTCAAGTTTCAAGTTTCATGTTATGATTGTTGATGCACACCACATGTTTGATGAAATGACACAATGATAATCACATGTGCTTTAGCAAGTTTCAATTTATGAGTGAGCATTTTTATGGAAGTTGGGTCGATTTTTGTAGCTGATAAGCTGATTATAGAAGTGTGACTTATGATTACAGGTTATGACTCGCTATGACTCGTTGTGACTCATGTATGAGTCGCTGTGACTCATGTATGAGTCGCTGTGACTCATGTATGAGTCACTGTGACTCATGTAAAAGCTTCATTTATTTTCTATTATGACTCATTATGAGTCATTATCTATTATTGAGCAAAAGCTTCATTTGTTTTATGATCCACGTTTGTTGCTGTGAATGTTGCAAAGGATGCAACTGATTTAGTAGCCAAGTTATGTGCATATCACCATACTGCAAAAACTACCAAGGGCAGGACATCGAAGAGGATAAACAACAACCACCGTAGCAGTACAGTTGGTGAAAGCTCCAGCTTAAGCTCGTCGCACAGTGACAGATGCCTTTACTTGCACGTCCTAAAAGGTTTCCTACTAATGAGTTGTTTGCTTAGTCCCCCGTTTTATGCTCTCAAATGTGGTGATTCTCTCTCTCAGATTTGTAGCTTGCTGTTGGTTCAAGTTTGATCATGATGGGCTCACGTTGTAACAATTGGGGCGATGATAATGATTAATCTGTCTTGTGTTTATGTGTTGTCTATTTGAATATAGGTTTGGGACAATAACTTTGTTAAGGTGTTAAGTCTGTAACTAGTTTCCCTTTCCCAGTTTCTTTTTGTAGTTCTTTATTGTACCCTTTTGCATGTATATATAATGAAAAAGTGTTACCTTTTATATCCTACGTCTGTTTTCGCACAGACCCTATTTATATGAGTCGGGAATTGTATGACTCATGTATGAGTCACACTGACTTATGATCTTAAGTAGTATGTTTTAAAAATCATAGTAGTATGTTTTTGGGTGTCTGAGAATCATAAGTGTCTTTGACTCATACTTGAGTCATGTGACTCATACATGAGTCATGTGACTCATGTATGAGTCAGTATGACTCATACATGAGTCATAATGACAGAATATGCATTATAATGACTCAGAATATGTATTAACTGTAAAAAAACACTTTTACGTATTAAGTGTAGAAATGACAAGAATCAAATGTACAAGTCTTTATAAACACTTGCAAAATTATATGACTCATGCATGAGTCATAATGACTCAAAATATGTTTTAACTGTTAAAAGCACTTTTACATATTTATAAAACTGTATTAAGTGTAGAAATGACAACAATCAAATGTACAAGTGTTTATAAACACTTGCAAATTTATATGACTCATGCATGAGTCAGGCGACTCATGCATGAGTCAGGTGACTCATGATATTCAATACATAGTATTCAAATCACATATTCAAGACATGTTTTCAACACTTCAATAAAAGAAATCATAAATTTAAATCAAATAGTCAACACATGTTTTCAACACTTCAATAAAAGAAAAATAGAAAATTAAATCAGATATTCAACACATGTTTTCAACACTTGAAGTAGTTGTTGTATTTGATTCTCCTACTTTTCTGCATCTTTACTCAACCAAAACAAGCACTCGTCTATGTGAAAGTTAGCCTCATTTGTTAGTCTCTAAATTGTTTTGTTCTTCTCTCCGTATCTGCTTGTGTTTCTTCTTAATGAAAGCGGTATCAAATCCCTTCTCCAACGCCTTAAAATGTACTTCTCTAGAATCTCTTCAAGATCACGGTTCTTCAAAACACAAAATATGTGGCGACAAAGAAAACCATAACGCATAAAATGCCTACACGTACACTCAACTGATCCATCTCCAGGATTACGGAGAACCTTGAACATAACCATGAAACAAGTTAATAAGTGAGCATAAATCATGTATGAGTCATACTGACTCATGCATGAGTCACACTAACTCATACATGAGTCATAGTGACTTATATATGAGTCACAATGACTTATACATGAGTCACACTGACTCATGCATGAGTCACACACTGACTCATGCATGAGTCACACACTGACTCATGCATGAGTCACACACTGACTCATGCATGAGTCACACTGACTCATACATGAGTCACGTGACTCATGTATGAGTCATTCTTAGTTAAATGTTTCACTAACCCCTTGTAGGTTATTACTTTGTCTTCTTCTTGTACAATCATCTCTTTGCCTTCTTTTGTATACAGTTAAATGTTTCATAACTTAGAACTTGCTAAATCACATGTGATTATCATTGTGTCATTTCATCAAACACATGGTGTGCATAAACAATCATAACATGTACTTTACCTATATTACAAACAACAACTATATGCATCTTCAATAACATTGGCATCAGCTTCATATATGTATAGAAAAAGTGGGTTGGAGTGGAGATCGCCGGAAAAAGGTGGGTTGGTGTGGATGACGCAGGAAGAAGGTTGGTTTGTTGTGGTGGTCGCGAGAAGAATGTGGGGTTGTTGTGGTGGTCGCCTGAAAAAGGTGGGAGATGAGGTTGTTGTGGTGGTCGGCGGTTGGGTGGAGGTGGTTGTGGTGGTCGCCGGTGGGAGTGAGGATCGGGTTCCATCCCGAGTTTGTTATTTTTTTTTTGATATAATAAAGGTAAGTTATAAAAAAGAGGGGTTTTAATCACAACCCTTAGATCATTTAGAGATAAAGGGTGGAAAATTATCCATTAAGATTTTGATTAATAAAGGTGTGTGGGATTAATTATTGTCAAAATATAGAGTTGCTATAAATGGTTTAAGGAAACGTCAAACATGAAACATACATGTTATTTATTTGGATTCTCGTGTATTAATTTTCTGAAACGTAAAAATCTTTTCTATATAATAAATAATACATACGAAATATTTTCTGAAACTTAATAATTATTTTCTGAATAATTATTAATTTTTTTTCAAAATAAAACTGAGACTCTTTATTCACTGTTAACATTTAATTAAAGTTAGAGCTGAGACTAGGGGTGGCAATTCGTGTCGGGTTCGGGTTAGCGGGTTCGGGTTGTCAGGTTGGCGGGTCAGAAATTCCCAACCCAAACCTAACCCATTTAAATAATCGGGTCAGTTATGTCAACCCTAACCCGTTTACACATAACCCGAACCTAACCCATTTAACCTATATATATATATATTTAGGTTGACGTTAAAAATGTTACATAGGTTGAATAGGTTAAACGGGTTTATATATTGATCCATTTAACAAGTTTTATATATAAAAGTAGACACATTAGACGTGTTAAACATGTTAAATGTGTTTATGTTCGGTATGTTTAACCTAGTAAACACGTATGGTAAAATATTAATCGTTTTTAATATAAGGAAAAAATCATAAACGGGTTGTCGGGTCGACCTGCTTAATTTTTTCCAACCCAAACCTAACCTGTTTAATAAATGGGTCAGATAGGCCGACCCACACCTGACCTAATATTTAATATATTCAACCCGAACCTGTTAATTTTCGTGTCGGTTTCAGGTCGGGTTTCGTGTCGGATCTAAAATTGCCACCCCTAGCTGAGACTATGCGTATTTATTATTCGGGGATTTTAAATACGGGTTTTACAATATTAATGCATGTATTATCGATAGAAACAAGTTAAACACATTTGTTTCAGGTCAACGCAACCGAACTGTCCTGGCCTGTTACCCGACCCCGACCAGTTTGCTACTTTTTGCTTTTAGCCAATAAATTTAGAACAATAATTGTATAAATGCCTCTTATCTGATATGCATGTTTTATTAGTTCCAGCTGCATTTACAAAAATAACAGGCGAGGCGCATTGAGAGGTTCTTCTTCGTGCACGTGCCATACACACACAATGTTATGTATGAGTCCTTACTCTTATCTCTTAACAATTGTATACTTTATCATCTTCTTTAGCAGTATTTAGGTGTCTAAATTTTCTTTTTGCTAATGTGAAAAGTAACAAAATCTATGATGTGAAGTAATAGCTGCTGCATAATGTGGGAAACATAGTGAAAAAATAGAGAGCTTTGGTGAGACATTGATAATCGACCCATAAGGGCCGGTAATTTTTCGCCTACCGGGTAAATAATATTGTTCTGTTATGTATATGGCCATTGTTATTTGATGTAAGTTTATGAAACAACAACTCACATATATAAAGTATGTATGTTTTTTGTTCATAGAGAGTTAACAGGAGTTGCTATTGCAGAAATAGACTTCTCATAAACTAAATCAGTGAGAAAGAAGCTCCATTTCCCAGGTAAAATCTTGACGTCATTTTAACATCATGTTATTCCATGATTTTTTGCTTTATATATGAAAATTCATTATGTCAAGTTTCATTCATAAGAAAAGGCAAAGTTTTGCCAACAATGTTGCTCACTTAATGTATTCCATGTCTATACAGTTTTCTATACTTCTTTAGATTTCAATAATATATACCATGTCTTGAGTCAATAATTTACAAATTCTGTTTTGTATATGTGATTCCACTGAATTTGATTGAAGATCGAATTACAAACCTCCTTTGTAAGTTAATTTTTCTTTATCTGTTCCCTTTTTATATTCTACGAATCTAAAGGAAAAAATTTAACCTATTTACTGCTACTAAAACAATAAATGAACATGTCAAATAGGTTCAAAATCCGAAAGTTGTCGAATGTGTCTTTTTTTTACTCATATAGCTTTTTAACTCATTTATCATTACAAAAGTTTGTAGTTACATCGACATCATGAAGGTCAAAGTATTTCACATGGAAAAGACACTTTTGTTGGGACTATTTATTATCAGAGGTCCAGTTCAGCGACAAACTTTTTTCAATACTGTGTTCTCCAGGCTTTGTTCCTCTTTTCAATAAGATTCATTGTCTAGTTACTGAATATGACGTCTCGGAGATTCCTTCTATTGTAGCTGGGAGTACTTTTAATTGTGTCAGCCAAAAGAGGGCCCGTCCTGAATGTAGTAGTCTCGAATTTAAAAAAGAACCAAACAGATGGTCGTCCCTCCTTGCAGCAACGTATCGTCGCTGCGGACAATAATGTTCCAGAAGTTGTGATTGTGTTACTGAACATTATCGAGGTGGTGACAAGAGACATAATAGTAAACGAATCAATTTGGAGGCATTGTGTAAAGTAGCATTATTGACCTCCTCAGTTATGTTATATTCTTTCAAAGGTGCAAAAAAATTACTTTGTTTATTTTTTGTTTTGATAACATCTCTATTTTCAGGTTTCTTTGGGTCTAGACAACTATATTTTTGGATGTGAATCCTCTTCTAAGTGTTTTTTATAAGCTTTTTAAGAAGTCAGAGGTTGTTAATAATTTGGCCATTGACAGGTTAAATCTATGGCTACTATCCGAAGAATTATACCTACAAGTACTGGAGATGAATTCATTGATTCAAAGGCAGTTTCATCTGATTAGAGTTATGTTAGTGAATATGAGTGAGTATCAAGTAATGATGCCTTCATCAGACCACGATTACTGGAGCAGGTAAATATCGAAGCTCATCACAGTGATCATTTATCGTATTTCACAAGGTATGAAAACTTTTTGCTTTGACTTGTGCAAAGGAGTCAAACATGGCGATTTATTCCATTCTAAATATTTTGTCATGCTTATTAAAGTGTTGACATTAAAGATGATGAGTCGTTTCTAAATGATGCATCTCAAACAACAATTTATGTGAAATCACTTTGTCATGTTCTTCATTTGTTTGTTAATTGTTACCTGGAAGGTACTAAATATTTAAAGAATAATATAAGGAACTCATTTCTTACAAATCTTTCTTGACGAGAATCAAACTTTATAACTTGTAGGTAGCGCATATGGTCATTCTGGTATCCGTAAAATCTATAATAATATCTCCATCACTCTCAAACGTGGAACGAATAGAATGGATCTCTTGAGTGTGACCGTTGGACTTTAGGTTTGTCAACAGTTTATTGCTGCATATGGGTAACAAGTGAATGTATTTAGTACTAATCTGATTTTTATGTACAACATAATGTTCAAATTTTAATAAAAATGGTGTGGGTTCAGGTCGAGTTGAGCTTAAGCGTTATGGGACAATCGTTGACTTTTCATCCCAATGATGGACATATCAAACATGATTTAAAGGAGAGATGGTTTAAACATGATTTCAGTTAGGGTTACTGTTTGCCTAAAGGTCAGCCTTTGACTTGGTACAAGGTAATCTCCAAAATTGTATTTTGTATGTTTCCCTAAAGCACCCTTTCCCGATAGAAGCTTGGAGTCGAAATATGCTTAGATACGTTCAGTGTTCCTCATTGAAAATAGGATCCACGACTTTGCAAGCACACAATTCGGTGATCTATCGCTACAACAAGCCCTTGCATACGCAGCGTATGCGTGATGCATAAAAAGGTAAATTGAACAGCCGTAGGGAAAATCTGGATTCAACGCAACCACACAGCAGCCAAACACACTATTAAAAGTGAACTTACATTATAAAGGAAGGCAATATGAGTATACGGAAGTTGCATTACAAGCTTATTAAGGATTTACGTGCACATTTAACTGTTGCTGAAGCTTCTCCTGCATATAATGGGAAAGATGCCGCACGACCTGGTACATACCGAATCACCAAAATCTGTTCTCAATTCAAGACATTCCTTTCGGAAGCTACTGGATTTTATCACGACTTGATGGTGAAAATTAGGTCAAATTAAGGTTATCTATTCGTTATATTTCAGAAAACACACAAATGACATGTTTTTTGTCTAGAGGCGGGGAGAAATCGATTGATGCGAAAAAGGCTTGGTATCATGACACCACTGTTTTATATACTTGGGAGACCTTTCTGCTACAACGGTTTGTATGGAGAGGGTTCTTCAAAACCACGTGTTTTTTCTACAGCTGCAATCTGATACCCTTTGGCCTTCAGGTGGTAGTGATCATCAGGTCTGTCAAGTTTTCCATATTTTGAAATTACCTTTTACTTTTATTTGTTTTGGCTACATATTTGGCTTAACCTTTTACTCATATTTAATTTATTTTTAGCTTGCTATAATTGCTTCTACTCTGGAGTTGTACTGTTGACATTTTACCTTTATTTACGAAGCTTAGTAGTTGATACCCCCTTTTACTACTGCTAGGGACAATTTCATCATTGTGTTTGAGAAGGTATGAGTTTTGTATTTGGTTGACAGAAAAAGTACATATCCATTTTCATTTTATCAATGTCCTTAACTATAACATGTGGTACTACTTAGGACATTCTCATCCAAAATTTCATATTAAAGTTTCGTGATCGTATGTGTCAACAAACCTCGAGCTTAACACACGGAAATTAATCTTTGGCTATGTTCCTCTTTTAAGCGTCAAGAACATGATGGAATTGAAAAAGATTTGTTATTATAGAGACGATAAAAACAAAAATCAACAACGTAACGTTGTGTATCCAAAATCTTTTTTTTTAGCAATACCCAAAATCTATTTGAATCCATTATTTTTCTTATATTGGATAAATGTTATTTTTTTGGTATGCATTTAATAAAGATTTTTCGTATTCTTACTATTGATTTAATCTTACTACATAATCACCCAATTTCTAATCTTTTACTACATAATGTATAATTTTTTTTAGATGTTTTGCGTATACAAATTTCAATAAAGTTAATACGAGTTCTATACGGTTACATCTAAAACCATAAAATACTTAGGGTCTGTTTGTTTGATTTTTTCGTTAAGTCTGTAAAATTAAAATATTTGTTTAGATAGATGATGTCTTTTTGTAGATAAATATATAACTGTTTGTTTTATGTGCGGAATAAATTGTCTGAATTTGAGATAATTACTATTTTATCCTAAAAAAAAGTTACATGATGATTACAAGTGAGGAGTGAGAGGGTAAATATGTAAAATTATGAAATAAGTCATTGACTTATTACAAAGACTCTCTCACTTGGTTTTTTCTAGAAAGACGTGTGTTACTTTTAAGCAAAAAACAAACAAAATACAACTGACTTAATTTACTTACTTATTTTTCAGTTAAGACTTATTAAGTTCTTATCAAACACCACCTTAGTAATATTAATAAGCACACACAATTTGAAAAAAAATCCTACTATACTTCAATTTTTTTGCATAAAATATAAATTTTTTTAAAATTAATATTAAACTAAAAAAATGTAAACTACGAATACAAGTTATATCCGTTCATAGGACGAGCCTAGCCACTAAAACAATCTTTAACAATAATTCTATTCTTAGAACTAAAAGGTTTATATAAAAAAAGTAAATAAATACACTAATAAAACATAACGTGAAAGCTATACATCATATGTCTAATTATAATAAAAAACCATAATTTACTAATAATAAATAACAAAATAAAAAACTATACGGCTAACAATAAACTACAAAATACGCAAATTTAAAAAAAAACAATAACAAACAAATAATAAGCAAAATTCTAAATAACATGAGTTTAATATAAAAGACTAACAACAATCATTGGTTAAATAGATTGACGTTGCTTTGACGCCTTATATAATCGGTATCATCGTTTGGTTCGGGTTAAAAAAAATACATTAGTGACACCAGTAATAAAAGTGTAAGTGTTTCATTATTAAATTATAGCTTTTAACCTATATTGTTATTGCTAATTTGCCACAATGTTCATATAATTTATTCCCATTTTATTTTATTATTTACTTAATTGTATGTTAGTTTTTACATTTGCATTGAAATTGCTTAGAGGTGTTTGTGACTGCTCATTGAAACAACTTATAGTATATTAGAAAGTGTTGTAAGCGTTTCATTATTAATTTATAGCTTTTAACCTATGTTGTTATTGCCAATTTGTCACAATGTTCATATATTTTATTCCCATTTTATTTTCTTATTTTCTTAATTGTATATTAGTTTTTACATTTGTATTGAAATTGTTTAAAAGTGTTTGTGACTGCTTATTGAAACAACTTATAGTATATTAGAAAGTGTTTGTTTGGGATTTCTTATTGCAATTGCCTATAGTATATTAAAATTGACTTGGAATATACATGATTTCTAATCTATTGTTATTTAGTTTTTAATGATACTATATTATAACTTGCATGACTTTAAGAAAGTTGATAAGTACAAATTAAATGAAAACGATGTCTCTTGTGTTTCTGTATTACTCAACAGTCTATTTGGCATTTATGTTTTTGGGAAGTAACGAATTATTATTTGTTACTCCGTATTTGTTCTAAATGCACATGTTAAATCTTTGGCGTTTACGATATTTTCATGCCACACTCTCTAAGTCATTTGAACCTAAGACCTTTTATAATAGATGTTTTTTACGAGTTCATATTGAAAACATATATTTGAGGTCACGTCAACCTTCTGAAAAGGGAGTGTTTTACTTGGTTTGAGTTTGTGTGGCGATGGGCTCAAACCCCGTAGATTAGTCGATGAGTCGAAAATCACGGTTACAAAAAAAAAACTATACTAAATAAAGCATTGAATAACCAAAGGTATGCATAAAAAACACAAACAATTACTAACCTATATAAAAAGCTAAAAAACCATTAGTTTCATACATAAAAAACTTAAAAACAATTAGTTGCATTTATAAAAAAACATAACAACAATTACAAGTCATGCCGATTGATAATGCATTAAAAGACAACTATACTGAAAAATAAACTTACAAACAAATATTTACCAATTAAAAAAAAGTTAAACGAAAATCAGAAGTAATACCCGTCCAACGGACGGATTTTGCCACTAGTATATATATATATATATATATATATATATATATATATATATATATATATATATATATATATATATATATATATATATATATATATATATATATATATATATATATATATATATATATATATATATATATATATATATATATATATATATATAGAAAGAGAGAGATGGGATCAATAGAAAACTTAATCTCAAAAGAAAACATAGAAAACTCTCTCTCAACCGTTGGATCAAAGGCCCTTTTTCCCTTCCTTTTTTTGAAAAAAACTACAGGGGGCGAATTGTAAATTTTAATTCTTATGGTTAAATGTTGACACTTTTCAAACTTCCAGGTATTTAATACCCATTTTTTTCATCTTTTTCATTTTCTTCTTTCTGATTACGTGTTTTCTTCCCCACCATATCCATGGAGTCACCAGTCACCACTGTAACCACCAACGCTCACCACCATAACCACCAAAGCTCACCACCATAACCACCGCACTCATCACAGTTCACCATCGCTCCCACAACCATTCTCCAGTGTTCGCCATTGTTCCCCACCCATTTAAAAGTAAGTTTTTTTTAGTAATTCGTTCTTTTTTTGTTTATGGTGATTTAAATATGTTATATTATGATATTATTGCTAGATTAGAAAAATAGTTGTGAATTATATAGATACAAATCGTGTTTAGATGATTATTGAGTTTAATTAGGTTTTACTTAAATTTAATGTTGTGATTATGTATGAAGGTGTAGTGAAAAGGGAAATTCAGACCTAATATAGTTGCATTAAGCTCTATTATCGCTAGTCGTGTGGTTAGTAAGTTGTGCGCATTACTGATAATTTGCTTCTATGGTTGTTGTGCCGTATAATTTATACGATATGGGTTTTAGATGTTAAGTTTAGGTTATGTGGTCTTGTAAGTTCAAATCCGTTAAAGTGGTTAGGGAGCTGTTTAGACTGAATTCTTCATAGGCATGAATTATTCATGATCTCGACTTTGTCATACACATATGTTCTAGCATAGTTCTACACTTAATGGTATGCAATTACATAAATTAACATTCTTATATGATATGAAAATAATTTTAAGGGGTTGTTTGGTTGTGTTTAGATATGGTTTGATATATTTCTTTATGAGAGTATAGGTTTTTAGAAAGCGGGTCCATATCCATAATTTTAGATATGCTCTGCCCACTGAAGTGCATGGTTTAAAACTTTATAGTTCCATACCCATTTCCTTTTGCATTCTGTAATTATTGTTACCTGCAATCAAACACCGCCTGATGAAACCACAATGACACCCTCATTGTCATTGTTCCTTTTAAGTTTGACATTGATAAGAGTTTTAACATGGTTAGTGGATATCTAGCAAATTTATGGCTTATATATTGCGTTTTAGTGTACTCCTACTGGATTACTAGGGGGTGCCAAAATGGGCAGTCAAGTCGGTTGGATAACTGTTAAAATATGTTGGGTTATTACACATATTTTCCATGTGCCTTTTGAATTTATAAACATATTAGATATAATTGCAAAGCTAAGAGTTCAAAATTTCCCATCATACCTATTTTATTCCCATCATAGTAGTTGCTAAGTTTGTTGAATCATTCTCACCTGTTTGAAACTGAATATTGGTAAATCAATGATTCAGTTATATTATAGACTAGTGAGAGGGAACGTCTTGGAGCTCTAATTGCGTCACCCTGACCAGGCAACCTTATAAGTCCTTGACCATCTTTTTTCTTTCTTTTCTCATATAGTATTGATCGTTTGCTCGCATTCATAATGAAACAATTTACGTTAAGATATTAAAGAAGGCAACAATGGTTCTCCTAAGGAATAAATAATCGCAAAAGACATAGAAGAAAATGTGCATTGTATCTTGCATGAAAGTAATGAACCTACCAGGTATGTATGTGTGTGTATATAATTCAAATGTTTGCGATCTGTTCTTAAAGTGTATCTTAAGTGACATTGTTCTTTGTGGACAATGCGCACGTGGAAAGAAGCGATATCATCACATATACAAAAGGACATCGATTTGGTACCTGCTTCAATTTTTTGGGCTGCTGCATTATTATATGTTGTTCAGGTCTGCTACATTTTATATGCACATCGAGTTCAATTTGGGGGTCTGCTGCAATATATAATGTAGCTGTGTTACACTACCTGGTGCAATTATATAAGGATGGTCTACTACAATTTAGGAGTAAATTTGCTTTTAGTGAGAATCTGCTTCAACTTTTTGTGTGAAAGTCAAAACTAACAAAGTTCCTATCATTCGTAAGTTTCTCTTTCAATGGTGGGTCATTGGTACTTTGAGTGTAAGCATATTGTCATAGGTAGTGTGGTTTTCTCCTTGTTTGTGTTCACAATTTGGTGTGTTTTGTGCTGGGACCCATCTTTTTTAAGTAACGCCGTCGCCATTTATTTTGTATTTGTACCTTGTTATTTTGGTTTCGTAATATAAATGTTGACTTTCTAAAAAAATGACACATAAATACCAGTATATGAAAAAGGTATTTAGAACTCGTTGAGCAACATGTGACTTAGTCAAACAAAGACTAGGCTCGTGAGACAGATGGTACTTATACTATACAGAATATGCAGAACAGTACAACGTTGTACTGAACCAGTATAACACCATTGAGGAACAAACACAAATAGTATTGCAGCAACTTTACCAATATAGCAATTTGGTTTACTAAGGTTGCTACGAAAGATATTTATCGTAGGTTCCCATATATGGGTTGAAGACCTATCAGTAGCTTGGATAGATGGAGAAGTATTAAAAGTAATGAGACGAAGCCAAGATCCAAAACTACTCACGGGAAGAGTCTAATATGTATTGATGATGATGACAGTGATTATTATGTTCAGATGCACATAAGTTTTTTTTGTCATGATGTTATTACTTGTACTTGATATATTACAAGTTTTATGATTATTCTCATTGTGTAAAGATCTATTGGCTATCATGTTTTACCTCATAAAAAGGTGTGGCCCTTTTGATGCCATTTTAGTATTTCATGTGCGGGTTAAACACAAGTGTGCCATTTTGAAACAATCGATGTATCATTTTATTCAATAAATGACTTACACTAAAAAAGGTTACGATGTCGTATTTTATGTACTAGTGATGCACTAATTGTATAACAGTGCTTTATTTTTTTAATTGATGCACTAATCGCATAAATTAAATGCCGTTAAAATGTCATTTTTATTGTTTAGTTTAAATTCATATTATTAGTTGAAAAGTTGAGATGTCATGTAACTATTTGCTTACAGGATACCTCAATATGTACTAAACTTCTCTGTATGTATTAAAATGAAAACAGCTCAAGTATTTAGCAAATTGTCTGTACAAATAGTGTATATACTCCCTCAAAGTTATATCTTGCTGGTTCTCAGAAGTACACACACTGAAATAAATACTTACTAATACATTCAACCTTTCCATAAAACATCACAAATTAGTAAACCACTGGTAACAAAGTTGAAATACATCTGATGTCTGAAAAGGTCGATATCATAAATTCAATGGTCTTTTACATCAGATGCAAAGATCTGGACATATACACAGGCTGTGTTATCAAATTTATTACAGCTATGAATTAAATTTATTCTTCTACAAATTTAGGTTAATCAATCTTTGTCACCAACATGGTGAAACTGTAATAGTACTAAAATCTATAGATATTCTAATAAGTACCTAGAGAACACTAAGATTTCTAGCCTCAATAACCGATTCCATGAACTTGGATGTTGATGTGCCTGGTTAATCTGTCTAAATCATCAAGTTTGCCTGCAGAACGCCTCTAGAGGGCAAAAGTATTAGAAGATCTGTAGATAACCAAATGATGGTTCTACCATCTTCATAACCAAATATCGACCAATCTTCAATACAGTCAATTCCTTCACACCAAACACACGTCTCCTTCTCTATACCAGAGGTTTCTACAAATGCAATACAAAACAAGATATGAACATATCATCGTCTTCTAGCATCTCAAAAGGTTGCAGTTTCCCATCTGCAAAATGAAAGATAAAATTTGTTAACCTTCTGTTGAGTTTTCGATCATCCGACCGGCCCTTGTACAAGACTCAAGGCTGTTATTTCTTCATGCACCTCTTGTACTTGTTTATTCCCAGTTATTGATGAGGTAAATGTAATGAAGTTTTAGATTCATAACTACATCAAGCTTTAAAAACAACGGGAGTCATATTAACTAAAACGATCTACGTGTTATAAGTTAACTATTGAAAAAACGAACGCACTAAAATATACAAACTGATGCATTAAACAAACAAACTAACTGATGCCTTAATATAATATTAGACAGATGCATCATATAATAAATAAGTTGATGCCCTAATATGATATTAAAATTATTAAATAGAAATTTCTTTTTTTGTACCAGTAATGTTGGGAGCTTCTTATGTTCTGTTTTCAGCACTGTGAGAACAACTCCCATATACAGCATGTTGAGCTCTTACTAGCACTCAATATACTACACTCACAGAACTACGTATTGGTTCAGAGTATAAAGTTCATGTTGCAACGTAGATATTAGTAGATATCCTAATAGGAACTAACAATACATGAGAACCGCCTCTGGGCTGAGACGTTATAACTCCTACTTCACAGACAATGTGAAGATCCACCCAACGTAACCTTCTATTAGATCAGTTTTTGTTGTATGTTCTCAAATAAATAACATTGATATCGACTCCCCTGATCTTCGGATGCCCTATTATGACACAAACGGATTCACTAATGTATCTCAAATCGATGCACTAAATACCTTAAACGGCTGCACTATAGTAATCTATGTAATACACGTCAAATAATAACGCTCTACCTAAAAGTAAAAAGTTACTGTGTAATTGTTATCTAAACTATAATCCCCTAAATATAAAGTAATCTATGTAAATACACATCAGTTTGCGATTTTGATATACTTAAATAAGTGAAACCTCTAACCCCCTGTACGCAAACTTAATCATCGGAAATTATTACAGATAAGAAAACTTACCTTTTAAAATATACATCTTGTATGGCATACTTGCTTGACCCCGCAATAACAAGAGCAAGCAAGAATGTCAAGTTTATCTCGTCGGCTCAATGTCTCTTACGCGGTTTGTGTAACTCATACAAACTACAACACTCAAATATCCTTCTTAAGTTTGTGTGGGTCGTTACCATTGTCTATATCTTTTCATGTTCCAGGTTTGCTTTCATCGGAATTGAAAACGAGATATGATGGACGACCATCACACACCTTCGGCATAAACGACCATTAACGAGAGGTGCTATGGAAAATAGCCCCCCTTCGAAAGTATCTTAGCGTACACATTCTTTTTATCTCAAGTATATATGCAACCTACATCCGTCTCATTATATAAACGACTCAACATAAAGAGGTAAAAATAAAAATCACTTTTAATAACAAATGTTGCTTTATAAAACATAGCTTCTTCATTGCAGCCTTGGGCTCTCGTTTTATTCCAGCCGCAAATACAAAAATTTTACTTAAATTTCAGTGTGACAATACCATAATGTTTAATAGTTTATACTGGGTAGATGCAATTTAATTTTTTTTTTAATATGATAGTTGCAAGGATGCTTAAATGAGTATGCCACCATGACTTTTGTATATTCCAATTGATACCTCTACCAAATATTGGGGCAAAAAAAAGAATATGTAAGAATAGAAGCTATTACCAACAGGTTGCTGTATGTCTGTGTGATATTGGCTACCTGCATTGTAAGAATATAAGCTGAAATATATGAGAATAATATTGTCTTCAAGGCCCGAATGCATATAACTTGGTGAAGATAACATCAAACGGAACATAATAAGTAAAAAAATGATTTTGCATATAACCTGGTGTTTTGGATCAGCTTTTGCCTCCATACATGATGCTTCTCTAAACGTCCTCGATCAGCTTTATAGATCAGATAAATACAAGTTTAGTAGATCAACAAATGTTCAAAGAATAAAGACAATTCAAATACAAAAATAAATATATAAACCTAAAGTAAATGAGTGGATAAAATGCCATGATTATCATGGAAAGTAACAGAACGCTAAGGCCACCATCCAAATAAACCGGGTGGATTTCCGTGTGCATCACGCAAATGCCAAATTTGTCCCTTAATAGCTTCCTACAGGAAAATATGAATATATACAGTTTTGGTTAAAAGAACACCACTTAAATAGACTACCATATATCAGTGCTTTAACATGGTAACCTAACTACTCAAATAATCAGTTTAGAATAAATAAGCTCCTACCTATTATAAGTAGATAGGCAGTGTGAGATAAGAAATCCCAAACACTCTCTAATTCATGTTACATATCAGAATATTACTAGGATGCACTACTTTTACCTCAAATCGATGCACTAAAATATCTCAAACAGTTGCAATTATTTAGCAAATTAATTTGGAAGTGCCTACTTTGTAATGATATTAATAGTAGCAATAAAACGATCAAGGGGAATAAAAAGCGTAAAGGAATTAAAGTTCCAAGTGTCAAATTTCATGATGTTCAGTTGAAGCATGTTATCTAAAGCAAATGCTTATTAGTTAACACTAGTCTCCCTTAAATCTGTCTCATTTCCCTTTAGTTATTATTACAAAGTATTGATATGTACAAAAAAGAAACGAGTTCAAAGGGATGGAATGGGTCAAGATTTTATATACCAATAATTTTATTCAGAAAATCAGATTATTATTAAAAACAAAATTCTTTTAGTAATCATGTTTGACAGTAAATTACTTTTCCCGGATTATTGAAAACAAAACGAATTTAATAAAAGCGTTGCTAGCAAAACGGAAGCACAAAACTTAACGGTTCCATCCCTTCCAAACTTGACATCTAAAATTGATGCTATAATCTCAGTGAATAAAGATCTTGAACCATGTGACTCTTATTCTTCAAACCGACAAAAAGGATGTGTTATTGCTTACTTGGGTAATGCTATTTTAACTACATGTACCAAGGGACGATTTTTAAAAAACAAATCAAGACAAGTATGATAGTTTTGCTACTACGATACAAACGGATGGACCGAAATGCCTCAAACGGATGCACTAAAGTGCCTCAAATAGATACACTAAAATACCTCAAAGAAACGTTTTAACACATTTTTAAACGATTCCCTAAATATTAACTGATGTGATGCCGTGACATATTTTTCAACTGATATCCTATCACAACACCAACACATACGCCTTAAACAAAAACATACACACGCAAACATGATTTTCATTAAATTTAACAAGTATATGTCTTAACGCTAATTGATACAAACTGATGATTTTGGTTGCTAGATTCTATGAACTTATTTAGGTGTGATGAACTATCTGTTATATATGCATATGCTTTACTGAATTATGTCTTTTATTCTAGCAAACACATGCCATAACTATAACAAATATATGCCTTGAATTTGACAGTGTTCAAACACGAAAAATGATGCCTTGGTTTTAACAAATATACGCCTGAAATATAATATTCTTCATCCAGAAGCATTCATTGTATTTAACAAACAGATGCATTACATCTAAAAGTATGTATAAACCAAACCAATGCCTTGATTTTAACAAAACAGATACCCTAAATCTAATATTCATCATATAGCAAACGGGTGCCTTAAATAAAACACAAACACCCTAAATTTACACATATTCACAAACAAAAGTAAATATCATGCATGCTCTAAGTATTTGCAGCGAGTATCATCGACGGTGGAGTGTTTATGAGAGCAAACATGGACGTACGACGGTAATTGATGTTAGTGATGGTCACATGTTGTTATCCCTCTTAAAATTCCATATCATTAGGTAATACACACCAATGTTGCAAATTTATATCAAAACAAGTAAACATCTACATTTAACACATCAGAATACATAATTGGTGGATCAAAAGTATAAAATTTCAATCAAACATTTTATCAAACATATAGTGTACAATTTTTAAAAACCATAATTTTAACTTATTTTCTTTAGCAAAGTTATTCCATATCCATTAGAATACATGATAGTATGATGATTAACTATTAGAAAACACTTCAAAAGTATTATATTATTATTTTAAATTCAACCAGTTTACAAAATTAGTACACTTACAAGTTATCAGTATATCCGTAGATTGCTGATCTAATTACAAGATTCATGAATTTAAAATCATTTTTTTGTGAAAGTTACCATTGGTTTGATAGGATATAGTGTGGTAGTGATAGGAGGATTGGCAGTGATCGGAGGAGTGGCGGTGATCTGAGGTGTGGCGGTGATCGAAGGTACGGTGGTGGACGGAGGTGCGGTGTTGGTTAGATGGGCGGTGGTGGTCGGAGGTGCGGTGTTGGTTAGATGGGTGGTGGTGGTCGGAGGTGTGTGCTTGTGTTTAACAGTCTCGTGTCTGTTTGTTGTAAAAAGTAGGAGAATGCAATATTGACAATTCTAGCCCCTCCGCTTTTTTTAATTTTCTTTATTTACCTTCCATTTTGAGATGTTTTAAACCGACCCTGTAATTTGTTTTCTAAGTTTTCTACGAACATAAGGTTTTCTCTAGAACCCATCCCTATATATATATATATATATGTATATATATATATATATATATATATATATATATATATATATATATATATGTATGTATATAATATATATATATATATATATATATATATATATATATATATATATATATATATATATATATGTATATATATATATATATATATATATATATATATATATATATATATATATATATATATATATATATATATATATATATATATATATATATATATATATATATATATATATATATATATATATATATATATATATATATATATATATATATATATATATATATATATATAGGGATGGGATCATTAGAAAACAACATCTCGATAGAAAACATCGGAAACAAAAACAGATGTATCAAAATGTCAAACCGATGCACTAAACAAAAAAAATGGGTATTAAATACCAAATGGTGCATCTGTTTGACATTTTGGTGCATCTGTTTTTATTTTCTATGTTTTCTACCGACATGATGTTTTCTCTAGATCCCATCCCTATATATATATATATATATATATACTAGTGGCAAAACCCACCCGATGGGCGGGTATGACGTAAAATTATCGTTTACATTTGTTAATTTAGCTAATTATTGGTGTTAAATAATTCTATTATTTTACTCAAAAAATTTAAGCATGGCAAAAATGTTTTGGAAGTTATTTGCATTATTGTATTAGTAAGTATATTTTATGGTTTTTGTAGTAATTTTAATTTTATATTGTACACTAAAAAAATATAAATAATCTATGTAATGATTTATTTACAATAAATTAGTAAAAAATAAATCATTTATGAACTTACCAAATCTATATATTATTATATAAAAAGTGTATAATTGTGAACCAAATTATTAATCTACACTCCCATTCTTAGCTCCTATTTTAATTTCAGACCTAACTCCAAATAAAATAAAATAAGATAAAAATATGAGATTTAAGCCTATTAAATCTATTTTATTAAATTGATATCATCTATTTATCGCTTTTTTAACATATTATTAAAAAACACTTTCATTTTTTAATTAAAATATATGTTTATTTCTTAATTTTTAACGATTTAATTCCATCATATTTTTTAAAATCTTGTGCTCTTAAATTCAATATTTTTTTATGTTCTAAATAAGTTTTAGTTTTTCCATTTTAATGGGTTTATTCTTTTATTCAACTTTTTTAGAAAGTTAACTTCGGTTTAAATACAATTATAATGAGTAAAAGTGTCATCTTTATTCGCCAAACAAATAGTCACTTTATATTTGTCCCATTGCACGGATACTATGCTTGTTATTACTAAATACACTAACAATGAAAAGAAATGGATGCAAAAAATTATGTAAAAAATGACTAAGTAAAAAGATGTAGACCATTTTTAATTTAAAGTTTGTTAGTTCGATCCCTTGCTCGAATACAAATTACCAACATCATAATAGTGTGTATATATCATACATTTAAGCAAAATATGTTATGTTCAAAACAGCCCCTAAATCATTCATTTAGCTCACATACTATTAAATAATTCTTTATTGTTAACTTTCTTCGAAGTTGGATTTGCAAAGCTTCCATTGATATCGCATCCAACTTAAAATCTTATGGGCTACACATTGCTTTTATTATTTGCTTGGCATCAAACACAGCTGAGACATACACCCAAAGCTTAATCTCAAAAAAATTCGGATGCCGCCCATGCCCCTATGGTGATTGCGTATATTAAAAAAAATCAGTCTTCCATCTAAATGGATTCTAATGGTGGGATTATGATCAATAATCTTGTAGCCGTTCAAGTTAGCGACTTTAACCATGCGATTAGCCTTTCTCCCCCACAATATATCCATGGTATGCCTTTGATTTCAAAAAGAGTGGTCAATTGCTAAAGACCCAAATTATCTCGAAGACGCAAGTGCAGCGTCAAGTTCTATCATAGCCTTAGGCATCGCTCGACGATCTTCACGAGATCTATCATTTCAAGCATCAATATAAACAACTGTATAAAATTACTTAGAGTGTGAAACAACTAAGTGCAAAAAAGTTGTTTACGATATAAACAATTAGTCATTTTTATCAAATGCTATCTGCATTATCACCGAAATGGCTGCATTTTTGTATCAAATATAAAGTCATTTTTAGCCACATTGACATTAAAAGTCAAAATATGTACTATTGAATATAGCAAGCAAAGTAAAATAGACATCTATTTGTTATTTTTGCAACTATCCTACGAAAATTAGCAAGCAAAGTAAATACTGTGAGGTAAGAGTTGGTGCAGGCAAACATTAGTTTCTCCAAAATTGTGTGCATGAATATAGCTACGTGTCTCCTAGTGACTTGATTCAGAAGCAAAGAAGACGTACCTATAATATATAAAATAAATTTTTGGAGATGCGATAATAGTAATGTGTACATATATTTTATTGACTCGCATAAAACGCTTATAGTAGTAGCGTAACACAAATCATACTTTTAAACCTAAAATTAAGCTTTATACTATGTTGACACGAATTCATTTTATAGAGGCCCACTTGTTCCCTTTTATATCTGGGCAGTCACATCTTAGAAGATAAGAGATGTTTGGATTTAGGTCACCGAGCATCCAATATAGAATTATCTAACTAAAGTTAAAGCATGTGTCGTGCAAAAAAGAAGAGGCAAATATTATGCGAAGGTATTAAAACTTGAAAGTGGTATTTAAATTTGACCCATTTACTTATGATGAGTTTAATCGGCTCTACTATATCATTACCAAGTAAAATGGGTAAATAGAAGAATAGGACAAAAGGAAGCAGGTCATATGGCTCAACCTGGTTGAAATCTACAATACATCATTTTTGTAGGTATAAAACTTCCTAAATTGTTATATTCAGATTATATTATTACTAATATGCTTTTAGTGATAATATTCAACAAACTAACATGGTTAACTCAACTTACCTGACCCGCCAACCAATACATTACATATTTTATCCCAACCCTATTTTCACTCTTACCCTCCCGTCCAATTTCCATATCCAGATTACATAGATGGATTGATATACTGACCATGTAAACTTGAAGGATTTAGAGATGCATAAGGTTTCATGCTCCAATAAAGCAATGCATCCTCCATTTTCAGATTAAAAGATGCCCTTCTTTGCCACATTTAGAATATAATTCCACCAAGGCACAGAACTGATGTTCCCAATACTAATCACAAACAAATAGGTAGTGAAGTTCTACATACTTTCATGCAATATGTGACACCATTGCTCGGAGTAACTGCTTCAATAATTTGCTATATTTATCGTTATCTCTTCCTTTAACAAGCTCAAGCTCCCTTCCAATGGTTTGAAACTCGTTCCTGGATATTTAAAAAGAAATTTTATATTCGATTATAATATTAAGGCTGGACTCGGTTAATATTAGAAGAAAGAATATGAAACTTCTCAACACTTGTAAGACTCTAAAATCTTGTTCAACGCTTTGTAGCAGTCATACTTCTCATAATACTCCTGTACATACTCGTTGTACCTGAATACGCAGAAGGAAACCCAAGCTAATCAGAAAATTGCACAATATAAATATTTTATATGAAAACTTATTGTTGATGAGATGGTTCTTTATATGTTTTTTAAATAAGTCCCTAATGGGCCCTTGATACAAATTAAATCTTAATATATATGGTAGTGATGGGTAGAGGGATGCTAGTCCGGGGTAAGTGTAAATTTAACTACGTCGTAAAAGAAACTCAGAAGTAATAATTGTTTTTATTTTTGAGCGGTTTTGTGGTGGAGTTACTTTACATAATGATCCAACTATACGGGTTGACCTATTGCATTTGGGTCTCTTATTGGGTTGCTGGATCTAAATTATACCCGTTGGAGCATATACATGTCTAATACCGGATCTGGATCTGAATAAAAAGCTAACCCATTTGGAAGCTCTATGAGTGTATAAAAATTTTAAGAAACAATGTTCGACTTACTGTGAAAGATCCTTTATCGTTCCCTTCATCTCTGGCTCATCCTTCTCATATTTATTATATGAAGTGATATTGACATCCGAAAAAGACCCCAACTCCCTCCTCTTTGGTCCGTTATCCCTACTATCCACCTACCAAGGATCATTCTTTTTACCTCCTACATCTTTAGACATGTGTCTTTTCTTATCTTTTGTGGTAAGAGGTACCACTTGTTTCTCATGCTTGTGTGGCACATCCACAAGCACTTTTCTCGGATTGTCTGTGTACCCTTCTGAACCAGTCAAATGTCTTCCTTGGTTGTTTGTTTCTTGAACCTTATTATGATGTGACCCACCTTTCGCATGATCTCGCCTTGGAACAGGCTTGCCATTAAACCGTGTAACTTCATCAACATGATCATCTGGAGCAATCTTTTTGGGCAGGCTTTCAGGAATGGTTGACCCATCAATGCCAGCAGTCTTTCCTTTACTTTCATCAAGATTCCAATATTCTGAGCTTCATGTTCTCCAATTTCTTAAAGGAATTATTTTTCTCAAATGGTTTCTTAGCTCTAGAGGCTTCTTCACGTGCATTCTTGAGAAGTTCGCCCATTTCTAAGTCTGAAAGCTCTCTCCGAAGTGTGGGCCCACATCCATTTATGACAGGAGATTTTTTGTAGTTGTCAATGGAAGTATCCTTAGATTTCCTTGTTGAAGAACCATGTTTCTTTTGATGAGAGCCTGAACGCCTGCTTCCATCATCACCTAGCAGAATTTTTAGGAGGTCTTTTATCATTGTAATGACTATCTTCATCTCGTATTTCTTTATTAGCTTTATTATCTTTTTGTGTAAGATCCACATCGTTTATTTGAGAACCCATTTCAGAATACTTAAAAGTGTTATCCATGTCATTGGGAGCTTTTGCATGTGCATTAAGATCAATTGATCTTGGGGCTGATCTCGGGGAATCTAAAGTATGGTTACCTGAAAATTCACGGTTGTTAACTTTATCATAGTAATAATCAAACACATCCCCACCGGGCCTACCTACCATTTGATTGATAGTGCCCTTGTGCAGCCCTTCACTGGCTAAGTTCGGAGAGCTAGAAATTGATGGTTGAGGCAATTCCCTGATTTTAATCTTTTTGCATGTTCGTTTTCATCAAAATGAGTCTCGCCAGATCCCCTTTTGGACACATTCTTGTCATTATGTACATCATTAGAATGAAATTCACTATCTTGATGCTCAAGATGATTATTAAAGAGATTCGTGGACTCGTCGTCCACATAATCATCACCATCTTTATCTGGAAATGAGGGCATCTCAGCCTCCTGGTTATCTTAAAACAATTCTTTCTCAAGTTTAAGATAACCGGGGAAATCTTTTTCATCAACCATATTATGCGCAAATCTAACTTCAGTATCCACGTGCAGTGATTTATGTTCAGATTCTTTATTATCATCACTCATAATATCTATTTCTTCATCAGACCTTTGCTTGCTGTCACTGCCACTGTCACTTTTACTATCACTGCCACTGTCACTTTCACTATCACTATCACTACCACTACTCTCAAAGCTGGCATTTTCCACTTGATTATTGTCAGCACTTGATATATCTGGGGAATGATGTTCAATATCGATGTTTTCAGAAGTATTTGTCTACACATAAGGCTCAAAGTTCAGTATCTGTATCCAATACCTCATCACTCCTAAACAGGTAACATAAGTTTAGATGAGCGAGAAAGTAGTGGATACCCCACATTGGCAGAATTGATAATTTACGTTGACTTTTAGGGCAATTTATACCACACAAACAATGAAACACTGGAACGGGTCTTATGCTTACCTTGATGTTCATTCCTTGCAGCTTCTCCATGAGAAGAGAAATTAGCAAACTCTCTAGATCAGTATGTTTGTTTCCAAATCTTTCATTGCTCCCTTTTTTATTCTGTACAGTACCGGGAGGCAATCTACTGAGCGTTTCTTTCTCATGGGTACTAGCATTCTCTTTATTAAAATGAGTCAAAGAAATATCTTCTCTCTGTGCTGTACTTTGTGGTTGTTATTTCTATACGGGGATAATCCAAAACCGGATGCTCAGGTGTAAATAGTAGTGGCGAAGCCGAAGCCCTGACTTTCGAAGGAGCTGACGAGGACAATCCATGTTTTCCAACAGGTTTGGGAGGTGCTGTAATAGGTAAATTAGTAGTGATGAAGAGTAAAATAAACAAATATCTATATTTTGCAGAAATAGAATATCACCACTAAACTACTTGAAGAAGGTTCTGTTTTCATCTTCTTAAAAGGGGATCTTTCTTGTTACTGTGTGAACCTTTCCATGAATTATTTGTTGAAACCAAAAATAAATAAGAAAGCCTGATACGAAGCAATATTATGTAAAAATGCAGACCTTTTTTTAGAAAAGCATGAATTTGACCTTCAATAAAGAATGGGTGTGAACATAGACCAACATAACATGCAATATATCCCCGTGATGGTTTTCTGTGGAGAAATTTGAGCCAAAAAGTATGGCGCTTGTGAAATTAGACGAACCAATAAATTAAAAAATGGGCCTACTGCTTGGTCAAAGTGCAAAAGTTAATACTAAGGTATTACTTCTCAAGGCCCTGGCAGGACTAAGTTGTGCATCCAACGCATTTTAAAACTCCTTAAATACAACATGATATTTTCTTCGCAATAACGCTACATTATATAAGATTCAATCAGCAAAACAGGTTGTTTACTATATATTAAATATTGGTGAAACAAAGATGGCATGGGTCAAAAATGAAATCTTCAATATAGCAGACACACAAGCAGGAAAGGTCAAATAGCAAACTGATAAAATAGTAACGGTAGGAGGGTGACCTAGAAATTACAGTATACATATTCACATGGTGCCCTTCTTGTGGATTAAAGCTCTTGCAAATAAGAGTTTTAGGAGAAATGATCTACTCCCACCTTGACTACGTTCAAAGATGGTTTAGAAATAAAAAAATTGAGCCGAAAATTCTAAATTCTTGAATAAAGCGTTTAGTTTCCAAAGCCATATAAGATGACACACCAACCTATTTTAATAGGTCAATGTTTCAGGCACGTACTGCATGATTATTTTTTAGCATCAAGTTTAAACCACATCTACTAAAACACAACAAATAAGTGATGAACAACGATAGTGATGACTGGATAACATAAGATACCTTCAGCTGCAGCGAAAGCCTTTATTTGATTCTTCATATGTGGGTTTCCAGGGTCTAAACTTTGTGTTTTGTAAAAAAGAAATACATAATGTATTGGATATTTTGGATAAAAACTAAAAGAAATGTTGTACTCTCTTTTAGACCAATAGGGACTACACCTGTTTGGACACATACTAAAAATCTACCAGCAAAAGAAAGTGATAGGTGTGCAAACACCCATCTTTTCTACCACTTAATTACAATAATAACCGGCCCAAAACGTGTATTTTATGTCTTTTATGTCGGAATTATGCGTGGTTTGTGTTTTTGTTGTGATTTAGGATGAAAAGGTGAAAAGTGGAGAAAACACGGACATTCACGGGCATTTACTGACTTTTATTGAAGAAAAGAATGAAAGACGGAGTCGAGAAGTCAAGAGTGGAAAAAGAACGAAAGTCCAAGACCAATTCTGAAGATTTATCGAAGAAAAAGTCAAAAGAAGGAAGTTTATCAAAAGCCGAGAAACTCAAGTCTATTTTATTGAAGAAATTAAAGACGAGGTCAAAAGATATCCCGAGCCACAAGTCCTTAAAGTCCAAATTTAAAAGAAAGATTAGAAGAAAAGGACTAATGACGCAATTAATGAAGATTAAATGAAGGAGGGACTTAATCCCGCAATTAATAAGAAATAAAGGAGGGGAGGAAGCTTCCTTAATCCTCCCCTATAAATAGTATTAGTTGTTAATCATTTGTTGTTGTTGGATAGCTTGACAAACTATCTCTTCCATTTTTAATTACCTTGCACCTTTAATAACTTGTCCATTTAATTACCTTGTCTTGCACCTTAATTACCATTTAATTCAAGTAAGTTTTTCTTTTAATTCTTGTTAATCTTTATCTTTATCTTGTTAATCTCATTCTACCTTTCTTTAATCTTTGTGTTGATTTGTTTATGTTCATGTTCTTAATTTTTTGTTGATTTATTTAAGTGGGTTTTGATTATCTTGATCTTTATTGTTTGATTTGTTGTTTTGGATTGATTGTTTATGTTTATTAGATGTTTTGTTATTAGTTTGGTTTAATCTTTTTGTTGATTTGGTTAAGTTTCTATTAGATCCGTGCTTTTTATCCTTCCTTGTTCTTCGGCTTACTGTTACTGTTCTTTCCCAAGTTTCGAGCTCAGTGATTATTCCGCATAGGGGTTGCCAAGTTGTGCGTTATTCGGAATATCAATTATTCCGAGTAAGAGAGTTATTCCGAATAAGGCCATATTCCGCATAAGAAGGATATTCAGCATAGGCTTGATTATTCCGAATAGGGATAGTTTTTCCGAATAGCAGTTTATTCCGAATAAGCTGAATATTCCGAATAGGGGTATCTTTCCGAATAGCCAGATATTCCGAATAGAGGCAATATTCCGCATAGGAGGATATTCCGAATAGGTGACAATATTCCGAATAGGCCAATTATTCCGAGTAGGGACTTTATTCCGAATAGCAAGGACATTCCGCATAGAGCTGACATTCCGAATAGACAAAATATTCAGAGTAGGGTTTTATTCCGAATAGGGACAGATATTCCGAATAACCATTTATTCCGAATAGGAGTTTATTCCGGATAGGGAAATTCAGTTTTATTTTAAGTTTTATTTTTCCCGCCTTTTCCTTAATTGCACTTTAAGTTTATTTGCCTTAGTTTAAGATTTAGTTTTAGTTGCGTTTTAAGTTTGCCTTAGTTAGATTTAAGTTTGCATTATTTACATTATTGCCCTTTAATTTTAGTCTTGCCTTTAAATACCTACACCTTTACTTTAATTAGACTTAGATTTACTTTAATTGCCCATTTACTTTTAAGTCTTTGCACCTTTTATTTTAAACACTACAACGACACATCTTTGTTCCACCAAAGTTCAACTGAGTCACACATTAAACATAAGTTTTTCAATTCGAAGAGACCAACACAACGAACTTTAATTTTTATACGGGCCAAAAGCCTTGTATCAAATGGCGCCGCTGCCGGCTCTTTTCGTTAAGATCAACAGTTTTCTGTGAGAGACACGTTGCTTTTTGGGATCCGTTCACTTGTGAACGTTATTTTTCTTGCATAAAAAATTCAAAAAATCATAAAAATTAAAAATTGATAAAAATACATAAAAATTAAAAATTTCAAAAATACAAAAAGATTTTATCTTTATTGTGTATATATATTGTTTTTGTGTTTGGTTTTGTTTTCTTTTGCATTTTCAGGTGTATGCGTACTAGATCTTCTAATTATCAAGAGCCCGAGCCTCAAGAAGATTTAGATATGGCAGGTGTCAACAACAACAACATGCCACCGCACCTCAATAATAATAATAATAACAACAATGCTCTTCCACCGCCCGATCTTCGGACCATAGAGGAACTTTGTCAACCAACAATGTTTGGACGAGGAGGACCGATTGCGCTGATGCAAATCAACGCTCCTGAGTTTTCGTTGAAGCACCACATGATTCAGCAAGTGCAAACAAACCCATTTAGAGGATTGCCTGATGATGATGCCAACAAACACCTCGACAAGTTCATTACTATCACCCAGAGCATGAAGTTGGCTGGTGCCACAATGGATGAACTTCGCCTACAACTCTTTCCACATACCTTATTACATCATGCCGAGAAATGGTTTGATCGTCTCCCGAAGAATTCTATTCACACTTGGGATGATATGACTCAACGCTTTTTGTCGCGCTACTTTCCACCATCCATGGTCACGAGCCTTCGCAATCAGATCAGCGGTTTCATGCAAGATCCCGATGAATCTCTTTTTGATGCTTGGGAGATATATAATGTCTTGATCGATAAATGTCCAAACCACAACATGCTCCCTGTAACCCTAATTGATACTTTCTACAACGGTTTGACTTTTCGAGATCGTGATACGATCAATGCAGCCGCCGGTGGCACATTCATGAAAAGGAGACCCTCCAACAAATACATGAAAATCAGGAAAAAAGATTCATACCTTTTCCTGTCTTTAATCGTGTCGGTAAGATCCTCCAACTGCTTAGTTTCTCGATTGGAGTCTTTACTCATGTCCAGAAAGTCCCATTCTGAAATCACATATTGATTTAAGCGAGCTATCATTTCATAATCAAATAACTCCAAATAAGTTAAAAAAAAAGATACGGCTATGGAGTGAATGGTTTGTTAACAGTCAGTAAGAAGACAGATAGATAATAGTTCTTATAAGAAAGAGTTATTGTTATTATACCAATATTAAATTTGGAACACTATTTGCTTGTGTTGCCCCGTGTTTGTTCAATAACAAAAATTTCACAGTTTGAGCTTTGATGCTAAAATGGTTATACGATATATTTGGTACTATGTGTACATCTCCATCCTCTAGTGACACTACAACTGCCTCATTAATTTTCTTCTAACATGTATAAACCCAAACATATGAGAACTGTGTTGTAATATGCTTCTACAACAATCCAACCACTAAATAATTATTTAGTTTAAGGCATAAACCATGAAAAATCCTCTTATATTAGTAGATAGTATGTTGCTGATCTTATTGGAAAGTGATCATCCACTATGTAGTCGATAGACACTATCACTAATTTTGCCGCAATTGCAATTAGCTGCAATATTTATAAATGAGTAAGAACTCTCAGTGAAGTACAAAACCTTCTTAGTTAGTTTTACTACCTTTGAAAAGTTCTAGCGACCTGTATAAACCCAAACATATAAGACCTGCATGTAATCTGATTGTACAACATGAATTTTTTTAACGACTCTACAACATGGTTCTACTACCTTTGAAAATTTCTCTTGTTACAATGTCTTAATTAGGCTAGGAGTTTATATACAGATATATAAGTTTCCTAATAACTAAACTTTTTGTCAACCTTAGAACATAAATATTTGGCAGTTTAGGAAACAACATTTATCTCTCAAAGAAGTTATTTAAAATATGGTGCAAATCATGTAAGCTTCCGAGCCGTAAACTAAGTTAATTAAGAAATGTAGAATGTTTTCCTGGTTAAAAATAACCATGTAGTATTTACTTAACTGTAGAAACATGAATACTTAAAATACGTTAAAAGGGGTTGTTTGAGATTACAAACAGCTTGTAATATTTGAAGCTTCAAATTTCATATTGAACATTTTTTTTACTTTTGCTTAATAGGCACTTCATATATAGGAATTCAATTATTAAGCAAATCCAAGCACTACTTTATGAACTACTTATTTGTGAAATAACCTTTTACTTTTGCAAAATAAGCACTTCACAGAATCAAGAGTACCCAAACGATCCTGTGATTAACAACAAACCCGTTAATACTATTAAAAGGATATAGTTTAACACATACTTGTTATAGCTCCTGACTATTCTGAATTGTGAAGGGCGTCAGCTACCAGCAACTTGTGTATGAGTTGGTTCTGAACCATCGTGAGATTTATCTGCAGCGCCGATACCTGTGAGAAAAAGATAACAGTGTATCGTTAAACATATTACTATAGAGTTTTAATGCTTTTGACATAAAAAAACCCTCTCCAACTCAGCTTCGCTATCGCTCACATAATATTCTACAACAGTTAATTTTTTTTATGATCAGTCGCCCATTCATAGTAATATTCTAGGTAATCATCCTAATAAAAAAAATCGAAGTTTACAATAAAGAAAATCATTCTTGATAAACAAAACAAAACCAAAACATGAGTAAACGAATTTACCTTGATTATGCTGACTGGTGAGGGTTGAATGAAGTGTTCAAGATCCAATCGTTGTCCACAATTATTAAAAAAACACCATTCTCCCTAATCTGCATTAGGGTTTTTATTTTTGAGGATTTTAGATAATCAACAACAATCAATAATTAATTTATTTTAGTTTGTTTTAGGTTAAATTTATGAATCTAGTATTGCGTGTGGGTTTCTTCGGGGGCGATTAACTTTTTAGTGATTTAGGAGATTTGTGAGGTTAAATGGCATTGCAGAAAATTTAGTTTAGCATGCTTAACGGGTGATAATGATATGGGCCTGATATTTGATCGACGTATATGGGCCTGAAAAGTGTTGACGTGGCTTTATGGATGCTTATGTGGCATATCCCTCTTCTTATATATAATATAAAGATATATATATATATATATATATATATATATATATATATATATATATATATATATATATATATATATATATATATATATATATATATATATATATATATATATATATATATATATATATATATATATATATATATATATATATATATATATATATATATATATATATATATATATATATATATATATATATATATATATATATATATATATATATATATATATATATACAACCATGTAACCATGCAAGAACCCATTCAAGATAGGCTGGCAACGATCCTCTACTGAGCCATGGCCGAAATCATAGCAACACGAAGACCAATAGCAACAAAAGATTTATGCTAAGATGATACTTAATAAGTTGAGTAATCTTGTAGAAAATTTCATTAAGACATTTTATCAAACACGTTATGTGCATATTACAACTGACTACACGTACCCAAATGAACTGGAATGAATTCAAAACTCAAAGAACTTTGAGAAAGTAAAGAAGCGCAATACCTTCAAATATGGTTTAATGTGTGTCTTCTTAGCTGCAAAGAGTGAAACAGGGTCAAAATAGGAGTAAGAAAAAGATTATTATTAAGATTAGTAAAATAAATTCAAATTTTCAACTTGAACCCAATGTAGATACGTGCAATGATGTTTTCAAAAAGTTACGACAGTAAGATGTTTTCAAGAAATACTACGTAAAATTTAGATTCAACCTTGGGGTAAGGCAAGCTTTGTAAAATGAGCTCAATATATTTAAATAACTCAAATTGGATATGTATTCTGTTTATGAGTAAGGAGAGCAACCTGGCTTTGGCGCGAGCCGAGCTTTGACGCACCACACCACATCTCGCGCCAAAGCCTGAAATCACCAGCTGAACTGCAATCTTTTTTTTATTGTGTGTTTATGTTCACGTAAATACATAACCCGCACACAACTCACATAGACACCTGATTATTCCACCAAGCCTATATTTATACAAACAAGATTTATATCTTTTACTTTTATGATTATTTATCTATTAGTGGTATTAATTTGACTACATAAGGTTTACTTATTTTAATTATAAACTTATTTTAGATCTTAAGGCAGCTAGTTTAGGCAAAAAAGGATTGTTAATATCATCATAAACAAGATATGGCATAGGTTGTAATATTTGTTGAGCTGAATTCAAATGCAAGCCGACCATAGCTCAGTTGGTAGAGCGGAAGACTGTAGTTGTATGCTGATATCCCTAGGGCACTGGTTCGAATCCGGTTGGTTAGACATTTTTTTGTCATTTTTACTCTAATTTCATTATTTTAAATGAAAAAAACAGGAAAGAATTCTACACCATTAATCAATCAAAGATAATTCAAATATAACTAGGAACGCAATGTGGCGGGTTTAATACGAGACGACTATTTTTCATCCATAAACTAAATTAGCAAACCACAATCCAAACCCGTCTCGGTCACCATTTGGGATCTTTACGGAGCGCTCCATTGAGACAAGGTGCTCCCTCAAACCTACTCTCATCCTCTTAGAGATCTTATCGAGGCATCATTGACGCAATGCTTCATCAAATACATTATTTTTACATCATACTTAGCTTTACCAATGTGATTACATGTAATATGTAATAATTTTGACGAATCAAGAACCACTATTAATATGTTAATTACTAACTTTAATAAGTTTTTAACAAATTAAACATAATTTAGAAAAATCAAAAATTCTCTTCAAAATATAATACAAGATAAGTTTTTCTGATCACAATATTTTCTAGGTAAAAAGGTAATTTCTCCAGTAAATTATATTACACCAAAAAAAGTTAAGTACATGAAATGTGATTCAATGTCACATTAACTTCAAGTAGACACTTAAACCTCTAACTTTTTAATCACAATTTGCAATCTTGTAAAGATACAAAACTATAAACACTCGATAATATTGTTTTTAGTAAATATAAACTAACATAAAAGCAAATGAATATATTATTTTTATAGGGTAAATGACACAAAAAATATTTAATTTAGACGTCATATTCAATTAAGGCCTTACACTTTTTTTTGCAAAAAAAAAACTCAATTATTCTTTTGGTCAATTTAGATATGTTCATTAAGTTTTTTATAGAATACACCAAACTATCGGGTCTTCATATCATCTAATTATCTTGATCATCAAAGTCTCTTCTATAAACAAAAAATATATATATAATATTGAGACAAGAAAAACGTTGCGAGGTATTCAACTAGGATATTTAATGGATGGTTTTAGTTGAACTGATATACATTAACATCACATATTTCTTGGTTTAATCCAATATGCATCTCGCATTTTCTTATATGATGGATATAGTTACTTGTAATTATCGGTTAAGGATATTTTACGGAATTCGAATGTAAGAATGAATTTTGGTTTGATTGAATCTAAAGTAAGTAAAACATCAAGGTATGTTTTAATTTATGCATAACTACATCTACTGCGTACCAGTTTCAATTGTTGATAAAATTATGTCTATTAGCAATTTAAGATGTGATCTATTTGTGGCCGAGGTTATGTGTATCAGGTACATGGTTTTAAATAGTGCGCCTTATAGCGGGCTATAGCGAAAAGCGTGACCTCTACGTTACGAAACAGACTAAAGCGTCATTTCTAGGCGTAGCGTGCTAAAAAGCGGCATAAAGCGCGATATATCGTGTAGCGTGGTAATTTTTTTGAATATTTTTGCAAATTTACAAGAATTTGGCTTGTTTACTACTGTTGGGCTATTTAGTAGACTCGGGCTTAGTAGGTTTATTATGGGGGTCTAGCCGATTTTGTTTTAAATTTGAATTAAACGTATTGCTCCTTTTTGTAAACTCGTTACATAAATATTAATTTATAAATATTTTATGCCGCTATATATCACGCTTCAAGAAACGTCATAGCTTCGCTATAGCTTGTGTAGCTTGAAGCTTGTCAATGCTGCTACGCTACGCTTCACGCTATTTACAACCTTTATTAGGTATCACAGTAACATTTATCTTGTTCTAAGATAAACTTGTGCTTGCATCAGTATCAAAAGACTACTATGATGGTAGGCAAGTTTGATGACGGGATGATGATTGGTAGCGTGGTAGTGGTAGTGAACTTGAAATGTAAAATCTTAAAGGATTATTGTTAACTATTTAATGAAAATATCTAAATTGGTTAAAAGATTAAGCTGGATACCTTTTTATGCAAGAAAAAAAAATTTGATACCTTGATTGGAAATGATCATGAACTTTGATACCTTTTTATGTCATTTACCGTACATGTAGTGTTAGGGTCGGGCATGTTGAGAATGTTAATGCCCCAAAACCTGCCTCATAGCCCAATAAACACGCTTTAGCCGCCCAAAAACTTTTGAGTTTTGAGTTTCACTACTAAATTTGGGTTTTTTTGTCATCCCTAAATATTACCCAAACACCAGCAATCACGTAGAGGACGATGGATTTTGAGGTGGCTGAGAAATGTTGGTTTTGATAGACAGGCTCATCTTGTAGAACTTGGTGGCCCTGGGCGGAACATAATAACATGCCTTTTCGACACGCAAAATTCAAAATGTCTATAAAAGAAGTTGATCGATACAACAAACTGCTATGAATAGTTTAGTTATATATAAAGAAAAAGAACGAAAACATAACCATTTTAAACTTGGAGAAAAGTTTGGTGCCCTTTGAAAAGCTTGGGCCATCGGCATGCTTTTAGTCACACAACCTAGACCGGCTATGGTAATAGGTTTAATGACTGAATTTATAAGGGATCTAGGGTTACAATGCCTTCAAATTTTTTGATTCTATATACATTTTGTATTTATATATATATAGTTTAGTCATATTATATAAAAAAAATCAGCGTAATTTATAGAGGCCTTTTTAAATTAGATTTATTTAAAGTTGATCTTTTCGCAGAAAATGGTCAACTTCCGACCAAATCCATTTGAGTGTCTATGGCTTTTGATCAAGATTTTAAAGATTTGGGTAATGTATTATTAGTAGGTGTGTTTTTAGTGTGAGAAATGAAATTAAAAATGGGTGTATGAAACGAGAAAAAATATGTACTAACAAAATTGAAGGGGCGTGGAGGGGTCTCAAGTTTGATCTGATCTTGAGTGAGTGATCATTGATCGATGATTAGAGGTGGCAAATAAGACTCAATTGTTTGTGGGTCAAGTTGGTTAAATATTTTTAAAGCTTAGTTTAATTGGGTCTCCTTTAATATAAGATGTCTAGATGGATCAAACAAGTTTCTTCTTAAAATTATAGATGGGTTTACTTGGGTCTCCTCATATGTCTACATGAGTCTAAATGGGTCTCCCTTAATATTACTAATGGGTTTGATGGCTCACCCAATAGGTTTAGTAATATCAAAAGTGTTTTTTCCACCTTTTTTTCACAGGTTTGTCTAATTTTCACACATTTATCAGTTTTTCACGTTTTTGTCGATTTTTTTCACGTTTTTTTGTTTTTCATATTTTTATTCACGATTTTGTTACTCTTTCACGTTTTTGCAAGTTTTTGCAAGTTTTTGCAAGTTTTTTCACGTTTTTATCAGTTTTTTCATGGTATTGTCTGTTTTTCACAGTTTCTCTATTTTCATGGGTTTTTTTCACTTTTTTCACAGGTTTGTGTGTTTTTTCAAAGTTTTCTCTTTTTTAAAATATTTATTAGTATTATTACGTTTTCATCAGTAATTTTCCACTTTCATTAGTATTTTTACATTTTCGTCAGTAATTTTAAGTTTTTATAAGTAATTTGACGTTTTGATAAGTATATTTACGTTTTCATTAGTAATGTTACATTTTCGTCATTAATTTTACGTTTTTCTTAGTATTTTACGTTTTTCGTCAGTAATTTTATGTTTTCGTCGGTAAATTTACGTTTTCATCAGTATGTTTACGTTTTCAGTAGTATGTTTACGTTTTCAGTAGTATGTTTACGTTTTCAACAGTAAATTTAGGTTTTCGTCATTATTTTTACGTTTTCGTCAGTAAATTTACGTTTTCGTCAGTATTTTTACATTTCCGTCAGTATTTTTACGTTTACATCAGTAATTTGACGTTTTCATAAGTAATTTTATGTTTTCGTCAGTAATTTTAGGTTTTCGTCAATAATTTTACGTTTTCATCAGAAATTTGACGTTTTTTCATTTGTAATTTTAGGTTTTCATCAGTAATTTTTTGTTTTGATCAGTAAGTTTACGTTTTCGTCAGTAATTTTACGTTTTCTTCAGTAAATTTACGTTTTTGTCCGTAGGTTGACGTTTTCGTCAGTAGTTTTACGTTTTCATCAACAATTTGACGTTTTCGTCAGTAATTTTACGTTTTCGTCAGTAATTTTAGGTTTTAATCAATATCTTTATGTTTTTGTCAGTAATTTGACGTTTTCATCGGTAATTCGACGGTTTCATCAGAAACTTTATGTTTTCTTCAGTAATTTTAGGTTCTTGTCAGTAATTTTACGTTTTCCTCTGTAATTTTACGTTTTCTTTAGTAAATTTAGGTCTTCGTCAGTAGTGTTACGTTTTCGTCAGTAATTTGACGTTTTCATCAGTAATTACGTTTTCGTCAGTAATTTTACGTCTTCGTCAGTGTTTTTACGTTTTCGTCAGTATTTTTACGTTTTCGTCAGTAATGTTATTTTTACGTAAATTTACTGACGAAAACGTAAATTTACTGACTAAATCATAAGATTACTAACGAAAACATAAAATTAATGACGAAAATGTAAATTTACTGACGAAAACGTAAAATACCGATGAAAACGGTAATTTACTGACGAAAACATAAAATTACTTACGAAAACGTAAAAAAATTTTAGAACGGCAAATGTTAGTGGTTAGTGGGTTACAAGCGGAAGAATGTCTTCTTCGAACCCTCGCCTAGTTATGTTAGACTCCTTATCCGCTTCGCCTGAAAGGCCCTTGGCAGGTTTTGAATCCAAGACCTCCAGGAAACCTTCCCCAAAGAAAACATTTAGTGGAACCTTGGCGGCCAACTGAGCTAAGCCAGCTAGTTAACGAAAACGTAAATTTACTGACGAAAACATAAGAATACTGATGAAAATGTAAATTTACTGACCAAAAATATAAAAATACTGACGAAAACGTAAAAATACTGACGAAAGCGTAAAAGAACTAAAAAAACGTGAAAAAAACTGGTAAAGACGTAAAAAAACTGACAAAAACCGACAAAAACGTGAGAAGAAAATAAAGAAAGCGAATGATAAGGTATAAACCCAAACTCCTCCTGGAAACCCATGTAAACCCAAAAAAATCAATTTATTCTTAAAGATCTAGACCCAAACTTATTTAAACCCAAACCCATGTAATCTATCTAGACTCATCCTCTTATAAAACCCATTTAGACTCAAACCCATCTAGACTCATGACCCATCTACACCTATGACCCAACCCGACTTGATCCAATCATCTTACCACCTCTATGATTAATTGGTTGTTAACCTTGTTAGGTGTAAAAGGTTAATAAAAGGTGATTTGAACCGGCTCACATGCCACAGTCAATTGTATTTTCGTAATAACTCACTTGATGGTTGTCATTGTAGAGTGCAAAAGAATTAAACGGTTGACCTTAGTCATTAACCTTGTAACAAGTAATCGTCTATTAATTGGCCTAGTAACACTTGTTTAAAACAATGGGCATAAATAAACGTATACTTTGTAATTTTGTCTATAGAAAGTACTCGTATTACAAATATGTATATATGCTTGTATAATTAACTAGTTTATTGACCCGTGAAATCATGGAGCCTTAAGAAACAGATCATTGCGCTTTTATAAAAGTCGAGTTTTGCGTGTGAAAACTTATGGTCAACAAATGAAAAGCGATTAAATTTTATTATAGTTGATTTAAAATATAAATAAAAAGTTGAATGTAATCTCACGCATACAAACCGGTTACATATGCACTTTGCTTTTTTAAATTGTACGTGCATTATTGCGCCGCATGTACCTTGGATACCCTTCTTCGTCTACCGTTTTTTATTCACAAAAAATTTTGAAAAATGTTTCGAACATTTTTCCCAACCATACATGGTGAAGTCATATGTTCAATATCACATGGTCCATGCATCATATGTTCACGCACAAGAACATATAGTCCTGGATCCTCATCAATATCTGGAATTTCAGCTAATATGAAATTGTCAATCATAGTTGGGCTGGGAAGCTTGTCATCGACATGAAGGAAAATGTAAATGGGAGCATGAGGAAGACCACATTTTTGAAACTCAACCGTGTAAACAACCACGTTTTTTATCCGTGAAATTCACTGATCCTTAAAAACCGCTGACAATGTTTTTAAAAGAGTTCAATTTGTAGTAATACGTAAATAAATTACATGTTAGTCTCGTGAATATAAAATATTAATGCTAAATTAAGATCCAAAAAAATTCCTGAAACTTTAAGAAAATTAATATACAAAATTTCTAGCATGGTTCCAGAAGGTCCTTTGTTAGCAGTGGCAAAGTTATAACCCTTTCTTAACGGTACATGTATGCACTAACGTTGAACATAATGGTAAACATACTTAATATACTTTTTATGCATTCGAGTGCTTCAATTCATAATAGACTATACAAAAGAGCAAGAATATGATTATGAAACATATCTTTAAGAGATCTAGGAAGGTTTTATGCAATATTAAAAACTTCTGAAAATTTTTCAGTGACAATTTTAATGTATCAGACCTGCCCACTAAGCTTATTGTCTATTTTTTCATGTTTTGCCGACAAAGAGTAAACATAACCGACCCATCCTAAAACTAATGGGTCAAAATTCACCATATATTAAAAAGACTTGCAATCTTTTGGAATTACATGAAGGGTAAATGCTATAAAATATACACGTACTCTTCATTTTGTTCCAATATGGCAAACGTACTATTTTATGTACTCATTTGCCCATTGAACTTTTTAGTTTGTCAAAATATCACCAATATGACCGGATCTATTTTCTTGTCATTTTTTATAACATGAAATGACTAATTTACCCTTATCCCCTTCTCCCCTTCTCTCACTATCTTATGTGTGTACTAGCAGACATTAATAATCAATTACTAGTATTTGTATCAAAGAGATAGTTATTTTATATCTTTGTTTTTCCTTAAAATCTAAAGGAATACTCTTGGGCTATACCAACACATCATAACCTCCGTCTCTCTTTCTTTCCACCGTCTCTTAATCTCATCTCATAAAAACTCAATAAAACCTCATTTTTTTTAGTAATCATCTCATACCAAATTACCACTAATGAATTAATACAAGGACCTTTTAATCATAATGATAGATCGAATCTCAACCCATACTTGTTAACATTAATCCGACTCAAATAATCCCATGAGGCACGTCACGAAAGAAGAAACATGGTTTTCGTTTTCAAGATCTTGAATAAGATTGAAGGTAGGTGATTATCTGATTGCATGTCATTTTTTAAGTTAGAGTCAAGATCTATGATGGGTTTTAGGTATGCTTACATTTGATGGGGGTAAGAGTAAGACTGGGGATGGGAATGTTGTTAAGGAAACGAGTGATCCGCATGTGACGGTTTTGATAGAGAATGTTGTGATTGCTAGGACTTTTGTTAGTGATAGTAAGTTATCTAAATCTTGGTTTTTTTCCAAACATAATTCCATCGAAAAGCTGGAAGAGGATCTGTCTAAAATGTGCACGGGTTGTTGTTATGAAATGTATACGGAGGGAAGCAGTCGCCGGAATCTGCTACTGTCTTGCCGGATTTCTGACAAGGATCAATTAATGAAGGGGATAAGGGTAATTTAGTCATTTCATGAATAATTTCATGACTAATATACCAATAATACAAAAAACCGGTATAGCCGGTAACAAGTGACCTATATTGATGATATTGTGACAAACTAACAAGTTTAATGGGCAAATGAGTACATAAAATAGTACATTTTCCATATTGGAACAAAATGAAGAGTACGTGTCTATTTTATAGCTTTTACCCTTACATGAATAAGACTTTCTTGACCGCATATATATGCGCTGAAGAGAACAGTAATCTTACTGACTAAATATATACAGGCTATCTAAAATGATAAATAAAATTTAGATTGTAAAGCTTGTGCACACATCAAGTGATATACATTAGATGACACTTTTTATAATCTTTACATATATGCCCTAGAACATATAATACTTTCAATTTTATGTAGGACAATAACATTCATTAATTTTTTTAAAATTTTTTTTTTGGAACGGCAATTTTTACAACTCACACCAACTATCTCACAATTTCTATCTCACATGTCTCCACCGAGACTTGAACCCACAACCTTAAGGTTAGAGGGTCACTCACATACCGCTAGACCAAGAGGCCTTTTGGTACATTCATAAATTATTCTTGATGCACCAAAAGTACAGTGAGGAGTGATTTTTAAATTTTACGAAAAGTAGATGAGTGATTACATAAATCATGTACAATTTCTAAAAAAATAGAATAAATGCTGAAATATTATATGTTTATCATATTTCTAATACAAAATGAGTTCAAATTTAGTTTAAACCTCATGTCGGATCACATCAAAAACTTCGAGGTTAAAGCAGTCATGAGCACATGATTCTGCCAACAAATCACATGTGGCGTGTGCCTATGCTCGACATAGAACCCCCTGAACGAGTCCTCTTCACTACACAATCTGCTTGAGCTTTTGAAAAATTGCTTAACACAACAGGTGTCTAACCTCCAGCTGTATAGAATGTCTTCTAATGTTACATTGGCTCCAGACATTCAAGTTTCCCCGAGCACCATGATTTCAATTTGTGGCTGCAATAGGAACCTTTCAATCTTAGTAGTCTTGTGCAAAGGAACCTTAGCAACATCAATGGACTGATGGAGTACGATAAAACTTGATAGTACTTGAGGCCGTTAAAAAGATACTAAACAAACGACGAATTCCTCCTTTCACACTCGCGATAAAGTGACACCACTAACCTTGGTTAAGTTATTTTATTTCATTTCTAAGCGACACAATTGCAAATAATGAGTCAGTTGATTTTGTTTCCCATGTACTCATGACTCCTATTGAAAGCAGGTAGCTTGTAACTAACCAACTGGGAAACGGAGGGGCGGAAGTCATGAGAGAGGCATTCGGGTCAAACTGGTTGTTCTTCACATCACTGGACATCCACGACACCTAAAATTGCCACTGGAATCATATAACAGTATTTCTCAATGATCTAACACAAGTCCTTTACTATTGTAATCAAAGATCATAAAATGGTTTTTTTAAGCTAACCTTTTATTAAGAACCAGAAGCTGACATAGATCTGGAAGGATGGCAATGACAGGTTTCAGAAACGTAAATTATATAAGGAAAGTGACTCACAAACATGATTTGTGAATGGAAGCCTGTAAATTCATCAAGGTGGGTGTGATGGCGAACCAAGTCCATATTTCCATTATATAGTGTTTAGAACATTTTGGGGAAGAAGAAAACTGTAACATCAATAACTTACTGATTCTTATAATATTTTCTTGTATCAGACCCTATATTCATGTAGCTATTTCCTTAAAAATAAATCTATGAATACTTTGCATGACATCAGTTAGCATACCCTATATTCATCTACAATGTTTATACCTGCGCGGGTTCACTGCTATCATTTGATAGCATACTACTAAATCTTCACAGTTTGACATCCATTTGAAGATATCTCCTGCATGACTTGCATCACTCGGCCAAAGCTCCTTATCTATCTATAGTCATCCAATAAGTTGAAGTAAAAGTTAGCAAAATGTATAGACAACATTGCAAGTGGGGAGATTTGAAAACACCTATTATACCTTATCGATGGCCACAACTATTGGCACACCTACTGATCTAGATGAGCTAAAGTTGTTTAAGGGCGCATAGCAATATCTGTACCATGCCATTAATTCACTAAGCATAAAAGGCCCGTCAAGTGCTCATTATCCATATACCACATACTTTCCCTAAAATAATCACCAATTAATCTTAATTACGATGTCGATCATTTTCTTGATCTCGGCTAAATAAAATTTGTAATAGCAACCTATAGAAAGAACTATAATTCATTATTCTCATTCCGGATTATTGTTTAAAACGTGATGTTCATTGCTTAATATAGGAAATTCATATCATAAGAATGGAAACAAAGGAAATGACAAATGTGAACCCATGAATTTTAATTGCAACCTAGCCAAATACTCTATCATAACATAATTGAAAGAAATGATAACAAATTGAAGACATCACATTCAAAATCAAATAAAAGTGATATTAAGAAAAGCAATTTTTTGTTTACCCTTAGTTAGATACTTCATCATCTACATGAGAGCCTGCAAAAGCAAAATAAAAACAAAAAGTTAGCTACTCAAAAATAAAAAACCACATATGATAGGTAAAAAAGATAGGGAATTGCACAAAATATTGTGTTTTTAATATGAAAGAATAGTGGAAGACAGTGTTTATTTTGGTTTAACATATCAGAGCCGAAAATTGTGTAAGAAGCTTTTGACTATTTGAGTAATACGTCCCAAAAATTACGGAGGAAGGTTTGACTAATTTGAGTAATGCGTCCTTATAAATTTCCACTCGAGCATCATTACGTGCATAATAAATAGCAAAAAATCCCGCTACACATGAATGTTTACTTTCAGAGATAGACTTCAGCAAATTACTACATATTAGTACGGGTCAAAACGGGATGGTTTCTTTTTTATTTGGTGTGTTGATTACCCATAAACGATCAATAGCTTTAAGATACAAAATTACTACATCTTACTACTCAATAATCAATATACATCACGGGCCCATAAAGCAACAAGGTCGGTTACCCATAAACTATCAGTAACTTCAAAAGCATAACATAGGAGTGAACCAAAAACCATAAAATATGACTTATTAAAAAAATAAAGGGTTAAGAACGTTACATGTACGTTCTTGGTTAAGAACGTTACATTAACCTTGTAACAAGTAATCGTCTATTAATTGGCCTAGTAACACTTGTTTAAAACAATGGGCATAAATAAACGTATAATTTGTAATTTTGTCTATAAAAAGTACTCGTATTACAGAAATGTATATATGCTTGTATAATTAATAACTCTATATTCCCCTGTCACGTACCATGTTATTGGAACAATTTTACACACTCAAGTCTCAACGTTACAAAATCTTGGAAAAACGTTACAAATCCATTTCATGCACTTTGAGCTTCCAAAAAGGCATTGAAATCTTCACGAGCCTTGCGTAAACGAGGTGTGATGCAAGATGGCGATGTTGGTTGTGCGGTAGGAGATGAAGTTGAAAAGCGAACATGACGACCCTCACCTGATGATTTTCTTTCCCCCGGTCCATTTTTTGTCTTGAGAACTCCTTTCACGTCCTTATCAAACACAAAACCCGTTTTCATTGGCAAAGAAGCATCACTTACACTCGTACGTATCAACTCCAAAGGAAGATCAAAGTATAAAGTAGACGTATGATCATCATCGCTATGTATAGCGGACGACCTCCACGATCCACACTCGAATTTCTCAAGTGATATCCTTTGTGATATCACTGGTCTACTTCCTTCTTGTTCCACTCTTCTCGCTCTCACGGGTTTACCCTTACTAAATCCTGGCAAGTACAAGCAAAGTGCTCCACACTTGAAGTCCATTTCATTTTGTTTTTTAACTTCATTTGACACAACTCTTCCAATCTGACCATGACCATTACTACTAGTGCCATTCTCATTACAATTGCCATGCTTTTTGGAAGACTTAAGCTCACCTTTGGATGCATTAGTTACATTACCATTGTTATTAAGATTTGCCCAAAGATCAAGACCACCATAGGGTACAGATGATCGGTGTTCACCTCCCGATTTACTTTTTTCAAGGCGACTTTCAGAAGCACACGTGAGAGGAGAGCGGGAACGAGTTTGGAATGATTGGGATGAGCTAACAATTTTAGGTGAATTGGGGAGGGAACCCGATTTGTTAAGGAACTTGTAGTTTGTGGGAAACATAGGCAAAGGTTTAATAGATGATGGATCAATAGGAACATGTTTCTCAACGTGTGAGCTCTCAATGACCAACATCTTGATAAAATCTAGCAAATTATTTCCTCAAAAAATGATGAGTGCAAAATGAGTTAATGGATGAAGGTATATATACTTAGAAGCAGGTATGTATATATGTCTTTCAAAGGGCTCAAGAGTCGATCGTAGTGATGTCCATGTATTTCACTTGTCGATAATGTTATGAAATGAAGTCAAACATATTACTTGTTTGCACGTACTAATTTACAAAGTAATTGATATTATATATTTCTACCTAATGTATTTTTTATCCAAAAGGAATATGAACAAAATATGTTAGCGAGGATATATATAAACTTGTGTTTGCTGCGGAGTTGACATGAAATATTAAACTGTTCCTGTTCCTCAAGTAGGTGCTTTGAGGTTTTATGTTAAATTTAACAGAGGAACCAACTTTGATTAGGAAAAAAATGATTAAAAATAAACTTTCTTATACTTATCTCAGTTTTTTTCCTGTAATCTTTGAAGAACACTACTGAAATATTTTGCGTAACAATTATATAATATTTTTTCTACTTATTATTTCTTCAAATTTAAATCGCAAGTATCTGTCATTTGTCAAAATACTGTATGAGTAGGAAGGCTGTGTAAAAGGAATTAGCATTTTTGTAACTTTAAAGCAACCCAAAACTATGTCAAATACTTAAATATAAAGTTTTTCTTGGTACAACTTAAATATCAAGTTTGACTAATATCAAAATCATTAGTTTAATCCGTTTTTTTTAAAATTAAAATGGTATAAAAAATACTCAATTTAAAGTCGTTTTTCAATTAAGGTAATATATTTTTTTTGGGTTAATTTCTTATATACCCAAATAAAAGCCTATAATGTCATATATGCCCAACAAAACTCCATAATTCCATATATACCCAATTTAATTACAAAATTTGTCATATATATCTATTTTATTAATTTATTTATTTTAATCTTTTAAGAAACCACAAGAATAATCATTTTGAAGAAACAGACTATTTTACCCTCCACTAAAATACTTGGTTGAAAAGAAGTATTGTCTGGAAATCGCATTCCATTGGAACCATGCAAGTATAGCCACTGGTGTGAAGATCATTACCCACATCAGCTTTACACAATAAAAGAGCATCTAGATATAATAGAAAAATCGGTGCTTGAAGAACACAAGATCAAATCTTTCCACATAGTAGCTCATTCTCTTGGTTGCCTTTTAGTTGTAGCACTTGCCGTAAAGTACCCTAGTTCAGTCAATTCACTCACCGTACTCGCACCGGTAAGCATTTAATGATGTTGCGTAATGAGATTGATTGATAGCCCTATTTTTCGACACCGAAAGGCGAAGAAGTAACGCAGTATATGATGAGGAAGGTGGCACCAAGAGGAGTGTGGCCATTGATAGCATTTGGAGCATCGTTAGCTTGTTGGTATGAACATGTTAGCCGAACGATTTGTTTGCTTATCTGCAAGAACCATCGAGTATGGATTTCTCACCAAACTCATTACCACATTCTTTTCTATTTTTATCTCCTTATTTATTGATCCTTACAAATTACTAAAATAAAATAGAAGAGATAATTAACTTTTTATACAGTAAGAAAATAGTAGAAATAATAGAGGTGGTATTAATACCTGTATCCTCTCCTAAGTGCTTTCATAAATCCCCACATCGAATCGCAATTGACGCTTTCCTTTGTTAACAAAGTGCGTCGAAGGCTCATTTGACCCGTTTTACATAGTACCTCAAACAAGTCGACCCACTCATCATAATAAATAGCTTATCTTCTCTGGTATGTATGTGCTTTGTCTTCTTCCTTTTATCTTCAAAGACATGAAATCAAAAACTGCCATCTTTATCATTATTCATGTGTCATTCAAACGCTTTTGCGGGAATATTTGCCAACATTAAAGAAGGGTAAAATAGTCTGTTCTTTCAAAATGATTATTTTTGTGGTTTTTTAAATGATTAAAATAAATAAATTAATAAAATGGGTATATATGACAAATTTTGTAATTAAATTGGGTATATATAGGATTATAGAGTTTTGTTGGGCATATATGACATTATAGGGTTTTATTTGGGTTTATAAGGAATTAACCCTATTTTTTTCTTGCATATAAAGGTATCCGATTTTTTGTTTTAGCCAATTTAGGTTTTTTGTCACTTGCCATTAGATTAAAAAAAACTGACAGTCATTGCGATATTTTCTTAAATGAACTTTTCACGAAATCCGAGGGTCTGTTTTTGTAGATTCTTGTTGACCGTCTAAGGATAAGTACTTCGAGTTCTTGTCAAATACGATAATCCAAACTGGGTTCCCACTGAATGTGCAAACTATATTAACACGTGCACGTATTGAAGCAGTATTATGAGTCACCTTTTGAGTCGAAGGTTGAAACGGGATTATTGTTTTGTAAAAAAGACCATTTTTTATGTCATTTACTCATTAAACTTATTTTAAGGGTAAATGTCGAAAATAAACAACGTACTTTCTTAGATTATCCATTATGCCCATCGAACTATTTTATGTTTTATTTACACATTTGCCACGTATGATTTGGTCAAACATTTGAATATACCTTTGACTTAACGGAACCGTTACTTATTTCGTTAACTTGGAATTTAATTTTACATTATTGGTCCCTTAGCTAACTATCATCATATCATCATCATCTTCATCTTCATAAACAATCAATGTACCACCATCACCATCCAAAATCATAACCTTAAACCCTGAAAATCAAAAACAAAAAAAAACCCAGAAAATCAAGAACTTATCAGCACTCAACTGCAGAGATGTAGGAATGATAGCGCAACAATTGATAGCAATGAGAAACCCCTAAATCGATTTAAACAACTAAAACCCTAATTGTCAAGTTCCATGTTCCAGCAAAACCCTAATTGTTAGTCATAATTAGATCCAAAACAGTGTTTAATCCAAGGGTTAATTCCATATTTACCCAATTAAAACATCGTAATGTCAAATTTGTCCAGCAAAAACTCAAAATGACATATATACCCAACTTAATCCCAAAATTAGTCATATATACCCATTCTATTATTAAGTCAATTAAACAACAATTAGCATTATCATAATACCCATTGTACCCTTAGTACAAATATATCTCCATGGGCTAAACGATACCTTACATATTAGATTGTAAAAGATGGAACGGCATTTAATGGCTGGAGACCCTTCCATTAGTAATCTAGCTTGACACTCTTACATAAATAAAACGATTTCATAATTTTTTTTGATGATATGAGAATTCCACTTACTAAATCACATGTAACAGAAAGTGCTCGAAAAATTGTTCGATGAAAATTTAAGATTCACGCTGCCCATGTAGAGAGATCAATAAGAAGACATGAGTTGGGGAAAATGCTCGTATCAAATGACTAAATAAGATCAATAAGAAGACATTTCCAACTGTTATGTGTTGGTTGTATACTGATGTACACTAAGTTATAAATGTACACTTTGTTTATCAAGTACTGCATCCATACTTTTTGTATGGTTCATTTAAGAATCTGACTTACTTATACTCTCAGAATTATTGGAACGCAAAGCTTTGCATGGCGTCACTAAAGAAGAATAGCATTTTAGATGCGATAAGTCACGTGTGTTCACAAGTTAAGAGTACCAGGGGGTAAAACAGTCAATAAATTTTAAGTTGATTATTATTAGGATTTAAAAAATAGTTAAAATAAATAAAGTAATGAAATGGGTATATATGACTAATTTTGTGATTAAGTTGGGTATATATGACACTATGAGTTTTGGTTGGATAAATATGACATTAAAAGGTTTTAACTAGGTAAATATGGAATTAACCCTTAATCCAACGATTAACATAAATCCATGAGGCAACTGTAAACCCTAGGTAGTTCGTGGTCATCAAAAAAGAAGCCTGAAAAAAAAACCCAATATTCGACAGAAATCAGAGACTGTAATAAACACATAATTAACATCTATATATTGTACAATAATCAGAATTAAAATAAAATACCTTTGTATAATTAAGGAGCTTGATCGAATAACTTGAAATTTTTTTATGGAGTGATGTTTATGTGGATCGATGGTTGAATGTTCAGAAGAAAAAATAAATGTGTGTGAGGGATTAACTAGGTATTTATAAATTATTATTGTATTGGCCTGTTTTCTAAAAACGTTAAAGCCGTGGTTATAAGTAGGGATGAGCATTTGGACCCGAATCCCGAATTGAACCCGAACCGTTCCCGGAACCGTACCGATTCCCGATACCCGAATCCCGTTCGGTACGGTACCGGGACTACGAAATAAGGTGAAAAAAAATTCGGGACCACTAATTCGGGACGGGACCGGTACCAAATCGGGAAATTCCCGAAAAAGAACGGGAAAATCCCGATTTCCCGGTACCGGTACCGATTCCCGTACCGGTACCGATACCCGAATCCCGTTCGGTACGGTACCGGTACCATAAATTTATGCTCGGGAAATAATCGGTACCACTAATTCGGGACGGGTTCGGGACGGGACCGGTACCGAGCTCATCCCTAGTTATAAGACTACATTTATTCATGACTTTCAACCGATCTGGTTGGAGGTACAATGCATTAAACTGATATATTAAATTCAAACAAGTACAAAAACCAACGCCCATGTACTACGACTAGTTCGCCGGGTGACTTTCAATTCTTAAACCCAACCTTTCCAGATGTCAAGATATTACTGGGCATCCATAATCTCATTTATTTAAATTGGAAAGTAATAAGAACAAAAACAAAAAGAAAGAATATAAACAAGAACAATAGGCTCTGTTTCGATTAATTTAACAAATTAAAAACATGCAATGAATTCAAACACACCTACCCGAGACACAAACAAAAAAAATCATTCAAAACATTGTTGTTATTTCTTGGTTACTTTGGTTTGAGAAGTATAAATGATATGATTGAAGGGTTATTGTTGTATTGGTTATGACATTTGAGTTTGATAATTGATTCTGATTTTGGTAGCTGAGATACGAAGATGTGTGGTATAACTGTCGTTCAAAGATAAGGAGGAGGCTAATATCACAGTAGATTAGTGTGTGCAAATGACTAGAAATTAGGGTCTTTGACTTTTTATAACTTGAAACTAGAAATTACGGATGACTGGGTCAAGTTAATGGGTTTTCCTATTTGCTTTTATTAAGGTTTATTGGGCCTGTTAAATAATCAATATACATTTTTATTTGTATCCTTTTTATATGAGATTTTAAAAAATAAAATAAATTTTGTATTATATATGTTAGGTTGGATTGGGTTGGGTTGTTGATAAATGATAAAATAGGTAAGATTTGTTGTATGTGTATATTGTATAAGTGGAAGAGTAAAATAATAATATTTTAATAAAAGGTTATGTTGGAAAAGGTTGTGAATAAACATAGTCTAATAAATAATCTGATAAAGTACGTTATGTGACATTTACCCTTATTTTAACATTATAGGTCAATATCCACGGAATATCCGAAACCAACAAAAAAAATCCACGGTGAGCCAAAGGCCCAAACACTCGCAAGAATTATAAAGGACCTTGGTTAAGCGACATGGAATATGATGTTAAGAAAAGTTTGCTGCCAATGTTTCTTTCACCACCACAAGCCTCTTTTTGCCATTACGAGTGTTGCAAATGAGCATGTTCTTAAATCTATTTAACACAAACAGGACGCATTTGTCAAGTTGTCATGCTGTTATTGTAATCTTTAAACATTAATAAGTTAACCACATTAAATGGTTCAAGTTATGAACGTGTCCTAAGTTCTACCGGTCTGTTTTATGCCAAAGAATGTCCTATCCGAGTCGATGATTGAGTTGGTTTTCTAGCAACTCGGGAGAACTGTAAAGTGTGAACGCCATTTCTATGAAAAAAAGTCTTGCATACGGAGTATATTAAAAACTCACATATTCTTGTACTGAAAACAACACATAAGAAAGCAATGTAAAGAAACCAGTTACTCCAAAATTTACTCGTCTCGCATAATAAGTAAGAAATATATCCGTTCAAAAGGTCTAGATATAAAAGAACTCTCACAGATACTACAGTTAAACTTCTACACCAGCAAAACAGCATTGATGCACCCATCATTCTCAGGATTATTGGTCACTTGAGCATATTTCCCTGCATAACAAAGGTCATAAAATATAAGCCTATGCACCACCTCCAACATTGATGGAATCAAAACATTAAATAACACACTAGTCTTACCCCATACAACTTTCCCAGCAGGTGTTACGAGACCAAGTTCACTCACGTTCACCTAATATTTACATTCGTAAACAGTTTAAGTAATTTGGTCAAAAAACTTGACTTAAACCTTTATTAAAAAATGGCAGAATGTACCTCGATGATAGTTCCCTTGGTGATAACCCCAAGACCAGTATACATTTGTCCATTAGGATTCTTCTTCACACCAATTAATTCAAGATTGAAGGTGCACTTAAGCTCGGGGTGTGTAACATGGGCTTTGTTGAACCTTAAACCTGTTGGACGAATAAATCGCTCATACTTAGGTGGTTTTCTAGTAAAACCCTGACCAACAAACGTCACTTTCGTGATCATTCTCTTCCACTGCTTGGCTGCAATCAAAAAGTTAACAATCAAGGTCAGTTCTACACTTTCTTTTTGCACAAGTTAATTCATTGCAGAAAACATACTAGGGTAGGGTTTTGGCAGGCATTATCAAAGTAGTGTTTGGGTATGATTACACTGATTCTAATTATCTGATTATTTAGGGTCGCTCCATGCCTCCATATGTTAACTCTTAAATAACATGAAGTTGCCAAATACTAGAACAGCTATTCAAGTGATTATAAATAACTTTATCACAAGCACAGCCAAACACTAGCTCCTGTAGCTTGATTAATTATAAATTGATTATCTGATTCTGAATATAACATATCATATTAACACTTTCTGATGCCAAACACCCCTAACAAGCGATCATAATTCATAAGTTGAAGTCATGTTGGATACTTACTTTTCCTTTTACCAGTTCTGATAACTTTGAACATCTCATCTTCGGCCACTGGCCTCACCTGAAGATTGAACAACCATCAAATATCAACACAAACATCAAACCTACAGCCAGATAGACAACTATAAATCGTCTCGGAAGAAATATGCACTAGTTTCCTTACCTTGGGTAGAGGCACATCCCACTTGCCAGCTTTTTCCTTCCTCTTTTGTTTCACTGTGTTGCTAAGAATCTATACAAAACAAAATGTAAATATCAATATATGCAACAGTTATGTATGTGGCGTATCAACAAAACCATATAAAGCAACAGACCTTTGCCCGTGTTGTAGCATCACGATCAAGAAGATAGGCAGGGACAGCACCTTCTTGAACGTCATCATCTACCTTACGTCTGCTTGATGATTCTTCATGCATAGCCAGTCTATTAACACACATCAAAAAGCCTTATTAGCCACGCGAACTTATTATTTCATGGAAAGTAAATCAACAAACAAGTAAAAAAGGTTTATATTGAACTACAGATACTAACGTTTTCTTCATTTGAGCCTTCTCTGCATATCGTTTCTTAGCAAACATCTTACCCTTGATACCTAAGGCCTATCACAATACATAAAAGAAGCATATTTTGGTTTTATAAGCCTTAAAATCGAATTATGCCCAAATAAGATTAAACCAAAACAGATATTACCGTCTGGGCAACTCTGGCTTGCTTGTGAACTTCACGAGCTTCCCTCTTACGCTTCCTGTCATGAAAATCAAGACGATACCCATTTCGTTTCCTATGAAGATCAATGTAATCTCCTTGAGGCTGTTAAAAACAAAGTAAAGAGCACCAATAAGAATCATATGTATTTTATTACAAATCAAATGCCATAAATCAATGTGATGCAACTAACCATGATTAAAGATGATAAAGCGGATCTAAATAGGTTGTTCTTATGGGATTAACGCCTGCAAAACAAAACAGCTTCTGAATGTTAGGAGATGGTGCCTGAAATCTAGAAGCATAATCATTAACCTGTTATGTTAGTGAACTGATATAAATGTAGCTGCAAATTGTGTATCCTATCATCATTTAAACACAAAATAAACCAACAAGTAACAAACTGAATGAAAACGGTTTGGATATGTACTTCATATAACGGTCTATTTTTACAACACCAAGTGAATTGTTACGATCCCACATCGGCCAAGTATGGGATTGGTCGATGATTTATAATGTCTAGGTGTCCCCTCCTCCTTCAAGCTAGCTTTTTGGAGTGAGTTATAGACTTAGCTTATAAACTAGTGATATCAAACTACTTATATCGATTAGCCTAACTGTTTGGTTAACAGTATTTCATTTCTTAAGTGATTTCTAATACGGAGTATATCATGAATTAACAAGATGCTAAATATCTTAAACCCTAATCAAAGAATTTGAATGACAAATAGACAACCACATGTACAGATATAATGTGAAGTTGTATGTCAAACCAATATAAGCGACCGCAATTACGACCACAATATACACAACCAAAAAAAGACAAAATTCATACTTTATGGGCTTATCGGTCTAAGGGGGTTTTTGTTTAAGCTTATGTGATTTTGACTCATGCTTCACGGAGTTTTTCTGCTTACTTTGAACCTCATGGACTTATATATAAGCTCAAGATAAGCCAAAAAGACTGGACTTAGGGAGTGTTTGTTACGGCTTATATGTGGGCTTATGAACTTATTTTGATTTCATCTTAGACAACAAGCTGAAATCAAATAAGCTTAAACAAAGAGGTATTGAATTAAAGTGGAAACATTTGTACCTGTAAAAAATAGTAAAGCTTTTATGCGATTGAATGATATGAAATAGAAGCGGAGAAAGAAGAGAGGCGGTGTGTAGCCGCTCTTCGTTTTATCTTTTGTAAAATTAGGTTTTATAAAATCCCGAGTCTTTTCTCGGGTTTAAGGTTTCGATTCATTATACATCTAGTCCCTATGGTTTAATAAGCGTCATGTTGCTGCTCAATTTTAATTCACTTAGGGTATGTTTGGTACCAAGCGTTTGAGAGCATTTTGGAGCAATTAGCGGCAAGCGACTAGCAGTTTAAATATAATGCTTGTTTGGCAAAGAGCGACTAGCGGTTGAATTGTGTGTAACTGCTCTTATTCAAAATGCTTTATCAACAAGCATTTTGATCTAACCGCTAGCGTTTTGATTTTTAAATTACATATATGCCTCTTCTCTTTATTTAAAGAATATTTATGTTAATATGTACATGTCCTTTTAAGTAATTTTACAATGTATAATTACTGCTACTGCTTCATTTACCAAACACTTTATTTAACAAACAGCTACTGCTTACTGCTCCTACTAACTGCTACTGCTTACCGCTTATTGCTTCTGCTCATACAACTGCTTGCTGCTACGTATTATCAAACATAGCCTTAACGGCTGTATGGTTGGAGAAAATCTGCCAAAAAAAATGAAATTGAAATGGCTTTTAAAAAAAGAATTCATTTACTTGAAAATTATGTTTTATAAATTTTGTTTTTAGTAGTTTTTATTCAGGTTTTAACTCGTTTAAATAGAAAATTTAAAAGTATAGAAAATTTATAAAAAAATTGTTTATTCGGGTTTTAGTCGTTTAAATAGAAAAAGTAAATTTTATATCAATTTTTTTTATATAAAATTTATATAAAAGCGAAAATTTCATGTTCTATTCGTTTAAATAGAAAAATATAAATTTAAAAAAAATATTGGGTTATTACTCGTTCAAATAGAAAATATGAATTTTATATAATTTTTTTATAAAATTTATATAGAAAGTAAAAAAATTCAATTTTTAGATATATATTAGACTAGTTATAATACATGTGCACGCACGGGTTTTTTCCTAATTTTTATAATAACACTTTGTGGCTATTAGGACCCGTTTTTTTACACATACGGGTTTTGTTTTTAAAATTTTTATTAATGTTAGGTTAAGATACTAAGCTCTTAGCAAGCCATGAAACGGAGTCAATATTCTGATTGATAATCTGTACACCAATATGTTGTTTTGTGAATAAAGACCCACCAGGTCTGGTTTCATTTGAGCATATGTGGAAGGGGTCTTGGGCAATTTGTACATCTCGAGCTCGAAGGGGTACATCTAGAAAGGGTTTATTCACTCATGCAAGTACATTTCAGTTTTCAACTAAAACCTGTATCCATCATCTGGATCTTGGAATGGACCTTTATCAGAGGGCAAGCAACCAACTTTATTAGACAGGTACATGTCCACCCTCATAACAAACATTGTCAAACCTTCAAACTTATGTATATAAAAATTTCACGGCTTATCAATCTAATGAAAGTTCACATACATAAGTGAAACGTTTAACATATCCTGCAATACTTTTTTTTCTTTTGAACTGCATAGAAACTAAAGTAAACTAATAAGAAGTCAAAAGTCATAATACAAAATAGTCAACAAAAGTCAACTTAACATGTGATGTAAGATAAGAAATAGAAACCGGAGGCAAATTAATATAATTTCGCCTAAAACCTTTCCTGAAAGGTAACTAAGAAATCATAAAAATTATGTATGGAATTTCATTGATTTCAGATCAATTTTATTTCATTTTCTAAACTATAAACTGATCTAAGTTTCCTAATCCCTAATCTATCCTCGAGTAAATAATTAATAATCATTTTAATGTTTTCAAAAAGCACCCTGTCGTGGCATTAAAAGAGCTTAAACTTTCATTTGTACAATTATACATTTCCTAATCTTTTACATTTATAGATTTGTGATTTGTGTGTAACGTGTCAAATGATTAATTTTTTCCTTCAGATGAGTAGGACATCTCTTGATTGCATTGAAAAATTTGAAGTCATTCTCAACGATTAGTAAACATACCTCACCAGTGGATTCGAAATGATTCTTAAATGCACGAAGAAGCCAATGAGATGAATATCTTATATATTCGGAATCAAGCTTCAACTCCTTTAGAGACCTTTAAATCATAGTACCTGGACAAAATTACCTTCAAAATATTAGCTAATTTGATACGAATCAAATTCGAGTTAGTAGGAACTTATATGTCACATTGAGCTCATATTTTATGTGTGGTAATTTGACTCCAGGGTACTTTAGAAAATCTTCTACACGCTTGCAATCAAGAGCTACCATCCTTTGACATCCATTAGACCACTCAAGTAGAATGTTACAAAATTTATGGCATGGGTTAGAACCAAAATCAATATTTCGATCCTTTACGACCTAAAACAATGCTTGAAACAACATTGCGATAGTTGACCTATAAAAAAATGACACTTTAAACATACCATATGCATGCTACTCTGGCATTTAGTTAACAATTGTTGATTCAAGGCTTTCATGAAGGAGACAACTGTAGATAGAACCCGAAAATGATTTCCCAACAACCCGTAAGTTTCTGCATTAACAAATGGTCAAACGAATCAGGGGTCAGATTATAAAACTGAATAATTATCTCTCAAAGTGTCTTCTAATGCATGGATTGGTGGTACGTGTGTGAGTTGTAACGGTGTGTCATGCATTTTGGTTATGTTTCTTTATGTGTTTTAGCTTTGCCACGAAGTATACCTCAAGTACTTAACAGTTAACACAACCAATAATAAATATTACTCAAAAAATGTTATGCTTTATAGATCTGCAAACATAAATACTTTTAGAATTGGACTAAGAATTCTTAACTCCACAGGCGGTTTGTGTTTCTTGATACAAAAAAGTGTATACCTTAAATGAGAAATTACTTAAAGAGTAATTCACATTATTAAATTCGTATTTTCTGCGCAAAAAAACTAATTCAAATACATTCACCATAGATGAACCAATTTTGATAAATTACTATTAACTAAACCCATAAATAGTCATACATGTTCAATCCGACAAAAGCGAAACAAAGGTTCTTCAACCAAGCAAAATAAATGCGGAACAAATTGTCAAATTACTACTTTACATAATATCTTAAATTACAACTAAACCTTATATGATATCAAATCAGTGATGAGACTGCTTTTGTACATAGTCTCATCGTCCAAAACGGGCTTTAAATGCATAAAATATCATGAAAAAGGCCAAATATATGCTTGTGTTTGTTACTTGTGTATTTTAGGTACGGATATTGAGAAAATGACAAAAGATCACAAGAAACAAGCAAAAACGAACACGGGAAACGAATCCGCACAATGAACCAAGCCCTAGTGTTGATTTTCCAAGAATAACCCTTGAAGATTTGAAGATTGTACAAGAAGGGTCCTCCGATATTGAAGAATTGACACTTTAAACCCTTGTTTATTCATAATTACAAGTTTGGTCCTTAAAGTTTGTCAAATTTACAAAAAGGGCCCTCCACTTTGAAGATCTGGCAAGAATGGTCCCTCTTAAATGAATAATTATCAATATTAGTCCTCCAAAAAGTCGATCATACAAGTCAAGACCATAATTTTTGAAGAAAATGCCAAAACAGCCCTTCAAGAATCAACAAATGGCAAGAAATACCCCTGAAAATACTTTGGAAAAGTATTTGGGGCAAAAGTGTGAAAAGTAAAACTTTGCTATAATAGGAATCAGTTTTTGCCAAATAAAACTGAATTGAAAGGATTATAAAAGATGGGGGGTTAAATCTGGGCGACAAGAAAGTTACATAGTCCAGTGAGGGGGTGACACGTGCCCCACTCACCCTTTCCACCAATGGGAGCTCATCTTTTGGCCATGTCACCTCCACTCACAACAGCTTTTAAACTAATCCAGATTAGTTTATTAATTCGCGCTAAACACCACATTTAAACACAAACAAAGATCAAATGGTTGTTCTTCATGTGCATAATCAAAATTGGGTATTCCTTCATTACTTGTAATTAACCCTTAATCTTTTCCAGATTTAAGATTAAGGTGGTACTAAACTAAACCCCACCCATAAACCTTGTGCCACATCATCCTACAACTCACATGTATCACCCTGCTATACCACTTTTAAGAAGAATCCAAAACCTTGCCAGCCATCCAACGTCTAAGAAAGATGCTTCAAACTTAAGCTCCTTGTGAGTCTTTGATGCAATTCCACCTTTGACAACTCACACAAACTGCCAACATTCCTTCACATGATTCAAGCAAGTTCAAACTCCTCAAGGGCATTTAAGTAACTTTAATACATTAGGGTTTACATTTTTTCTTGCATTTCTAGAACACTTGTAGCCTATATAAAGGCATTTAGGCTTTACATTTTCAGTTGCTCTTGGTTTTCTTATTGGTCAACATTCTGTAAATCCTCCTTCATTATTAACGAAATATGTTTGAATTGTGTGAAGAATTCCAAGTGCCAATATTTTTAGTTACTTGTTATTGATATATTTTTGCTATTGTTGAATCTTAAAACCTGTTTTCAAACTTTGTGCAAAAAATGCTCAAAGTTCAAATATTGATATTTTGCTAAGTTCTTTGGTACACCTTTGGAATTTTTGGGCTATAAGTTGATCATAGCACCCTGATAAAGAGTTATCAAGGTGTTGTGAGGCTTGTGGTTTGGGGATAATCAAAGAGTAGGTACAAAGGTTGCATTAATCAAGCTTTTTCTACTTTTTGTTTTTCATATTTTGTGTTATAACCTTGTTGATTCTTAGCAGCTTGTTTGTGGAAGCTTGTGCCTTGTTTTGCTAGGCACATCAGCTCAAAAATTCGTGAGTATGGATGTACATTCATGAGGTTTGAGTTCTTGAACCCAAAAATTGGTCAAAATACTTGAATTTTGTGATTTTGAGTTCTGCTATTGTTCTTGTTGTTTTTGTGGCTTAATCTTGCTTGATACTGCATAATATACTTGTTATTGTGTTTGATTGGGCTTGGGTAACACTAAATCACACTTATACTTTGTTAAATTTGGATTTGAAAAAGATAAGGGGTGTTTGGGTTAACCTGTTTAAGATCATAAGTTGTTTTTGAGTTATTGAAAGGTGTTGTTTATTGTTTGTATCTGCTTAATACTTGGTTGTGTGCTCATATCTGCAAGTTTTTAGCTTTAAAACATCAAATCTAAGATTGTGCTATAACTCACTTGATTTTGCTTATTTTGACCTAAGATTTTGGAAACACCTAGAGTGTATGCATGTTTAGGGCTAAAAAGTGTTTGATCAAATTTTGTGTAACCTGTTAAGAAGATTTGAGTGTTTGAAATTGGATTTGTGGTCAAGCATATCAGCAAAGTATCATAACTGCTTGTTCTTGTTCATCAGTAACTGTCATTTGCTTGAATATGGATCTAGACTTTGAATCAATGCATGAAACCTGTTTATATTTGTTCATTTGAATTATTTATAGCTTGTGTATGCATTTGGTGAAGTTGGGTTGGCTTATTCTTGCTAAAAGTGCTTATTTGGTGAAAACTGCTTATTGTTCATATATGGGCAAGGTCTGGTGATCTTTTGATTAAACTGTATTGATTGGCTGATTGAAATTATGATTTGATCGTTGTTATTAAATCCTTGTGATTAACTGATCACTTGGGTGCCTTTGCTTAACCTAAATCCATAAAAAAGTCACAAAAGACAAAAAGTCAAAAAGGTCAAGCAGTGGAAACTTTTCCCACTGTTGAACCTCCAAAACTAGCCACTGCTAGTGTAATTTATCAAACAGCTTATTCATAAGCCATTTTGGCTTATCCAGACTTGCAACAACTTATTTTTTGTGATAGATCTTCCTTATTTGACCCATTGATTTTATCTGGAGCTTATTAAGGTTTGACTAGAAAACTCATCAAGTTGACTTTTACATAAGTGCTTAATTGCTTATTCTGGCTTATTGCTTGTGCTCATTGGAAAACTTTTTGATTATTTTGCTTAATTAAGTCATTTAAAACCTTTTGAAACTTGAATCAGCATTTGAGGTGGTCTAGAACTCAAAAACGACTATTTTGTCGTTTTGTGAAGAGAGTCTTGGCTTATTTCAGGCTTATTTCTTGTGCTTTTTCAAGTTTTCTTTTTACAGATCTCTTTGGTAACTCAAAAGAAGCTTGTGTGTCAAATTTTAGCTTATGGCATCAGCTTATAGCTTAATAGGCCAAAAAGCCCATTAAGAATAAGCTGCTTTGAAATAAGCTAGCTTAAACACATTTTCAGCTTTTGGGCCTTCAGAGTTTTGTTCTTAAAATCAAATTTTAAGTCAGACTGGAAGTTTTGGGCTTATTTGGTTGACTTTTTCTTATTGGGCCCAATTTAAGCCAATTAAGGGACTGTTTTGTCATTTAGGCCATTTTAAGGCCCAATAGGGGTATTTTGGTAATTTCAAGTGCATTTTTGTTTTATTTAGGTTAAAATAAATTAGTTTGTAACTTTTTAGAATTTTTTATAAATTTTGGATTTTTATTAATATTTTATTATTATTCTATTATGAAAGTCCCTAATCAATGCTAGAAACCCTAATCTTAACTTAATCAACACAAGGTATTACTTTTCAAACGTAATCTTATTATTGTATAATAAAGAATTACAAGTGTTAAGGATAACACCGTTTGATGACAATGTGTTGTGCACACTTTGAACAACTATAAACCCTAACTTATGAATACAGTCGTAGCTGTTTGGTTCACTAAGTTATATGCAATAATGTTATGAATATCTCAAAGTGTTGAACATTAATGCATGGATACACATCCTATTTATAGTGTTACGAGATTGACCTAAATAGTACTTGATGGTGACTACACAAGCTTTTACAAGTTCCCACATCAGTCACATGATGTCCTTCTATTCTTGGTAGTCTTCCATTATGCTTTAAGGAAACAGTTGTCAAAACAGTTTCCTTTTTCTTCATAGTCTCGAACACACAAATGGCATGTCCAAAGTGTGCTGAGTGTTAACAGGGTATTGCCACCCCTGTTAACCCTCAACCCCTCAGAGTCCCTGATACATCTTGGCTGTTATCCATCACAGCCAATGAGTATGTCTTCAAGTAATATTTGACTTCCTTGACAATGTCTCTGACATGGACTCCTCTGAGGTTGCTCACAGAGACTTGGATCTCTGTGAGTCTTGCGAAACTTGCCTGCCTCCTAGGCACAGGCAATGGACTATCTAACAGCCTAATTATGTTTAAATCTATGATCAGGGAATCTAACAGGTTTAGATTCCCAACAATCTCCCCCTATTTAAACATAAATAATGCTAGATCTAACTAAGTTAAGGTAAGTGAGTTAACAGCTTCTTCTTACTCATAACAGATCTAAACAAACATACCTCATGATTTTATTAATACTTAAAGGAAAAATTACAAGTACATTACATAAGTAAAATAAAAGATGAAGGTTAAAAGGGCTGTGAATATCTTCAATAGTCATCATTTTTAATCCTTTCTTCAGCTTCAGCCAAGTCCAATCTGTTATCTAGTTCATCCTGCAAAGTCTTGGCAAACTTCTTGGAATACTCTGTGTTGATCTTGAGTGACTTCTTGTGACAAAGTAGCTGAATAGTTGAAGCTAAGCACAACTCATCTTCCCTTTGAAAAGCATACTGACAAGCCCTGTTCATGAATGCCATTCCTCTTTCAGGCTCTGTGTATGTCTGACCATTAACAGGACCAACAATACCATTAGGGAGGATCAAATCCCTGTGCATGCCATCCACTTGAACATCTTCAGTAACAAAAGTTTCATTAACAATTTGAGAAATTCTTCTTCTTTTGTTGCCAGTCTTTGGGGGTTCTTGTTCAAAAAGCTGTGGTGGGGGATCAATCTTAAGTTTGGCAGCTGTTTCCTTGATCCAGGTAAACTTGGCCTTAATAGTCTTCAACAGAAGGAAATTTGCCTGTCCATTTCTTTTGGCAGCTAAGGCTTCAAGTTCGAACCATTCTGATAACCCAAGTGTCTTTAGCCTGAAGTTGTCAAACACATTCATATTTCCTGGTTGGTTATCCCTCCATAAGATCATCCTTGGGGTGTTTGAGGATTTATGAATGGTGTATTTGAACTTGGTTATCTTGCCAGGGGCATATCTGTTGTTCACGCAGGCGTCATAGTCAGCTTTGACTTTCCTTAGTGCTTCAACGCGTTTTGCTTCCATTTCCCTCAACCTTTGTTTTTGCTTTTCTCTTTCAGGTGGTGTCATCTTCCTCAGAGTAGCTTCATTCAATTCTTTGGCTGTTTTGAGTTCATTTAATCTCTTGAATTCCTCAGCCTGTTTCTCTATTTCTTCAGGGGTTAAAGGAATCTCATTGGAAGGTGTAAAGGTTGAGAATTGGGAAAGGTCTGTGGTGGATCCTCCTGTCTCTAGCATCGCAACTATCTTATTGAGTTTGGTGTCTGTGTCAACCAAAACTATCTCCTTTCCTTTCTTCGAGACAGAGGACTCCACACTTATGTTTTTTAAAACATCAGCTCTTCTGATAAATGCTGTCTGAGCCTGAGTTTGAATTGATTTGGGGAGGGAGCTAACAATGAACTTTAGCTTCTTGGCAGCTGGTTCATCATCATCCCCAGGCTTGCTGGTGTTAACCAAAACTAGAGACTTTGATGAGTCAGCTCCATCTTGAGATTGTTGCTCCCCCTGAGTATTATCCTCATCATCATGTATTATAACAGGTGTGATGACTTGGAGAGGAACAGGTGTAATGGTGGGGTTAGCTGATGATGAGCCTTGTTTAGCAGATGCAAGGCTGAGTGATGTATCTTTCTCCCCCTCACGTTCATCCTGGCTTCGAAGACGTTTGGATGAACGTGCTTGAAAATGCCTTGCAATCTGTTCGACAGAGGCAGCCATGGCACGTTGCCTTTTCCTTGAAGCCCTGGCAATCTTCAGCAGGAGGTTGCCATTTGCATTGGTATTGGCCTGAACCCGACTGACAATAAAATTAGCATGACGGTATTGCCTGTTGCGAACCGCATCAAATTGCCTGTGCATGGTTAGCTCATGTTCATGAAACATGGCAGGGACCTCTGTGTCAATGACATCCTTCACTCTAGTAGATAGGTGACTTAGTCCTTGAGCAACACCTTTTCTGCCACCATCCTCGATTGGCTCAGTAACCGCCTCAGCCACAGCCTTTTGTATGATCCCAGGGAATGTAATAGTGAAGTTGTGCATTTCAGACTTGATCACATCCAGCTTTCTTGATAAACGTTCAATGTTTGACTGATGGTGAACAGGCTGAAGATTCTTGATGTTGAGGCTTTGCTGAGCATAGTCATCCCCCCGTGGTAAGAGATCAAAGTTCGTCTGGGCAGGATGATCAAACAAGAGAAACTCCGCTGTTGGATCATAAGCTGGGCGTTGGAAAACTGTTGTTGTTGATGTAGCAGAGTTTGGAGTATCAACAGCATCCTTGGGATGAGAAGTCTTATCGCCAGCTGGTGTGGACACAGCTATTTCTTTGGGAGGAGAGACAGACAGTTGGTCTTCCTCATCTTCTTCATCCTCCTCATCAAACATCCCTTCAGGGATTTCATCCTCAGGCATGGACTCAATATCAGAGACATAATCCTCCAATGATAGCATTTCTTCATCAGCATTTAACAGAGGCTCTTCATCATTGGGTTTTTTTTGAGTCATTGTATCAGCCTCCTTTTCTTGTTGGACCTGAGATTCGATGACTGGCTGTACAATTTCAGCCTGCAAATTGTTTCAATTAGTAACAGGGAAAAAGATAAGGGGAATGGTCGCCATTTCGCTGTCCCAGAGAGGCTGAGGGTGATTACTCAGCCACTCCAAAGGATAAATCCTTGGGATTCTTTTAAGTGTGAAAAAAATATGGTTAATGATCGCCATTCGCTGCCCCTAGGAAAGCTGAGTGTGATTATTCAGCCCCCCCAAAAGGTTAAAACCGTTGGGACTCTTTTGATTGTGAGACATATGTTGTTTATGGATCGCCATTCGCTGCCCCTAGGAAAGCTGAGTGTGATTATTCAGCCCCCCCCAAAAGGTTAATAAACCTTTGGGACTCTTTTAAGAGTGAAACATATGTGGTTAAAGGTCGCCTGTTACGCTGCCCCTAGGAAAGCTGAGGGTGATGATTCAGCTCCCCCTGAAAAGGATAAATCCTTTGGAACTCTTTTAAGGAGGGAACCAAGAGGCTGTGTGAGGTACAACTGATCAAGGTTGAGACATAAGTGTATTCAGGTTGTTGTTAGCCTGAATACTGTCTAGAGGGTGCAGGGTCATCGGGGTGCTTTATAAACACAAATGAATCATTCCCTGGTGCAAAGACAGGGTGTACAGAAGTCTTAAAGGATTCTAAGTGCATTGACAGACTTCTATGGGTCGAGGATTACCCTAACTTCACCACTATCTCCTACAGACAAATGAGAGTGGCTGCTTGTAAACCTCTAAAAATGTACACTGATTACCTGTGAGATATCAGCTGGATCATGCTGGTTTCCTGTCGTCTCAACTGACTTTGAGACACTAGACTCCTGTTGTTTGTCAGCAGATGTATCTGAATCCACATGAGTATCTGGACCAGAGGAGGTGTCAGTCTTCTTTCCCTTGGCCTTAGAAACAGCTTTGGTGTGGGAAGAAGAGGGGATTTTCTTCTTCTTAGGCTGTTGGCCAGAAGAAGCCTTGGACTTAGTAGTGTGCTGCCCAGAGGTCAAGGACTTAGACTTGCCAGACACACTAGAAGTATTCACCTTCTCAGAAGAAGGGAGCAAGGACTTCTCAGCTGTTGGTAGTTGGTTGGCCACATTCATCATATGAGCGGTGACAGGGACATCTTCAACTCCTATTTCTTTGTAGATGGCACCTGTGATGAGGTAGGGCTTAAGAGCAGTCGAAGCCTTGTTGTGGTAGTTTTCTCCCAGCAGACTCTCGAAGATCAGAGACAGGAAGCGCACATAGCAGATATTCTTTTCCCTGACTTGATTCCTTCCCTTCAACTGTTCTACAAGGTTGGAGAAGAGAATGCTTCCAACATCAACATCAGCTCCCCAGATTAATCCATAAGCAATAGCCTGATGGTTGAAGGACATCTGATCTTGGGATCCCTGCATACCTCCCAGGGATTTAACAATGTGGGTGAAGAGGACACGCCACATGGGAGTGAAGTACTTAATCTTCAGGGGAGATTTGGAGAGGACCTCAGCTGGTGTAAGGGCAGGGTTTACATCATGGCATGGTTTGAGTATGGCCAGGGCTTCTTTGACAACCTTTTTATCAACTACCTTCAGGCATTCATCTCCATGCTTCAATCCGGCCACACTTGAGAAATCTTTAAGGGAGAAGGTGAAAGGGTGTTCATTGCATGAAAGGCTAAATGTTATGGTGTCATCAACCACCTCAGCAGAGTACCAGAATTCCCTAAGGTATTCTTGGTAAAAGGTGGAAGGGGATTTGGTGAAGGCTTCACTTAGGTCACAATTATGCATGAAACTGACTAGATCTGAATAGGTGCTATTTGGAGCCTTAATCCATCCAATGGCGTTGTTGGAGGCGAGGATGCTTTCGTTGATCTCGAAGTTAACGTTTGCTGCTTTAGGAACTGAAAACTCCATGGATTCGAGGTTGAAGATGAAAGAAAATGGCGGATAGGTTAAGAGAGAGAAGAACTTAGAGAGAGAAATGATTTGAGAAATGAGAATGGTGGTGGGTGAGAAGAGAGAAGAGACAATATATATATTTAAAATACGTAAACAGTTATTCAACCGCATTAAATGCAAAGTGAGAAAATGACTGTTCAAGTGGGTCCCTTGACCTTTCAAAACTTATTTGTCTCCTCGTTTTTCGAAAAATAAGTAATTAAATATTTGAGAATGTTTTTTTTTGCATTTACTTGGAAAGTAACTACCTAGTTTCATGTGAAAAACATTTAATATAGAATCAATCATTTAATGAACACATTTAATATCAAGCCACAGGCTTTGAGATATTGAGCATCCCTAGCTCAGCAACTAGCCTGTTGAACGAAGGTTCAGCCAAAGGCTTTGTAAAGATATCAGCTAGTTGCAGCTCTGTGGGAACAAAATGCAGCTCAATATCTCCCTTCATTATATGATCCCTGATAAAATGATACCTGATATCAATGTGTTTGGTACGAGAGTGGAGAACAGGGTTGTTGGATATGGCAATGGCGCTGGTGTTGTCACAAAAGATTGGCACTTTGTCATACAAAATTTCATAGTCAGCCAATTGACTTTTCATCCAGAGCACCTGAGCACAACAGCTGGCTGCAGCGAAATATTCTGCTTCAGCTGAAGACATAGCCACAGAGTTTTGCTTCTTAGCACTCCATCCAACCAATTTTCCTCCTAGGATTTGACAGCTGCCTGAAGTGCTTTTCCTGTCAATACAACATCCAGCATAGTCTGAATCTGAATAGGCCTTGAGATCAAAGCCTGATTCCTTTGGATACCATAAGCCTAGGGATGGTGTTCCTTTGAGATACCTGAAAATCCTCTTAACAGCCACTAGATGGGATTCTTTTGGGTTAGCTTGGTACCTTGCACAGAGACATGTGGAGAATTGGATATCTGGACGACTAGCTGTTAGATACATGAGTGACCCAATCATGCCTCTATATAAAGTCTCATTAACAGAGACCCCTGACTCATCAGGGCCCAAGTTGTTGGGTGGAAGCATGGGGCATTTCACTGATGCACAATCAGCTAAGTCATATTTTTTAAGTAAATCCTTAACATACTTTTCTTGACAAATTGAAATTCCCTTAGGACATTGTTTAATTTGAAAGCCCAAAAAGTAAGTTAATTCACCCATTATACTCATCTCATATTTCTTGGTCATTAATTTAGCAAAACGTTTACTAAGATTGACATTTGTTGACCCAAAGATGATATCATCCACATAAATCTGCACAATGATGAAATCACTCTTATCCTTGAAGGTAAAGAGTGTTTTATCAATAGAACCCCTGACAAATTTATTTTCAGTTAAGAAATTGGAAAGAGTTTCATACCATGCTCTTGGAGCTTGTTTCAGCCCATACATTGCCTTGTGAAGTCTATACACATGGTTGGGAAACTCGCTGTTCTCAAATCCTTCAGGTTGTGCAACATACACTTCCTCAGCCAAATCACCATTGAGGAATGCACTTTTTACATCCATTTGATACACAGTGATGTTCATATAGGTAGCATAAGCAAGGAAGATTCTGATGGCTTCAAGTCTAGCAACTGGAGCAAATGTTTCATCATAATCAATTCCTTCAGTCTGAGAGAACCCCTGTGCTACCAGTTTGGCCTTGTTCCTGATGATGTTCCCAATTTCATCCATCTTATTTCTATAGATCCATCTAGTGCCTGTGATATTCTTTCCAGGTGGAGCTGGCACTAGTGTCCATACTTTGTTCCTTTTGAACTGATTGATTTCTTCTTGCATAGCAGCTACCCATCCTTCTTCTACCAGAGCTTCAGCTACTCTTTTAGGTTCAATTTGTGAGAGAAATTTAGCAAAGAGACATTCATTGGGTGAGGCTGACTCTGAATCTTGGATTCGCTGTCTAGTTGTGACCCCTGCGTTTGGTTCCCCAATAATATTGACAAGAAGAATGTGTTGATCTCTTGACCACTTATTTTGAGGAGCTGGGGACTCAAGGACAGGAGCACTTATGGGCACAGCTGGTACAATTTGAGTTTCATCCTGCTGATTAGGAGGGCTTTCTTCAAAGACTACTTAAGTGTCAGAGTCTTCTTCAGCCATATCAAGGGGTGCTATTTCATTATCAGCAGGAGAGTCTTTAGGGATTTGAAGAATTGGTGAGTCATCAATAGCATGAGAAGGACCATCAGAGATTTGAGGTTCTTCTTCATCAAGTTCCTGAGAGGTAGGAACTTCTATGTTGTGAGTAGACAGAGGGTCAAAGGCAGGGACATAGGGGGTGAGAGTGTTGGAGTCATGATGACAAGTAGGTCTGGGTTCTGTGAACTCATCACTTGGGAAGGATACATTTTCATTAAAATCAATTTCATCACCCTCTGTTCCTGTCCTCTGTATGACTTCATCATCTTCATTGAATCTAACATGGAATGTTTCTTCTACTTCTTGGCTTCTGATGTTGAATACTCTGAAGGCTTTGGCTGTTGGAGAGTATCCCAAGAAGAAACCATCATCAGCTTTTTCATCAAACTTTCCAAGTTTATCCCTGTAGTTATAAATAAACATAGGGCATCCAAACACATGAAAATAGCTGACATCTAGAGATATTTTTCTGAAAACTTCATAGGAATTTTTACCATGTCTTTTGACAATGATTGATCTGTTTTGTGTGTAGCAGGCAGTGTGAACAGCTTCTCCCCAAAATTGATTTGGTAAGGCTGCACCATTTAACATAGTTCTTGCTGCTTCAATCAAAGTCCTGTTTCTTCTTTCAACCACACCATTTTGTTCAGGGGTGCCAGCTGAAGAGAAGTTATGTGAAATCCCTTTTTCATCACAAAAAGATTCAAGTTGATGATTCTTGAATTCAGTACCATTATCACTTCTTAGAGCTTTGACTCTAACATCATTCATATTTTCAACCTGTCTAATGAAGGACATGATGGTTTCAGCTGCATCACTTTTCCTTCTAAGGAAGAACACCCATGTGTATCTTGAAAATTCATCAACTATGACCAAGGTGTATTTGTTGTGATTAATGGTATGAGGTTTGACAGGCCCAAACAAATCCACGTGAAGGAGATGTAAGCACTTTCAATAGAGAATGATTGCCTAGTCTTGAATGAAGACCTGTGATGCTTTCCTTTGACACAGGCAGAACAAGTCTTGTCTTTGGAAAACATTACTGAAGGTAGACCAGCAACCAAGTTTTGAGTGGCTATCTTGTTGATGTTCTTGAAGTTGAGATGTGACAGTCTTTTGTGCCACAGCCAATTGACACTTTTAGAGGCTTTAGCAAGAAAACAATGTGAGCTGTCTTCTGAGCACACAGCCATGTTGATGACATAAACATCTCTCCTTCTAGGTGCAATCAGCACAACATCATTGTTTTTGTTGAATATGGTTCCCTGAGTCTTAGTAAACAAAACCTTATAGTCAGCATCACACAATTGGCTGATGCTAATAAGATTGTGTTTAAGACCATTCACATATGCAACCCTGGTGAATGTAATCCCATTGCAGTTCACTGAGCCATATCCTTCTGTGTCACCTGAAGAGTTATCTCCAAACACCACTTTAGGACCTGGCTCCTTTGAGTATCTGTGCAGGTATTGTTGAATCCCTGTCATGCGTCTAGAACAGCCACTATCTAGATACCATACCGATTCCTTGAGATATTTCTGCACAGATACATAGAAACAGGTTAGTTCCTATGGTGAACCCACTTTCCAGTGGGTTCCCTGAATTGCTTATTAGCAACTCTTGTGTTCCTGAAGAACTTTTGGCGTTGGGAGGGACAGTTCATTGTTTCATGGTTATAACTTCCACAGATATCACACCCAGGGAAGTCACCACACTCGTCTGAGTGATGGTCTGTGAACCCACAGAATTTACAGGGAGGAAAAGGTTTGTAATTTCCCTGTTGTCTTTTGGAACTCTGTGGTCTATCTCTAGAGGGTGTCTGAGCTCTTTTAGCTGCCATGTGTCTGTCATGATCTAAAGTCATATGGTGAGAGTTTTTACATACATTGCAATAAGGTTTGATTAACCTTTCCCCTTTGGGTTCACCTAGGACTGACTTAGGTTCATGTGAAGTAGAGCATTCAGCGGAAGGCTTAATGTGTTGTTTCAAGAGTTCTACTTCTTTCATAAGAGACAACAGGCGATCTTCAGTGGTAGGTTCAACCTTATTCACAGCTTTAGTAGCAACAGGCTTAAAAGCTACTTGTTTACCAGTTTGTTTAGCAGGCACATGAAAAACTTTAGCAGGAGGATTCTCAATATCTGTCTTAAGTTCACCCTTAGCAGATCTAGAAGAGCTGCTGGGTTCAACTCCAGGGAGTTTGGGCAAGGGTGGTAGCTCCACATCTTCAGAGACAGGGTCATTAGTCAAAGTGGTATCTGACATATGAATTGTCTCTGTAGATTTGAAGACAATATCTTTGGGTTTGGTGAGAATTTTCAGCTTATTTTTCTTAGCATATATATCCCTTTTTAAGTCAGCAGGCACTTCATCATTAAGCAATTGATCTATAGTGAACCTAGCACACAACCATTTTTCAATAACCTTGTTTAATTCAGAGACTTGATCATTTAAAGCAATATTTTTCAAGGTTAATCTAGCTACTTCATTTTGCAGGGATATTTTCTCTAAGTTAACCCGCCTGAGAGTTTCACATTCAGATTTAGCATTTAGCAGTTCAGATTTAACAGAGTGAAACTTATCGAGTAGGTTCTTTATTTGTTCCTCAACAAAGTGTAAATCAACAATGGTGTAATCAAGGACATGCTTACGTTCATCACTATCAGACATGGATAGAAGCCTGTGTACCTTTTTCATTGTGATGTCAACCCATTGTCCTGATCTTGCATCACCTTTTCCAACAGCTGGTTCATCCTCAACTATCGCCACGAAAGCCCTGACTCTGGTGGTGTCTTCTTCATCTAAAGTCAGAACCAGTTCATCATTCCAATCATAAGTTTCAGCAACCAACCCTTTCTCTGTCTTTTTCTCACCACCCTTCTTCTTGGACAGAGCTTCAATCTTCAAGTTCATTTGTTCTAACTCAGCTTTAAGTGCCTTGTACTTATTTTTGTAATCCTTCTTCTCAGTGTCTGAAGAATTGGATTGAGATGAGTTGTTATGTTGTTTGAACTTGTAGGGTTTGGATAAAGATGATAGATAAGAGGGTGAGGATGTCTTGGTGGAAGGACAGTCTTTTTGAAAATGTCCAAGCTTTCCACAGGCAAAGCAAGTTTCTTTTGACCTGTCAATTGGTTTACTTGCTGATCCTACTCTTCCTGATCTTTTGAAGTATCTTCTTTGGTTGGCTAGCAAGGCTCTTTCATGAAACTCTGCATTAAGGTCTGTCAAGAACTCTTGGCTGCTACGGGTATCTTCTTCAACATCAGAATCGCTGTCACGAGGATGTGTTGCAGAGATTAAGGCTTTGGAAGATGCACCTTGGACCACAAATCGTTCAGTCTCTGACTTGTAAATAGTATCAATCAACCCTTCTTCGTAATTGTACTTTCCATAAAGCTGAGCAAGGGTGTCATTTTTGATTGAGTTGTTAGCTCTCTAAGTCTGATTCATGCTCAACCACTTTCTTGGAAGGCTGTTGACAAAAGTGGCATTGATCTCAGCTTGACCAATAGTGACATCATTCATTGCTAGGTCATTGAGAAGAATCTTCAGCCTAGTATAGGTTTGCTGAACCTTTTCACCTTCAAGTGACTTGAAGGCATTGAACTGAAGTCTGAGTGCCTGAATCTTTGTCTCTCTTGTTTCAGAGGGTCCTTCATGGCCAAGGATGAGGTCTGTCCACATTTGTTTAGCTGTGGGACACTGAATGACAGACTTCATGATATGCTTGGGAAGACAAGATATTATGATGCTTTTGAGACGTTTATCTTGATTTGCCAATTTCCTATCAGCTGGAGTCCATTGTTTGAGAGGTTTGGGAAGAGGGTTTTCTTCAGTGGATGTAAGCGCCATGGGAATATAAGGACCATTTTCTAAAATTTCTAGAAGAAAAGGTTCAAGCCCATCAAGATATACAAGAAATTGACTCTTCCAACTGGCAAAATCTTCTTCATCAAAGACTGGTACACTTGTGACGTGTGATCCACCTCTTGAGTCAAGAAGTTGGGGTAGATCATCGTCACTGGCAGGAGGGTTGAGTCTTGGTGAAGATGGGTTTGTGGAAGGTGATTGTGGTGGGTTAGAAGTTTCTGGCATGGTGGATCTTGATTATAAAACTGAGAACGATGTTTCTTGAAGGTTTTAATATCAAACACCGCTCTGATACCAATTGAAAGTCCCTAATCAATGCTAGAAACCCTAATCTTAACTTAATCAACACAAGGTATTACTTTTCAAACGTAATCTTATTATTGTATAATAAAGAATTACAAGTGTTATGGATAACACCGTTTGATAACAATGTGTTGTGCACACTTTGAACAACTATAAACCCTAACTTATGAATACAGTCGTAGCTGTTTGATTCACTAAGTTATATGCAATAATGTTATGAATATCTCAAAGTGTTGAACATTAATGCATGGATACACATCCTATTTATAGTGTTACGAGATTGACCTAAATCGTACTTGATGGTGACTACACAAGCTTTTACAAGTTCCCACATCAATCACATGATGTCCTTCTATTCTTGGTAGTCTTCCATTATGCTTTAAGGAAACAGTTGTCAAAACAGTTTCCTTTTTCTTCATAGTCTCGAACACACAAATGGCATGTCCAAAGTGTGCTGAGTGTTAACAGGGTATTGCCACCCCTGTTAACCCTCAACCCCTCAGAGTCCCTGATACATCTTGGCTGTTATCCATCACAGCCAATGAGTATGTCTTCAAGTAATCTTTGACTTCCTTGACAATGTCTCTGACATGGACTCCTCTGAGGTTGCTCACAGAGACTTGGATCTCTGTGAGTCTTGCGAAACTTGCCTGCCTCCTAGGCACAGGCAAGGGACTATCTAACATCCTAATTATGTTTAAATCTATGATCAGGGAATCTAACAGGTTTAGATTCCCAACATATTATTAAAAATTAAAATTTAGATTTTTAAAAGGTTTTTATTTTTATTAGTTCAAATACATTAAGTTAGGAATTTTACAATTTTTAAAATAATTTTATTGTCATTAGATTAAATTTTAAAATTATTTTAATTTTTAATAATTTTTAATTGTTTTTAAATAGTTTTTATTAATTTTAAAATTTTCAAAAATATTTTTAAATTTAGTTAAGTCATTTTAGAGGTTTACAAGTTAAAAAATCTCATTTTGGGCTTTTGTTAATTAAATTGATTTTTTGGGCTTTAATTAGCATTAAAAATTATTATTTAATTAAATAAAAGGTTTGAGTGATTTTTGATTTTCTGTAAACTCTAATTATATTTTTTAGGATTTATTACAATTTTCTAGGAATTTTTAGGGTAATTTTAAATTTTGGTCACTTTTTACGGTTTTACGTGCACGACTTATCGTCTTAGTTTAATTCATAATCGTAACCGTCATTCTCTTCTAATCTCTTTTCTTCTTTTCTTTTCTCATAAACATAATCACAAACACTTAATCTTATCTTTACACAACACACTAGCCTCCTTGAGAACGATCCCCACTTTGGGTCATTTGTGCACGGTTTTCCTAAACCGTCGTACTTACCCTAATTACGGTCTTTTTCCTAAAAGGCGTATTTACGCAACCATCATTTTTGGCGCCTCTTCCGGGGAGACGTGTTTTGTTTTGATTTGAACAATTGTTGTTTTTATACTAGCCATAATAGCTATTTGTATTAGTAGCACTCTACTAATACGTATTATCGGTTTTTCGTTTTTTGTGTGAATACTATTACTATATTGTATACGTAGAACAATAAATTCACAAGTACTCCAAAAATGTGAAAACACAACCTTTATTGGGAGGTCATTACTCAATAATTGTATTCGAATCTCAAACAAGAAAGAAAAGGCAAAATAGATAAATACTTTCGTGAAGCTTAATTTTAAAAAACACAAACTATAAGGTGGGTATAAGGCGGATATTATAAAATACACCCTAAAGAAAAAGGCTCTTAAGTGCTTCGCGCCGCCTCGTTTCCCGCTTGCTTGTGCGTGTTTAGATAAAAAGGGCTAATCGAGGGTTTGCCAACCAAAGTATTATCTAAGTATCATATATATTTTCTTGGTTTCATTTGATTAACCCTCTTGAACATTTTGGTGTTCCACCAACGTTCTAAAGTCATCGAAGGCGTTCACTTCACGTGATCGTTTTCATTCCTTGAGGCTTCTTTAATCAGGAGATTTGATTAAGGAGGAGATTTGTAGATTTTTGTCTACCTATAATACAATCACCAAAATCCAAAAAAGTAAAAACAATCAAAAACGACAAAAAATTGGAAAAATTAAAAACACCAAAAAGAATCTTCTTTGCTCATCCCCACGTTGTACGTGACGTTTATGCTTACTCTTAATCAAGCAAGAGGTGCACGTAAACGAAAAAACCGAAAGGAGTCCACACCTACTCCTAATCTTTCTAGTGAGAAGTCTCCTATTGACGAACCTATCGTAGAAGAAGAACCAACCATGGCGAATCGAACTATGATGGAGTTACTTCAAGCACCCACCGAGGGTTATGGAGAGGCTATTGTGATTCCCGCTATCCTTGAGGAGAATTTTGAAGTGAAAACGGGTTTGTTGTCGATGATCCAAAACAACAAATTCCGTGGTGATGAAAAGGACAACGCGCATAACCATATCCGCCAATTCAATCATCTTACCACCACTTGCAAGTTTAAGGATGTTGCTAATGATTCGATTAAGATGATGCTTTTTCCGTATTCCTTAGTGGGGCCCGCTAAAATTTGGTTAGAGAAAGAGCCACCCAATTCTATATTGATGTGGAAGGATCTCGTTTCAAAGTTTGTGAACCAATTTTTCCCGCCCTCTAAGACTACGCATGTGACACCCTAGGCAAATCCCACATCGGCTGTAGCCAGGAGAGATCCATGGTTCATAAGATAACATTCGCCTTCTCATGACACAACGCGTTTTGTGGTCTACTGCACGTGGGGTTCTTAGGAACTAGCAGTTAAGCGTGCTCATGGGAGAGTAGTACTGGCTTGGGTGACCTGCCGGGAAGTCTTCACAAGAGGGCCACAAAGCAAAGCCGTGAGCTTGCGTGCTAATATCTCGTTTTTAGTTTAGTTGTCTTCTCAGCTCGATTCGAATTGATATTACGTTTTCTAGCAAAGACTTAATTGTTTTCGGTTATACAAATTTGTTTGGAATTCTATGTCTAATTGGCAAGTAGCACGTAAAAAAGTAAAAATATTATCTACTACTACGTATATGTACTACTCTAAAACATGTTGCAAGTAAACATTTAAATGCACAAAATCTAAAAATGTAAAATACAAATTTACACTACTAATGAAAAATACAAATTTTATAAAAACTACAAATTAAATTCTACTAATGAAAATAAAACTACTAAAGTCTAATTAGCCCAAGTACAAAGTGAAGCCCAACAAATAGTTGCTAACAAAGCTGACTAACAAACAGGGACTTATTTTGTAACCACTTAACAAATCACTGTTCATCTAAAACTAATGAATTGGACTGTGAGTGTAATAGTAACATACAAAATGAAGGACTGAAACTGCCACTTAACAAAACTTATGCAAATTGACACAAACAAACAGATTTCAGACTCAATTTAAATGAACTTCAAACTGATATATTTTTCTTTTAAACTAATTACACTATCTATTAAAAATCATACTCCACTTTCTAACATCTAATTGAAAAACACTCAAATTCAATTCATATCAGTCTAAACCAATTAACTAACTACAATTACTTACTGTTTACAAGATTGCTTATTAAAAAAAACAGTAACTAATTGAAAGTAATGCAAGACTACAACAAACTCAGTAACATCTATATGGACTAAATCTTTAAGGATTAACAAATATGGATAGCAAAATGCATCACAGTTTGAAGTTCCAACTTGACAATCAGAGAATGAAAATAGTATAACAAGAAAAAATGAGACAACTAATGAATTACGAACTGAAAATTATACTACAAGTAATCAGCTAGCTATCTCTAACTAAGTACCAAAAACGTAAAGCGAGACAACCTGCCATCCGAAATCAGCCCGTTGATGACGAAGCGGAGCGCTGAGCTCGCTTTTCATAACAACTGAAATCGAAGCTACACAAAATCAGGAACTGAAACCTTCTAAAATCATCAATCTGCTCTGCTAAAGTGGACTGATTAACTGCATTTGCTGAATCGAAATCGGAGTTTAACACTATGAACGTCGAAAATTAGCTAAGTGCAGACTGAGACTAATCTACAACTACTCAACTCTACCAACTCGTACTCCTGCAAAATCAAACCAAACAGAAAACCAAATATATGCTATCTATATTAACACTTAACAGAATATCTAAAAAAAACTAAACTGAAAGCTTTAACAGGTAATCCTCATCAGCTTCACGAAAACTCCAGAACTCACTACTACACTATACTGATCACAACAATAAGGCTAAAAAGGAATTCTTGAAATCTTTACACTGTGTATCAATACCTAAAACAGATTTAACTAATTGATGGCAGAATTTTAGAGACACTATCTAACCGATTTTCCTCGTGAACAGTAACAGTCAAAGAAAACTTAAAAGAAAATTCAAGAAGGCTTTAAGAATCTAAACTGAGTTTCATTAATGGTGGAATTAGTTACACTTTAACAGAAAACTTAACTGACTCCCTAACTGATTATCTACGTGAACAAGTGAACAAGCTGACATCTTAACAGATTAACAACTACATGAATTGCTCAATTACGTGAACAGTTCTTTTAATCAGTCTAATCAATGAATTTGAACTCTCGATGAACAGTAGAAATAAGCAGTAAAGATAGAGAGAGAAAAAGTTATAAGCTTCGAAGAGCTTATATAAGAAAAATAGAGTATTTGGAGAACAAGAGTAAGAATTTTAATACGGTAACAAAAAGCTTAAAGATGAATAGAACTTTCATTAATGGTTGAAAGTAAAAATCAGTTACAACTGAAAACTGAAAGTTTAAACAGAAAAATTAACAAGATTAACTAACTACTCCTAACTCTAAACTATCTATGTGTAAACTACACCTAAGCTAACCGGTTGCAAAATGAGGCCTTCATCTCTTATTTATAGCCGTCTGGAGAGGGTGTTGTGACGTGTTCAATCCAATGAGGATTGGACACGTGTAAAATACGAGGTTTACTCGTCCATCTTCATCTTCATCTTGAATTTGGGGCTTTCTTCGTCTTTGACTTTGAGTCTAATTAAGTAACATCATCTTGTAGAGGGGAATGAGAGGATGATTTTTGTAGTTGGAAACTTCCTTTGAATCTTCATGGATCATCCTTTATAAGGGTTTGCAGGTTTGGGAGGTGAAGATGTTTAACCGTCTATCTCCTTTCTCTCTCTTGCGTTGGGAAGAAGAAGACGTATGTGTTAAGTTTGTGTCTTGACCGGTCTTTGGTCAACAGACCAAAGTTATAAAGTTAATAAACTTTCCACTTAATTGCTATTTAGTCCTTTGTCTTTCACTCTTTCATCAAATGTTTATAAAACTTCTAAGTAATCACTTTTCCATCCTTTATCATTGTAGTAATTGCACTTTAAGCCCTTTATCTTTGGAAGTTTGGCATGATTGGTCCTTGAATAGCTTTATCGTCCTTTTCTTCGTCTTTTCTTCAAATAAATCCTTGAAAGCTCGTGTTTGTCTCAAATGTACCTATATACCTGAAAATACACAAACACCAAATACACGCGTAATTCTGATAATTAACAGTTAAATATGATGTATTTGACTGTGTTTTTAATGGTTTTAGGATCATAATTGATGAGTGTTTTCACACTTATCAACTCCCCTCCACTTGACCATTGCCATGTCCTCATGCAATGCAGCATTTTAAAGCACTAAAGTTACACTTTTCTCATAATTAACCAACCTTGGCCATTTTATGATTTGATAGACTAAACTATACTACATGATGAATGGTTTTGAATATTTACAATGCAATGCAAAGAAAACAATTCTATTTATATATTTTTGGATTTTTCATAAATGGTTTTGATGGAAATAACTCATAAAGATATCAATGACTTAAATTAGGGCTTTGGTACCATGGACATTTATCACCCTCAAGTTTCACTTTCCCCATACCAAGCTTATAAATGGGATCATTGCATTCACAAGTAAAAAGTGCATCAACTTATTCATGACAATTAAATGTGGAATCGGTTATTAATTGAGCAAATTGCTTATGGGCAAATTTGTCATTATTCAAGTGTGAAATATAAGAAGTGTAAAATCCAAAAATAAGGAAGCACGGTTTTAATCCTAAGTAATCTTCTCATCCATTACTTGAAAAACCGCTCACAATTAATATAAGTCCGTATTAAGAGTAATAAGTCATTCGCCTTATGTGTAAAATCCTCATGTCATGCTTTCATAAGTAACTACACACTCGCTAAGGAAAGAAAAATAAAACTCACGCAATAATTTACATCCGCATCTTTTTGAGATTTTGGATCTTCAACCCCGCAACCCGTCAAGGTAATATTGGATTGGAGCAATCTATTGAATCCCCGCAACCCGTCAAGGTAATATTGGAACTCAATAGTCACTATAATTAACACCACACTGCCCCTCTTGGGAGTCTTGCATTATTTTTTTTCTTTTTCTTTTTTTTCTAGCCACTCATTTTTTTTCATAAGCCGCTCTTATTTTTCTTTATTCCTCACCAAGAAATTTGAAAAGAAGAAAAGGAAAAACACCCGCTAAATATGGAGCATGACATAAGTCTAGTACACATAAAACGTGCTAACTTAGAATCTTAAGACGTACTCATATCAACCATAAATGATTAGCCAAAAATGCATAAGAGATTACGAACCAATTAAAACCGTACTTGATTATTTATTAACAATTATATACAAGCGAAGAAAATAGAGGTCAAGAAGAGAAGGGTTTAGCCACAAGTAATTGCCATAAAGTCTATCTAGCCCTTTTACACTTGCTTCAACTCTATCATTTCCCATTCTCCACAAATTTAAAATTTCAAAGAATGAAATTGGTGGAAGCTTAGCCTAATAGACCAATGAAGGACTACATGGTTAAGGATACTAGCTAGAGAGTGCTAAAATAAGCAAACTCGGGTTGAGTCAAAATATCCATGGCGGGCCTAATATGTCAAAGAAGTCTAAACTTGTTAAAACCATGTTTTATTATATTTTTCCTTTTTATATATTTTTGATGAAAAATAAAAGAAGAAATATATACAATGCAAATGTGTTATGCAAATGAAAAATGATTAATGCAAAAATTATGAATGCATATTTTTGGTGGCCAAAGTAGATCAAAAATTTGAAAAATGTTTGAAAAATTAATTTTCCCAATTATCATGAAGTTAAGGCAATGGTCTAGGTAAGGTCACTTCGATAGAAGTCTCCCCTACACTTAAGATAAACATTGTCCTCAATGTTTAAGAGTATTGGAGTAAACTCCCCTACACTTATGACATTGATAACCTTGCTTAACCCAAGTTAAGGAAGAGACAACTAAAGGGTATTCATTTTAAGCACAAATGTTTTGAATATCACAATAGCAAAAACTAATCGAAGTGAACCAGATACACGGGCCTCCTCCATAAGCTCCAAGTATGAAATGTGAGAGAGCAACCCTTGAAACAAACACCAAAAGACGAAGAAAGGCACCCCTCCACTTCAACTCTACTATAACATCCTTTTAATTAAACCTAACCTATTGAAAATCTACTCTACGTTTTCTAACCTAGTTATTCAATGCTTGAGTTTTTTTAACCCTAAGTCGCTAGCTCGACTCGGCCCCGAATTAAGTTGTCCTTGGGGAAACCATCATGGAGAATAAAGAATATCCACTTTGAAGCTCGTCTCACATGATACACTCAAACTTAGCACGTTGCCATTTACTATAAGATTTACCAAATCCGCCTCGATAAATGGAACGGTCCAACGTGTCTCAAGTTTGTCCAACATACGAAATCTCTCAAATATGAAGCACTCCAGGATCAAATACATAATTTCCATCTCGACATTCGAACAACTCCAAAATAGGTAGCATCACCAAAGTAAGCTCATACAAGAAGTCCATATCAATCGAAAGCACACTCTTAAGTGGAGTAGATGAAAACCAATTTTTCCCAAACATACGTATCCCAGGATCAAAAACCTTTCCCTTCATGGGAAAATAAGAAGATGAGCTCATATCAACCATATAAGATTCCCCCTTAGTGATCAAAGCATCATAAGAATATGAAGGTGTAGGTATCAAAACATTCATAACTATTATGTCCATATTAGGCTCATCATCATCATCAAAAGGTGGGTAATCTTCCATAGAAGGCATAGTGAAAGGAGGATCAAGATCAATAGTGTCTTGTGGAGAAGGTGTAGTCTCTATGTTCTCAAAAAGCAATGTAGTAATAAGACGAACCTCCTCTTCCAAATTAGAAACACTATCGTCGACCTCGATATCAAAATGTGCAAGAGTATCCTCTATGGTGGCATCAATCTCCATAAAAGAGTCCATATCAAAGGTTTTGAGTTCTAAAGGTGCCTTAGATGAAAAAGTATCAATCTCTAAGAGGAAAGGATCTTCATCAATAACCAACTTCAAGGGTGGGAGGGTGGGAACATAAGGCTCAAAAGGAGGTGTATTAATGAGAGAATCACTCAAAGGGATGATATGATCATGAAAATCAATAGGTGTATCCTCAAAAACCAGTGAAGGAATATCAATCAAGGGTTCTTCCTCTATAGACTCATTATTAGGTTCTTCACACTCCTCAAAAAGTGGGTTATCAAAACATGTCTCAAAAAGAGGATTAGAATGTATCACAAAATCACTTAGAGGAATAGGTGAAGGAGTCATAGAAGAAATAGAGTCATCATCATCAGAAGTAAAAGACTCATCACTATCATAAGGATCATCAAAGGTTTCATCACAAGAATCATAAAGTGGTAGAGGAGAAGGATCCATATTCCCTATAGGAGCAAACTCTTCATCCAAATTAGGAATGGTATCTTGACAAGACAAATCATCGGATGATATAGCATAAGACGCGTCACTAGAATCACAATCATCATCCTCCATTTGTGTCAAGTCTTTCACAAACTCTTCCTCAATCTCATTATCCCTTTCTTTAAACAATTCATCAAGATCAAAGTCACCAAAATCACTAGTAGTAGCATGAAGGTCAATATGTGATAAAATCTCAATGTAATCATGAGGAGAAGAGGTATCAACACAAAGCTCATCACATGGTTCATTGGAAACCCTCTCAAGCTCTCTTTGGATTGGGATAAGGTTCTCAACACTAGAAACGGTAAATTCATCCAAATTGGTGTTTGTATTAGTGCTAAGAGGCTCGTCCCCCATGGTTAAAGAGTCGGTGGGTTCCACGTGAGGTAAAGGTGATGAAGATGTGGCATCATTAAGTGTCATACAACTCGAAGGATAGTAATCATCGTCATATAAGCATTGTTTAAGCAAACGAGCACGATTAGCAAAATATCGCTCTTCTTCCTCTTCTTTATCAATCTTAAAGAGGAAATCATTTAAATATTTCCTGAAGTGACAAGAACCTTTTTTCAACGATTCACGACACATTGCACCGATCTCCTTGTCATAAATTTGCCAAGTCATAATTTCCACTTCCTCAAAAAACTTAATTTGTTCCTCTAACAACGGGCACACGCTTTTCATTTCCTCAATGCTTATGTCGTTCTTACTATCAATCGCCTTAGAAATTCCATCAATCGACTTGTTTATTGTCTTAAGTAAAGAAAGCGGCGCGTTGAAAACATGAGGGGCATTAGAAGGCGGATCCCTCAGTCTACAATCATAACCATAATGGGGTGCGTTCCCACAAAACTCACATGAATAAGTCGAAGAATATGGTGGAGGTGGATTTTCAAAATTAGGTGAATTATAGGTTTGAAAAGAGTCTTGATTATGAAAATTCTCATGATTGTAACCTTGAAAATTCCCTTCATTTTGAAAACCCTCATAATTGGAAAATCCTTGGTTTTGGTATGGCACATTAAAAGTTTGATCATGAAATGATGGTGGAGGTTGTGATGAAAAACCGGAATATCCCATATAGTCATTACAAGTATAGTCCATTTGAGTGTTAGGTCGAAAATTAGGGTTCTCGGTTCCATTGTAAGCATATCCCTCCCCATAATAATCATTATTTTGATCACATAAATAAGTTTCGTGTGGACCACCACAAGTCGAACAAGGCGAATAATTAGCGTTGGCGGATCGTTGTTGCAAAATCTCCCACATGGAACGAGTATCCATGTTTAGCAAGGTGGCCGAATGTATATACAAGTATAATGACGTTTAAAAGCTTCCTCAGGGAAGGAAGTAATACACCAAAGGTGGTATGTTTACACGTGTGCGAGTACACGTGTAAGTAAACACGAGGAATGAGGGAGTAGCCCTCGGTCGACTTTGAAAAGAATAAGATTATCCTCTTCGAGTTCCGATATGAAATATCCACAAGAAAGTATATATATAATTACTACTTGGGTGCAAGACCTCCAATTAAGCCTTCCTTCTTAGAATACGCACTAGTGAACGGGGGGTTAGGTGGCGCGAAGCACTTAAGTACCTATTAACCCTTAGACGGCATTTTATAGCACGTCGCCTATCTATTCACTTTGTAGTTTGTATTCTTCGAATTATTGCCAATTGGAAGTATTTATCTATTCTTGCTTTATTTTATTAGATCGATACGCGTGTCAAGGACCGGAACGCCCCTCAACACGGTGTATTGCCTCGGCAATACTTATGGAAGATAGGTAACTTGGTTGTTTTTATACGTATACGTATTTACTTATAATAATATATGGAAAATATTTTTGTATTTATTTGTTTTTTACGAAAAATACTATATCTACGTAAAAACCGATAAAAACGATATAATATATATTTTTTTTGTTGTAATCTTTTAGGAAAAAGATTACTTTTTTAATTTTTTATTTTTTTGGTTCAATTCTTTAGGAAAAGAATTGACTTTGTGGTTTTTTATTTTTTTGTATTTTTATCTTTTTGATTTTTTTTTTCTTTTTGATTTATAATACGTAAAAATAACGTTCACAAAGTGAACGGATCCCAAAATCCAATCGCCTCACTCGAAATCGTTAATCTTCACGAAAAGAACCGGCAGCGGCGCCATTTAATATCTCGTTTTTAGTTTAGTTGTCTTCTCAGCTCGATTCGAATTGATATTACGTTTTCTAGCAAAGACTTAATTGTTTTTGGTTATACAAATTTGTTTGGAATTCTATGTCTAATTGGCAAGTAGCACGTAAAAAAGTAAAAATATTATCTACTACTACGTATATGTACTACTCTAAAACATGTTGCAAGTAAACATTTAAATGCACAAAATCTAAAAATGTAAAATACAAATTTACACTACTAATGAAAAATACAAATTTTATAAAAACTACAAATTAAATTCTACTAATGAAAATAAAACTACTAAAGTCTAATTAGCCCAAGTACAAAGTGAAGCCCAACAAATAGTTGCTAACAAAGCTGACTAACAAACAGGGACTTATTTTGTAACCACTTAACAAATCACTGTTCATCTAAAACTAATGAATTGGACTGTGAGTGTAATAGTAACATACAAAATGAAGGACTGAAACTGCCACTTAACAAAACTTATGCAAATTGACACAAACAAACAGATTTCAGACTCAATTTAAATGAACTTCAAACTGATATATTTTTCTTTTAAACTAATTACACTATCTATTAAAAATCATACTCCACTTTCTAACATCTAATTGAAAAACACTCAAATTCAATTCATATCAGTCTAAACCAATTAACTAACTACAATTACTTACTGTTTACAAGATTGCTTATTAAAAAAAACAGTAACTAATTGAAAGTAATGCAAGACTACAACAAACTCAGTAACATCTATATGGACTAAATCTTTAAGGATTAACAAATATGGATAGCAAAATGCATCACAGTTTGAAGTTCCAACTTGACAATCAGAGAATGAAAATAGTATAACAAGAAAAAATGAGACAACTAATGAATTACGAACTGAAAATTATACTACAAGTAATCAGCTAGCTATCTCTAACTAAGTACCAAAAACGTAAAGCGAGACAACCTGCCATCCGAAATCAGCCCGTTGATGACGAAGCGGAGCGCTGAGCTCGCTTTTCATAACAACTGAAATCGAAGCTACACAAAATCAGGAACTGAAACCTTCTAAAATCATCAATCTGCTCTGCTAAAGTGGACTGATTAACTGCATTTGCTGAATCGAAATCGGAGTTTAACACTATGAACGTCGAAAATTAGCTAAGTGCAGACTGAGACTAATCTACAACTACTCAACTCTACCAACTCGTACTCCTGCAAAATCAAACCAAACAGAAAACCAAATATATGCTATCTATATTAACACTTAACAGAATATCTAAAAAAAACTAAACTGAAAGCTTTAACAGGTAATCCTCATCAGCTTCACGAAAACTCCAGAACTCACTACTACACTATACTGATCACAACAATAAGGCTAAAAAGGAATTCTTGAAATCTTTACACTGTGTATCAATACCTAAAACAGATTTAACTAATTGATGGCAGAATTTTAGAGACACTATCTAACCGATTTTCCTCGTGAACAGTAACAGTCAAAGAAAACTTAAAAGAAAATTCAAGAAGGCTTTAAGAATCTAAACTGAGTTTCATTAATGGTGGAATTAGTTACACTTTAACAGAAAACTTAACTGACTCCCTAACTGATTATCTACGTGAACAAGTGAACAAGCTGACATCTTAACAGATTAACAACTACATGAATTGCTCAATTACGTGAACAGTTCTTTTAATCAGTCTAATCAATGAATTTGAACTCTCGATGAACAGTAGAAATAAGCAGTAAAGATAGAGAGAGAAAAAGTTATAAGCTTCGAAGAGCTTATATAAGAAAAATAGAGTATTTGGAGAACAAGAGTAAGAATTTTAATACGGTAACAAAAAGCTTAAAGATGAATAGAACTTTCATTAATGGTTGAAAGTAAAAATCAGTTACAACTGAAAACTGAAAGTTTAAACAGAAAAATTAACAAGATTAACTAACTACTCCTAACTCTAAACTATCTATGTGTAAACTACACCTAAGCTAACCGGTTGCAAAATGAGGCCTTCATCTCTTATTTATAGCCGTCTGGAGAGGGTGTTGTGACGTGTTCAATCCAATGAGGATTGGACACGTGTAAAATACGAGGTTTACTCGTCCATCTTCATCTTCATCTTGAATTTGGGGCTTTCTTCGTCTTTGACTTTGAGTCTAATTAAGTAACATCATCTTGTAGAGGGGAATGAGAGGATGATTTTTGTAGTTGGAAACTTCCTTTGAATCTTCATGGATCATCCTTTATAAGGGTTTGCAGGTTTGGGAGGTGAAGATGTTTAACCGTCTATCTCCTTTCTCTCTCTTGCGTTGGGAAGAAGAAGACGTATGTGTTAAGTTTGTGTCTTGACCGGTCTTTGGTCAACAGACCAAAGTTATAAAGTTAATAAACTTTCCACTTAATTGCTATTTAGTCCTTTGTCTTTCACTCTTTCATCAAATGTTTATAAAACTTCTAAGTAATCACTTTTCCATCCTTTATCATTGTAGTAATTGCACTTTAAGCCCTTTATCTTTGGAAGTTTGGCATGATTGGTCCTTGAATAGCTTTATCGTCCTTTTCTTCGTCTTTTCTTCAAATAAATCCTTGAAAGCTCGTGTTTGTCTCAAATGTACCTATATACCTGAAAATACACAAACACCAAATACACGCGTAATTCTGATAATTAACAGTTAAATATGATGTATTTGACTGTGTTTTTAATGGTTTTAGGATCATAATTGATGAGTGTTTTCACACTTATCACGTGCAAAGCGGACAATATTGTGGTCTGAGTAGGCGGGATGTTACAAGTGGTATCAGAGACACTCCTGAGCCGTTCGGGATGGTGGGGCAAACCTCATCGAGGACGATGAGTCCTGAAGGGGGGGGGGGGGGGGGGGGGGGGTGATTGTGACACCCTAGGCAAATCCCACATCGGCTGTAGCCAGGAGAGATCCATGGTTCATAAGATAACATTCGCCTTCTCATGACACAACGCGTTTTGTGGTCTACTGCACGTGAGGTTCTTAGGAACTAGCAGTTAAGCGTGCTCATGGGAGAGTAGTACTGGCTTGGGTGACCTGCCGGGAAGTCTTCACAAGAGGGCCACAAAGCAAAGCCGTGAGCTTGCGTGCAAAGCGGACAATATTGTGGTCTGAGTAGGCGGGATGTTACAACGCATTTGAAAAACGAGATTTCAAAATTTTCACAAGAATTTAATGAGAGTTTTTCAACGGCTTGTAATAGGTTTAAGGAAATGTTACATGAGTGTCCTCATCACGGTTTTTCCGACTTGCATCAAATTGACACGTTATACAATGGTTTAAATGATCATGAAAGGATTATCTAAATGCCGCCGCGGGTGGTAATTTTTTGTGTGAAACGGTCGAGGAAGCGTTGCTGATAATTGATAATAGATCTAAGGTGTATAGTCCTCGTAACACATCGAGTGTTCGTAAGGCTTCGTCTTCGGCTTCACCTTTTTTGACCAATACCATCGATGCTTGCCAAATTGAGGCGAACTTGGAAAACAAAATCTTTGAAGCTTAAAGGTCTTTTAATTGAATTCGAAGTTGGTGAACAAAGTGCTCCCGCTACGGATAAAGCGGTTGAGGTTTCATGTATGTATTGTGGTGGAGGTCATGATTTCTCCGAGTGCATTACCAACGGTGGTAACACTTCGAGTGCCTACGCGGCCACGGGAACTTACAACCAAAACGGACAAGTTACCCGCTCCAATCAATTGACTCCACCGGGTTTTGCTCCCAATCAAAATGCTAACAACAACTATCAAAACAATCAAGTTGGACTCAAAAACAATTACAAAGGAAACAACTATGGGAATCAAGGAGCTAATAACAATCAAGTTTCAAACAAAAATCAAAACAATGATTTTCAAAACAACAACAAGGGTTTGCAAACTTTGAAAGAACTTCCAAATGAATTTGTTGAATACGTAAATGGAAACGATGCTAGGTTTGATAATATTCAAAGAGAGATCATTAGCCTAAGATCCGAGTTTAAAAATGACTTGAAAAAGGAGTTGAAAATGAGTTAGCAAATGAGCTTAAGATCCATACAAACAAAATGGAGGGAAATGTAACTAGGTTACAACAAAACCAACAAAAAATGGAACAAGGGCAACATGAAATAAAGCAAGAGATGATTAAGGCCGAGAATAGGCAATCTATGTTTGAGGATAAAATTTCATCCATGTTTGAGGCTATAATGTGCAAACCGTCTTCGAGTAGTCTTCCTAGCAATACCATATTGAACCCTAAGGGAGAGATGGAAGTGATTACCACACGAAGTGGTAAGACACTTAAGGAACCGACTCCTCAACCAATTGCTCCTACGGAGGAAGCAATTGAGGAAGAACCCGAGGTGGTGGTCGAAAAGGAGCATGTCCCAATCCCACGAAGTACCGCTCATGCCACACCTACGGTTGACCCATTACCATATTTGGAACCCGAGAACCCAAAGGCTATGCTTATGCCTCAACCCACACCACTTTTGCCCTATCCATCGAGACTTAGAAATGAGAAACGTCAAGAGCGCGATAATTACCAATTTGAGCTTTTTATGAAAATGTTTCGTGACGTTCATTTTAATGTGAGTTTTGCCGATGCTTTGGTCATGATGCCTCGATTTGCCGCTAACTTTAAGAGTATGTTGAACAACAAGGAGAAATTGCAACAATTGTCTAGTTGTTCATCGGTTTATCTTAATCGCATACCTCAAAAAGTCGGTGATCCCGATAAATTCTTGATTCCATGTGCATTCCAAGATATGGAAGAATGCTATGCCTTGGCCGATCTTGGTGCTAGTATTAACTTAATGCCACTTGCAATCTTCAAGTCGCTCAATCTTCCTAATCTTACTCCTTCACTAATGTCTATCGAGTTGGCCGATCATTCCACGATTCCCGCATGTGGATTGGCCGAAGACGTTTTTGTGAAAGTGGGAAAGTTCTATTATCCGATAGACTTTATCGTTGCCGATATTCCCACGGATCCTCAAGTTCCTCTCATTTTAGGTCATTCGTTTTTAGATACGTATATGGCTTTAATTGATGTGCATTCTAGAAAGATCACCTTACGTTTCAACGACGAGGAACTTGTTATAAAGTCAACTTAAAATTCTCCAATTTCTCATGTTTATTCCGTTGCTACCATAAACCTCGTTGATATGATCGACGTTGTTTGCGAGGAATTTTCACAAGAAGTTTTAGGTGTTGGTGATGATGAAAATAGTGGCAATCCCACTATGCTTGATCACATTCTTGATAACTCGACACCAACCTTCACTCCATTTGAAGGTGGTGGTTTTACGTTGGAAGATTTCGATGTTCAACGTCCTTGTGACGAAGACCTCGACAATGACGAGGACTTCTCGATAATCAAGGATTTTCTTAACGATTTCCCATTTCCTCCACCCGAGGAGGTTATGAGTATCGAGCCCAAATCTTCAATTGAGGAACCACCTATCCTCGAGTTGAAAGATTTACCTCCTCATCTTGAATATGTATTTTTAGAGGAGGACGACAATTTGCCGGTTATTATTGCGAAAGATCTTTAGAATGATGAAAAAACCGCACTTGTCGATGTTCTAAAGGATTAGAAAGGGGAAATTGCGTGGAAGTTATCCGACATTAACGGGATCGATCCCAAATTTTGTACCCACAAAATCTTAATGGAAGAAGATTACAAACCCGCAATCCAATGTCAAAGGAGGGTGAACCCCAAAATTCAAGACGTCATAAAAAAGGAAGTCCTAAAACTCCTTGACGCGGGAATGATTTACCCTATTTCCGATAGCCCTTGGGTGAGTCCTATTCATTGTGTCCCTAAAAAGGGAGGAATGACCGTTGTGCCAAATGATGCCAACGTGTTAATTCTAACTCGACTCGTGACCGGTTGAAGGGTGTGCATCGACTATCGTAAGTTGAATGACGGCACTCGTAAAGACCACTTTACCTTGCCCTTCATGGATCAAATGTTGGAGCGTCTTGCGGGAAACGATTTCTATTGCTTTTTAGATGGTTTTTCCGGTTACTTCCAAATCCCCATCGATCCTCGTGATCAAGAAAAAACTATGTTTACGTGTCCATATGGAACGTTTGCTTATCGTAGAATGCCATTCGGACTTTGCAATGCACCAGGAACCTTTCAAAGGTGCATGATGGCTATTTTTCATGACATGATCGAGAAGACGATGGAAGTCTTTATGGATGATTTTTCCGTGTTTGGTTGTTCGTTCACTTCGTGTTTGTCGAATCTTGAGAGAATGCTAAAATGTTGTGAGGAAACCAATCTTGTGCTTAATTAGGAAAAATGTCATTTTATGGTTAAAAGTGGAATCGTCTTAGGCACAAGGTTTCGAAAGCGAGGATTGAGGTAGATAAAGCTAAGGTAGACGTCATCGCCAAATTACCTCATCCAAAAACCGTTAAGGGAGTTAGGAGTTTCCTAGGCCACGCGGGCTTTTATCGTCGATTCATCAAGGATTTTTCAAAGATTTCTCGACCTATTACACATCTCCTCGAAAAAGATGCTCCTTTTGTCTTTAACGAAGATTGTGTACGAGCCTTTGAAATCCTTAAGAGGAAACTTACCGAAGCTCTCATTCTTGTTGCTCCCAATTGGAATCTCCCCTTTGAGCTAATGTGCGATGCTAGTGATTACGCTATTGGGGCCGTTTTGGGGCAACGTTATGATAAGCATTTCTTACCTATCCACTATGCAAGCAAGACGATGACCGAGGCTCAACTTAAATACACTACAACAGAAAAGGAATTCCTTGCCGTGGTGTATGCATTTGAGAAATTCCGACCTTACCTCGTCTTGACTAAATGCATAGTGTATACGGATCACTCGGCTATCAAGTATCTCATGGCTAAGCAAGATGCAAAGCCGAGATTGCTTCGTTGGACGCTCCTCCTACAAGAATTTGATGTCAAAATATTTGACAAAAAAGGAGCCGACAATCTAGCGGCCGATCATCTTTCTCGTTTGGAAGATCCTCACCAAAGTGTTTACGAGCCAAAGGAAATCACCGAAACATTTCCGCCCGAGACACTTGGTGTAGTGAATTCTAAGCTTGATTCATCTACCCCATGGTTTGCGGACATCTCAAATTACCATGCGGGGAACTTCATCATCAAGGGTATGACGACTCAACAAAAACGAAAATTCTTTCGTGACGTCAAGTTCTATTTTTGGAACGACCCTTACTTGTTTCGAACTTGCGCGGATCAAATTATTCGACGTAGTGTATTTGGCACCAAAGCTTCTAATGTCCTTAGAGCTTGTCACGAGGGACCTACGGGTGGTCACCATGGTGCTAATCTCACGGCTAAGAAGGTCTTTGATGCTGATTTCTTTTGGCCTACTATTTACCGAGATGCACATGCACTTGTGAAGTCATGTGACTCATGCCAACGACAAGGAAAAGCCTCACAAAACGATGAAATGCCACAAAATATCATCCAAGTGTGTGAGATCTTTTACGTTTGGGGCATTGACTTTTTGGGGTTGTTCCCATCATCTCGTGGTAATAAGTACATCCTTGTCATCGTTGACTACCTATCTAAGTGGGTGGAAGCTAAGGCTTTGCCCACGAACGATGCTCGTGTGGTAGTCAAGTTCTTGAAAAGCTTGTTTTCTCGGTTTGGAACCCCTCGCGCGATCATAAGCGACCGTGGAACCCATTTTTGTAACGACCAATTCGAAAGGGTCCTAGGGAAATATGGGGTTACACATCGGCTTTCTACGGCTTATCACCCACAAATGAGTGGGCAAGTCGAGATTTCAAACTGAGCGTTGAAGAGGATCTTGGAGAGATCGATTGGAGATAACCGACAATCTTGGTTGGATAAGTTTGGCGATGCTTTATGGGCCTTTCGGACCGCTCATAAGACGCCCATCGGGTGCACTCCTAATAAGCTTGTGTATGGGAAGAATTTTCACTTGCCAATTGAACTCGAACACAAAGCTTATTGGGACCTTAAGCATTGTAATGATGATATGGAGACCGCGGGAAAACACCAGAAAATGCAATTAAATAAATTGGATGAACTAAGAGACATTGTTTATGAAAATTCATTGATTTAAAAAGAAAAAACTAAAAAGTTTCATGACTCAAAAATTAAAAACCGGGTTTTAACATTGGAGATCAAGTGTTGCTTTTTAACTCTCGTTTGAAAATATTTTCCGGCAAGTTAAAATCCCGTTGGTCCGGTCCATTCACCGTGACTCAAGTTTTTCCTTATGGGACCATCGAGATAGCTCAAAATGATGGCCCCAATTTCAAGGTGAATGGACATAGGTTGAAGCACTACTTTGGCGGGGAAGTTCCATCCTTGAACTACCTCGACCAAATCATCTTCCCCAATGATAATTAGTAACGTGAGGGGATCGAGTTGAGCTCATGACTCGGTAATAAAAAACGAGGTGCCTCGTGGGGGATTCCCATGCTTATCCTATGTACATATTATCGCTTTCTAATATAGTAACGTGAGGGGATTTATTCCCTCCAACCTTTGTTCCGTGGTAGTTTGTGATAGTGGTTTTTAGATGATCATGATCTTCATGATTGGAGCCTCTCGTGTTCGTTTTATGGGAGCACTCGATCGTTTTCTTTCAAGAATTTCTCAATATCCACGATATATCCTTTTATGTTCTAACCTTAGGTTTATAGCACACTTCATAAACGGCTTTAATATATAACGGTTACACCCTTTCCATGCTAGATTAAGCATTCGACTACGTCTCTAGTATGGGGGTTTCCAACCCTTAGACTTGAAACATTGAGCACAATGTTTAGCTTTAGTATGGGGGGTGAATAGATACTTGCCTTGACAAACCTTCACGCTTTCCAAAGTTTATCTTTTTGTTTATCGTTTTGTTGCAAAATAAGGCTAAAAATGGCAAAATTTTAAAAATTTTCTCATGTTTTATAAGTGTTTGAAGACACGAATGTAGATTTTCCGATGGCGAGAATAAGAGTAATTTTTGACTCGACCGTGCGTGTTGAGCACTTAGCTTCGATTCCTTAACTTCATATTAGGCTAAGTCTCTTAAATGAGGACGAGAAATGATAGAGTTAATTATAAGTTACTATGCTAAACGTAGAGTACTCGTATTCTTTCAAAAACTCATGTGTTCTCGTTGTTTGCTTATTCTCCCTTCGCTTGTAAATATTTTTTGCTTAATAAATATTGACTTAGTGGTTTAGTCTTGATTGTTTGTTTCTAGTATTTTCTAGTAGCTTCCATGTAATTAAATTGGGAAGACATTAAGGTATCGCCAGCGTCACGGTTTTGAAGTATTGGCAACCCGAATAATTGAAAGCTTCACCCAATAATACGATTTCAAGTGCTCACCTAAATCAAGCAAACAATTTGATGCTCACAAGGCCGAAAAATCTATGCGAAATTGAAAGTGAATCAAGCCTTAATCTTTGAAGCTTTAAAGATCCAAAATTCGCTTTTAGCGTGAGGATATACGTCTTTGGCCATAATAAACACCTCATGGCGAGGTTAAATAAAAGGCAAGGCAAGACCGAAGTCCTAATAAAAGCTTCATGGCGAAGTTGAAGAAAAGATGGAGGTAAACCTATGATAATAAGGCCCATCCGATTGGGGGCGTATAAAAGTCTTGGTATTAAGTCTCATGTTCAAAACTGTTATAAAACCGTGTTTATCGATCCTTCTTGTTGACTTAATTTTTTGATATCGTTGTCTATTAGGAGGGGTTATTGATTTTGGTTACACCGTTATGACTCTATTTTTAGACCTAAATCTCTATTATCGCATAAGTAAAAAATGTATCCTCGTGAAACATTCAAGAAAAAATAAAATATAAGAGATACAACTTAGGAAAATGGGAGGATAAGTACGTGATTAGGGCAAATGAGTAGTCTTAGCATTACTAACTTATAATGACAATGATCTCGTTGCACGCTTAGCATGGAATTGGGGTGAGAATCGAGGACGACAAAATTATTTCTAACGAAGCATTCACGTGTTCTTATTCTATGAACCTAAACTTCCCATTTTGTGATGAAAATCATACATTATGTCTAAAAACGCAAGTAGTAGTAATAGTAGTAGTGTAGCTAGTTTATCATTCAATAAAGGTGCATACAAATAACTTTTGGAGGTGTTATGATACTTTATTCTAGCATTGCGTGAGGGCACGACAATGGTTTAGTATGGGGGAGTGATGAGACTGCTTTTGTACATAGTCTCATCGTCCAAAACGGGCTTTAAATGCATAAAATATCATGAAAATGGCCAAATATATGCTTGTGTTTGTTACTTGTGTATTTTAGGTACGAATATTGAGAAAATGACAAAAGATCACAAGAAACAAGCAAAAACGAACACGGGAAACGAATCCGCACAATGAACCAAGCCCTAGTGTTGATTTTCTAAGACTAACCCTTGAAGATTTGAAGATTGTACAAGAAGGGTCCTCCAATATTGAATAATTGACACTTTAAACCCTTGTTTATTCATAATTACAAGTTTGGTCCTTAAAGTTTGTCACATTTACAAAAAGGGCCCTCCACTTTGAAGAATTGGCAAGAATGGTCCCTCTTAAATGAAGACTTGTCAATATTAGTCCTCCAAAAAGTCAATCATACAAGTCAAGACCATAATCTTTGAAGAAAATGCCAAAACAGCCCTTCAAGAATCAACAAATGGCAAGAAATACCCCTGAAAATACTTTGGAAAAGTATTTGGGGCAAAAGTGTGAAAAGTAAAACTTTGCTATAAAAGGAAATTCAGTTTTTGCCAAATAAAACTGTATTGAAAGGATTATAAAAGATGGGGGGTTAAATCTGGGCGACAAGAAAGTTACATAGTCCAGTGAGGGGGTGACATGTGCCCCACTCACCCTTTCCACCAATGGGAGCTCATCTTTTGGCCATGTCACACTCCACTCACAACAGCTTTTAAACTAATCCGGATTAGTTTATTAATTCGCGCTAAACACCACATTTAAACACAAACAAAGATCAAATGGTTGTTCTTCATGTTCATAATCAAAATTGGGTATTCCTTCATTACTTGTAATTAACCCTTAATCTTTTCCAGATTTAAGATTAAGGTGGTACTAAACTAAACCCCACCCATAAACCTTGTGCCACATCATCCTACAACTCACATGTATCACCCTGCTATACCACTTTTAAGAAGAAGCCAAAACCTTGCCAGTCATCCAACGCCCAAGAAAGATGCTTCAAACTTAAGCTCCTTGTGAGCCTTTGATGCAATTCCACCTTTGACAACTCACACAAACTGCCAACATTCTTTCACATGATTCAAGAAAGTTCAAACTCCTCAAGGGCATTTCAGGAACTTTAATACATTAGGGTTTACGTTTTTTCTTGCATTTCTAGAACACTTGTAGCATATATAAAGGCATTTAGGCTTTACATTTTTAGTTGCTCTTGGTTTTCTTATTGGTCAACATTATGTAAATCCTCCTTCATTATTAATGAAATGTGTTTGAATTGTGTGACGAATTCCAAGTGCCAATCTTTTTAGTTACTTGTCATTGATATATGTTTGCTATTGTTGAATCTTAAAACCTGTTTTCAAACTTTGTGCAAGAAATTGTTCAAAGTTCAAATCTTGATATTTTGCTAAGTTCTTTGGTAAACCTTTGGAATTTTTGGGCTATAAGTTGATGATAGCACCCTGATAAAGAGTTATCAAGGTGTTGTGAGGCTTGTGGTTTGGGGATAATCAAATAGTGGGTACAAAGGTTACATTAATCAAGCTTTTTCTACTTTATGTTTTTCATATTTTGTGTTCTAACCTTGTTGATTCTTAGAAGCTTGTTTATGGAAGCTTGTGCCTTGTTTTGCTAGGCACATAAGCTCAAAAATTCGTGAGTGTGGATGTACATTCATGAGGTTTGAGTTCTTGAACCCAAAAATCCGTCAAAATACTTGAATTTTGTGATTTTGAGTTCTGCTATTGTTTTTGTTGTTTTTGTGGCTTAATCTTGCTTGATACTGCATAATATACTTATTATTGTGTTTGATTGGGCTTGGGTAACACTAAATCACACTTATACTTTGTTAAATTTGGATTTGAAAAACATAAGGGGTGTTTAGGTTAACCTGTTTAAGATCATAAGTTGTTTTTGAGTTATTGAAAGGTGTTGTTTATTGTTTGTATTTGCTTAATACTTGGTTGTGTGCTCATATCTGTAAGTTTTCAGCTTTAAAACATCAAATCTAAGATTGTGCTATAACTCACTTGATTTTGCTTATTTTGACCTAAGATTTTGGAAACACCTAGAGTGTATGCATGTTTAGGGCTAAAAAGTGTTTAATCAAAGTTTGTGTAACCTGTTAAGAAGATTTGAGTGTTTGAAATAGGATTTGTGGTCAAGTATATCAGCAAAGTATCATAACTGCTTGTTCTTGTTCATCAGTAACTATCATTTGCTTGAATATGGATCTAGGCTTTGAATCAATGCATGAAACCTGTTTATATTTGTTCATTTGAATTATTTATAGCTTGTGTATGCATTTGGTGAAGTTTGGTTGGCTTATTCTTGCTAAAAGTGCTTATTTGGTGAAACCTGCTTATTGTTCATATCTGGGCAAGGTCTGGTGATCTTTTGATTAAACTGTATTGATTGGCTGATTGAAATTGTGATTTGATTGTTGTTATTGACTCCTTGTGATTAATTGATTACTTGGGTGCCTTTGCTTAACCTGAATCCACAAAAAAGTCACAAAAGATAAAAAGTCAAAAAGGTCAAGCAATGGAAACTTTTCCCACTGCTGAACCTCCAAAACTAGCCCCTGCTAGTGTAATTTATCAAACAGCTTATTCATAAGCCATTTTGGCTTATCCAGACTTGCAACAACTTATTTTTTATGATAGATCTTCCTTATTTGACCCATTGATTTGATCTGGAGCTTATTAGGGTTTGACTTTATGTTTGACTAGAAAACTCATCAAGTTGACTTTTACATAAGTGCTTAGTTGCTTATTTTGGCTTATCGCTTGTGCTTATTGGAAAACTTTTTGATTATTTTGCTTAATTAAGTCATTTAAAACCTTTCGAAACTTGAATCAGCACTTGAGGTGGTCTAGAACTCAAAAATGACTATTTTGTCGTTTTGTGAAAAGAGTCTTGGCTTATTTTAGGCTTATTTCTTGTGCTTTTTCAAGTTTTCTTTTTTACATATCTCTTTGGTAACTAAGAAGCTTGTGTGTCAAATTTTAGCTTATGGCATCAGCTTATAGCTTAATGGGCCAAAAAGCCCATTAAGAATAAGCTGCTTTGAAATAAGCTAGCTTAAACACATTTTCAGCTTTTGGGCCTTCAAAGTTTTGTTCTTAAAATCAAATTTTAAGTCAGACTGGAAGTTTTGGGCTTATTTGGTTGACTTTTTCTTATTGGGTCCAATTTAAGCCCATTAAGGGACTGTTTTGTCATTTAGCCCATTTTAAGGCCCAATAGGGGTACTTTGGTAATTTCAAGTACATTTATGTTTTATTTAGGTTAAAGTAAACTAGTTTGCAACTTTTTAGAATTTTTTTTAAATTTTGGATTTTTATTAATATTTTATTATAAAAATTAAAATTTAGATTTTTACAATTTTTTCATTTTTCTTAGTTCAAATACATTAAGTTAGGAATTTTACAATTTTTAGAATAATTGTATTGTCATTAGATTAATTTTTAGAATTATTTTAAGTTTTAATAAACTTTAATTGTTTTTAAATAGTTTTTATTAATTTTAAAACTTTCAAAAATAGTTTTAAATTTACTTAAGTCATTTTAGAGGTTTACAAGTTAAAAAATCTCATTTTAGGCTTTTTGTTAATTAGATTGATTTTTTGGGCTTTAATTAGCATTAAAAAATTATTATTTAATTAAATAAAAGGTGTGAGTCATTTTTGATTTTTTGTAAACTCTAATTATATTTTTTAGGATTTATTGCAATTTTCTAGGAATTTTTAGGGTAATATTTAATTTTGGTCACTTTTTACGGTTTTACGTGCACGACTTATCGTCTTAGTTTAATTCATAATCGTAACCGTCATTCTCTTCTAATCTCTTTTCTTCTTTTCTTTTATCATAAACATAATCACAAACACTTAATCTTATCTTTACACAACACACTAGCCTCCTTAAGAACGATCCCCACTTTGGGTCATTTGTGCACGGTTTTCCTAAACCGTCGTACTTACCCTAATTACGTTCTTTTTCCTAAAAGACGTATTTTTACGCAACCATCAATCACAAAAAACATATAGCAACATAATTAAAAAAAATAGAACCGACGTTCGTAACAGATGGGTGGGCGATGACTATCTAAACCAAACTCAAATCCAAATCATCTTCCTTTTGTTGTATTCACATGCTTATTGTGGTGACCAGAAGATATGACTACCATGGCTTCAGTTTGTCTTCGATTCTGAACCAATATGCCCGGTAAATGTTGGAACTTATCAAATCAAGGAATAAAGTATAAGTAATATGAATGTGATTTTGATAATCGTATCAAGTATGCTTTTGTGGTTAAACATTGTGATGATGTTAGTTTAGAATATCGAATTACATGATTATGATATTGTTTGTACCTATTTGTAAAGAATGGTTTCGATGAGAGGTCATTTGTGTTGATCATCCCACACTGACCAACACTTGAGACTTTGACTTTATCCCTTCTGAAGAATATAATTCATAAATCATCTATAAGATTGAAAAAGAAGAGTTTCAACCCTAAAGTTACATAAAGATAGTTTCAACCCTAAAGTTTTCTAATTTTTGACCCGCTTTTTCTTATAATTTTTTTTCTTTTTGTTTTTAACACGTACATTTTTTACCCTAAATTTTACTTTTTTTTAAAACAAAAAACGAAAATTAGACATTTGTTACTAAATTAAGTAACAATTACACTTTTTAGAGGAATAAATAAAATTATCATTTCCTACTAAGGAAAGAATCTTTTGAAAAAGTCCCTACTTTAGGTTTTGCTTTACAAAAAAAAAAAATTTACTCGTTTAAATAGATAATTTATAAAATTTATATAAAAAATATTTATTCGTGTTAATTGGATCGACCCATAACCAAGATTTTCAAATATTATGAATTTCTGTCAACCAAATATGTGTAAGAATTTTAAATTCCAAAATTTATAATTTTCAAGAATTTATATTTCTTATAATTTAAAATTCTGTAAACTTAAATTCACGAACTAAACGGCACCTAAGATTTAACTGTATTTTTGTTCCGCGTGGTTTAGTTTCGTTATTACTTAAAAAAAAATTAAAATAGATTTGATTTAGGCCAAAAAGATAAACTATTTCTTTACTTTTGGCCTAATTTTTGTTAATTATTTGTTTGACAATTTAAAAAGATTATAATGACCAAAATACTTTTGTTTTAACAATGTAACTGATTAAAATATCTTTTTTTTAATAATAATATTTCAAATATTTCATTAACATAAACATTTTACATGAAGTTTAATGAGAGTCAAGACACAAGTTGTGCTCCCACTCTTTTTTGAATATAAAAACTTACTCTGTAAAAGATAAATGCACCGTTCTTAGCATTATTTAAGTGACTAATAGATATAGACTTAATACGTGCAAGTGTATCCAAAACCCCTATATCAAACTCTCCAAATGTATAAAAAGCAAATGGAATGAACTTATACCCGTTGTCTTAACATATTATTATTATTATTTTATTATAAATCACTTTATTAGAAACTTAAGAGATTTACAAAAGATTAGTGGGAAGCCGAGATACTATCTGGGCTCCCACTCCTTTAGCTATAGCAAAAGAAATCCTACTAAAGATATGGACAGCAGCACGTGCTCCAATGTCTTGAGTAATAGAGAACTTCTGGATCCGTTTTAGTAAGGTAACCGCATCATCCTCTAATTCTCCCAAGGAGGATGATGCGGTTACCTTACTAAAACGTTATTTTTATTATTATTATTATTATTATTATTATTATTATCGTTATTTTTTTCAAACACCACTGTATTAGAATAATAGTATTTACAAAAGTTAGTAGGGAGCCGAGATACTATCTGGGCTCCCACTCCTTTAGCTATAGCGAAGCTGATCATATTAAAAATGTGAGTAGCAGCACGTGCTCCAAGATCTTGAGTCATGGAGAAACTTCAGATCCGCTTTAGTAAGCTCACATCATCCTTCTCAAGTTCTTCAAAAGAAGAGAAAGAGAAAGGGAGAAAACCGTATCCAATATCCGCGCACTTAGCCTCGTACTTGACAGGTTTACGCTTTGCTGCCTCAATCACTGCACGGCTTGGCACAAAATCAACCATCCCAGATTGAGTCAAGGGAGATGACCCTGTGAGATCCATAATAAGTGTGAAAACACTTATCCTTTTACCACTTATTTCTAATAATAACAAGACCAAAACTTGTATTTAATGTCGTAAAAGGCGGAATTATGCGTGGTTTGTGTTTTTGTTGTGTTTTAGGACAAAAATGTAAAAAAGGAAGAAAACACGGGCTTTCACGGACTTTTATCGAAGAAAAAGACAAAAGACGAAGTCAAAAGGTCAAAAGTGCAAGAAGAACGGAAGTTAAAGGCCTATTCTGAAGATTTATCGAAGAAAAAGTCTAAAGACGGAAGTTTAACGAAGTCGAAGAGCCAAGTCTACTAAAAGAAGAAAATTAGAAGACAAGTTCAAGTTATCATTCGACTAATCCCGAGACAAAGTCGAGAAAGACGAGTTATTTAAAAGACGAGAAGACAAGAAGAAAAGAGGAAGAAACAAACACCTTCCCCTTCCCCTATATATAGTTTTCTAAATGTGTCATTAGAGAGTTAGTCTTTATTTTTATTTTAGTAGGTAATTAGTGTGTGTTTACTTTTCTTCTCTCTAGCTTTTCTTTCAAGCTTTTTAATCTTTCACCTTAATTTTGTAATCTTGAATCTTAATCTTTAATATAATCAAGCTTTTTAATTAATTCTCATTCTACCTTTCTTAATCATAATCTATTGTTTTGCTTAATTAATCATGTAGTTGATTTCATCTTGTTGATTGTGTGATTGTTTTGCTTATTGGATTGTGCTTATTGAGTTGGTGTGTTTGAGGTTTTTAGATTATTTTGCTTATTGCTTAATTTTTATGTTTGTTAGTTTTTAATTAAGTTGATTTTGGTAGATTAATATTTTTATAAAAAGTTGATTTTAAATAATTTGATTATTTAGTGTTTTTAAAAGTTTTTAAATTGTGTCTTATTAGCTTTTTATAAAATTTGATTTGGTAAAAGTTTTGGTAAGTGCTTATTGTGATTTTGCTTATTTTGTGTTAATCCGGGTTTCCAAAACCCTTTTATCCCGAACTGAGTTTAAACCCCTTTATTCCGACTTATGTGCAAACTATTATATCCCGAAGTAGTTAAAGTTCACCTTATTCCGACTTAACCTTCATTTTCCCTCCAAAACATAACTTCTTTTCTCGAATTGAGTGCAAAATTGCATATCTCGAACTGAGTACAACTTGTTATTCCGGATTAGATGCAAGACTTGTATTCCGAATTAGGTCCAGGATTCACTTATTCCGAACTACATCAAAAGCACGGCTTCCGGATTGGCTGTGGGATTTAGATTCCAGATTACTAGCATCACCAACATTCCGAATTAAGTTCATAACACATTTGCATATTCCAGATTGTATCCGGATTGAGTATTCCAGATTGGGTCAGAATCAAGCATTCCGAATTAAGTTCATAACACATTTGCATATTCCGGATTGTATCCGGATTGAGTATTCCAGATTGGGTCAGAATCAAGTATTCCGAACAAGGTTGAGCAAGTCATATTCCGAATAGAGTCAAGAAGTTGGATTCCGGATTAGGTTAAGGATACCCATTCCGGATTGTGTACAAAACAAGGATTTCGGATTAGGTGTTGGACATATATTCCGACTTAGGTCAGGGACCTAGATTCCGGATTGGGTCTCAAGGTGATTCCGAATTACATAGGTGCTTGGATTCCGGATTATATGTGGGTTCTTATTCCGAACTAGAAGAGGAATTTGTATTCCGAATTACATACAAACTTGGTATTCCAGATAAGGTCTGGTATTTGGTTTCCCGACTTATGTTTTGGTTCTTATTTCCCGACTTATTTTTAAACCTTAATTTTTCCCGCCATTTTACCTAGTTTAATTTTCAAGCATTTCCATTTAGTTTAATTTTCAAGATTACGTTTTTATAAAGTTTACAATTTTATAAAGTTTTAAGTTTCAAATTTACTTTTTAAGTTTTAATTTTTCGTCATTTATTTTTAAATCTTAATTTTAGATCAACTTTTAAAGCTTTCATTTTTACTCAACGACATTTACATTCTTAACTTTATTTTAAAATAGATAATTACCTTTAGCTATTTTCACTAAGTTCTACTGTTCAACATTCATTCTGGAAAAGCAATCAAGGTTAGACATTCTTCTTTATTTTTAATAGCTTTTACGTTTATGTTATTTGTAAACTTAGATAATCAAGCTCCCCCTTTTAGTGACCAACACCAATAATTCCACCCTAAACCGTGATCAATTCGAATTGAATCGAGTACGAACAACACTTCAAGAGTACACACACAACAGTCTTAAATCAATCCACACATATATCAGTACCTCTATCCCACGAGTAAAGCAACATATTAGCTGGGCGTAATGGTTTGTCCCGGCCTCCACCCAATCTAATATCAACCTCTTTACCCACTGAAATCCCTGACCGAAAACAAATGTCAACAAGGGTATGTCGCACAACGTTATGCCGATGTTTAATACCAACAATACCAGCACACGATATAGCATGATCATCATAAATATCCCCTGTAAAGACCCTAGAACAAACTGACCACGGTTTTGGAATAGAAAATAAGGGAACACCTAACCGATAGCATAATACACATCGGTAAGTCCTAGGGTTCATAGTCTGTCTCAAACTAGAAATCGGAACCACCCTAAGCCAATCAGAAGTATGGTCCTTGATATGAGTGAAATCTCATATCAATAATATCACAAATCACCCTAAAACATAAAGCAAATACCTAACTTTTATACATAAAAGCAGTATTATGGGGTATGTTTTGTGTTTGTGCTTGTTTAGGTAACAAAGATACAAAGTTGGAGCAAACAAGTGAAATCAAGCCTTAAAGATGAATAAAAGACAAGAGAAGGATCAAAAGTGACAAGCCTTGCAAAGAAAAGGACCTATCTTGACAACATTCAAAGGATGAAGGACTAAAATGCAATTTTGAGAAAGTCAAGATCAAATTCAAATCTGGTCAACATTCAAGTCAACAAGTCAAAGGATGATTATTGAACAAGATTGAAGTTTGAAGGACCAAATATGTCAAAGAAATGAAGCTTGGAGCTAAATTTTACATTATGCCAAAGTCAAGGGACTTAAATTGTCATTTCTCATACTATTTTGATACTCAATACGGATTCACACAAGGCAGCCAATGAGAAAGAAGAATGAGTGTAACATGGATTGCCACCTCATAGGACACCTCATCCACTACTGCCGCCATATTAAATATAACCAATCCAAACAGTGCAACGCACTCAGCCTGTTTCAACCAATCATATTTTAGAAATTTTGATAATGATCCGTGCCTTCTTTCTTCCTCCAATAAAAACTGCCACGTTGCACCTTCAAACTATCAAACGAACCCAGAACTGAGATCAAGCTACACTGCATTTCTAAGAAAGATATCAACATCAAAGTTGCTCATTTTCAAGAGAGGAACACAACGGAAGCAACCAGTTAGCCTGAAACTAACTCAATCAAAAACCCCCAATTGGAGATTTTCAACGGCTATGTGTAATTGAGAGTTTCAGACCACATGGCATGACCGGATTGGAAGCAACACGTCACAAAACTCCAACTAACTAGATCCCAACCTCTATATATACCCAGCTAGTCCTTCATTTGATGTATGTAGTTAGTGTGTGGTTTTTCACACACTTGTAGAATTTTCTCTCAAATCACTTAGCATTCAGTTAGAACTACTCTTAAGTGACTGACAATCACTTAAGAGTTAGTTAGTAGTTGTAACCGTCTTGTAACTACTTTACCTCCATTAATAAACAATTCAACCTTCACTTTCACTCATTCTCATTCTCTTACCTGCATTATCATATTCCTAGTGTTACTGTGTTGTTCTTTTGATCATCCATGATCAATGGAACTTGATTGATGATTTGAAGACTTGTAGCTAGTTCAGAATTGATTTGCAGTTCATTTCAGTCCATTTGAAGTAGTGTAGCAGTGGAGATGATTGTAGCAGATTATGGTGATGATATGATGGTGATTAGTGGTTGATTCATGGTGGTTTAGTTGTCCTTAGAGAGCTCAGCGCTCCTCTACTCCATCAGTGGTGGCCTATTGCTAAAAGGAACATAATTTTCTTGTTTAAATTCCCCTAAACAGTCTATGCATGCTCAATTTCTAGTGTAATTCTTAACTGTTGAACTGGAAGTGTGATTAGGTTAATTGTAGTGTGATCTTGTTGATTTGACAGTTTGTTTGTAGTTTAACAGCTTTTAATTTAGTTTTACTTAATAAAATTTAGTGTTTCATCAGTCTTGGTTCATTAGCTATTCATTTTGTGGCTTAACCAGTAAACTATTGGATTTTGCTCTTAAACCAGTTCATTTCATACACTAAACAAGTCTAGATAAGTGCCTTAATCGGTCATTCACTTGTGCTTAAAAAGCTTTTAAAAAAGTTCATATCAGCTTTTGTAAGTGGTGTTTGGATTTAGATAATTGTGATGATCTAGATTGTAAAACTGGTTGTTTTAAGTCCAATTACATTCACGAAGTGATAACTGGTCATTTGGAAAGATTTTGTGGTCAAACTTGTTTTCAAACAGGCAATTGGTACTTGAAAAAGTTTGGGTCAAGTCTTGAAAAAGGATTTCAATAAAACTAGTGAACTTTGATTCCATGGCATTTGTTTGTTAGTAGATCATATTAGCTGAAACCTGTTTCAATTTGTAGCTTAACATCCAAACTTTCCTGAGTAGCTTTTGTGAGTAGCTTTTGTGATTTTCAGCTTTTTGATATTTTTGGTCAAACCTTGGTCAACATAAGCTGTTTTTGGCTTATTTAGGATTCCAACTTATTTTCTTAACCAATTTCAAAACCAAAAGACATTCCAATCTTCTTTAGACATGATTAATCAGTTTTAGCAAGAAAATCATAAAGTGGATGTGTAAATTTGTTTTTAGCTTATTGTGAGCTTATTGAAATAAGCTAGCCAGAGATTTAGAATCTTTTAGACAAAATCCTTTTACAAGTCTAATTAAATTTCAGTTTTAAGCATTTTAGAAAAAACTAGAACAATTTTGGTTGGGTAATAAGCTCATTCTAGCTTATTCGAGCTCTCTTGCCCGTTTTTGTGAAAAGTTACACTTTATTTGCCATTTAGTCCCCAGTTTTTCTAGATTTGTTAATATGTTTCTTAACTTCCAAGTTTTTAGGTTTTTTAATTATTAGTCCCTGAATTTCTGTTTGTTACATATTTGGTTAGTTACTTTGGGAAGTTGTTAGTTTGTTGCACTTGTTTGTTACAATTTTCATATTTGGGCCTTGTAGTTTCTGATTTTGCATTTCTAATCTCTATATTTTCATTTCCTTTACATTTCAAGTACTCTTACATTTTATGCATTAAATACTTGTACTTTGTAAATATTTTGTGGTAGTTGCACTTTGTTTTACGGTTAAGTAGATCTATAATATTTTCCAACTTTTACGTGTTTGTTTGAATTAGACCTAGAATCCAAATAATCCTTTAACAACCAAAAACAATTTCAAACTTGATATTAGTGGGCCTTTCAATTTGTATTGAGTCGAGAAGAAACGAACTTGAAAATACTCAACATTAAATGGCGCCGCTGCCGGTTCATGACATTACGAGAGACTATTGATTGACGGTTTCAATTGGATTTTGGGATCCGTTCCCCGAGTGGACGTTATTTTTACGTATCATAAATCCAAAAGAAAAAAAAATCAAAAATATAAAAATATAAAAACTAAAAAATAACAAAATCAATTCTTTTCCTAAAGAATTGAAACAAAAAAATAAAAAATCCAAAAAGTAATATTTTTCCTAAAAGATTACACCCAAAAATATATATTATATCGGTTTTCATCTTTTTTACGTACATATAGTATTTTTCTTAAGAAAACCCAATAAATACAAAAATATTTTTGATATATTATTATATGTAGATACGTATACATATACGAGCACTCAATACACATACTTCCATAAGTATTGCTTTTGCAATACACCGTGTTCGGGAGCGTTCCGGTCCTTGACACGTGTATCAATCAAATTTAATTAAAGCAAGAATAGATAAATACTTCTAATAGACAAGAATTATAAGAAGACAAACTACAAAGTAAATAGAAAGGCGACGTGCTATAAAATGCCGTCTAAGGGTTAATAGGTACTTAAGTGCTTCGCGCCACCTAACCCCCGTTCACTAATGAGTATTCTAAGAAGGAAAGCTTGATTGGGGGTCTTGCACCCAAGTATTACTTACATATACTATACTTTCTTGTGGATATTACTTATTGAACCTCGGAAAGGATAATCCCTTATTTTCCAAAGTCGAACGAGAGCTTCTCTCTCACTCCTTGATTTAAGTTGCATGCTCACCCGAGGGCGTGCACAAATACCTTTTGGTGTACAACCCCTTCCTCCCAAAAGGAAGAAAACGAAAAAGAGTAAGTACATACTCGTAGCCGTGGACTATGTTTCAAAGTGGGTTGAGGCCAAAGCCTTGCCTACTAATGATGCTCGAGTTGTAGTGAAATTCTTGAAGCAATTATTTGCTAGATTTGGTGTATCTCGGACTATCTCAAGTGATCGTGGGACTCATTTTTGTAATGATAATTTTACAAGAGTCATGAAGAAGTATGGTGTTAACCATAGACTTTCTACCGCGTATCACCCTCAAACAAATGGGCAAACCGAGGTTACAAATCGTGGTTTAAAGAGAATTTTGGAAAGAACGGTGGGAGAGCATCGAGCTTCTTGGTCGGATAAGCTTGATGATGCTTTGTGGGCTTTTAGGACGGTTTTTAAAACACCAATTGGTTGTACTCCATATAGGCTTGTCTATGGAAAAGCATGCCACCTCCCATTCGAGTTAGAGCATAAGGTTTCATGGGCTCTCAAATGGGCAAACTTTGATTTAAACAAAGCCGGTTCACATAGAAAAGACCAACTCAATGAGATGGATGAATTGAGAGCCAATGCTTATGAGAACTCATTGCTTTACAAGGAAACGACTAAGCAATTGCATGATGCTAAGATCAAGAACTGTGAGTTCAAAGTTGGAGAGCCGGTTCTCCTCTTTAACTCAAGGTCGAAACTTTTTGCGGGCAAGCTTAAGTCAAGATGGTCCGATCCATTCGCTATTGCTCAAGTGTTTCCATATGGGACTATTGAGTTGTCACAACCAAATGGCCCAAATTTTAAGGTGAATGGTCACCATGTTAAGCATTACTTTAGGTAGGACATTTCCGTGGAAATGGTCCAAGAGATTCCCATTTTCCCCATGAATTAATTCATTGTGGGATGAGTCGAGCTAGAGACTCCATAAATCAAGCTTGAATAACTAGGATCAGAGTTTTTAGACTTAGAGTGTGGTAGGATAGAAATAAGGGTATAGAGTTGAGGATAAGTGTAGGGGGAGACCTTCCTTTTGTCTTCATGTTGTTTGTAAGGTTTCTCTCTCTTATCACATGCATTGGAGCTCATGGAGGAGGCCCTTGTATCCGGTTCACTTTGTTACTATTGTGATTTTTCATAACCACATTGTGCTTAAAAATGCATTCACTATAGTTGATCTTTCCTTAGCTTGGGTCAAGCAAAGTTGTAAATGTCCTAAGTGTAAGGGAGTTCACTCTAATACTCTTAAACATTGAGGACAATGTTTATCTTAAGTGTAGGGGGGTCTTCTATCGAAGTGACCTTACCTAGAACTTTGTCAATGACCTTCATGATAACTTAGAAATTAATTTTTCAAACATTTTTCAAATTTTTGATCTACTTTGGTCACCAAAAATATGCATTCATAATTTTTGCGTTAATCATTTTTCATTTGCATAACACATTTGCATTGTATATATTTCTTATTTTATTTTTCATCAAAAATATATAAAAAGAAAAAATATAATAAAGGACATAGTTTAACAAATTTAGACTTCTTTGACAGATTAGGCCCGCCATGGATACTTTGACTCAACCCTAGTTTGCTTATCCAAGCATTCTCTAGCTAGTATCCTTAACCATGTAGACCTTTATTGGTTTATTAGGCTAAGCATCCACTAGTCTCATTATTTGAGATTTTGAACTGTTGAGAACAAGAGATGATAGAGTTTGAAATAAGTGTAAAGGGATAGATAAACCTCATATTCATTAATTGTGGCTTTTATATCCCCTTTCGTAACCTTTACTTTCTTGTCAACGCATGTATATATGTTAATAAATAATCAAGAACGGTTTTAATTGATTTGTAGTCTCTTATGCATTTTTTACTAATCATTCGTGGTTGGTATAAGTACGTCTTAAGATTCTAAGTTAGAACGTTTTATGTATACTAGACTTATGTCATGCTTAATACTTAGAGGGTGTTTTTCCTTTTATTCTTTTCAACTTTCTTTGTGAGGAATAAAGAAAAATAAGAGCGACTTATGAAAAAAAATGAGTGGCTAGAAAAAAAAAGAGAAAAAGAAAAAGAAAAAAAAATTATACAAGACTCCCAAGAGGGGCAGTGAAGTGTTAATTATAGTAACTATTGAATTCCAATATTACCTTGACGGGTTGCGGGGATTTAATAGTTGCTCCAGTCTAATATTACCTTGACGGGTTGCGGGATTAAAGATCCAAGGTCTCAAAAAGGCGGCGGATATAAATTATTGCGTGAGTTTTATTTTTCTTTCCTTAGCGAGTGTGTAGCTACTTATTAATGCATGACATATGGATCTTACACATAAGGATAATGACTTATTACTCTTGAGTCGGACTTATATTAATTATGGGCAGTTTTTCGAGGAATGGATGAGAGGATTACTTAGGATTAAAACCGTGCTTCCTTATTTTGAGATTTTACATTTCTTGTATTTCACGCTTTAAATAATGACAAATTTTCTCCCAAGCAATTTGCTCAAATAATAACCGTTCTTAGAGGCACAATAAGTAAGGGTATGAGAGTAACACAATTAATCTATATGAATAAGTTGACGCACTTTCACTTGTGGATAACAATGATCTTGTTTTTAAGCTTGGTATGGGGAAAGTGAAACTTGAGGGTGATAAGTGTTCATGGTACCAAAAGCCCTAATCTAAGTCATTGATTTCTTTATGAGTTATTTCCATCACAACCATTTCAATAAAATCCAAAAATATATAAATAGAATTGTTTTCCTTTGCATTGTATTGTATAAAAATCAAAATCATGCATCATATAGTGTAGATTAGTGTAAAAGCATTTCATATTGGCCAAGGTGGGTTAATTATGAGAAAAGTGTAAATTGGTGCTTTAAAATATGACATTTCATGAGGTCATGGCAATGAACAAGTGTAGGAGATTTGATATGAGTGAAATCTCATATCAATAATATCACAAATCACCCTAAAACACAAAGCAAATACCTAACTTTTATACATAAAAGCAGTATTATGGGGTATGTTTTGTGTTTGTGCTTGTTTAGGTAACAAAGATACAAATTTGGAGCAAACAAGTGAAATCAAGCCTTAAAGATGAAGAAAAGACAAGAGAAGGATCAAAAGTGACAAGCCTTGCAAAGAAAAGGACCTATCTTGACAACATTCAAAAGACGAAGGACTAAAATGCAATTTTGAGAAAGTCAAGATCAAAGTCAAATCTGGTCAACATTCAAGTCAACAAGTCAAAGGATGATTTATGAACAAGAATGAAGTTTGAAGGACCAAATATGTCAAAGAAATGAAGCTTGAAACTCAATTTTACATTCTGCCAAAGTCAAGGGACTTAATTTGTCATTTCTCATACTATTTTGATACACAATCCGGATTCACACAAGGAAGCTAATGAGAAAGAAGAATGAGTGTAACATGGATTGCCACCTCATAGGACACCTCATCCACTACTGCCGCCATATTAAATATAACCAATCCAAACAGTGCAACACACTCAGCCTGTTTCAACCAATCATATTTTAGCAATTTAGATAATGATCCATGCCTTCTTTCTTCCTCCAATAAAACACTGCCACGTTGCACCTTCAAACTATCAAACGAACCCAGAACTGAGATCAAGCTACACTACATTTCAGAGAAAGATATCAACATCAAAGTTGCTCATTTTCAAGAGAGGAACACAACGGAAGCAACCAATTAGCCTGAAACTAACTCAATCAAAAACCCCCAATTGGAGCTTTTCAACGGCTATGAGCAATTGAGAGTTTCAGACTACGTTGCATGACCGGATTAGAAGCAACACGTCACCAAACTCCAACTAACAAGATCCCAACCTCTATATATACCCAGCTAGTCCTTCATTTGATGTATGTAGTTAGTGTGTGATTTTTCACACACTTGTAGAATTTCCTCTCAAATCACTTAGAATTCAGTTAGAACTACTCTTAAGTGACTAGCAATCACTTAAGAGTTAGTTAGTAGTTGTAACCGTCTTGTAACGACTTTAACTCCATTAATAAACAATTCAACCTTCACTTTCACTCATTCTCTTACCTGCATTATCATATTCCTAGTGTTATTGTGTTGTTCTTTTGATCATCCATGATCAATGGAACTTGATTGATGATTTGAAGACTTGTAGCTGGTTCAAAATTGATTTACAGTTCATTTCAGTCCATTTGAAGCAGTGTAGCAGGGGAGATGATTGTAGGAGATTATGGTGATGATATGATGGTGATTAGTGGTTGATTCATGATGGTTTAGTTGTCCTTAGAGAGCTCAACGCTCCTCTACTCCATCAGTGGTGGCCTATTGCTAAAAGGAACACAATTTTCTTGTTTAAATTCCCCCAAACAGTCTATGCATGCTTAATTTCTTGTGTAATTCTTAACTGTTGAACTGGAAGTGTGATTAGCTTAATTGTAGTGTGATATTGTTGATTTGATAGTTTGTTTATAGTTTAACAGCTTTTAATTCAATTTTACTTGATAAAATTTAGTGTTTCATCAGTCTTGGTTCATTGGCTATTCATTTTGTGGCTTAACCAGTAAACTAGTTGGATTTTGCTCTTAAACCAGTTCATTTCATACACTAAACAAGTCTAGATAAGTGCCTTAATCTGTCCTTCACTTGTGCTTAAAAAGCTTTTGAAAAAGTTCATATCAACTTTTGTAAGTGGTGTTTGGATTTAGATAATTGTGATGATCTAGATTGTAAAACTGGTTGTTTTAAGTTCAATTACATTCACAAAGTGATAACTGGTCATTTGGAAAGATTTTGTGGTCAAACTTGTTTTCAAATAGGCAATTGGTACTTGAAAAGGTTTGGGTCTGGTCTTGAAAAAGGATTTCAGTAAAACTAGTGAAGTTTGATTCCATGGCATTTGTTTCTTAGTAGTTCATATTAGCTGAAACCTGTTTCTACTTGTAGCTTAACATCCAAACTTTCAGTCTTTACAAGGAAATTCTATAGTATTAGCTTTTGAGTGATTTTTCAGCTTAATAATAAGCACTTAGACCAAATTGCATTCTCTGTGATAACTAGCTCACTGTTTTCTTAGTTCTCACAATCTACTTCATAAATCACTTGATTTTGTTTCACAAATCCACTTGCAAACATGTCCTGAGTAGCTTTTGTGATTTTCAGCTTTTTGATATTTTTGGTCAAACCTTGGTCAACATAAGCTGTTTTTGGCTTATTTAGGATTCCAGCTTATTTTCTTAACCTATTTCAAAACCAAAAGACATTCCAATCTTCTTTAGACTTGATTAATTAGTTTTAGCAAGAAAATCATAAAGTGGATATCTAAATTCATTTTTAGCTTATTGTGAGCTTATTGAAATAAGCTAGCCAGAGATTTAGAAGCTTTTAGACAAAATCCTTTTACAAGTCTAGTTAAATTTCAGTTTTAAGCATTTTAGAAAAAATTAGAACAATTTTGGTTGGGTTATAAGCTCATTCTAGATTATTCGAGCTCTCTTGCCCGTTTTTATGAAAAGTTACACTTTATTTGCATTTTAGTCCCTAGTTTTTCTAGATTTGTTAATCTATTGCTTAACTTCCAAGTTTTTAGGTTTTGTAATTGTTAGTCCGTGAATTTCTGTTTGTTACATATTTGGTTAGTTAGTTTGGGAAGTTGTTAGTTTGTTGCACTTGTTTGTTACAATTTTCATATTTGGTCCTTATAGTTTCTGATTTTGCATTTCTAATCTCTATATTTTTATTTTCATTACATTTCAAGTACTCTTACATTTTATGCATTAAATACTTGTACTTTGTGAATATTTTGTGGTAACTGCACTTTGTTTTACGGTTAAGTAGACGTGTTTGTTTGAATTAGACCTAGAATCCAAATAATCCTTTAACAACCAAAAACAATTTCAAACTTGATATTAGTAGGCCTTTAAATTTGTCTTGATTCGAGAAAAAACGAACTTGCGAATACTCAACATTAGTCCTCCATTTGAGACTTCCATAAAGCCATCTGTCGAGTAGATAAGGAAAAAGTAGATTCAACCATTTGAGTAACATGTGTGAAATATATATCTGCCAATTTCTTCATAAGTTTGGAGGCAACGATCTCACTTGGATTACTCAAAAGATCAATCTTCATTTCCTAATTAAAAGTACTCAACACGTCATCAAAGGCATGCCCATAGGTAACAATATCAGAATGTCGGAGCAACATATATTGCAAGTTAGCAGACTGAAGTCTGGACGCAAGAAATGCATAGTTCAAAACATCACCTTCAGAATAAACACCAAGCCCCTCAAATGCAAAGGGTAAAGTGGCAAGCCTCCACTGCCAATCACCAAATCCAGGTCCAGAAGCAGTAACAATACGCTCAAGAGAATAACGAAGAGCCACATCAAAAGAGCACCGAGCCCGCTCGAAGACACGGGGAGAACATGTACGCGTAGCAAAATATAGTTTGGATATACCCGCACAAGCACGAATGAGTAGCAACTCACACTGAGGATCATTAGTCTTAGCAACAACATCCATAAGCTCGACAGATTTGGCAACCCTCTTCATCACAAGTTGACTACTAAACTCAAAATCCACACTGGCAGGCCCACCTAGTAATTTAACACCATGCAAGGGTCGAGAAATATTAGGCGGGAAAACACCCACAAGTCTACTTCTTGGGTCTTCTTTTGGCCAAAAACCTCAAATTTATCAAAATTGAGATGCAAGCCACGATGAGGTCCATCCTCCATAATAAGCTCCAAAACCTTCCCCACAACCAAGGTAACTCCAATAATAGTGCCATCATCCAAATACCAAGCCTGGAGGGAAAGGCTAAAAGAGTCTCTAATCTTACATATCAACAGATGTAACACTAAGGCAAAAAGCAGAGGTCCAAGTGGATCACCTTGTTGCACACGTTGGCATGACAATAAGGTATGCTCCCCATAATACAGTCTAGTTGGGTTGGAATAACAAAATTCCACCCAACATGAAAGAGCAGGGGAACGAATGCGAACCTCCTGTAACATAACCTCACGATCGACCAAGTTGAAGGCATTTCTGAAGTCCACCAACAACATTGATAGACCTGCATCGTCTCCCCGGTCCTGAATCAACCGATTAACGACATGAAGAATGGCCTCCCCACCGCCCGATACCCCAACACCAAACTGTATGTCATTCATGTAACCATCCAATGAATGACCAATTATAACAACACAAACTTTTGAAACCAAACGCCTCCAAACAGTGCCCACAACAATGGGACGGATACCGTCCTTGGCTTGACCAATGATGTAAGAGGAGCACTAGAAATAAACTCTCCTAACATCTTGGGACATCTACCTTTAAGAAAGAGATTCATAACTTGAGCCATAGAAGCGACTAACTCATCGGAAATAGCCACTGCAGCACCACTCAAACAATCCAAAAGATGTTGGGCCCGCAAACCATCCCGTCCGCATGACGTACCACGAGGGAAACGCTTAATCATATCTAAAACCACAACAGCAGATGAAATGAGGTGATGATCAATAGGTGTGCATGGTAAGGAAGGAACATGTTGGAAATGATGCTTAAACTTTAAGTCTTCAAGAGTAGCATCATTATAAGGAGCGATACCAGACGAAGAAAGTACTCTAACTACAGCCATGTAATGGCTATCACAAATATTCCTCTTACATTGCTTGATATTTCGCTCACCCACATCTAGAATTTTCCTCATCAATATTAGACCATGAAGGGAGTCGAGAAACAAGCTGCGCTCCCACCCCTTTTTGGATACAAAAACCAAGTCTATTATTATTATTATTATTTATTTTAAATATAAACATCATTTTATTATAATAATAGGATTTACAATAAGTTAGCGGGAAGCCGAGATACTAACTGGGCCCTCACTCCTTTAGCTATAACAAAGTCAATCTTATTAAAGATATGTATAGCCGCACGCGCCCCAACATCTTGAGTTATAGAGAATTTTCGTATTCACTTAAGCAAAGCAACTGTATCCTCCTCTAATTCCCCTAAGGATGAGAGTGAAAAAGGAAGAAAACCTTATCCAATATCTGCACATTTAGCCTCATACTTGATACGTTTAAATTGTGCCGCACCGATCAGCACACTACTCGGGATAAACTCAGTCATCCCATTTTGTGTCAATGGAGAGGACCCAGTCAAATCTACACAAACATTATTATTATTATTATTTACAATACTTATAATTATTAAATAATGATATTATTATTATTATTATTATTATTAATTAGAGTATTGTTATAACAAAAAGTCATCCATTGCCACACGAAAATAAACTAATACATTGTTTTTGATATTTTCTTTACTTTCTCAAAATCTCATATTACAAATATTAAAACAAGAACAATTTTTTTTTAATTGATTATGGACTAACTGCATCACAAATTTATACACAAACTTAGTCGACATATAAAAAACCCAAAACCATTTCATAAAATCTTATAAAAATAAATCAACAAACCTTCATCACAAGCCCCAATTAATTCAAACAACCAAATGCTTATCATTAACCAAGACCCATCAAAACCAACCAAAAAATGCCATCAATATTTTACCACGTTGTTTCTTTTCTTGTATATAAATACACCACCGCTCGTAAACCATCGGAGTTATCATCGAGATGATTAGACCATCATTAGATCCAGCACCACTTGGGTGGTTGTTAGGTGATAGTGGTATTTATGTGATGGTTAAAGAAGTGGTGATAGATTTGGGTGTGTGTTAAGAAAAGATTTTATTGTCGTGAGATGAAATAATGATGTTTCTTAGTGTTTGAGTGTGTGATTTGGTGTGTGTGTTTGATCTTGTAAGTATATGTAAATATCAAAGATTAGATGAAACAAATGAAATGTGTGATCTAGTAGGTTTATAATTGTGAGGACAATGTGTTTATGTGTAATAACCATAATTATAATAATAGAAAATTTATAATAGTATTAATATTATAATGAAAAACAAAATCACCCTTCTAATTAACCGAAATGGACCAAAAGTGGAGAAAAAGTTTACTTTTTTGTCTAAATTAAAACCATTTGAATTTTTGGACTAAAGGTGAAAATCAGACCAAACTACGAGGACCAAAAAAGAAATTAAATACAAAATTAAACAAGCGCGCACATTCAATGCACATGAAAGGGTATTTTGACTAAACTTATTAAGTCATATAAATTGTTTTTAATCACTTAATTGATTAAGATTTTTGAAAATATAAAGTTATCTACATTAATTAATTTGTTAATTAAACACGACTTAATTAAAAAATAAACAAACGAGCACATTCAATGCACATGAAAGGGTATTTTGGACTAGACTAATTAGTTTATATTTGACCTTTTGTTTTCAATTCTCAAATTTTTCTATGAGATAAATAATAATTCAACACTCTAAATTAGTTTAGAAACCGTGTAAGGCGAGCAATATATGAACACTGAAAATAAAATATATAAAATTTGTCTCTATTATAACTAAGTTTTTGTCGATGTGTATATTTATCTCTCAAAACCATATGAAAGTTTAGTATTGTGATCCTTTAATAGGCATATTTGTTAGTGAATAAATAATCTGTGTTTAGCATCGATAGATCATTGTTATCACTTAAAACTTGTCACATCAAATTTTTTTCTAAGTGTTTGGTGTGTTCCTTGTGGTGTGAGCAAGTTTTAGATTTATAAATACGATTTATCGGATAAGCTAAGAACATACGACAAGTATGACCATTTCGTATAGCTAGATTATTGTGGTAAGCCGAGATTGTTCGCTAGTATTTGTGTGATCTATTATAGATATAAATTTTTATGTAACATTTATCGAGCATAAGTTTAAGCAAACCAAAACAAATAATATGATGATGATAAAGATGATTAACAAGCATCACTTGGTAAGACTAGTTTGAGAATCCGATTTGGTATGATTGTGATAACCATATAAATATGATTATGATAATTATCTGGTGATTTAATATATTGTTTTCAAAACATCAATCTTCGTCAAGACTTTTGATAAAGAAAACAAGCATTACGTTCAATCACTTAATTTAATACTTAATCCAATTCCAAATCATTTGATTTGCGGCTTGTTTCACTAAACTTGTTAACACTTATAATTATGTTTCTTGATAAATTAAACTCCTTAAGAAATGGTCAATACAAAAGATAGTCGATCATCGACAAATCAACTATGACTTGTTGCTAAAAAATTCTCTTTTCGTCCTATGAAATGATTAACAACAAATTAAGTTTGACAAACCAATTGTCACATAAAACACAGGTAGAAATGAATCTTAGGAAAATATTGAAATTGAATTACATATATCACAATCATAACAAAATCATCATACCACAAACATTATCACACCAAGTGTAAAATAAAACTAGCCACTCATACTAAACAAAGACACAAATTCAGAAATAAGGTCCAAGAAACTCATAATCAAGAGTCTTACAAAGTGAAATTATACTCCTAATGATTAGGGTAAATATCCCATAAAGTTTGATGAAGTAAACTTAACGTTTCGGGCTTCCAAAATGATTTTTCTTGCACTTCCTTGATCAAATTCGAATTTTGAGGTTTTGTACCAAAGGAGAGAGTATTTTATTTAGATGAGATCACTATGAGAAGATTATATTTGAAGGTGTATATGAACCATGACCCCATGGGTCATATTTATAAGTGAATTCAAGTCCTTGGTCTTTAATTCTTAGCTTGGAGCCATAGGAAAAGGCTTGGACCCAAAGGTGAAAGGATCTAGAATCCTCCAATAGAAGCTTTTTGTGTCTTCTAAAGATGCTTCAAGAAGAAGTTGGTTATTTAGCAAAATTGTGCATGTAGGCTCTGAAAGTTTATGGACTTATATTTAATAGTCGTGTGATAAGATCGAACTCGAGATTACGGGATTGCACTCAATACGTAAGGAGTTAATTATTTAATAAATATATATTGTATTTATTAATTTATTTAATAAATATATATTTATGTATATATTAAATTAAGCCGAGATATAACTTTATTGATCGTTAAATAATTAAGATTTAAGTATTAACGAGCGTTAAATAAATTTATAGTAAGTAAGTAAAATAGAAAGAAGGATGGAAGATTCCGGAACACCCCAAATGGGGTGTTAGCCGTCGGTTATAGAGGAAGGGGAAGGGGAGGGGAAAGAAAAACTTTCCTTTTATTTGTTTTGGGTTACAAGAATTAAGCCTATATAAACAACCCCTCACCTCATAATTCAAGACACACAAAAACTCTCCCCTCTTTCTCTATAGTTGCGATCGCAAGAAGTACCTACACAAGGGTTTTGTTTGGTTTTCTTGTTTGATCACTTTTACTTATAATATAGTCCTAGCCCCTCTCTAGGGTTGTTGGGTAGATTTTCTACAAGTGTTATAGCTCGTTTACACGTGCTAGAATCACGGTTACCTCGTTGTATTACGTGTGTACAATATCGTAATATATTCTTGCTTTAAACTATATCTTGGTTATATACGATATAAGCCTAAATTGATGATTCGTTCTTCGTCTTGTGGATTTGCTTTAGCGTAAAGGTATGTAACTCTAATTTGATTAATTATAATTATGTTAATTATGATCTTGTTAAATCACTTCCGCTATGTGTGCTTTGATCTCGTTTAGCGTTTTGTATAATTGTTATGATGTTAATAAACCTTCAGTGGCATCGAGAGCCGTTTTAACATGTTATAATTATCTAAAATCTAAAGTTTTTTAACTAATAATTATTTTGAGTTAAAACTACATGTTTTTTAGGTTTTTTTTAAAATTATGGTTTTGTTTTTTTTAATTAGGGTTTTGGCCGAATTTTTTATTAAAAAAAGAATTGTCCCTAAATTACATGTGGGATAATTTTAGATTAAATTGCATGATTAATTGTTATGTCATGTAAGGTTATGATCCGTAGAGATTTAATTGTTAAGAATTGTGAGAGGATCCATGATAACGTGCATGTTTTCATGAATTATAAAATTATATGTTTATACGATTTTATGAGCTACGTGATTATTTGATTCAATAAATCTTGAATTAGGGAAGACTTTTATATGAATATAAAAACCTAAATTTGATGATTATTAAATAAATCGTATGCATGTGGCTATTTGATTTATTTATTGCACATATAAATTGTTATCTATAACTTCTATTAAAATGGAGTTTTAGTTCACATCATGAATTTATACTTTAGCATACGTGTCATGTTTAGAAGGCATTTACATCTAATTTGCTGATGTCATAAATTAAATAGTAAAATTTTCCTAAAAATCAATTAATCCTATTTATTTTTCTTAGCAAAAATATACATATCTGATTTCACCTTTTCTTTCTCTTTCCCTGGTCCTTTCTCGAGGCTTTCACTTTTTCTTTCTCTTAATCCAAAAATTCAAAATTCAAAATCAAAATTTAAAATCAGGATGATAAAATAATTCTAAGCTTATAGATCCATGGAAGAAATATATCTTTTGTTATCTCTACCCAAATCAGTATATATCGAGCTACCCAAATCAGTATATATGATTTTGAGCATATAGGTACAATATCTAATACATGTTTTGTTTCTCCCTTCTTTCTGTTAGTTCACCTGGAGTTTCCATTAAAGCAAAGTTCTTTTTGTTAGATCTCCTAGAGTTGCCATAAGTTTTTTTTACAGGTTGCAAGCTTCGGAAGGCTATTACAAATCTTCGAGAGGCACTGATGGAATAAGTGTAAGATTTCTTTTGTTTTTTCTTACTTGATGTGTTTTTCTATCTGTTCCTTCTACCTTAACAAATTTACATGGTTTATATTTTTCAGGACAAGTTTTTTCAATACTCTCCACTGGATAATGGTTAGTGATTTCGGAGTTGTTGTGATATTTTATTAGAGCAGTGAAGCGCTGGAATATTGCCATATGGGTTTGACAAATCAAACCATGCCTAACTAGAGCATCATTACAGCAGGTATAATTCACCAACCTTTGCCATCATCTAAATAGATCCATTATACAATAGGTAACATATAAAGTAACAATATTCTTGAAAAACATATTCACCATTATTTGTCTAATCACTAATGATATATATAGTAATTTAGTTTTCATTTTCTGGTAAATGGTATATATTTGGTCAGTTATAGAGTTAAAAGTTAAACTTAGACTATAAAGTCAAACTAAGATGGGCTTTTGTAAAATGCCACATGAGATTGACACGCTAGCTATTCTATCAAATTGTTAGAATGCTCTTTACATATGAAACAAAAAAATCTTTAAAAATAAAAGATTTTTAGTTTTCGACGGTCTTTTAACGAGTTATTAACATATGTAAATAACCTATAGTCACCTTTGTTTATTATCGGTTGTAAGAGTGTTTTATTAAGCTTTAATATTTTTTAGCTATTGAGAGTGGACATATGTTTCTAAAGTGTGAGGGAAAAACAATTGGAACATCGTTCATTCAATGTAGCTTAACTACAAAATAATTCTGCAAATTATTCGTTCAATCGTATTCAAAGCCTATTTTTGTATATGTGACAAGGTAAACTTTAAAAAAAATAAACAGAATATGGATTTGCGGTGAGTTTTTGCTTGGTATTGCTAAGTGTCGGAACATTAATGCTTGGTAGTGTATAGATGACTTTGGTTATTTACTGCAGGTCAAAGCCTGGCCCGAGTGTGAAAAAGATATCCGGATAGGGGTTTAGAAAGCTGTTGAGATTGAAAAAAGGACATTATGGTCATACAAAAGAATACCCATTTTCGACGTTTTAGTGCAGACGCTAAGTTCATGGTAAGTTCACTTGTAGCTCAGACGCTAAGTTCATGGTAAATACTTATGAATTCTATTGTAAATATATGGTGTGTGAGGCTAATGTATGATCCATGACTCTGACTAAACAAAATAATGAAGTCACAAATGAACAAATACTAAGAAGATAAGCAGATTTTTGGTTAGCTAATGAAATCTTCAATTGAAAACTTTGTATGTATTTATGATGTCATTTTGATTTTTGGTTATAATTTTTCTAAAATTGTATTTGAACTGGTCTTTATCCAACAAAACATACACAAATCTGCTTTTTCCTTTTTGAAACTCTAACACTATCGACATTTAAAATTAAAACTGCTCTGGTTATGAAAATTCTTGGACTTCTAAAACACACTTTATCTTTCATCTCCATGTTTCAAATTTCACTTTTCAAATTTCAAATTTCAAATTTCAAATTTCAAATGCCCCTGAGTACTTATATGAAACGGAAGTTAATGCAAGCTCACGAGTTTCGGCTTCAATGCCCAACAGGTATTATTTTTCTCTATCTGTCCTGTTAGATTATCCTGCCTTTGTTATGTACATTCGTAAGTGTTACTGCAGTTGAATAGGCCATGAACAATGGTTTTTCGGTTCATTGCCGTTAGCATTCTCCTATTCAGATTTTTGTTGAAAAATGGACTCTTTTTCTACAGATAGCGCGTTTGATGAAAACAGTTGGTATCTTAAGTGAAAACAGTTGGTATCTTATGGCAGCAATCTTAAGCTAAATAACATTTGATTTAATATGATATTGAGATTTTTGTATTAGTTTTGACGTCGGTAGTTCTGAAACTAATTTTAATTGATTTTTGGAAGTGTTTTGCAGGACGGTCCTTGTCACCAAGAAGCAGTGATTGTCTGGATTATACCGCAGAATAACTTTTTTTACCAGCTTTAGTAGGTGTAAACTGAGCTAATTTGGTGGCACTTTTAAGTTATATACGAATGTGGTGGTATTTTAAGTGGGCGTGCAATTTTGAAGGTGATTAAAGATAAATTAGATTATATGTCTAATTCCAAAATAATGTCCTTATGCTATTTTTTTTTCTACCACAGGAAACAACATAAAAACCCCTTATTTAGCTCCAACATCCATTGAGGTATTTTATCTCTTTTTAACGTTTATTTTAGGCCTTAACACTCATTCTTAGTTAGTTAGTCTTGCAATTGGATATTTAGTTTTTATATGACCAAGTGCAACTTACTGTGACGTAAACATGTTAATATATCTTTCAGATAGGGTAATTAGCTGTTCAAAAAAAGAAAGGGTAATTAGAGTGGATTTTTTTTATGTTTTCTTTGTGTACAGTTTTTTTTTGAAATCTCAAAACTGATCTTTGAAAACTAAACCAACTTGAGAAAGGCAATGAATATGAAGTTTGCAAGTAAGAAAACTCGACTTTGGTTGAGAAAATATTTCTTTTAGACAAGATGGGAAGACTTACTAAACAAATATATTTTCATTTGAATCATTTTTATGTATTGTTGGTATTGGGCTTAGTATGTTTTAGCTTTTTCAACACCTATGGATGCATTAGCTTTTGCTTTATCAAATTTAGCTTCACCATTTTATCTTATGGTTACTTTTAGCATTCAGTAATGCTTTTTTAGGCAACTTTTTTAGAAGAGTTACTACACCTTGGTTGAATCTAGGGATCAAACCCCTCTGTATTATGTAGAAAAGACTAATTCTTACTATCTTCATGATCAAATTAAGTAACTTTGGTTCACTGGTAATGTCACTTTTTGGCTTTACTTTTCAACTCATGTCTACTTTAAAAATGGTTTATGAAACTATAGGATAAGTTAGTATTTTTGTTTGAGACAAAAAAATCATTTTTAACATTTAAAAACAACCCATACAGCCCTCTTTCTTTGTGCCAGATATTTTTGTTCTAATATCATAAGCAAAGTTTGTTAGAATCTTTATAAGATCATGTTTGAAGCAGATGATGCAATCGAAAGAAAAGAGGTCACGATTCATAAGCCTCTTAATTACTAAAGGCCTTTGACATCATTCTGAAGGTGACTTTATAGCAGCTGATGCAATATATATGTAAATGTCAGTCAAGAGGCAACTTTATTATTTTAGTGGTTTGGGTCCATGGATAAACTCGTAATCTTTTTTCTATAACTTTGCATTGTTTTAGATCATCTAACAATCTTATTTTGACTTTGATTGCTAATTTTTCTTAGTTTGGTTATTCTGTTATGACAAGATTTTATATTTATAGGCTACAGACTATTAGGTATGTTGTTTGTATAAGCATTTTATACTACCCCTCTTATAGTACCAAAAAGAGGTCTTATAACTCTAGATTTATTTCTTAGTGACACCAAAGTTGCAAATGTTTATACGTTGTCATGACATTGTTGGATTACTTTTTGTTGTTTCCATTTAGCAATAATTCGTCACTAATTGGTTATATACATTCACATCCATACTTTCCAATTAAACATGGTGTACTCGTCGTGAAAGAATAAAAAAATTGTTTGATCATCATGTTATGAAGAAAGAGCAATCAAATTAATCATGACGTTTTAAAAGACTATATCACGATAATCATAATTTTTCCTCTATTCCTCTTAAGAAGAATCAGCGAATCAACTTGATTTTGATGTTGTATATGTGTAGTTTTATGTATTTCGAATGAAAACAAGTTATGATAAAAAATTGTTAGTGTATATTTAAGTGTTAATGGAAACAAAATACAATTATACCGCCCGTGTAATACATGGGTTCTTAGCTAGTTATGTGTTTATGATTTAGGTTTTCTTACTTGTTTATATAAAAAATTGTTGAATTGTTGTAAACAAGGTTTTTTTTAAAAGAAATAATATGGACTAAATAATATTAAAATAAAGATTTGTTAGAGATCTAAATTACATAAGATTACGTTCATTGGTGAATTGCAATAATAATCTAACGGCCTACTCCTTTTTGACAAAATATAAAGTGGGTTTAATGCACCGCTGGTCATGTACCCGGTTAAGGAAGGAGGTGTTATGCCATTAGTCGCTGACCAAATTCCTGGCTCGCCTGTGCGTCAAATTGAAATTACCTACGATTATTAATTGAATTATACCTTAAGGGCGTTTTACCATAAATTCACATCCGAAACACAATGAATAAGGGTTTTGCTTTGTGCGTAGCCGAGTTCTAGGAAAAGTGCGTTGTGAATAGCTGTGGGTAAATTATTTAATTGGTTTAACCACTACCTCAACATAATTTATGTAGAAATTTAGTCTCGCGAAGAAGTTTACTAAATGTTTTATTAAACTTATGCTATGGAATTTGTTAACACAATGATTCCTAAAAACGTTTCTTGCATTTTTCGGTCTCGCTTTGTTTTGATTACGACAATATGTAAAAACAAGCATTTACGAAAACAACGAAAAACAAATTCTTGAGTTAAATTATTTTTCATTTCAACCATTATCACTTAAGGTATGTACAAACAAGTACTCATCCTATTAAAGTGATCAAGGATTTAATCTTTTCTTAAAACTCACTTTTTATTAAGTGTGAGAAGTTTTTATTAAACTTTATTTTTAAGAAAATGTTTTATTAAATTAATTATTTGAAAATTTAAAAATAGCATATTCTATCTTGGTTTGGAATATCCTTTTAAGATATTTTAATCACCAGATTTGAGCCACTAAAAGACAAAAAGGAGCGGAGTATACTCCGACGGCTCCTTAAGTGGCTATGCAGTTCCTTATCGATAAGGAACTGCAGGTAGCTATAAGGAACCGCGACCAGATATATCCGTGGGAGCCTTGTCTTATAAACAGTGGACCATTCTCAGATTTTCTCTTCACTTCTTTTGCACATATATTTCCAGATTCTTTCATACTTCTAAAATCACTCAAATCCTGGTCATTTGGTTGATTACTACTTGTTTAGAAGTGAATCTTTCTTCTACCATCTCTTCTTCTCCAAGTGCAAAGAGAAGAACACTTTCATCCTTGAAGTGTTGTGTCTACCTCAAAGATCTTTTGAAGATCAAATCTTATTTATTCATTGTTGTGTCATTGTTGTGAAGATCCAAGTAGTTGTGTCTATTCGGAAGTTGTGTATGTATTAAGGTTAATACTTGGTCCTTAAAGTATATAGGTGTAGATAGGTCCTAGCTAAGATTAGGGCTTGACTTTTAGCTTAGAGTAAGAAATTGGTTAAGAAACGTTGTGTACGGTTTCTCCAACTTAAGGAGCTTGTTGATTGTTGAACTCTCGAGTAAGGATTACTAGAGGAGTGGAGTAGGAACGAGGAGTGAGCTTCGTTGCCGAACCACTATAAATCCTTGGTATTTGGTTTGATCTTTCTTTTCCTTATCTCTTTACATTCATTATTCTTTATTAGCATATACTTGTGATTATTAGTTTAGTTGCACTATATTGTGCATAAAAAGATTTCACATAATCACTCAAGTCTAAGTTTTTGAAAAGGATTTTTGAAAACCGTCTTTTGACAAGTAACATTTAAGAAACTATTCACCCCCCCTTCCAGTTTCTACAATTGGTATCAGAGAGTGGTTGCTCAAGCCTTTTTAAAATATATTGTTTTTTAAAACTTGAATCGATCTATGGATTCCAACAAGTACCTAGAAGGGCAATCTATACAAAGACCACCACTTTTTGAAACCGATAGTTTTATTTATTGGAAAAATAGATTTGAGACTTATGTGAAATCAAAAGATTTAGATCTTTGACATGTTATTACGCATGGTGATTTTTTGCCTTATCAAAACAATGAAGTTTCTAAAAGCAAATAGATTGTCACTTTTGACAAAGCTAATGATGACACTAAAAGGAAACTTGCTAAAAATAATGAGGCTAAAATGATGATTTATAATGCTTTACCAAGAAAGAGTACAAAAGGATTTTTATGTGTGAAACCGCTAAAGATATTTGGAACACTCTTTTAGTAACCCACCAAGGTAATAGCCAAGTCAAAGAAAGTAAAATCGATCTTCTTGTTCAACAATATGAACAATTTGTTATCTTAGAAGATGAAACTATTGATAGTGCATTTGCTAGATTTAACAATATTATTACTAGTCTAAAAGCACTTGATGAAGGTTTTTCTAGCAAGAACAATGTTAGGAAGTTTCTTAGGGCGTTGCATCCAAAGTGGAGATCCAAAGTCACGATGATTGAAGAATCAAAGGACCTCACCACATTATCACTTGATGAACTCATTGGCATCTTGAAAGTTCATGATATGATAATTTTGAAGCACTCCGAAATGGTGAAAACCAAGAGTGAAAGAAAGTCTCTAGCACTTAAGGCCAAGAAGGCGCAAAGTGACTATGAAAGCTACTTGGATAGTGATGATGAGGAATATGCTATGGCAGTTAGAGACTTCAAGAAGTTCTTCAAGAGATGAGGTCAATACGTGAGGCAACCAAGCAACGACAAGAAACCCTTATCCAAAAACCGATTTACCAAGGATGATAAAGGTGATAGGAAATGCTTTAGATGTGGTGATCTGAACCATTTCATCGGTGATTGTCCTAAGCATTCACGCGACAAGAACCACACGGCATTCGTTGGAGGTTCATGGAGCGATAGCGGTGAAGATGTTGATGACAACCCCAAAGATGAGAAATGTCTTATGGCTCACACTTCTAAAGAGATATGCTTGGGAATCGATTTAGAGCCCGACGAGTGGATTAAGGATAGTGGATGTTCTAAACACATGACGGGTAATCGAAGTTTGTTCTCGCACTACAAAGCATATGGTGGAGGTAACGGTACATTCGCTAGTAATCGACGTGGCAATGTCATTGGCAAAGGTACAGTTTCTCTTGACTCTATGATCATTGAAAATGTAGAGCACATAGATAACTTAGGTTTTAACCTTCTAAGTATATGTCAAATTTGTGATAATAAGTGTAAGGTCATCTTTTCGGAATATGACAGTGAAATCGTAAAATATGGAAAGGTCAATGGAAAAGGTGTTAGAAAGCACGGGCTTTATGTCATGAAGGTCAATAGGAAGTCAAAGGACAACTTATGTCTAGCGACTTTAGATGATAGTTCTACTCTTTGGCAAAGGAGATTAGGTCACGCTAATATGCGTTTAATTCAATCTTTAGTCTCTAAGGAGTTGGTAAGACATCTCCCCAAGATGAAGTTTGATAGTCACTTTTGTGATGCTTGCAAAGTTGGGAAGCAAGTTCACTCAAGTCACATAGCCAAGAATTTGGTTTCGACCTCTCGGTGCTTAGAGCTCCTACATATGGATCTCTTTGGACCTTCCGCCATACGGAGTTATGGAGGTAACCTTTATACCCTAGTCATAGTTGACGACTATTCTAGATTCACTTGGACTAGATTTTTGGCGTCTAAGAATGAGGCTTTCGATCACTTCGAAATCTTTAGTCGAAGAATCCAAAATCAACTAGGATGTTCAATTGTCTCTACTAGGATGGATCATGGGGGAATTTGATAATGAAGTGAAATTTGGTACCTATTGTGAAGCTCATGGTATTTCCCATAACTTCTCAGCTCCTCGCACTCCACAATCAAATGGGGTAGTTTAAAGGAAGAATAGGACCATCCAAGAGATGAGTAGGACGATGTTAAACGAGCAATCTTTGCCTCAAAAAATTTGGTGCAATGCCGTGGACACATCGACCTATATTCTTAACCGAATTCTTATTCGACCTTTCCTAGGAATGACCCCCTATGAGATTCTTAAAGGTAAGAAGTCCTCATTGGAATACTTTAGGGTGTTTGGAAGCAAGTGCTTCATTCTCAACACCAAAGATTACCTTACTAAGTTCGACCCAAAGTCGTACGAAGGTATCTTTTTAGGTTATTTCCAAACTAGCAAAACCTACATAGTCCTCAATAGAACCTCGGGTGTAACTGAAGAATCACTTAACGTGACATTTGATGAAACCCCTCCTTCATCTAAGACGCCACCTTTGGTAGATGATGACTTAGATGAAATAGACATAGTTAAAGCCAAAGATGTTAGAAACATAGGAGTTGAAGACCTTAATGTTGAAAACAGAGTAAGCATTAAGGAGTCAAAGGATCATGCTCTCGACAACGTCATAGGCGAATTAAATCAAAGGACCCTAAGATCTCAAGTCCAAAATCAAAGTAACTTCTTTTGTTTCGTCTCCTTGATTGAACCTAAGAATGTTAAAGAAGCTTTGATGGATGAGAGTTGGGTCATCGCTATGCAAGAAGAATTGAATCAATTCATTGCTAATGACGTTTGGGAACTTGTTCCTCCACCTAGAAGTTCTACCATTATGGGAACCAAATGGGTATATAGGAATAAGTTAGACGAGAATGGTGTTGTGTCTCGTAACAAGGCTATACTTGTAGCTGAAGGCTATAATCAACAAGAAGGTATTGATTACGACGAGACATACGCGCACCCGTAGCAAGATTAGAATCCATTAGAATCCTTTTAGCCTACGCTTGTGCCTTAGACTTTAAGCTTCAACAAATGGATGTAAAGAGTGCGTTTCTTAACGTTTTGATCAATGAGGAGGTATATGCGGACCAACCTCCTGGCTTAATTGATTTTGAGAAACCGGATCATGTTTACAAGCTTAAGAAAGCTCTTTATGGTCTTAAACAAGCACCCAAAGCTTGGTATGATAGACTTAAAGCCTTTCTTATAAAACATGTGTATACCATGGTCTTAAACAATACACTCTTTACAAAGAAGAAAGGTTCTCACCTCATTATCGTACAAATATATGTTGATGACATTATATTTGATTCAACTTGTCAATCCTTGTGTGATTCCTTTGCCATAATCATGCATGACGAGTTTGAAATGAGTATGATGGGAGAAATTAACTTCTTTTTAGGACTCCAAATTAAACAAATGGACGGTAGTATTTTCTTTAACCAATCCAAGTATGTTAAAGAAATTCTAAAGAAATTTTGATTAGAAGACTCTAGACTAATGAAGACCCCTATGGCCTCAGATACTAAACTCACCGTAGATGATGATTGTGAGTCGGTAGACAACACCAAATATAGAGGTATGATTGGTAGTTTGTTGTACCTAACGGCAAGTCGACCGGATATCATGTTTAGTGTTTGCCTCTGTGCTCGCTTCCAAGAGGCTCCTAAAACCTCTCACCTTGAAGCGGTTAAGAGTATCTTCCGATACATTAAGGGCACTATACATTTAGGATTATGGTAAAATACGTCTCTTGTTTAGGAAAACAAAAGAGCGTATATGAGCGGTAAGTATTAAACAAATGATTTAGGAAAATCAAGTGCTAATGACCCAAATAAGTTTGTTTCCCAAGGAGGTATATGTGTGTGAATAATTCGTAATGATTTTGGATTAATATTGAGAAAGAAAAGATAAGAAAAGAGAATGACGGTTTCGTTAAACTTATACTACGACGAGAAAACGAAAAAACCCGTAAAAAGTGACAAAATAAAAATTAATTCTAAAAACTCTCAAAAATTACCAAAAATAGCTTAAAATAAACTAAGAGTTTACAAATGATCAACTTTTTCAAATATTTTAATTAATTAAATATTAATTTTTAAATGCTAATTAAAGCCCTAAAAATCCAAATAATTAATAAAAAGCCCAAATAAAGATTTTTCACTTTGTAACACTCTAAAATGACTAAATAAGACTAAAAACTAATTTTTATGAAATTTTAAACTAAAGAAAACTATTTTTAAATGATTAAAAACTATTAAAATATTAAAATAATTCTAAAAATTAATAAAATGATGAGAGAATTAATCTAAGACTTTTAAAAATCCTAACTTAATGTATTTGACCTAGGAAAAATGTAAAAGTTGCAAAAATATTAAAAATTAATTTTAATAATAAAATAATATTAAAATAATATTAAAAATCCAAAAATTATAAAAATTTCTAAAAACTAACAAACTAATTTATTTTAACCTAAATAAACAGAAAATGAAAGTGAAATTACCAAAATACCCCTAATGGGCCCCCAAATGGGCCAAAATAAAAAGCAGACCAAGTTATTTGGCTTTTTGTCCCAATAAGATCAACCTTAACCAAATAAGCTGAAAATCACCAGTCTAGCTTAAAATTTAATTCTATACATAAAAGTCCGAAGGCCCAAAAGCTGAATGTGAGCTTTTCACAACTTAAATGTACAACAACTTATTCTTAATGGGCTTTTTGGCCCATTAAGCTATAAGCCAATGCCATAAGCTCTAATTTGACACACAACCTTTTTTTGAAATGCCTAAGAGATCTGTGAAAAGAAATTTTGAAAAAGCACAACAAATAAGCCAGAAATAAGCAAAGTACAAATCCACTAAAAGACAAAATAGTCGACTTAGAGTTTAGACCACCTCAGACCTTGATTCAACTTGAAAAAGACTCTAAATGACTTAAATAAGCCAAATCAATCAAGAAAAGTTCAATAAGCAAAGCAAAATAAGCTGAATGAATCAATAAACACTTATGTAAAAGTCAAACTAATTGGATTTCTAGTCAAACCTTAAAGTTAACCACCCAAATGCTCCAGAATAAACAATTGGGTCAAATGATGAACACCTATTACCAATTTGAAGTTGTTGCACGTTTAAATAAGCTAGAACATCTTATTGATAAGCTCTTTGCAAATTAACACTAGCAGTGGTAACAAGCAGTGGGAAAGGAGTTCCCACTGCTGATGAACATGTAACTTTAAGCTTGATTTCAAGCTTTGTTTATGGATGATTTTTGGAAACAAAGGCACCCCAATAAGCTTTGGCTTAGTGGGAGTCAACAACAACACAATAATCACAAATCCAATCACAAGAAGGCACTCAACTAAGCAAATCAAATAGCATGCATACAAGAACATTTGCTGATATAGTTGACCAAAAGATGAAATTCAATAAGCTCTAAAATTCTCAATAAGCCACCAAACTTTGCAACCAGATAATAGAGAGCTAAAAAACCATCAAAACTACTAGCATACCAAAATTCAGACTTCAAATCATTGAAACAAGCACACAAATTAATCTGATGTGTTTGACTGGATTTGTGTTCAAAATTCTAGCTACCTACGTTTTTTAGTTCTAGCTTGTTTAAGACCAAACCAACACCTAAAATACCTTCTAACACAACAAAAAAACAACTAAAAACCAAAAGGAACAAAGCTCTAAGGCCCTAAGGCCTTTGAACCAGCAGACACAAACACCCCGTTATCAAACCTTTTTCACTCAAATCTGATTTTAAGACCTACAATCAACAAGATCTAGGTGATATATGCTCTAATATACCCTATGTGACAGATTAGAACCAAATAAACAACAATCAAACCATCAAATCCACAAATCACATAATCATCAAATATTTGACAGAAAATGAAAATGGATTTGAAAATCAAACCTCAAAGATGTACAATCCGCACCTTGGGATGTTTAGAGCTTATGTGGTAGCAAGAACAACCACAAGCTTCCTTTGTACCTGCTAAGATCAACAAACACAAGATCAAAGTAAAACAACCACATATTTTTGAAAACAAGGATTTTAAATCATAAAACCTTTCTCAAAAACTCAACAACAGATAAATGGAACTCAAATTCAACTAAGAAGGATACCAACTTTATAAACAAAAAAGGAATTACAAGACTTTTTAAGAAAATACCAACTTTTTATTTAATAAAAGGAATTACAAAATTCTTAGCCAAAATCTAGAACAAAGGGCTACTCATAGGTTGAGGCTCCTTTTTTAGAGTACAATAGACGATTCTAGAATGGAAAAATACATGAAAACCCTAGCTATGAAATCTCAGTTTTGCCCTTGAGTCTTCTAGACGCGTTTGATGTTGTGAGCTGTCCAAATGAATCCTAGACGTTCATTTATCCTTTGGGGCCAAGTAATGATTGTAAATCATTGATCTTTCCACATGGTTTTGCTTGGAGAGGAAGTTGGCATTTCATTGGCTAACGGGTTAAATCGTGGGGGCCATAGGGTAGTGGGATTGGTGATGTTAAGGTGTGGAATGATTTGGTTTGAGGTGAATCATACGTGGGTCAGGGTAATTGAAAATTACCCTTTGTTTTAAGCTCAAATGTTACTGGGTTCATAAAGCTAAACAGTAACTCGTTTGATCCGAATTTTGGGGAAAAGTAAGTGTTTGGCGCGTGTTTATGTTTTTAAACTTTGGAAATGGCAGAAGTGGCCCTTGTGTTTTGGTAAAATGTGTAAAATAAGAATTTCAGCCCAACAAACGAATTCCCTTTGTATTTAAACTTCTTTATTTCACACTTTTGCCCCAAAACTTTTTTGTAAAGGTTTTAAGGGTTTGTTTTGCCAATTTTGGATAGTTCAAGGACTGATCTTGGACATTTCTCATCTTTGAAGGTCTTCATTGGATCTTTGACTTCATGAGGGACCATTGTTGACAATTTAGAATTGTTGAGTGACTAAACTTGCCAAATCTTCAAAGTTGAAGGACCTTTTTGTAAATATGACAAACTTAAGGGACCAAACTTGTAATTATGAATATACAAGGGTATTAAGTGTCATTTCTTCATAGCTTAAGGATCATTCTTGTACATCTTCAAGTCTTCAAGGGTTATTCTTTGAGAAATCCATAACTTGGGCCTGGTTCATTGTGCGGCTTCGTTTCTCGTGTTCGTTTTTTCTTGTTTCTTGTGATATTTTGTCTTTTTCACGATATCCATATCTAAAATACACAAGTAAACAAACACAAGCATATATATGGTAATTATGACATTTTATGTATTTAAAGCCCGAAAAGAACGATGAGATCATGTATAAATGCCATCTCATCACTCCCCATACTAAACCATTACCGTGCCCTCACACAATGCTAGAATAAAGTATCTAAGCATCGCCAAAATTCAATTTTATTACCCTTTATTGAAAAGTAAAACTTGCAACAATACTACGAAGATATGTAAAAGACATAATGTATGATTTTCATCACGAAAGTGACTTTTAGGGTCAATGAATAGAAACAAGTGAATGTCTCATAGAGTAAAGTTCGTCATCCTTGATTGTCATACATTCCATGCTAAGTGCAAAAGCGAGATCATTGTTGGTACAAGTCACAATGCTAACACTACTCATACGTCCAAATTGTGTAATACTTTTTCTCCCCGCAATCCTAGTTATTATGAAGAGAAAAGGGTTTCTAGAATTTTTTTTAACTATTTGTCATGGATCACAAGTGATTCATATTGACTTATTTGAGTATTTATTAGTTTGAAAATAAAGTAGCACGATTTAATCGATAGTTAGCTAAAGGACAAAATCTTTTAAAATGGCTTCTCGTGTATCTCCTTAAGTTCATATCTTGGCATAACTCGTTTCACGATTTGAGACTTTTCTCGGACCGATATTTGGCATGTACTTCATACTTCGAATCTTCGGAAGACGTTCTTGAAATTATGGTCTTCTCTTCATATTTTGGAATTTCTTCACTTGACGTTTTTGAGAGATTCTTCATACTTGGACCACGACTTCATCATTTGTCTTTAATCTTTATTTTGCATTTTGATATACAACGATCCGCCTCCTTTTAGGACTTGGATATATTTATCCTCATACCTTGTAAGGGTCTTTTTGGATAGACTTTCTCCATGATCTTTAGGGGAGTAATTGCTTTTCGTCGTGTGTCTCGATCCTTCATATTGATTTTGGAATAATGATACTTCACATCATCTTGGATATTTTAGCAACAAAATGGATCTCCTCATGCCTTGTTAGGTCCTTTTTGGATCTTCACCAATCTTCGCGTCCCACTTCAATAAGTTATGTCTTGGCTATGAACTCTATTCAACCCCGAGCAAATTTTAAACGATCTTGTGCTAGAAGCTAAGTAACCTTTCAAATCGTACGACCTTACTTATTGCAATTATTTTATTCCTAATGCATTGATCTTATGGGAGAAAAAGCCATAATTAAAAACATATGAGTTTTTGAAAGAACATTTTCATGTTCTACGTTTAGCATGATCACTTGTCTAACTCTATCACTTCTCGTTCTTCAGTATTTAAAAACCTCTAATTAAAGAGACTCGTGAATACTTAGCCATGCAAGTCAAAATTAAGCCAAATTTGGATTAGCTTTCATTAAGTCTATATCAAATCGAAGTTTTGGGTTTTCAAGTCACCTATAGGATCTTGCACTTTCTTGGACTTTTTCAAGTTTAGATAATGCATTTTAAAGTTCCCTTGATAAGTGACTTTCTAGGATCAATTATAGGAACTTGTGAAAAGTTCTTGTTCTTAACCCGAATGAGCTAAGACTTTCGCGTTTTAAAGTTCCCTATATAAAAGTCTAGCAAAACTTGATTCAAGCGGGTTAAGGAATGTAAAGGGCTCCAAATGCCCATCAAGTCAAAAATTAACTCTTATTCTACCCAACGGAAAATATACATTCGTGTCTTAAAAACACTTATGAAAACTAAGAAATTTTTTACAATTAGGTCATTTTTAGCCTTATTTGCAACACAAAACAAAACGTTGAAAGTTGGAAAACGTGAGGGCGTAGCAAGGCAAGTATCTATTCACCCCCATACTAAAATTAAACATTATCCTCAGTGTTTCAAGTCTAAAGGTGGAGCACCCCCATACTAGAGACGAAGAGTGAATGCTTAGGATCTAGCATGGAAAGGGTGATCAACAATATATCTAAAGCCGTTTATGAATTATACTAAAAGATAATTGTTAGAACAATAAAGGATATATCATGGATTCGTGAAAAACTCTTCAAGCAAACGACCGAGGCTCACGTAAACGAACACGAGAGTCTTCAATCGTGGCGATGATGATGATCTAGATAACACATTCACAAACAACCACGAGACAACGAGTTGAAAGGGCACAAATCCCCTCTCATTAAGTACATTAGAAAGCAATAATATTTACAATGGATAAGCATGAGATCTCCCCCACTAGACACCTCGTTTTTTATTACCGAGTCATGAGCTCGACTCGATCCCCTCAATGCTAATTATCATTGGGGAAGGTGACTTGGTCGAGGTCTTCCAACGAAGGGACTTCCCCACCGAAGTAGTGCTTAAGCCTATGTCCATTCACCTTGAAATTAGGACCATCATTTTGAGCTAGCTCGATGGTCCCATAAGGAAACACTTGTGCTATGGTGAAAGGACCCGACCAACGAGATTTCAATTTCCCGGAAAATATCTTCAAACGAGAGTTAAAAAGTAACACTTGATCACCAACGTTAAAAACCCGATTTTTAATCTTTGAATCAAGAAACTTTTTAGTATTTTCTTTAAAAATCAATGAATTTTCATAAGCATTGTCTCTTAATTCATCCAATTCATTAAGTTGTATTTTCTGGTGATCTCCCGCGGTCTTCAAGTCATAATTTGCATGCTTAAGGGCCCAATATGCCTTATGCTCTAATTCAATGGGCAAATGACAATTCTTTCCATAAACCAACTTATAAGGAGTACAACCGATAGGTGTCTTATAAGCGGTCCAAAAGGCCCATAAAGCGTCATCGAGTTTGTCGTATGAAGCACGGTTTTCTCCAATCGACCTTTCCAAAATCCTCTTCAAAGTTCGGTTTGAAACCTCGACTTGCCCACTCGTTTGCGGGTGATAAGCCGTAGAAAGACGATGTGTAACTCCATATTTCTTTAAAACCTTTTCCAATTGGTGATAAAATCTCATATCAATTAATCAACAAATCACCCTAAAACACATAGAAAATACCTAAGTTTTATGCTATAAATCAATATTATGTGGTATGTTTTGTGTTTGTGCTTTAACAGGTAACAAGGATACAAATTCAAGCAAACAAGAGGAAATCAAGCTCATTTATGATGAAAAGACAAGACAAGGATCAAAGATGACAAGCCATTTGAAGAAAAGGACCTATCTTGACAATATTCAAAAGTTGAGGGACTTAAATGCAATTTTGGAAAAAAGTCAAGATTAAAGTCAAACATGGTCAACCTTCAAGTCAACCAAGTCAAGGGACTTAAATAAACAAGATTTCAAGTCAAAGGACTTAATTTGCCAAAGAATGAAGAAAGGAGCTCAATTGTATAATCTGCCAAAGTTCAAGGAGTGAAAGTGACAAAGTTATATCAAATTTGTGCTTAATCCGAGTGAACACCACTTCCACCAATCAGAATGCAAGGAAAATGGGTTATGGATTGCCACATAACATGCCAGCTCACCTTTTCATTTATTAAACGAATCTAGCACAGTGGGCACACTAACTTTCCTTTTGACTAATCACATTGCAACAGCCAATAATACAATTATCCAAAAACGGATAACAACCCGTGTGTTCAACTATTGCCCAATCAGATAACGACACGTGTCATCTCCAAAGCTAAATGTGCCCAGAATCAACAAGGAGCGACACTGCATTTCAGGACAAACTTTCTACATGAAAAAGACTCCAAATAGGAAGACGAATTCAACTATACAACTCAATTAGAATGAGAATCAACAAAATCAAAAAGCCCTTTTGTGTTCTGGAAGACGGATTTGCAATTGCCCAACTCATGACACCTGGCACTCTCTCATTGGTTGAGACACGTCATCCACTCCAACAACTTATCATCCAAGCTCTATAAATAGGAGATAGGACCCTCATTTGTAACTGTGTAGTTAAAGTGTGAAAAATACACACTTTTAGTTTTTCTCCCAAATATGTTTCTACTTTCAGTTAGTTAACAACTCTTAAGTGTTTGACACACACTTAAGAGCTTGTTAGTTAGTCAGTTAGCCTTTTGTAACAAACTTTCCCACCTTAATCAATAAAACACAAAATTCAGTTCTTATCTTCATCTACTTTACTCAATTCTTCATTCCTGTTGATGCAGTGTGATTTCATTGATCATAACTGATCAATGAAGTGTGTTTGAGTTGTTTTGGAGGTGAATAGGGTGTTGATTATAGTTGAATTGGTTTGAAGGAAGTAGTTATAGAGAGTTCAACACTCCTCTACTCCATCAAAGGAGGCTTCTTGGTAAAAGGTCTAAAAATCCTGTTTTTGGTTCCCCTGTGCATGCTACATTCCTAGATTAGCTATTACTTGATGAACTAATAATGTGTTTAGTTTGATTCTAGTGTAATTGTGATAGCTTGATAGTATTTTAGTGTTATTGTAGCTTTGATCTTAGTCTACTTGTTTTCAGTTTTGGATTTCATCAGTAATAAGTCATTGAGTGCATTTTGTGAGTAAGTATGTTTGCAAGCTTATTTTCAGTCCTATTACATCTCATTTCACATAATAAAAAAGTTTTTACTAGAATCCACATTTGTCTTACACTTGTGCTCAGATTTCATTTGCAAAAGTTCATAGCAGCTTTTTAAAGCAGTGTTTGGAATTAATGGTTTATGGTGGTTAGAGTTTGCTTACTGGTAGATTTGTACTCATTTACATCTAGTAGACTTGTGTAATCACTCTTGGTTCATTTTGTAGTCAAAAACTTAGTCAAAAAGGCAATTGTTTGTAAAAAGTATGGATCAAGTATTTTGAGTATGTTCATCAGTCAAACTAGTGAATTTCAATCCACTAGCATTTCTTTGTTAGTAGATCATATTGCTTGAAACCAGTTTCTACTTGTAGTATAACATCCAAGGTTTAAGTCTGTTAAAGGAAATTATACAGTTTCAAGTTTTCAGTGTGAAATCAGCTTTTTAATAAGCACAAGAGCTAATGCAAGTTTCTGTGATATAAGCCTAACTGATTTCTCATATCTCAAGTTCTACTTCACAAACTAGCCAAATTTATTTCACAAATCTTGTTTCCAACATGTCTTGAGTAGGTTTTGAAATTTTCAGCTTTTTGAAAAAGTTGGTCAACGTTTGGTCAAATAAGCTCTTTTCAGCTTAATTTCAGATTCTAGCTTAATCAATGGACCATTTTCAATTTGGAAACACATTCCAGTCTTTTTGTCAGCTTATTAATCAGTTTGTTCATAAAAATCAAGTTGTGGAAGTCTGGATTTTTAGTTTGCTTAATCTTAGCTTATTAGAATAAGCTACTTTGTGATTCTTGAGCTTTTAAGCTGATTCCTTGGACAAGTCTAGCTATTTTTCCATTTTAAGCACTTTGAACAAACCAAAACTTATTTGGTTCAGAAATAAGCTCATACCAGCTTATTGAAAGTTGTTAACCCGTTTTTGTTTAATAGTTCCCATTAATTGCACTTTGGTCCTTTCACTTGATAACTGATTGCATTCATGGCTAATTTTACTTGTTTTTAGGGTCTGCATAATAATAGTCCTTGTAGTTTCTGTTTTTGGCAAAAGTGGTTAACAAGTTTGTTAAAGTGGTTAAAAGTAGTTACTATTTTGTTATAATTTTACACTTTTGGTCCTTTAAGTTTCTGAATTTTACATCTTAGCCCTTGTACTTTCATTTAGCCTACATTTTGAGTACTTTTGCTTTTATGCATTTACATTTTGAGCTTTGTGAATAGTACTTGGTATTTGCAAAGTGTTTTACGGATACGTAGCTTACTATTTTCTATTTTTTACGTGTTGATTGAACTAGACATAGACTTCCAAATACCCTAACAACCAAGAACATTTAAAGACTTGAAATTTTTAGGACTTTCAATTTGTCAAGAATCGAGAAAAAACGAACTTCAAAATACTCAATTTCAACTGGCGCCGCTGCCGGTTCATGACATTACGAGAGACTATTGATTGACGGTTTTCATTGGCTTTTGGGATCCGTTCACCCCGTGAACGTAATTTTTACGTATCATAAATAAAAAACATAAAAATATAAAAATTAAAAAATAACAAAAACAATTATTTTCCTAAAGAACTGACCAAAAAAATTTAAAAAATTCAAAAAGCAACCTTTTTCCTAAGAGATTGCAACCAAAATTATATATTATTGGATTTCATCGGTTTTTACATACATAGAGTATTTTCTTAAAAAAAACCTAATAAATACAAACATATTTTTGATATATTATTATATGTAGATACGTATACGTATACGAACACTCAATACACATACTTCCATAAGTATTGCTTTTGCAATACACCGTGTTCGGGAGCGTTCTAGTCCTTGACACGTGTATCGATCAAATTTAATTAAGCAAGAATAGATAAATACTTCCAATAGGCAAGAATTCGAAGAATACAAACTACAAAGTGAATAGAAAGGCGACGTGCTATAAAATGCCGTCTAAGGGTTAATAGGTACTTAAGTGCTTCGCGCCACCTAACCCCCCGTTCACTAGTGTGTATTCTAAGAAGGAAGGCTTGATTGGGGGTCTTGCACCCAAGTAGTACTTACGTATATTATACTTTCTTGTGGATATTTCATATTGAATCTCGAAGAGGATAATCCCTTCTTCTTCAAAGTCGAACGAGAGATTCTATGTTACTCCTTGTTTTGAGTTGCATGCTCACCCGCGGGCGTGCACAAATACCATTTAGTGTACAACCCCTTCCTCCGAAAAGGAAGAAAAAGAGAAAGAGTAAAAACAACACCGTCCATCAAGCCGATCCCGAGAATCGTGCTTTGATCATTACACAAGAAGCCATAGCCGCCGTTGACACTCGACCTTTGATGGAGCACTTGCAATCCAATGTGCAAGGATATGCCGATGCTATTGTGATACCCGAGATTCCCGTAAATACCTTTGAGCTTAAGACATCTATGATTAGCTTGGTTTCAAACACACCATTTTTGGGGAGACCTAGTGATAATCCACACGATCATATTAAGAAGTTTCTATCTCTTTGCAACACCATTAAGTAAAATGGAGTTCCCCATGATGCGATTAAGTTAATCTTGATCCAATTTTCACTAGAGGGCAATGCTAAGTATTGGCTTGATACACAACCACTTAAGAGCATTACTACTTGGGATGATTTCACTAAGAAGTTTTTGAACAAGTTCTTTCCCCCATCTAAGACCACGGTTTTGAGGAACCTAATTATTGGATTTCAACAAAAACCTAGCCAAACCTTTAGTGATGCATGGGAGGAGTTCAAGGAGTTATTGAGGAAATGCCCAAATCATGGATTGAATGAGGTTCACCAAATCAAAACTTTCTATAATGGATTAAGACCACACCACCAAGATTCACTCAACTCTTTCGCGGGTGGAAATATTCTTTCTAAATCCATTCAAGAAGCATGGGACATTATTGAAACCAAATCAATGGTGCAAACTAACACATAATTTGACGAGAGAGTCCATGTGGTGCAATAGAGTGTTACCCCACAAATGGAAAAGATGATCTCTCAAAAGCTTGATACTATGACCAACACACTCATGAAATTTTGTGAACTCTCTTTGAACAAGAATTCCACCAATGATGTGAATGCTATTGCTCTTTCATATGAGACTTGTGGAGGTCCTCATTCTTTCCAACAATGTGATAAGGTGCAAGGTTATCCAAGTGAATGTTATGACTACCAAGAAGAACATAGAGAACATTTCAAACCCAACATCAATCAAAAAAATCTCTCTTACAAGTCACAAAACTACCTTGCTCCACCCGACTTCCCACCCCAACTACCCACCCAAACCCATAACAATCCTCCTCAATTGTTACAAAGAAATCAAGGGCTTAGGCCAAGTTACCAAGGACAAAACAACTTTAGAGCACCTAATACCTTTCACAATCAAGGAAATAACTTTCAAAGAAACAACCAAGGGTTTTACAATCAACCTTCACCTTTCCAACCCCAAGGTTTTCAAGGGAATGTGCCACATGATTTTAACACTATTGATCTTCTTCACAAAATGAATCAAGAGAATGAAAGGAGGTTCCAAGCTAATGAGAAAAGAATGAGGGAAATGCATGAGGAAACAAATAAAAAGTTTATGATGCTTCTCAATCAAAGGCCACAAGGGGCTCTTCCTTCTAACACACAAACAAACCCAAGGGCTAATGTCAATGCTATCACAACAAGAAGTGGAAAGAAAACTCATGATCCTTCACCACCCAAACCTACTTTGGTAAAGCCTACTATGGTTCCACCTTATGATAAGCCATCAACATCAACACCTTCATGCTCTACAACTTCAACACCTACACCTCCTACTTATTTAACTTCCTCACCTATCAATGAAGAACCTAACAAAGAAAATCCTTCTTCAACCATTCAACCACAACCAAAACCAAGTCTCCCATACCCATCAAGATTGAGAAAGGAAAAGCTTAAGAACAAGGATGATATACAAGTCTCAAACTTTTTGAGGATGTTCAAGCAACTTAACATAAACATCTCTTTTGGGGAAGCCTTAGCCAATATGCCTAAGTTTGCTAAGATGATCAAGGACTTACTTTCTAACAAGGAGAAATTGGTGGATTTGCCTAATGCTTCCTTAAATGAAAATTGCTCCGCGGTTTTGCTTAAGAAGGTGCCTACTAAGCTTGGAGATCCGGGGAGGTGTTTGATTCCTTGCAATTTACCGGGGGTGGAAAATTGCATGACATTAGCGGATTTAGGGGCGAGCATAAATCTCATGCCATTATCGGTTTGGAAAAGACTTTAACTTCTCGAGCTCACTCCTACTAGGATGACTCTTGAGTTGGCCAACCGTACTATAGCTTATCCGGTGGGAATTGTGGAGGATGTTTTTGTTGGGGTTGATAGATTTACCTTTCCCGCGGATTTTGTGGTGGTTGATTATGATATGGATCCGAGAGTTCCTTTGATTGTTGGTAGGCTATTTTGAGACCGGGTCAGAATCTTATAGATGTGACGGAAGGTGAACTTACAATGAGGGTAGGAGATGCGAGAGTTATGTTTAACATGGGCAAGTTGTCAAAGAAATCTAATGAGCCCGAAACGGTGAATCATATTGATGTTGTTAATGAGGAGGAAACTCAAGATGATATCCTTGATGAAGTTTGTGATGAATATTTTTATGAAGCTTGCTCAAGTGGAGATTATGATCTACCTAATGTTAAGACCATTGCTTCCATTACCTCATCCTTGGATTTTCATGAACCTCAAGAGCTTAACTTTAGTGATTTTGTGATTCATTCCAATCCTCTCTTTGAAACATCATTTGATAACCCACTTTTGCACCATGATGAAGACATCAATGAGGATTTTAGTGATGATGAACCTCTTCTTTGTGATACACCAACATATGATGATTATAGTGATAGTGAGCTCTCCACTTGTGACTCTCCTTTCATTGATGATCATACTTCCTTGAGTTTTGAGGAGTCACCAATCTTTGATGTACCAATCTATGATGTTTATGGTGATGAGGAGGATTCTATCATGGATGAGAGTGATGAATTTTTAGAGGTTGATATACCTTATGAGTACACTCTTGGTTATATTGATGAGGAGGGGGACATACTCTTTCTAGAATCTCTTTTACATGAAGATCCTTTACCTTCTTCCATGACCACCTCACCCTTTCAAAGTGATAAAGGAAAACAAGTCATGATGGTTCCTTCCAAGAGCTTGTTGTTACCCATTACTCCACAACCTTTCTCTCACCATGTGACCTACAAGGGAGAATCTTCTAAGACAACTACCACTTGTTGTTTTCCCATCAAGGAACGGATTTTTGATCCTGACATAGAGCTTGCTAAACCATCTCAGTATCCGCCTGATGCAATAAAAGGAAAACTTGTGAGAGATTTGAGAGTATCACCTTATCACCTTTTGAAGGACATATGGGCAACCATTTTGGAGAACAACACCTCACTCTTTTCACCATTGCTTGGGAAGTTAGTTGTTGAATTGTGTTATAAGTGAGATGGTAATTATGTATTTGATCCGGGGGGATATTTATGGAGTTTTGATAAGTGAAAACTTGCTTTACCTCATCATGGAGATGTTTCTTAAAAAGGGAAAAATTTTTACTCTTCATGATAGGTTTTAGACACTCTTAAGTGTGGGATGAGTCGAGCTAGAGACTCCCTAAATCAAGTTGAATAACTAGGTTTAGAGTTTTTAGACTTAAAGTGTGGTAGGTTAGAAATAAGGATATAGAGTTGATGATAAGTGTAGGGGAGACCTTCCTTTTATCTTCATGTTGTTTGTAGGGGTTCTCACTCATCACGTGCTTTGGAGCTTATGGAGGAGGCCCTTGTATCCGGTTCACTTCGTTACTATTGTGATTTTTCATAGACACATTGTGCTTACAAAATGAATTCACTATAGTTGATCTTTCCTTAACTTGAGTTAAGAAAAGTTATCAATGTCATAAGTGTAGGGGAGTTTACTCCAATACTCTTAAACATTGAGGACAATGTTTAGCTTAAGTGTAGGGGGTCTTCTATCTAAGTGACCTTACCTAGACTTTGTCATTGACCTTCATGACAATTTGAAAATTAATTTTTCAAACATTTTTCAAATTCTTGATCTACTTTGGCCACCAAAAATATGTATTCATAATTTTGCATTAATCATTTTTTATTTGCATATCACATTTGCATTGTATTTATTCTTCTTTTATTTTTCATCAAAAATATTGAAAAAGGAAAAAAATATAATAAAGGATATAGTTTGACAAATTTAGACTTCTTTAACATATTAGGCCCGCCATGGATACTTTGACTCAACTCGAGTTTGTTTATCTAAGCATTCTCTAGCTAGTATCCTTAAACATGTAGTCCTTCATTGGTCTATTAGGCTAAGCATCCACGACTCTCATTATTTGAGATTTTAAAGTTGTGGAGAATGGGAGATGATAGAGTTGAAGCAAGTATAAAAGGGCTAGATAAACTTCATGACAATTACTTGTGGCTAAACCCTTCTCTTTCTTTGCCTCTATTTTCTTCGCATGTATATATGTTAATAAATAATCAAGAACGGTTTTAATCGGTTTGTAATCTCTTATGCATTTTTGACTAATCATTCGTGGTTGGTATAAGTACGTCTTAAGATTCTAATTTAGAACGTTTTATGTGTACTAGACTTATGTCATGCTTAATACTTAGCGGGTGTTTTCCCTTTTATTCTTTTCAACTCTCTTTGTGAGGAATAAAGAAAAATAAGAGCGACTTATGAATAAAATGAGTGGCTAAGAAAAAGAAAAATGTAGGTTTGCTATTTTAGATCCGGTGGTCTAACATGGTGGTAAAGGGTATTGGCAGCCATGGATGTTTTAGAGAGAGAAAGTGAGGTTGTGTGTGAAAATATAAATTGTATTAAAATGATAAAATGACACAAGCAACAACCCCTCCTTGGAAGCCTAGGAGGGGTATTTATAGTCACACACGAATAAACTATACAAAGTTGCCTAATCTAGTCCCTGCGTGTGTGACTGTGATAACTAATGGGAATTCTTAAATGTCGTCACATAAAGTGAATTTCCAACAATTTCCCCCCATGGGACGACGTGTAGAATTCCTTACAATATTTTACCTAACAAGTACATAATGATAGAACAAAAACTTCAATGAAGCGTCCAATGATGATGAAGTCTTCTGAGGCCTTTGACTTCAAGTCTTCACTTCAGAGTGACTCATCTTCGTAGTAACTTGTGGTATAAATACTGTAACGGCACGAGCTAAGTAATCCATATACTTCTGGTTAAGGAGAAGCTTCTGAATTAACTTCCCCCTAATTCATGCCACATTTTCTTGATGTAGAAGCTTTTAAATAGCTTCCCCCTAAACCGACAATCCTCGTAAGCAAATTCAAAGCTTTCAATAAAGCTTAGAATGATTAAGCGCACATCGGAATTTAAAAAGCAAACCCCATCATATAACATGATAATGTTGCTATGAGGGATTTAAGGTAAGGGGCACACCAAGTAGATCAACAACGTCTCTTCTCACGCTTGAATAATTCTTCTGAATTTTTCTTCCCCCTGAGAGTTCAAGTTATGCATACTAGAAAGAATCAAGACATTTCTTCCCCCACACAGTTGAAGAAAGTAAAGCACTCCCAATTATGAACCTCAAACACTGAAGAGGACACTTTATCCCATTCATGAAGTTGACATCGTAACACCAGAGTCAATTAAGTCCCAGAAATGCACATATCTTCTTCCGGAGAAGCACCAGCGTCAATTAAGTCCCGAAAGTGCATATCTCTCCATATAGGATAATGATGATGAATAATTGCAACATCAAAACAATTAAACATCGAATCAGTAGTGTACCGTTTAGAGATTGATAACGCCATGAGTCAAAACACTGATTTTCTCTGCGCTTATGACAAATGTCATCCCGGAATGTCTTCAAATCAAAAGAATGTATGAAGTTCATCACGTGTACTCGTTGTGCGTTCAATTTGTCTTCTTCTTCCCCCTTGATGGTTTCGAAAGTCGGAACCAGCAAGAAATCATACGCACATGAACCTGAAATCTCGTGAGAATAATAAATAAGATGAATTATATATTTTGCGAGAATCAGTTGTTGATCGAAAATCTCTACTCATAAACTCTCCACGGCCATCTTTACAAACCCACTTGAAAGCAATTTGAAGTGACCACTGATAGAATGAACCGGATACTTCAAACGTGAAACTGAATAAGAATCCTTCGATCTTGCGACTTAAGCTTGCACAATTGTTAAATGAGGAACGGTGGAGAAATACCTAAGTACTCAATGCATCACTGAAGAAGTCTATAAGCACAACACCTCTTGAAATTATCCACATCGACTAAGCGCGTGACACTGAGTACAACAATGTAACCCCTTTAAGTGATAGTTATCCGAGTCATCAACCAACCACCCCGAACCCGGAAACTAGATAAACAAGTCGTCATTCTAATACTAAGCACGAGCAAGTTATTTTTGAAAGATAAAATAAGTTCACTCCTTCGAAAAATCCGTCTTCAACCTCACATAATTAATACCCGATCAAACAAGTCCGTAGCCACTAAAAAAAATCGCCAAATTTTTCTTGGTCTCGTCAAAATAAATTTTGTCACATTTGTCTCGTCATTTTTTGTCTCGGCACTTTGTCACGTCACTTTTGTCCCGATTATAAACAAAGTACATCATAATACCCAAATTTTATTCAAAATAAAAAATTTTGAAGTAAAAATTCGTGTATAGTGCATTTTAAATCACACAGCCCATTCAAACAATATAAACTCATCACAGCCTAATTTCTTTGCAAAAAAATCGAGCCCATGTATGCCCAGCCCATGAACCCTGTCCAGCCCGTCTTGACACTCGGCCCAATCCTAAACCGGTTTGAAAAGATTAATGGTATAAAATACCCACCAAACCCTAAACTTAACCTAATCTCCTCACACTAACTAACTAACCCTAATCCCCCATTTAGTTTTCTTCGCCTCTTTTTCTTATCTAACATCTCAGCCACATTTCTTTTTCTCCCAAACTCCTAAACACCTCCATCACCAAATCTCCTATCTGCTCTCATCAAATCATCGAAACATAATCCCCTTTAATCTCATCTCAACTTCACAAAGGCAATCATCTCAAAACGAGACTTGGAAGGACGAACAAAGGTGAGATCACGGCTTCAAGAACAATAATTGTTCTCGGGTAGGTTTGAGATTGATTAGATGTGATACACAAATCGAATTAATGAAAAGATTATAACAAAAAATTGTTATCAATCATTCATACATTCGAATATCAAAGTGGGTAAACCACATATGGATCTGTGATTCGTGATAGATTGCATGTTGGTTTAATTTGTTTAATTAAAACACGAATCAAAGATCGAATATAACAAAGTTGTTAGGATTCGTTCTTTATTTTCGTATATTAATTAAGGTCTATGCCTTGACAGATTTGGTTCGGATTGCATGTGTTTTTGACGAAACAAAGAAAATATATGAACATAAATGTTCCTAGTCTTTCTTTATTTTCAAAAATAAACGAGATGGATGAACCATACATAGATCTATGATGCATGTTGTTTTTGGTTTGAGTCAAATCGAAACAAAGATACAGAAAATAACAGATTGTTATTAATCTAAATTTGTTGTCGAAAATTAAAAGGATGTTAAATCCTACACATATGGTCAATGATGAAATAATTTTTTTTTTCCGTGTAGAGATCTGATTAGATCATGGTTTGCATGTTGTTACACGAAAACTGAATCTGAGATCACACTATTTGTTGTTCCTTGTTATTTGATTCGAGTCTAGATGGGATAGGTGTCGACGGGTTTAGGATAGATGATGTTGGTGTTGAGGAGAAATAAGGTTGGATGTGATTTTTTTCATTCGGAATAAGCTCATCCGGAATAAGCTCATCCGGAATAAGCTTCATCCGGAATAAGCTTCATCCGGAATAAGCTTCATCCGGAATAAGCTTCATCCGAAATAATCTTCATCCGGAATAAGCTTCATCCGGAATAAGCTTCATCAGCTTCATCCGAAATAAGCTTCATCCGGAATAAGCTTCATCCGAAATAAGCTTCATCCGGAATAAGCTTCATCCGGAATAAGCTTCATCCGGAATAAGCTTCATCCGGAATAAGATTCATCCGGAATAAGCTTCATCCGGAATAAGCTTCATCCGGAATAAGCTTCATCCGGAATAAGCTTCATCCGGAATAAGCTTCATCCGGAATAAGCTTCATCCGGAATAAGCTTCATCCGGAATAAGCTTCATCCGGAATAAGCTTCATCCGGAATAAGCTTCATCCGGAATAAGCTTCATCCGGAATAAGAAATGGTTGGTTTTGGTGTTTTCTGAAATCTTATCCATCTGAAAGTATCCATCTGAAATCTTATCCATAGTACTTTTCCGTTTTTCCAAGATCTTGGTTTTGTGGATCTAGGTTTTTCTGGCAGATCTTCAAAAACAACAAAGAAACCCATACAAACTTGGAACAACCAGATCCAAATTCCATGTAAAAGTATTAAAACCTTTTTAAATAGAAAAGTTTGGACATATATGATATACCTTTTGACCACCAGAGAAACCATGGACTTGTGACCAGATCTGACCAGATCTAAAAGTTTGACTTTGATACTGTGACCAGAAAAATGACAACTTTTGAACCATAAAAGATAATGAAATCGATATGATTCATAACCACGTGACCAAAATGTATCCATGAGACAAAAGAATGATGAAAACATTAAACCACCATGACCAAAAAGTAACAAATCAGACCAAAAAATGATAGAACGAGACATAAAAAAATTGTAGACCACTAAATCGAAAACAAGAACACGATCCAGGGATGGAACCGAGGCTCTGATGCCAAATGTAGGTTTGCTATTTTAGATCCGGTGGTCTAACATGGTGGTAAAGGGTATTGGCAGCCATGGATGTTTTAGAGAGAGAAAGTGAGGTTGTGTGTGAAAATATAAATTGTATTAAAATGATAAAATGACACAAGCAACAACCCCTCCTTGGAAGCCTAGGAGGGGTATTTATAGTCACACACGAATAAACTATACAAAGTTGCCTAATCTGGTCCCTGCGTGTGTGACTATGATAACTAATGGGAATTCTTAAATGTCGTCACATAAAGTGAATTTCCAACAAAAAAGAAAAAAAATAATTATAAAAAGACTCCCAAGAGGGGAAATGAAGTGTTAATTATAGTGACTATTGAGTTCCAATATTACCTTGAGGGGTTGCGGGGATTTGATAGTTGCTCCAATCCAATATTACCTTGACGGGTTGCGGCATTGAAGATGTGACACCCCGGGTAGGGTTAAAATATGCGGAATTATCAATGGAGATGTCACAAGGGTGGATCGATAGCATATAGTCCATAGAGCATAAGATAAAGAGTTATTCAAATCAGATTACATGTTTATTAAACAAATAAATAAAAATTGTCTTTAACATGTCATAAGTAGATTATTCATTTTCCCCAAATGGAACCCTTGACGATTCCTACAATGCAGATCACATAGATGCTTGAGTCCATGCACATATCTCGTTCTAACTTCATTTCCCTGAGATAAACATGCTTAGAGGCTCAACATAAAGTTGGTGAATTTACAGGTTTTAACAGTAATTAGTTTGGACATACATTAATCATAGAAGTAACAATGCACAAAGCATTCTTACTAAAAATTAGATTACATTTTCTATTACTCGAAACTAGAGCTTAACCTTCCATAGTCCTCAACAGATGAGGACGTAGTGTCTTACAAAAAGACACCCAAACCCAGTTCCAACATGGTATACATTTGTTGTCCCGGCCAAGGCACAATGAGCATGACTCACCCAGATGAGGATGGTCAATCCCTAATAGATCTATTTATAACATTCGGGCGATTTGCAACAATATAACTGTTTCTATAATAGTCAATCATAGTCAAGTTTATACAATTCAGTTATGTCCATTTTAAAATAGTTGCATGTTCTCTCCCCCGTAAAGGAAAAGTTTATCAATAGTTATATGGGGCTGTAAACTCACCTCGGAGTTGGCAATAGCTGTATAACACGAATATCCAAATAACGCTCACGCCAAAAGTTATGCCTAATCAAATAGTACAGTCTTAATAGACAGTACAAAGAACATATGTGTATGCTTATACAGATTTTTAGTCAGTTCATTTATGCTACGACATTTATCTAAATAACCGTAGTTCAAGTATTAACAATATCCATTTAAACTTATATATATAAGTTTCATTTCTAAGTAAACATAAAATGTTTAAATTTTAATATCAGTTTGTATTCGTAATACATGTATTAATAATAACCATTCAACTTACAATTAAGTTTCTTATTTAAGTAGACATAAAATGTCCTACTTAAAGTATTAGTTCACGTTCGCAGTTCATGTATTATAATCATTCATTTAAACTTACTATTAAGTTTCATAATTAAGTGAACATACAACGTTCTACTTAAAACATTAGTTTACGTTCGTAGTTCATGTATTAAAATCATCCATTTAAACTTATAAATAAGTTTTATATTTTAAGTAAACGTAAGGTGTTCTACTTAAATATTAGTTTTCAATTTATTTAACGTTCATATAATTTTATTTCCTAAAAGTATATGAGTTTATGTATTAGTGATACATATCATATTGTTTATACAATTTATTTCATAAAGCAAATATATATATATTTTATCTTTGAAAAACAAAATATAATATTTTATTTAACTTAAAAGTTCCCATAAATTATTTAACATTTATAAAATAATTTATAAATTACAAGTTTAAGAATTTATTGTTAGCCTCAAAATATTAAGTTTAATAAGAATGCTCGGTAATAGGTTATTATTGTAACATTAGTTAGAACATTGTAATAGGTAGTTAATTAGTCGTGGTTTACGGGCTTGGATTTAAACTAATTAAAGTCCAAAAGACAAGCCCGACTCAATATATAGTCTATTAAAGCCCGCATGTGGGTGGACTATATATACTACCCTCCTAGCATGTTAGGAGGGTTGGTTGTTCATTTTTCTCACTTCTAATCTAATATTCCCAAAGTTAATCCTCTCTCTCTACTTTCTCTCACTACTTTCTCTCTCTAGGAATCCATCTCTTCTTCATCTATTTTCTTTCTTTCTTCCTTGCTTAATCATCACAAATATATGGGACAACAATTGGTATCAATCGCCAAGGGGTAGTTTTGTGATTCGTTGTTGATTTTACTTGGTTCGTGTGATTTTCTCTTATAATCAACTCGAATTCAAGATTTTTTTTTGTGTTTTCCATGCTCTAAATCTTGATATAAATCTTCTACATAGTTGTGGTAGGGATTTGGTCGCATTTGGTTGGTTCAAATCACGGATTTCTTGTCGAAAATCTCATCTTTACCTAAAAATCTCGAAACAGTACTATTATTCCGATCAGTGTCATCGGAAAAGGGTTTAGTGATTCCGATCAGTCGCATCGGAAAAGGGTTTAAACATTCCGACCAGCTTTTCCGATCTCATTCCGACTGGACTTAAAATATTCCGATTGCATTCCGATTTGGTATTCCGACAAGGTCTTTCCGACATCATTCTGACAAGGGATTCCAATTGCATTCCGATTATGACATTCCGACATCATTCCGACAAGGGATTCCGATTGCATTCCGATTAAGACATTCCGACATCATTCCGACAAGGGATTCCGATTGCATTCTGATAAGTGATTCCGACGACATTCCGATGATGTGTTTTGCTAGATTTTGTTTGAGTATTTATTAGACTTAGCCACCATCTAGACTAGTTTCGGAATATCGTTTACACGAAGATCCAAAAAAAAAAGTTAAAATTTTTTCGTCAAGTAAATTCAAATTTTTTCCGTACTAGTTTTAGGACATTTCTAGCTAGATTTCAAAATTTGGCGATTACAAAATTGTTTGGTCTACCGTTTTGTCGGAATGGTGAATTTATTGTCGGACTGGAGAAATATTGAAATTTTCGGAATTTAAACCACAACAACACTCACAACAAATCTACTTAAGATCCATATTCACTTCATCATTTCAGAGAATATTGAGATGGATTCTACTGCCGAATATCATGTGACGAACAACAACATAATGGTGGCGGGTAACAAAGAGAGACCACCAATGCTTGTGTCTGGTCGGTATCCTCAATGGCAATCACGTTTCATACGATACCTTGATACAAGACCTAATGGTGATGCCTTGAGGAAATGTATTACTCATGGACCATATATATTTAAGAAGATCTCAATTCCTCCAAGAGCAGCCACAGATACTACTGATCCAATACCTGCAAGTGAATGTGATGAAACAAGAGCCGATCTCACACCTGAAAATTGTGCTTGGCATGATGCGGAGAAGGAAGCCATCTATATGGTTTTAAGTGGGATTGGAGATGATATTTACTCCACGGTTGATGCATGCCCGACAGCACATGAAATGTGGACTACGATTGAACGCTTGCAACAAGGAGAATCACTCAACAAACAAGATGTCAAAACAAACTTGTTTTGGAATTTTGGCAAGTTTACTTCAAGGGATGGAGAATCAATTGAATCTTACTACTCCAGGTTTTATAAGATGCTGAATGACATGACAAGAAATAATCTGCAAGTCTCCACCATGCAAGTCAATGTTCAATTTCTTCAACAACTTCAACCCGAGTCGACACGGTTCGTCACTTTGGTGAAACAACAAGAAAAGTTAGACGAGGTCTCATATCATCGACTCTTTGACATCTTGAAGCAATTTCAGAATGAAGCAAATGAGATTCGAACTGAACGTGTTGCAAAGACGGCTAATCCACTTGCTTTAGTGACTACCACACAACATGTTCAAGATCATCACTCTCGTGCTCCTAAGCCATACTCCACTACATCATCTTCACCACGATCTTCCACATCATCTAAGTCTTCATCATCCATAAAATCTCGAGGTAAAGTGCCAAGAGCACCATCACCACAATCTGAGTCCTCATCTGAAGAAGATAGTGATGAAGATCAAGCTCAAAAGAACCGAGAGATGAAACAACAAATTGCTTTCATAATGAAGACTTACAAGAAAATCTACAAACCCACCAACAACAATCTTCGCACATCATCTAACACAAAGAACCGATATGTTGAGAGTCCTCCAAGGCATGACACACGTCGACGTGGTGAAAGTCCTTCTAGGTATGATCGACATAATCCAACACATGTTGAGGGTTCTGCAAGGTATGATCGACAAACTGTCAAGTATGATACTCAGAGGATTGCTGCTGCTACCGGGAATAGGGAAACTGTTGGAAGTCAAGTGGTTCAACAGAGTGGGATTCAATGTTTTAATTTCCAAGGTTATGGGCATATGGCAAAGGAATGCAGGAAGCCGAAAAGGGTTAGAGACTCTAGCTATCACAAGGAAAAGATGCTGCTATGCAAGAAAATGGAAGCAGGGGTTAAATTGTCAGCCGAGGAAGGAGCAATGCTTGATGATACTGATGATGAAGATTCTGATCAAGAGCTCGATGCACATTACTCGTACATGGCAAAGGTTGAAGTAGTTCTCAAAGTCACTGAAGATGACAATGGCCCTATCTTTGACACTAAGCCAATCGATAAGGTACACACTACTGATGAATATAATGTGTTTGGTGATAATCCTAAGCATAGTGATCTACCCAATGCCATTAATGACACGTGTATGATGGAAACGGTTGATAGCAATACCACACCCGATTCATCAGACATGTGCAATAATGAGTCTGAGGATGATCAACATGCAAATGAATATGATGAAGAGGAACGTCTTGCGCTTGCTAATTTAATTTCTACTTTACAAAAAGATGTCACTGAAAATAAAAAGAGTCAAAAGCAATTAAAGAAGGCAAACGCTACGCTCACTCAAAGTTTTGAAGAATGCAAAGCTGCTCTTATCAAATCTACTGAGATGACTGAAAGCTATAGAGATGAGCTCCTTCAGAAAACCAAAGAGCTTGAGGGGTAAAAGGGAAGTGCGTTAAAAAGTCAAAAGGACGATTTTGAAAACAAATATAATACAACTCTTGAGTTATTAGCAAAAGAGAAGCGTCAATATAATGCTTTCTTAATGGATGAACGCCAAAAAACGTACCTTGCCAACACCAAAGTTAATGAACTTGAACAAAAGCTCTCTATGACCACTACTGATTCTGCTAAAATTCTTGAGGATAATAAACAAGAGGTAGATGCGTTAAAACAAGACTTCAAAAGTAGATATGATAAAGAAACTGAAAAAGTAACGAAACTAGAAGCACAAGTCGAATTTTTGAAGAAAGTTGTTTATAAAACGCATGATTCTATTCAATCCGTAAGAATGCTGGCACCCCCTTCCATGTTTAAGGGTCAAGCTAGCTTTGCAAGTCTTGAGTACCTTGCCAAAGCTCAAGCTGCGAACCCGTGTCTTTATCTTGATGAGACTGAAAGGACCAATCTTGATTGCATGCCTGTTAGTGCCGATAGTGAAGAGATTGCCCTTTGGGATGATGATAGTCAACCTCTTGTCAATAAGGAGTTTGTAAAACCATATAATTATGCTTATGAGAATAGTCTCTATGGTCTTTTCAACAAACAAACTCAGAAAACTCGTGAGGAAGTGTTTCTAGAATGCAAAAAAAGAGAATTCAATGGAAGAAAGCATTTTCCCCTAAGAAATCTAATGTTTACAAATACATAAACTGCCTCCCTCCAGATGAATCTAAAAGCAAGAGTAGGAAAACATTAGGTATTCTTAAACATCACATAGATAATGTTAAATATTGTTGAAAGAGACTGGGCAAAACGTGAAAATGCTGAGTGGACACGTCCGATTCCTCAAGATATTACCTTGCTTGTCAAAGAACTCTTAATTCCAAACATGGCGTTGATTAAAGAAACTGTTCTTTAACTTGAGGAGTTTATTCGGACTGAAATGTATGATGATTTAAAATATGTTGAATCTCTTGAAAAACACATTGATGATCTTCAAATGGAGAAGTCTGATTTCTCAGATGAATATGATTTACTCTTGCAAGAATGCGTTTCTAAAGATGTTATGTGTGCTTATTTTACATCTTGTGCTGATATTGATGAATATTCTGAAGTTGCATGCCAATATCTTGATAAGATCAAAGAATGTGAACGTCTTGAAATTGAGCTTTCGAAACGTAAAGAAAATGTTGACAAAAAGGCTTTTGAGTTACTTCAACACAAAACTGATTTCCTTCAAAAACATTGTCATTCACTTGAACTTGCTTTGCAAAAAGACGTTGGTCGTTTTCCACATGATAATAAATTGCAAGAAAAACTTTCCCAAACATTTCGAGAAATGAATGAACAGAATTTGGAAATTAAAGGGTTGAAATCTCAATTACAAGACAAGGACAGAGCGATAGCAGAGTTGCAGAAACTCGTTGCTAAAATGGGTGGGAAAATCGTGGAACCTAGCATTAAGAAACCTGTTGTTAGACAACCCAATGCCTCTAAAGTAAATAGATCCTCTATCTTGGGAAAACCATCTGCTTTATCAGATTCCTCGTTTGCAAAACCTGTGTTTGCCGCCAAGATGGATGGAAAGGAAAGGTTACCACAGAATCAACCCATAAGGAATCCTATAGCACCAAGCGTTAAGCACAATAATGTGATTAAACCAGGGATGTATAGAATGTCCACTAAGCCCACAAACACAGATACTCACTCACCTCAGACTTCTAGAAACACTAATATTCATGTGTCTTCTACTACAAGAATAGTCTCCACTACTAGTGTTAGCCGGCCTCAGCTTAAGAGCACTTAAGTGAATGATAAGGTCTGGAAACACAAGAATCAAGGGAAGATGAAGCAAGTAGAAGAACACCCTAGGAATTTGAATGTTTTTAAGAATAAAAAGTCTGTTATCGCATGTAATGACGATTTGAATGCTGTGAATGATTTAAATGCTATGAATGTGAAATTTGTTTGTGTCAAATGTGGAAAGTGTGCTAATGCTAATCATTCCATGTGTGCTAGGAATAAAGTCAAAGACGTAAATACTAGAAATAAGAAGCAAGTTGCAATGCCTATTAGAGCTAGTCAACCCAAACGCAAGATGAACCATTCTGGTGCCACCCCCACTAAGAAAAGTAATGCATCAGACTCCACCACTAAGAACCCTAGAAGCAAAATTAAGGAATTATATGAGTCTGCTAGTAAGTCTTGGAAATGGTGGTTTGCTAATCAATGTCCTCCCGGATATAAATGGATGCCTAAAATTAGGACAGAAAATGTGACTACGAGTGTTAGTATGCCTTTAAATGTTTCTAAGGACACTAATGATTCTATAATCACAAATACTGTGGTATCCAATTTAGCAAATGCTCCATCGTGTTCTAACTCTTCTGCAGGTGATACAAATAATTCTCTTCATACTGGACTCCGGATGCACGAAGCACATGACGGGGAATCTCAAGCTTCTAATTAACTTCGTGGAGAAGTTTTTGGGTACGGTCCGATTCGGAAATGATCAATTTACAGCGATCCTAGGATATGGAGATTTGGTTCAGGGGAATATCACGATTAAAAGGGTATACTACGTCGAAGGGCTCAATCACAATCTTTTCTCGGTTGGTCAATTCTGTGATGCGGATTTGGAGGTTGCTTTCAGAAAGAAGACATGTTTTGTTCGTGATTATGATGGGAATGACTTACTTACCGGTACACGGGGTACTGATCTTTACACAATTTCACTTCAAGACACAGCTTCATCTACTCCAATTTGCTTCATGGCTAAAGCTTCAACGACTCAGGCATGGTTATGGCATCAACGACTTTCTCATCTCAACTTTGATACCATTAACTTGCTTTCCAAGAAAGATATTGTGAGAGGCCTTCCAAGTTTAAAATTCATCAAAGATCATCTTTGTTCTTCTTGTGAGCTTTGTAAAGCTAAACGAAGTAGCTTCAAAACAAAGACTACACCAAGCTCAAAAGGACGGTTAGATCTTCTTCATATGGATCTGTGTGGTCCCATGCGTGTTCATAGTATCAATGGAAAGAAATATATTCTGGTAATTGTCGATGATTACTCAAGGTACACATGAACTCACTTCTTGAGGTCCAAGGATGAAACACCCGAAGTTCTCATTAGCTTTCTTAAACTGATACAACGTGGTCTTCAAGCTCAAGTTAAAGTGGTTCGTACTGACAGAGGTACATAATTTTTGAATTCAAATCTGAGAAAGTATTTTGAAGCCGAAGGGATTGAACATGAAACATCTATTGCTCGAACACCCGAACAAAATGGCGTTGTTGAAAGACGAAACCGTACTTTGGTTGAAGCTGCTCGAACATTATTATCCGCATCAAAACTTCCACTATATTTTTGGGCCGAAGCCGTGTCAACCGCATGCTACACACAAAACCGATCCTTAATATCCCAAGACACGAAAAGACACCATATCACATAATTCATGATCGAAAACCTTCACTCAAACACCTTCATGTTTTTGGATGTACTTGTTACATCATTCGAGATGGTGAAAATTTGGATAAGATGAAAGAAAAAGGTGATGCATGTATTCTTGTGGGATATGCAACTCAGTATAAGGGATATAGAGTGTACAACAAGAGAACAAAATTGATAGTCGAGACTATTCACATCCGATTTGATGAATTACAAGAAATGGCACTTGAACAAAACAGTTTAAGTCCCGATCCACAACGACAAACGACTTCTGTTCACAACCGCACGGAACTCGGAACTCAAGACCACAACAATGAACCGTCAAGTTCAACGCTGGTTCCAGAAAATTTTCCTAGAGCAGATATGACAGTCGACACGACAATTGAAGAGTTGGAAATGTTATATGGACCAATGTATGATGAATATTTCACGGGGGAGAAACAAGTTGTATCGAAGTCTTCCGCCGTCACTCATGATATGAATGATGATACCGATCATCGTCAACAAATGGATACAACTTCATCTACTTCAACACGGGTTGCTGCAGATTTACCTCCTCAAAATATCACTTCAACAATCGATCCTACAACATCCACAACTACTGTCATTGCTCCAGAGAACACAAATCAAGCAGACAATGCTTTATCTGACGAAGACGAATTTATCAACCCATTCGGTACACTGGTACATGAAACTAGAGAGTCTTCTACTCGCCATGTTGATCCGTCAAATATGCATACGTTCTATCAATGACATCCTTCAACACATCATTGGACCCGAGAACATCCTTTGGTTCAGGTAATTGGAAACCCTTCACAACCCGTTCGTACAAGACGACAACTTCATACCAATGGTGATGTTTGTATGTTCGCACTCGCCGTGAGTTCAGCCGAACCAAAAAAAATCAAAGAAGCCATGGCTGGTCATGCTTGGATTGAATCGATGACAGATGAACTTCAACAGTTTGAAAGACTTAAAGTCTGGGAAGTTGTTGACAGACTATACGATGTAACACCATTAAATCTTCGATGGATCTGGAAAAACAAGATGGATGAAGAGAACACGATCATCAAGAATAAATCTAAGCTAGTGGCTAAAGGGTATGGACAGAAAGAGGGTATTGATTTTGAAGAATCATTTGCACCAGTAGCTCGAATGGAAGCGGTCAGGATTTTTCTTGCTTATGCTGCACACAAGGGATTCATTGTCTATCAAATGGACGTAAAGACGGCGTTTCTTAACGGTCCTTTGAAGGAAGAAGTCTATGTCACACAGCCGGAAGGATTCGTCAATCCTCATTATCCTGACAAGGTGTATCGTCTCCACAAAGCACTTTATGGACTCAAGCAAGCTCCAAGGGCGTGGTACGACGAGCTCTTGAAATTTCTGGTCTCTAAAGGTTTCTCAAAAGGTTCCATGATCTAACTTTGTTCACTTATAAATATGGGGATGACATTTTGCTTGTGCAGATTTATGTTGATGACATTATTTTCGGGTCTACAAACCCAAAACTTTCAAAATGGTTTGAAAAAGTAATGCACAACATATTTGAAATGTCTATGATGGGCGAACTAAAATTCTTTCTAGGAGTTCAAGTTCACCAATCCCCAAGTGGTAACTTCATTAACCAAGCTAAGTATTGTCAAGAGATAATCAAAAAGCATGGTATGACATCATGTGACCCCGTTGGGACACCATTATCATCCACATCCCTAGATGCTGATTTGGAGGGATTACCCATAGATCAAACAATATATCGTTCCATGATCGGGTCCCTCATGTACTTGACAGCAAGCAGACTTGATATTCATCATGCTACGTGTTATTGTGCACGATATCAAGCACGACCCACTGAAAAGCACCTCAAGGAGGTTAAACGGATCTTTCGGTACCTTAAGAATACCATTCACATGGGACTCTGGTATCCGAGGGAAACCGGTTTCTTTCTAACGGCCTATTCAGATTCTGATCATGCAGGGTGTCTTGATACACGTAAAAGTACTTCTGGTGGTGCACAATTTCTAGGTCAAGACAAGCTTGTGGGATGGTCTTCCAAGAAGCAGGATTGCACGTCACTGTCCTCAGCCGAAGCGGAGTATGTGTCTCTATCTGCGTGTTGTGCTCCTCACGGATTATGGCTTCCACTTTGATAAAGTACCTATGTACTGTGACTCCAAGTCAGCCATAGCCATCTCCTGCAACCCGGTACAGCATTCCCGCACGAAGCACATCGATGTCAGATATCACTTCATTAAGGAACAAGTTGAAAAGGGTATTGTTGAATTATACTTTGTTGGAACTGATTACCAATTAGCTGACTTGTTTACAAAAGCTCTTTCAAAAGAGAGGTTTGCGTATCTAGTTAGGCAAATTGGTATGAGATGTTTGACTCCAGCAGAACTGAAGGTTATGGCAAAGACGCCTGCTTGATTCATCTATCAAACATCTACCTGTAAATATTAATCAAAAAGCAAAATACAAAATTAAAAAATCTTTGATAATCCAAAAATATTCTTCTCGACATGTCTTTTAGTATCGATAATATGGACGTACCTAGAAATGTCGCTCAATAACGACACGGGTGTGTACATAAAGCTCGAATGAAAGTTGTAAATATTCTTCAAAATATGTCATTTCTATCTTTTTTAAAGGAAATTGTCTATTTTGGACAATATTTCCACAAACGGGTAGAGCAATCTATCACGGGTTGAGCTTGTCACAAAACATTCAACGTTTTGAGCTCAACACAATGGCTTGTAATCACTTCCAGATTGCAACCCGGATCTACATTCACGGGGGAGTATACGCTTTTGTACTCTTACCCTTAGCAAAAGAAGTTAAATCTTCTTACACTTGAGTGGATTCGTCAAGACATTCAAAGTCTATGAACTCAAGTTTATGCTTTAGAAAAATCTTTTCGTCAAAAAGAATTGATTTTTCAAAAAGCGTTGAACACAATTTTTTCAAGAATTTCTCAATGATATTCAAAATCTTTCAAAAATTGTGTGTTCAACAGCTCCTATCCTCAAAAGTTTAATGTGGATCAAATCCTCGTAATGACAATTCCATTGGATCAATTTTTGAGGGGGAGCAATTCAACTTCATGCAAAAGATTAACACATCTTTCTCCCGAAGATTTTCAAGACTATTTTTCAAAATATATTTTAATCAAATTTGGTATCTCTAATATCAAAAGATTTTATATATTAGAGATAGGGGGAGAAAATGTGATTAAAATGTGATCTTATATAAGACTCAAGCCCTTTAACTCTTACCTACATGTGCGAAACACTTTCGATTATCGATGCACACGCGAAGGGGGAGCATTTCTGAAACGACAAAACTAGCAAGGTGTTAAATGTTTTTCAAACACTTTGTTAGAATTTAAAGTGGTTTTCATGGTTACGATCAAATACCCACAACATCTTTAATTCACGACGTTATTGGTGTCAAAAGGGTGGTTAGGTTTAAGTCCTATGATCCAACCAGAACCGGAGGGATCTTCCAAGGGACAATCCAATAGATGATTAGAAGTCCTTAGGAAAGATGGAGTAGAATGTGAACGTAGCTGAATGCCGACTAAGTACTGATGATAACACTAGAACAATCACAACAAGGTGCTATTAATTATGTCTTGGTAAGCATTGAAGGGGTTGAAGAATGAAAAAGAAATGTAAGGATAAAGGGTGTAAAGAAAGAAGCCCTCTATACAACTTAGGCAGAAACCGGGTCAACACATCATGAAGACAACTCATCATGGACCCAGTGATGTGAAGCACAACCCTTTCCTAGCTACTCAGGCTTCTCTCAAAAGAAGTTTATTTTATTGTCACGGAGATCAACACGACTTCTATTGACTTTCTCACTCCGAGATAGTTGATATTGAATAGGTAGCATCTGCTCCAGCCTCCGACCATTAAAAGTGCACAAATCGAGTCTAGAGCCAAGAGATCAATCAAATCTCGTTTGGACACACGGATGAAGATCAAGAGAGTCCTACGCTATATCCTTGTGATATTGCTAGAACACTCAGAGTGATACTACTTAGTATTCACAATGATGAGTGGAAATCCTTCCAGTGTTAACGACAAACAGCACTGCGGTAGGTCATATGCAAGATTCTTTAAGAATTGAACATATGTAAAACTGAAAAGCAACAGTTGTTTGATTCTGAATTGATTCAAACTCGTTTCAGGTTTCTACGCAATATCTTTATGGTCTTGCCAGAATATTCAGAGTGATATTCATTAATATTCACAGTGACGAATGGAAATCCTTCTAGCGTCAACATTAGACAACACTACGGTAGGTGACTTGTGAGATTCTTATGAATCAAACTTGTGTCAACTGGAAAGCAACAATGGTAAGATTCTTAATGAATCAAACTTGTTCCAGGAATTTGAATTGACGACTTTAATCAAGCGGATATTTATCCAATTGATTCACTCTTTATGTTCGCAGTCTTGCTTTGAGACGGTCGAGTAAAGAGAACGGCTAGTACAGCCGCGAAACCCTGACAAGGAGATTATTAATTGAATCTACCTAATCACAGGTACGGTATTTGATATCGTATAACGATCTTCATCGACCGGAGGTAAAACGCTACCGATTTAGGACGAATGTCAAAGCCATTCAGTCCGTGTCCATGTTTTGTCTCGAGAAGGTGGCGTCACGGTGTACTCAGCAAAGTCAAAGATTCAAAACCACATATTCATGCCCCAAGACTTATTCACCATTTAATAGTGTGAGCATGTGGATAAAGACACAAGATCGCGAGATGGCAAAGACAAGTCAAGAATGATTTGAAGATCTCAAGACTAAAAGACAAAGTTGAATGACAACGACAAAGGCTCAAAGATCACAGCATGAAGGAACAAAACTACTGTTACACGTTCAAGGCTCATTTATGACGAGATTCGTAATCTTCATTGATCTCCAAATTTCAAAAGGGTATGACCTCACATTGGGGGAGATTGTTAGCCTCAAAATATTGAGTCAAACAAGAATGCTCGGTCATAGGTTATTATTGTAACATTAGTTAGAACGTTGTAATAGGTAGTTAATTAGTCGTGGTTTACGGGCTTGGATTTAAACTAATTAAAGTCCAAAAGACAAGCCCGACCCAATATATAGTCCATTAAAGCCCGCATGTGGGTGGAATATATATACTACCCTCCTAGCATGTTAGGAGGGTTGGTTGTTCATTTTTCTCACTTCTAATCTAATATTCCCAAAGTTAATCCTCTCTCTCTACTTTCTCTCACTACTTTCTCTCTCTAGGAATCCATCTCTTCTTCATCTATTTTCTTTCTTTCTTCCTTGCTTAATCATCACAAATATATGGGACAACAATTATATTATAAATTCTTATAGTTTAGAGTTTGTTTAAGTTTCACTAAGTTTAAAAAAAATAGAATTAGGGTTAGCGCTTATTAAAGTTTTGGAAGATGGCAAAACTAGTCCTTCCATATTTTAAACAGAGTAAACTTTCAGATTGTTACACATTTGATACCTAGGGCTTGTTAAAGTTTCGGCTTATGGTAGATTTAGTCGCCCTAGTTAAATCTAGGTTTTATAACTTTCATAAATGACCAAAACAGCCCCTAGGGCTTCTTAATGTTTCAGATTAATACAACAATGGTCCCTAGGGTTTTAAAATGACAAAATAACTTTTAGAAACTTCTCAAAATGGTCCCTAGGGTTTAATATGTCACATATGATATTAATTAAACCCTAGACTTTTGGATAATTACATTTTTAGTCCTTGTGTTTACTAATTTATCAAAAAAAGTTTCATAATTCACGGTTTTAGTCCTTAAGTTTCATAAATTGTCATTTTACTCCAAAAGTTTTTATAAGTTACATTTTATTATAAAAACTTTTATTTAAAATTCAAAACGTTATATGGGCTTATTAAATGGGCTAAACATCTAATGGGCCATTTTGTGGGCCTAAATACATTTTTAAGTTTACTAACTTGTTAAATGGGCCCTTAACACATTTATTGGGCTTAAATACATTTTAAGTCCATTAATCATTTTAAATGGGTTCAAGTATAAACTTAAGTCGATTAGGTTACTAAGATTTATTAAATGGGCTTATTAGGTCCATTAAGTCTTGGACTAATGTTGCATGGGCTTAATTAGTCCTATAATACTACTTTGCATTTTATGTAAGTATTTGTCTAGGATTTTCTTATAAGCTTATTATTAGCTTACCAATATTTAGTTTTAAATCTTAACAAAAGAATAAAACTTATAGTTTATTTTATGTGATGTACCAAATAAGATCTAGGTGTGTTACAAGGTTGCATGCAAGTCATAAGCCCTATTATGAGCTTATAACTCACGGCTATAATTAATTATAGCTTATTAAGATGAGTCAAAACTTACTTTAAGGTTGCATACATATAAGTGTCCCCAAAATAAGATCTAGCTACGTACAATTCAAGAAATCAAGTCACAAGTCCATACATATATACATATAGCCCACGGCTATGATTTTAATTCTTGGTATCTCTAAGATGAACATTTTAGCTAGTTTTAAGCCTTGTAAATATTTACAAAAATACAACATGATTATCTAGGTTACATGCATGTTCCCAAGGTTACCATTATTCCAAGAAAACTACATATAGCCCACGACTATATTGTTTTCTCCCAAGGTTCCCATAACATTTTATAAGCTTGTTTTATGTTCATCATGTTTAAGTTAACTCTTATCATTAGATCTATGGTTTATATAAGCATGCATGTACATTTAAAACCATTCTAGGTCATATATAGCCCACGGCTAAATATGTTCACATAAATCATTTTAGTGATTTTAAGTATTCCATTTCATATGTAATAATACATTTCCCATCATTAAAACTTAGTACATAAATAATATGTTCATCATTTATTTTAGCCGTGACCTTTAAGGTCATGGTCTTCATGATTTTTAAGTTACACAAGTTTATTTTATGAGATCTATGATTATTAGTTAACCAAAGTCCCATAAAGTAAGATTTGTAACCCATGCTTCATTTAAATTCATAAAATGGTTCATATGATTTTCAATCAATGTTAAAACATAGAATATAAGCCATAGGTTTCTTTATTAAAAAGTTTTAACCATGACTATGGTGTTCATAAATATGCCGTGACCTATAATGGCCATGGCTTTACCAAATCTTGATTTTTAACAAGTTATTTACTTGTGTTTATAGATGTATGATGATGCATGCATGAAGAAATGAAAGAGCATAAGGAGTATACCTTTTTTGCTTAAAAGTACCAAGGATGATCTAGAGGAATAAGGAGATTAGGGATCTAATCTAGTTGATGAAGAAACCCTAAATGTAAACCAAGCCGTGGCCTTATAGATTCGGCTAGGGCTTGTTCTAGTGATTCCAATGATGATGATACTAATAAATGATTAGTAGTTAAGATGAGACAAAGATCTAGTTGATTTAATGCTCAAAACTTGGATGTTTGTAGCTTATAGCTGAATTGTTTGAGAGAGAGAAGAGGAGAGAGAGATTGCATGAGAAAATGGAGAATGTATGTGTGTGAGATTTCGGCTAAAAGGGAAGAGATAGAGAAGGAATAAAAAATGCATGATTGCCTTGGGAAGAGAACACATGACAAGTGTCATACTCTTCATTTCCCATGCAACTCTTCTCCTTCCACCTATGTGTGTGTCGTGTACACTTAAACAAAAGGAAGTTGGGCCTAAGTTGTGGGCTAATGTTGGGCTAGCACACAAGGATAAAGGTTCTTGGGCTAGTCCAAGATGTGTATGTATGTCTATAATGTACATACATATTTCCCATGTTTTGTTAAGTGTTGGGCATACGTAGTTTGTTATACTTTTCATCACTTGTTATCATAGTCTTATGTACAAGGTTTAAGTTATATAACTTATTGCTATAGCAAGATGATTGTAGATGTATAGGTACATAATGAACAAGTTCACACACACATCTTATAGAAATATAATACATGAGTGAATGCTCTTAAGATCATTAGATTAAACTTTATTACATTAAATCATGATAAAATCATGGATTTTATAGCACCACCCCATTATTTTAGCTTTGTCCTCAAAGCTACTAAAAACGTAGTTATCTTTTAAGTGAAAAGATGAGGGTACTCGGCTTTGAAGATGTCTTCTCGTTCCCAGGTGTACTCGGGGCCTCTCTTCGAGTCCCATCGCACTTTGATTAACGGGATACGACTACGTTTTAACTTCTTGGTGGTTCTCTCCATGATTTCCACTAGTGTCTCCGTGTATTGGAGTTGGTCATCGATATGGACTCCTTCTAAGGGCATAACTAAAGGTTCCTCAGCGTAACACTTTTTCAGATTAGATACATGGAAGGTGGGGTGTATCCGACTTAATTGTGGTGGCAGCACCAAACGGTAAGCCACTTCCCCGATCTTGGCTATCACTTTGAAAGGACCCCCATATCGTGGATTTAAATTTCCTCGCTTTCCAAATCGTATAACTCCCTTCCAGGGTGATACTTTTAGCATGCCGTGATCTCCCACTTTGAACTGTACAGGTCTGCGTTTCTGATCCGCGTAGCTCTTTTGTCGATCGCGAGCAGCTTGCAGTCTCTGTTTTATAAGGACTATTCTGTCTGTAGTCTTCTGAATCAATTCAGGCCCAGTGAGTTGGAACTCATCTACCTCCGCCCAGCATACAAGAGAGCAACATTTCCTTCCATAAAGGGCTTCAAAAGGGGCAGCCTTGATACTGGCGTGATAGCTATTGTTGTAGGAGAACTCAACCAAAGGTATATGCTCGACCCAACTATTTCCAAAATCAATTACACATGCCCTTAGCATGTCCTCTAGGGTTTGGATGGTTCACTCACTCTGACCATCCGTTTGTGGATGATAGGCGGTGCTCATATCTAGTTGGGTACCCAGGGCTCGTTGGAGAGCCCTCCAGAAGTTGGAAGTGAATCTACTGTCTCGGTCACAAATTATTGAGAATGGTACTCCATGTTTGGTTACAATTTCCTTAAGGTAGGTCCTTGCCAACTTGGATATGGAGTCGGATTCCTTGATAGGTACGAAATGAGCAGACTTGGTGAGTCGGTCGACTATCACCCAAATGGCATCATATCTGCGTGATGATTTTGGGAGTTTGGTTAGGAAGTCCATGGTAATATTTTCCCACTTCCGTTCAGGTATCTCAGGCTGTACCAGTAAACCTGATGGCATTTGGTGTTCTGTTTTGACACGTGCGCATGTCAAGCATTTCGGGACGTAGGTGGCGATGTCAGCTTTCATGTTTGGCCACTAGTATAATTTCCTCATATCTTGATACATCTTTTCCGATCCAGGATGTATTGTATAGATTTTACTCAGGTTAAAAAGATTCGTTGATGTGTGTCTAATCGAATTGATCTTAGTTTTCTATGTGACTCAGTTTTATTTTGGTGGAAACAAATAATTTTGGATGGTTTTATATTTAAATGTGCAAAGACTTAAAAGTAAATGTCGTTGAAAGTAAAGTGGCGTTAAAGTAAAGTGCGTGAAAATAAATCTAAGTCTAATTAAACAAAAGGGTGCAATATTTAAAAACGTGATGAAAAGGAACTTAATTAAAATGACTAAAAATTAAAGCGTGATGGAAATTAAAGTTAGACAAGTATTAAAAATGTAAACTTAGAAAAATAAACAAGACAAAATAAGAAAATAATACCCTCCAATCGGAAGATATTCCGATTGAACCAATCGGAATGCCAAACGTGACCAATCGGAATGTCTATGGAAACCCAATCGGAATACTGTCACTCGCCAATCGGAATAACCAACACCTTCCAATCGGAATGTTCAACTTACCTGATCGGAATATAACTGGATGTTGGTCGGAATGCTTATCGGAACTCCAATCGGAATATCTGTCACCTTTTACGATCGGAATAACCAAGTTGCACCTCAATCGGAATGAATCAAGGGAACCAATCGGAATGTTTGTCACCCACACACCAATCGGAATACTCAAAAACACTCACCAATCGGAATACCAAGACACCCTCAATCGGAATATTAAACCCTTTTCCGATCGTCAGGATCGGAATACGGAGACTTGGATGGAAATTAAGCTATGTAAATAAGCTATTGTTCTAATAAGCACTAGACTAAATCCTTAAGGTAAATCGTGTAAAAATAAGCTATAAAACTGAAAGTTAACAACTTTTAAAATATGAAAAAGATAAACTTTAAGAAAAACAACTTTTTATATAAAAATAACTTTTGTAAAAACTATATAAACTTGAAAAATAAATCAAATAAGCTATGAAAACAAATGGTTTAAAACAATCAAAAGTATAAAAATCTAACCTTTAAACGAATCAACAAGATAAAAATCAACGCGTGTAAATCAAAGATCAAAGAAGGGTAGAAGAAGATGAACAAGATAAAGTAAAGGTGCAAGTAATTAAAAAGAAACACTTACTTGAAATTAAAAGTAATTAAAGGTGCAAAACATGTATTTAAATGTGCAAGTAATTAAAGGTGCATAAATGAAAGTGGAAGAATGGTTTGTCAAGCCACCAACCATGGAAGAACTAATTGTCACTATTAGTCAACCAAACTAAATGAAATGAAAATGAGAGTATTTATAGGTGATTAGGGGAGAGGTTAGAGGAAGCTTCCTCTCTCCTTCCTTTCTTGTTAATTGCACCATCAAGTCCTTCCTTCTTAATCTTTTTGTTAATCTTGGAATGTGATGACTTTTGGCTCGGGATTTCTTTGGACTCGTCTTTTAATTCTTCGATAAATAAGACTTGAGTTCCTCGGCTTTAAGTAAACTTTCGTCTTTTGACTTCTTCTTCGATAAATCTTCAGAATTGGTCTTGGACTTCCGTTCTTTATCCACTTTTGACTTCTTGACTTCGTCTTTCATCCTTTTCTTCAATAAGAGTCCGTAAATGCCCGTGAATTCCCGTGTTTTCTCCACTTTTCACCTTTTCGTCCTAAATCACAACAAAAACACAAACCACGCATAATTCCGACATAAAAGACATAAAATACACGTTTTGGTCCGGTTATTATTGTAATTAAGTGGTAGAAAAGATGGGTGTTTACACACCTATCAAATCCCCTACACTTGACCATTGCAATGTCCTCATGCAATGCATTAGTTACAAAGCATGTTTACACTATTCATCATAATCAATCCTCATTGGCCTTTATTAAAGAGATAGAAAATTATAAAAATGCAAAGCAAAGAAATTAAAAGCATACCTTGGGTTTTGAAAATGTCATGAATAATCATCATCCTCAACTTTTCACATTCTCCAAACCAAGCTTAAAAACGAGATCATTGTTATTATAAGTTAGTAAACTAACACGAACTCATGTGGGCCAATTATTTACTTAGACTCCCTTATTCCTATGGGTATCTCTTATATTTTACTATTTGTCTTGAATGATCACGAGGATGCATTGTTCGACTTATTTAGATAATTATTTAGTCTGAAAATAAAGTGCACGATTTAATCAATAGTTATCTAAAGGACCAAATCTTTTAAAACTGCTTCTCGGGATATCAAAAAGTTCATATCTTGGCATAACTTGGTTCGCGATTTGAGACCTTTCTCGGGCCGATATTTGGCAGCGACTTCATACTTCAAATCTTGAGAGACGTTCATGAAATAATGGTCTTCTCTTCATAATTGGAATTTCTTCACTTGGAAGTTTTGAGAGATTCTTCATTCATGGACCCCGACTTCTTCATTTTTCTCCAATCTTTATTTTGGATTTTGATATACAACGATCCGCCTCCTTTATTGACTTGGATCTATTTATCCTCATACCTTGTTAGGGTCTTTTCGGATATACTTCTCCATGACTTTTGGGAGTTTTGCTTTACGTCGTGTGTCTCGATCCTTCATATTGATTTTCGATAAATGATTCTTCACATCACTTTTGGATCTTTAGCAACAAAACATAGCCCTCATGCCTTGTTAGGGCCTTTTCGGACTCGCCAATCTTCGCGCCCCGCTTCATAAGTTATGCCTTGGCTATGAACTCTCGTCATTACCGAGCAACTTTTAAACGATCTGGGGCTAGAAGCTAAGTAACTTTTCAAATCGTACAACCTTATTTATTAGCAGATAAATTTATTAGCAAGCGATGGGAGAATAGGCTTATAATTAACTCACATAAATTCATGAAAGAATACCGACTTATAATAGGCTCTATCATCTCTCGTTCTCCACAGTTTAAAATCTCAAGTAATGAGACTCGTGGATACTTAGCCTATTAAATCAAAGTTTTGGGTTTTCGAGTCGCCTATAGGATCATGCAAATTCTTAGACTCTTTCAAGTTTAGAAATCGCATCTTAAAGTTCCCTTGATAAACGACTCTCTAGGATCAATTATAGGAACTTGCTAAAAGTTCTTGTTCTTAACCCGTGAGAGTTAAGACTTTCGCGTTTTATAGCTCCCTATATAAAAGCCTAGCAAAACTTGACTTAAACATGTTAAGGATACTAGCTAGAGTAAACTCGGATTGAGTCAAAAGATTCACAACGTTTGAAAATTAAAACCACTTATTAAACATTTATTCTAATGAGGAAAGAAAATAACTATACAAAGGGAAAAACTAATAGGCCAAAATAGATCAAAAATTTTGAAAAATGTCGAAAAATTGATTTTCCGGTTAAAATGAGGACAAAAACAAGGAAAAGGCCACTTAACTTCGATAGAAGTCCCCCCTACACTTAAGATAAACATTGTCCTCAATGTTTAAGCATGTGGGAGTAAAATCCCCTACACTTAGGACATTGTGCACGTTGTTTAACTCTTGCTAAGGAAAAGACAACTAAAGGGATTCCTATTTTAATAATGAGAAAATATAAAATAGTGAATCGAAAAGAGTTTAGGATAGAACCGGGAAGTAGTAGAACACGGAATCACGGGTCGCCAAGAATCATCAAGAGTGGATCATTGAAGCTCGAATCCCTGATTAAGAAGTGAGGAGAGGAAATAGCAATCCAAAGGGTCCCCCCTACACTTATGGTAAAGAAAGCGAAAAGATAGATGCATGGGTTGCCTCCCAAGAAGCGCTTGGTTTTTGTTAACCGAGTCGTGAGCCTGACTCGACCTTGATCATCAACGGAAGTAGCATGAAACAAATCCACCAGGATCAAAGACATAGTTTTCATCCATCAATAAGCAAGAGCTTAAGGTGAACAAGGCAAGCCAAAAGAGAAGTGGCAAGGTTCCCTTAAGCAGTGATGGAGCACGGTGGAAGCAAGTAGGAAGAGGTGTAAGCATGTCTTCAATGGTTCCAAAGATTTTTCCTTTTATTTCATCAGGTGGATACTGAGATGGCTTAAAGACTTCAATACCGGGATCGAACACCTTTTCCTTCAGGGGAAAATAGCACTCCGGCTCAACCGAGTGTGAAGAAGATCCGCAAAGAAGCACAACCTCGTCCTTAGAAGTGGGACAAAGAGGTGTTAAATCATACGTGCAACGGATTTCGGTGTCAACCGGTTTCTTCTCCTTTGACAAAATGCTCTTCAAATCCAAAGTAGGATCAAGGCGATAATCTTCAAAGTCAAAAGGAGGAGCATCACTCTCATGAGGGAAGTATGTGTTGAGAAATTCAGAAAAATCTTCCTCAAATGAATAATCGTCCAAAGTAGGATTGAGTGATGGCGGAGGATCTTCATCATGTGAAGAATCGCTCGAGAGAGTATCAGCCTCATCAAAATCATCGAAAGTGGGCAGCTCGGGATACTCAGAAGTACACTCAAAATCATCCGAATCTGAGCTAGAATCATCATCATCATAAGCGTCAAAGACCGGTGACGAATCATAAATGGGAGAAGCGTCCAAAGTAGGGAGAGAATCATCCACATCATCATGAAAAAGTGGATTATCGATGCAAGAGTCGAATAGAGGATTTTCGTAGACGGTAAAGTCATCTAGCACATTAATCATATTTACCGATTCTCGGCCTCCAAAAGTTAAACTAGTAAGCTTCCCCATTTTGAAAACTTTTGCATCATCCCCGACTCGTAAGATTAACTCACCTTCGGCCACATCTACTAAAGCACGTCCGGTTCTCAAGAATGGCCGACCAAGTATTAAAGGAATACGAGGGTCCATTTCATAATCAACTACGACAAAATCGACCGGGAAAGTAAATGTGCCAACTTTAATGAACACGTCTTTGGCTATACCAACAGGGTAAGCGAGAGTGCGATTTGCAAGTTCAAGAGTCATCTTTGTTGGAGTGAGGTCGGGCAATGATAGTGTTTTCCAAACACTCAAAGGCATCAAATTAATACTAGCCCCGAGATCAGCAAGGGCAGTAAATTCTTCAGTTTTGTTGACCACGCAAGGCAACACAAAACGACCGGGATCTCCAAGTTTTTCCGGAAGTTCTTTAAGAATAACTGCAGAGCAGTTTTCATTTAAGCGTGTGTTGGCGAGTTCAATCAGCTTCTCCTTCTTGTTAAGCAATTCCTTAAATGCTTTAACAAATTTGGGCATGTGGACAAGTGCTTCAAGAAAGCTAATGTTGAAATTCATTTGAGAAATCATCTTGATATAGCTAGTCACTTGAGCGTCCTCCTTGTTTAGCATTTTGTTCTTGCCCAAACGAGAAGGATAAGGGATATTGGGTTTGGGTGGTGAAGGTGCAGGTGTAGGTAAAGGTTGAGATGTTGAAGGATCATTGGTGGGAACTGCATCACGTCGGGGCGGAGACGGTAATGGTGCACTAATACTAGGTGTAGGAGGAGTAGGGATACATGGTGGTGGAGGAGGTGTAGATGATGGGGGTGGGATTGGTGGTCCTACAATGGTGACTCCACTACGAGTAGTAATAGCACTCACATTGGCTCGCGGATTGGTGACGGTGTTTGAAGGTAGAGAACTTGAAGAAGAAGGTTGAGCAGGGGGCAAGAAACTAGCAAGCATATTCTTCAAATCATTGGTTTGATTGCTGAAGGAGGATTGAATATCATTTCGAAGCTCGGATCTTATCTTATTTCCTTGCTTTGTGATATCCCCTTTAAGATTGATAATTTGGCTCTGCAGATTCTTGATTTGCTCACCTTGGGTTCTCATGATGGCCTCAACATCCGGATTACTGGGTGGGGTTTGTTGGGCAGGTGGGTGATAAGGATTAGAAGCTCTTGGTGGGATTTGGTTGCTTCTAGTGTAGTTGTTGGCGGGGTTTTGGTTTTGAGGAGAAAAACCGGGTGAAAGGTAATTGTTGGATCGGTAGCTCAGCAGATTTCTATCCCCTTGAGATCGAGCTTGGTAATTTTCCGGTGAATAATTACCATAAGCTGCATACACATTTTCCGGATTTCCTTGTGTTGAAGTACAATCGGTGTATGAGTGAGGACCGCCACATGTTTCACAAGGATTAGCAACCGCTTTAACTTGTTGTTGTTGTTGATTTGAAGCGAGAAACGTAATACTTTTGCTCATTTCAGTCATCATGCGGGTGAGTTCGGTCATCTCAGGGTTTGCTGAGGTTGAGGAAACATTGACTCTCGGGTTGTTCCTAGAAGATGCAGAGGAATCCCAGTTCTTGTGGTGAGTAGTCATGTTCTCAATTAACTCTCTACACTCCTCGGGTCTCCTTTTCATGAATGTGCCACCGGCGGCTGCATTAATCGTATCACGATCTCGAAAAGTCAATCCGTTGTAGAAAGTATCGATCAAGGTGACCGGAAGCATGTTGTGGTTTGGACATCGATCGATCAAGACATTATATCTCTCCCAAGCATCAAAAAGAGATTCATCAGGGTCTTGCATGAAGCCGCTGATTTGATTGCGAAGGCTTGTGACCATGGATGGTGGAAAGTAGCGCGACAAAAAGCGTTGAGTCATGTCATCCCAAGTGTGAATAGAATTCTTCGGGAGACGATCAAACCATTTCTCGGCATGATGTAATAGAGTATGTGGAAAGAGTTGTAGGCGAAGTTCATCCATTGTGGCACCAGCCAACTTCATGCTCTGGGTGATAGTAATGAACTTGTCGAGGTGTTTGTTGGCATCATCATCAGGCAATCCTCTAAATGGGTTTGTTTGTACTTGCTGAATCATGTGGTGCTTCAACGAAAACTCAGGAGCGTTGATTTGCATCGGCGCAATCGGTCCTCCTCGTCCAAACATTGTTGGTTGACAAAGTTCTTCCATGGTCCGAAGATCGGGCTGTGGAAGAGCATTGTTGTTATTGTTATTATTCAGGTTCGGTGGAATGTTGTTGTTGACAACACCTGCCATATCTAAATCTTCTTGAGGCTCGGGCTCTTGATAATTAGAAGATCTAGTACGCATACACCTGAAAATGCAAAAGAAAACAAAACCAAAAACAAAGACAATATATATACACAAGAAAGATAAAATCTTTTTGGATTTTTGAAATTAATTTTTATGGTTTTTTATCAATTTTTAATTTTTATGATTTTTTATTTTTTATGCAAGAAAAATAACGTTCACAAGTGAACGGATCCCAAAAAGCAACGTGTCTCTCACAGAAAACTATTGATCTTAACGAAAAGAGCCGGCAGCGGCGCCATTTAATAACTTAGATTTTACTCAGGTTAAAAAGATTCGTTGATGTGTGTCTAATCGAATTGATCTTAGTTTTCTATGTGACTCAGTTTTATTTTGGTGGAAACAAATAATTTTGGATGGTTTTATATTTAAATGTGCAAAGACTTAAAAGTAAATGTCGTTGAAAGTAAAGTGGCGTTAAAGTAAAGTGCGTGAAAATAAATCTAAGTCTAATTAAACAAAAGGGTGCAATATTTAAAAACGTGATGAAAAGGAACTTAATTAAAATGACTAAAAATTAAAGCGTGATGGAAATTAAAGTTAGACAAGTATTAAAAATGTAAACTTAGAAAAATATACAAGACAAAATAAGAAAATAATACCCTCCAATCGGAAGATATTCCGATTGAACAAATCGGAATGCCAAACGTGACCAATCGGAATGTCTATGGAAACCCAATCGGAATACTGTCACTCGCCAATCGGAATAACCAACACCTTCCAATCGGAATGTTCAACTTACCTGATCGGAATATAACTGGATGCTGGTCGGAATGCTTATCGGAACTCCAATCGGAATATCTGTCACCTTTTACGATCGGAATAACCAAGTTGCACCTCAATCGGAATGAATCAAGGGAACCAATCGGAATGTTTGTCACCCACACACCAATCGGAATACTAAAAAACACTCACCAATCGGAATACCAAGACACCCTCAATCGGAATATTAAACCCTTTTCCGATCGTCAGGATCGGAATACGGAGACTTGGATGGAAATTAAGCTATGTAAATAAGCTATTGTTCTAATAAGCACTAGACTAAATCCTTAAGGTAAATCGTGTAAAAATAAGCTATAAAACTGAAAGTTAACAACTTTTAAAATATGAAAAAGATAAACTTTAAGAAAAACAACTTTTTACATAAAAATAACTTTTGTAAAAACTATATAAACTTGAAAAATAAATCAAATAAGCTATGAAAACAAATGGTTTAAAACAATCAAAAGTATAAAAATCTAACCTTTAAACGAATCAACAAGATAAAAATCAACGCGTGTAAATCAAAGATCAAAGAAGGGTAGAAGAAGATGAACAAGATAAAGTAAAGGTGCAAGTAATTAAAAAGAAACACTTACTTGAAATTAAAAGTAATTAAAGGTGCAAAACATGTATTTAAATGTGCAAGTAATTAAAGGTGCATAAATGAAAGTGGAAGAATGGTTTGTCAAGCCACCAACCATGGAAGAACTAATTGTCACTATTAGTCAACCAAACTAAATGAAATGAAAATGAGAGTATTTATAGGTGATTAGGGGAGAGGTTAGAGGAAGCTTCCTCTCTCCTTCCTTTCTTGTTAATTGCACCATCAAGTCCTTCCTTCTTAATCTTTTTGTTAATCTTGGAATGTGATGACTTTTGGCTCGGGATTTCTTTGGACTCGTCTTTTAATTCTTCGATAAATAAGACTTGAGTTCCTCGGCTTTAAGTAAACTTTCGTCTTTTGACTTCTTCTTCGATAAATCTTCAGAATTGGTCTTGGACTTCCGTTCTTTATCCACTTTTGACTTCTTGACTTCGTCTTTCATCCTTTTCTTCAATAAGAGTCCGTAAATGCCCGTGAATTCCCGTGTTTTCTCCACTTTTCACCTTTTCGTCCTAAATCACAACAAAAACACAAACCACGCATAATTCCGACATTTACGTCCCTCAAATTCCCATAACGGGGTAACCAACTCCTCCCGTGTAAGCACAATGTTCCATCCGCCCTTGGTTCCAGTTTCTCTTTAGAGAGGTCGGTTCGAAGCATTCCTCCTATGTCTTCTTTCCAGAGGTTTTCGGGTTTCTGTGCTTAGGTTTGTGCTTCAAGTATTTGCTTGGGCATGTCTAGATTGATGGTCATGGTTAAGGCTCGAACCCTCATGGGTGGGTCTTTATCCTTACGGCTCAGTGCATCAGCAACTACGTTTGCTTTACCTGGATGGTATTTGATTTCACAATCGTAATCGCTTAGTAGTTCGATCCAACGACGCTGCCTCATATTAAGCTCTTTCTGATCTAATATATGTTGCAGACTCTTGTGGTCGGTGTACACTGTACATTTTGTTCCGTAAATGTAATGCCTCCAAATTTTTAGGGCAAAGACTACCGCTCCAAGTTCTAAATCGTGGGTAGTGTGGTTCTTCTCATGCTTCTTTAATTGCCTAGAAGCGTAGGCAATTACTTTCTTTCTTTGCATCAATACTGCTCCCAATCTTTTATATGATGCATCACAATATACCTCAAAGTCATCATTGCCCCAGACAAGGATAAGAGAGGCGCACTGCATAGCTTCTGTTTTATCAACTAGAAAGCTGATTCCTCCTTTTCTCCCAAATTAAATTTTACTCCTTTCTGAGTGAGTTTGGTCATTGGTTTGGCTATCTTGGAGAAGTCTTCGATGAATCGGCGATAGTATCCGGCAAGGCCTAGGAATTGGCGGATCTCTGTCGGTGATTTGGGAGATGCCCAACTCGTAACGGGCTCAACCTTTGCAGGATCTACGTGGATACCATCGCTGTCAATGACGTGACCCAGAAAGTGGACTCTAGGTATCCAGAATTCACATTTGTAAAATTTAGCGTACAACTGCTCTTCTTTGAATACTTTCAATACTTGAGCCAGATGCTCCGCATGGTCTTGCTTGTTCTTGGAGTAGACAAGGATATCGTCGATGAAAACTATCACGAACTTATCCAAATAGGGTTTACACACCCGGTTCATGAGGTCCATGAATATTGCTGGTGCGTTTGTCAACCCAAAAGGCATAACTCGGAATTCAAAATGACCGTAACGAGCTCTGAAAGCTGTCTTAGGAATATCTTCTTCCCGGACTCTCAGTTGGTGATATCCAGATCTCAGATCAATTTTAGAATACATACTCGATCCTTGGAGCTGATCGAATAAGTCGTCGATGCGAGGTAATGGATAACGATTCTTCACCGTTAGTTTATTCAATTCCCGGTAATCGATATACATCTGAAAAGAGCCATCTTTCTTCTTGACAAACAGAACGGGGGCTCCCCATGGAGAGGAGCTAGGACTAATGAATCCTTTTTCTGATAGTTCCTGGAGTTGTTTGGCTAGTTCCTTCAATTATGATGGTGCTAACGAATAGGGGGCCTTAGCTACAGGTGCAGTCCCAGGAATCAAATCAATTTGGAATTCTATTTGTCGCACTGGGGGCATACCCGGCAATTCATCAAGAAATACTTTAAGAAAGTCTCGGATAATTGGCACGTCCTTGATTCGTGTTTCCTCGGGTTTGTCTTCTTCCTCGATTCTGGAGATGTGTGCTAAGAAAATATGGCATCCTCTGGTCAAGTATTTTTGGGCTTTGGTGCAAGAAATGACACTAAGTCTAGTGTTGATTATATCAGGGTTTCCATCCCCTTGTATAATCAAGGTTTCATCTCCCCCAAGGTATAAGAACCAGTTTTTGATCACATAAGATGACTGCATTATACTTTGATAGCCAATCCATGCCAATGATGACATCAAAACTACCAAGACTTACTGGGATCAGATCGATGTTGAACGGGTGATTGGAGAGGTTTAAGGTACATCCTCGAATGATGGTATCAACCGTCCCAACTTTTCCGTCGGCTAGCTCTACGGTATAGTAGGGGTCTAAAACTGATGGAGTGATTTCCAACACTTTACTAAATTCCGTAGATATGAAGCTTCGGTCTGCTCCAGTGTCAAACAAGACAGATACATATCGTTGGTTTAGTAGAAATGTACCGGTGACGATGTTGGAATCTGGATTGGCTTGGGCATTGCCAGCCATGTATAATTGCGATGAGGTTCCCTTGTTGTCCTTCTTCTGGTTGGCCAACTTGGGACAGTCAGGTCTCACATGTCCAGGGGTTCCACACTTGTAACATACTACTGCTTTCTTCGGTCCACTGTTGCTTCCACCTGGGGGGTTTCTGTTTCCCTTGAATTGTCTTCCCGCAACATGATGATAGTTGCACTTTGAACACTTAGGCTTGGATCGTGAGTAGTTCTTGGTGCGGGTTGTGGGAGTAGTGTCATCAGCTTGCCCAACATTTTGCCTTTTGGAAGGCTGCTGGTGCTGGCTACGAGAGCTTTCATCCAATTTTCTCTTGTTGTCCGTTTGCCTTTTGGACAGATTGCGGGCTCGCTTGTTGATCAGCTCAGTCACAAATTCCATAGCACCTTCAACGGTAGTGGGTCGTAAAGCTAGCACACTGTCATGGATGTTGTCAGGGAGTCCACTGACATACTTCTCAATCTTGTCGCTCCTTTGAGGGAACATTCTGGTGCACATCAAGCTTAACTCTTGAAATCTTTGGTTGTACCAAAGGATATCATTGTTCTTACACATTAGATCCCACAGCTCTATCTCCAACTTCTTCATTTCTCCTCTAGGACATTAGTTCTCAGTCATCCTCTCTTTGAGGTTGGCCCAAGTGAGAGTATAAGCAGTGTCATGTCCAAGGGTAGCGACCACTGAGTTCCACCAGGTAAGGGCGCTCTCAAGTAGTGTGCATGTGGCAAACTTAACTCTGTTCTCGTCAGCACAACCGCTGATACGAAAAACTGTCTCTAGTCTTTCAAACCACTGCATCAGTTCAACAACTCCTTCTTTTCCTCGGTAGTATGAGGGTTTGCACTTTAAGAAGTCGGGGTAAGAGCAACCCCTGTTGGTGTTGTTTCTACGTGCATTGAGGTTTGGATCATTGTTTGCATTCGGGTCAGCTCCTCTTGCTGCCATAGCTGCTGTGATGCCTTCACTTATCATTTCCTGGAGTTGTGGGGCAATGACATTTCGAGTAGCTTCTGGGGATTCATCATTATTAGCATTGGAAGTGGTTACATTATTGGGATTTGATATCGTAATCACCATTTGTCTATAATCATACACAAAATGAGATTATTAGTTCAAACGTTAGTACAGTTTTTATATTATTTGCACGGGGAAAATTCATGCACTGATTTCATAACAATTTTTTGATATCCTGTCAAGATCTCATAATATAATACATTGTACAACAAACATAATAAAGAAAGTGATTACATTCTATTTCCATAAGAAATTTAACATCCATCTAGTATAACAAAATCCAAGTCATAGGCCTGTCGAGCCTTATCCAAGGTAATGATACACATAGTGTTTAAAACGTTACATCCCAAAGTTACATGTCCAAAAGAAAAGAAAAGATAAAGTACAGAATTACATCACCAGAAGCTGAAAAGAAATAAAGGTACAAAAGTCCTATATCATGACAGCTAGGGTGCAACCCATAGACTGATCATGATGTACAAGAAACCTAGTACATCTATCCTACTCCTGCCTAGATGGTCTGCTAGATGAGGCTAGGGCCGATGGGGCTGATGAAGCTGCAGGGGCTCTCCTGGTGTTCCACAAAGTCCGAACTGTCGCTTTGGACTCCTTGAGCATGCGGAATGTTGTCAGCAGCTGAGTCTTGAGTCTGTCGACGACCCCACGAAGATAGGTCATCTCTGTAGTAACTCCGTCATGACGGACGGTGGAAAGGTCGAAGAAAATAGACAAGGACTGCTGCTGAGCAGATAGAGCAGCATGGGTCTGGTGCTGGACACTCTCCATGGTCTGGATACGTTGATGGAGACGATAGTTCTCCTCCCAAAGCCACTACAATGCCTCGTCAGTCTTGGTCTGGACGCCTCGGTCTGCCTGTGCCTCTCCCCTCATGGTATGAGCGAGGGAGTCGATGCGCTCATGGACGACAGTGTAGCCTAGTTGACCAGCTGTCAACATGCTGTGGAGGTCGGATATCTCCCGCTCCTGGCGTGCGGCCTGTGCGGTGATCTGGGCATGTACAGAGTCAGCACGTCCCACCCCAGAGCCTTCCCCGATCTCAAAAGTAGAGCTGGGTACGGACTCGGGAAAATGGCCCGATGGTAAAGATGCAGGTACAGAAGATGGTAGGTCTGGAGACACCTGGTCTTCCTCCATAGAGGTGGAGACCAGTATGACTGATGCTGGAGCAGAAAAAGGGTCCTCGGAAGTACAGCTTCGATGGTCTGATCATCCTTCGAGTCAGAGGTTGATAACCATCCGCACTGCACGGATCGTGGAGACGAACGGGTAGCTGGGGCAGGTGCTACTACTAATAGAAAATTCGGAGGTATAGTAGACGAAGTCATGATGCTCTGAAAATAATATTATTTTAAATTTGAAGTAAGTATATGCTTACAAACAAAGAAAAATATTATTTTTAGCTACATGATTTATGAAGTATATCCCTTTTAAACAATCATCGTAATGTTTTTAAGGTTATATATACTAGTTCATATATATATAGTAATTTAATCCAGTTTATTTATCAATTCAGTATACTCTTAGTTCACATAGCACATAATGCCCTACGATCTATATGCTTAACTAATACGGTCCCAAAAAAAAATCCCAAAAGATTTTATAAAGTTATAGTCCAGTTTTAAATAAAAGAAAAATCATTTTATTTTTATTTAATTTAAAAATTTATCTGGTTCTCTATAACTAATGCTCTGATACCATTCTCTGTGACACCCCGGGTAAGGTCAAAATATGCGGAATTATCAACGGAGATGTCACAAGGGTGGATCGATAGCATATAGTCCATAGAGCATAAGATAAAGAGTTATTCAAATCAGATTACATGTTTATTAAACAAATAAATAAAAATTGTCTTTTGTTGGGAATAAATTATAGCCAGTCTCCTTGAGTGCTAACAAGAGTAAAACAAGCGTTGACAGGAGTAAAACAAACGCTGACAGATCAAGCGTTGACAAGACAAAGTCAAGCGTTGATGCATTAAAGACAAGCACTGATGGAAGGATATACTCTACGCGTTTATTGTATTCTAGATTACTTCTAGTAAAGATAGGAACAACAATGTATTTTCTATATTTACCTTTACCTAGAATAGTTGATACATAGATTATTGTACAAGGCTTCTTATGTCTATAAAAGAAGACCTTTAGGTTATTGTTCATATAAGTTTTCATACGTAAACTACTTTCATTGTAAGCAAGTTTGATATCATTAATCAAAGTGAAAGTTTGTTTACATCTTATGTGTTCTTGTTTAAGTGTTAATTCCGCATAACACTTAGATTGTCATATACATATACAAAGGTTTCTCTAAGTGTATTACTTGATCTAATCTCGTATACATAAAGCTAAATCGATCTAAGTTTGGGATCAACAAGTGGTATCAGAGCTTGTTAAGAAACTTTTGATCTTAAAGAACACAAGAACCCTAAAAATCACCAAAACCCTAATTTTCTCAAAACCCTAACAACATCATGTCAAATTCAGAAATAACCTCCTCCTACTCACCTTTACCAAACATCAAGATTCCCATGCTTGATGCAACCAACTTTGAATTGTGGAAATTCAACTTTGAGCAATATCTAGGGATCTATGACTACACACTCTGGGAGATTATTGAATATGGAAACACCTTCAATAAAGCCCAAAAGATTGCTGATGCTATTGCTGGAAGAGCAGCTGTTGCTGGATGTTCAGAAGCAGATAAGAGAGAAAAGCCTGATGATGGTAGAGGTGTGTCTGCTGAAGACAAAGCAAAGAAAAGGGTTGACATGAAAACCCTAAACATTCTGAAAGTCTCTTTGGGACAAGAGAACCAGCATAAGTTCAGAGGTTATGAATCTGCTAAGGACCTTTGGGCAGCTCTTGAAGTTACATATGGGGGCAATGAGGATACTAAGGAAGAAAAGAAGAAGCAACCCATGCATGATTATGCTGTCTTCAAGGCTCAACCTAATGAGAAGCTTAGCAGTGTGAGAAGCAGATTGCTTGACATTACAAGCAAATTGTCCTTCATGGGGACACAACTTGGTGATATTGACATCAATTCCACTTTTCTCAAAAGTCTGGGTGAGGTGTGGAAGATTGAGGTAAGATCTATACTTGCCAACAACACTCACAAAAGTTCTACTTTTGTTGATATCTACAACAAACTGAGGCTGTTGGAAGATAAAACTCTTTTGGAGCATGGAAGCAAGTCTACCAACAGTAACATGGCCTTCTTTTCTCATAGTGAAGGTCAATTCAATCAGAAGGACTCTTACATGCATCCAGTTACTGGATCATCATGTGTCAGCGCTGGAACATGTCCTGTCAACGTCTCATACATGGACGCTAACAAATACAAAAATGACTCATCAAGAGTTAAACCTGCTTATTTGGATCTGGATACTGTATGTGCTTATATTGCTTCTTTGCCAAATGGTTCAGTGATTACATATGAGGACCTTGAGCAGATAAGTGATGAGCACTTGGAAGAGATGGATATTAAGTGGAACATGGCTCTTGCTAGTATAAGAGCAAACAGGTGGAACAGAAGGTTTAAGAAGAAGATGACCTTCAATGCAAAGGACACAGCTAGATTTGATAAATCCAAAGTAGAGTGCTACAACTGTCATCGTATGGGGCACTTCATGAGGGAATGCAGATCTCCTAGAAGATCTGATGCTGGCAAACCTTCAAGCCAAATTGTTAAGGCTCAGGATCCTAAGGCCATGGTTGCAGTTCAAGGAATTGATGGTATGGGATGGGATTGGAGCTATCTGGCTAAGGATGTGGAAGAGGATAAAGCTTTGGTTGCTGAGATAGAAGAAGAAGAGCATGTTCAATATGCTCTCATGGCACACTCCTCCTCTTCATCTGATAATGAGGTATACGAGGATGCTTTTGTAAAGGTTGTAGGTTAAATACTGAGAGAGTTAACAAAGAGGTGTTAAGATTATTAGATGATGTGAGTACTGAAAGATGTAAACTGTCTAATTACCAACTAGCTCTCACTCAAACTGAGAAGACAATTTCTGAATACAAGAAAATGGAATTTGACTTAAAGGATAAAATAAATATCTTAAAACATGAGTTGAATGCTAGTAATGATATTAGGAGTATCATGGAAAGGGTTAATGGTGAGTTACAAGCTAAGTTAGATAAAGCCATTAAGAATAAAGATAATGTTGGTCTTAAAATTCAAAGATTTGATAAGGCCACACAAACCCTAGGAGAATGTGTGAGTAAACAAAGGGATCCTAAGGACATGACTGGGATTGGGATGAAAGACTACTCTGTGGTTCCACCACCAGCTGGTGACTTCTATGGTGTCCAACAAAAGGACCTATCTTGGACTGGTTTACCAGAACTCCAAGAGGAGGAATTCATTCCTCCACCAAGAGTTGTCACACCACTTGAAGATTATCAACAAAAGTTGACTGACTTAAATGAATGGAAGAAAGCTAACCCTACCTTATTTGTTAAGGGTGGCTTGCTATGTGAATGTCCTAATGAGTCAACCCCCATTAAAGTTACAAACCCAATCACTGGTAAAGCTGTTGACCTTGGCTCAAACACTGTTAGAAAACCTAGCATTAAGTATGCAGAGATGTATAGGAATACTAGGTCATCTAAGAGCCAAGTTAGCAATGATGGAACAGGCTTCTTCTCTTCTCGACCTAGGGTTGTGTCTAGAAAAGCCTGTTACACTTGTGGTAGCTTTTCACATTTAGCATATAAGTGTGTCAACGCTCCCAAAGTCAACGTTGTTAGAAAGTCAAACGTTGTCAGGCCCAAACCTTGTGTGCAGCAAAGTCCACAAGTTGTTAGACCTGCCCCATTCTTCACTAGAGGGTCTAACACTCATGGACAAAGAGCATTTCAAAAGACAAATACTTGGTCTGACAGGCAATGGGTTTCTGTAGCAAACCCTAGGTTCAACGCTGTCAAGGGTAATTTCAGCGTTGACAAGACCAATTCCAACGCTGACCGAAACGTGACCAGACCTAAATATTTGCAACCACAGGGTAAGGGGTCTAAATTTAATTACATTTCAAAGGTCATTACAAAACCTATTGGGGTTAACTTGGGTTGTTATGAGAACTAAGTCTGTTCTTTTTTAACAACCAGCTGAATCCAAGTCTGCTAAGGCTTGGGTTCCCAAAGAAAACTAACTTGTTTTCTTTATGTGCAGGGCATTCAAAAACAGGTCAATGATTATGGATATTGGGATAGTGGATGCTCAAGGCACATGACAGGAAAGGAAGACTATTTGACCAACTTCACTCCCATCAAGGATGGTGATAAGGTTTACTTTGGAGGCGGATATGGTACTATCACAGGCAAAGGAACACTTCTCACCAAGAACTTGTGTTTTGAGAACGTATTTTTGGTAAAGGTACTTGATTACAATCTTTTTAGTGTATCACAAGTTTGTGATAACAAAAATAAAGTTCTGTTTACTGATACTGAATGTTTGGTGTTAAGCAAGGATTATAAGATCCCTGATGAAAAATATATTGACTACAGAACACCTAGACATAAAGACATATATAATGTGAATCTGAATGGGATTAGAATGAATAGCAATATGTCATGTTTTTATGCTAAAGCTTCAGTAGATGAGAGTAATTTATGGCACAGGAGACTAGGGCACATAAATTTTAAGAACATAAACAGGCTTGTGAGACTTGGCTTGGTTGATGGTTTGCCTGAAAAGGCCTTCCACAAAGACCACTCTTGTGTTGCATGTCTTAAAGGCAAGCATCACAAGGTCTCATTCAAGTCCAAACAGGTGCATTCTAGTACTAGACCTCTTCACTTGCTTCATATGGACCTATTTGGTCCAACCAATATAGAGAGTTTGAATGGTAAATCATACTGCTTTGTCATCACAGATGACTTTTCTAGGTTTACTTGGACTTTCTTTTTAGCTATGAAGAGTGATACAGTTGACACTTTATTGATTTTATCACTCAGATTGAGAAGAAGTCTGGTAATGAAGTCAAAATGCTTAGGAGTGATAATGGTGGTGAATTTAAGAATAAAGTGTTAGATGAGTTTTGTGCCAAGAAAGGAATTACTAGGTAATTTAGTGTTTCTAGAACCCCACAGCAAAATGGGGTTGCTGAGAGGAAAAATAGAACCCTAATTGAAGCAACCAGAACCATGTTGGCTGATGCTCATCTCCCTATAGCCTTTTGGGCTAAGGCTGTTAATACAGCTTGCTATGTTCAAAATAGAGCATTGGTCAACAAAATACAGAACAAAACACCTTATGAGTTACTTTGGGGAAGAAAACCTACTATTGGTTTTCTCAGACCTTTTGGTTGTCATGTAGTTGTTTTAGATACTAGTGATGCCTTAGGTAAATTTAGTGCAAAAGGTGATGAAGGCTACTTCATGGGGTATTCAGTGCAGAGCAAGGGATATAAGGTTTATCTTAAAAAGGAAAAACGTATACTTGAAAGAGTACATGTTAGGTTTTTAGAGAATACACCTTGTGATCCTGAAAGTGGTCCAAGTTGGTTGTTTGACTTGGAACCTTTATCTAGGACTTTAAGTTATATGCCTGTCACTAATCCAGACATTGTGAAGGTAACTTCAAATGTTGTGGAAGAACAAGTTGTTGATGTTTCAGGTACACAGGTTCATGAAAAGGTTGGATCACAAGCAGAAATGTCATCTCCTATACAAGAATATGTTACAATCCCCATATGGACAGATGCTTTTGCTGCTGCTGCTGCTGCTGGAAAAGATAATAGTGGTCCCCAAGTACCACCAGATAACAACATGCATGGTCCTTCAAGCGCTGACAAAGGCAAATCTAGCGCTGACAAGACCAATTCAGACGTTGATGGCTCAGACGTTGACAACAACAGTTCAAGCGGTGTTAGCCCCCACGCTGACAACCAAGTTTCAGGCGTTGACAACACTTCTGCACATCTTTTCTCTTCCACTTTTGAACAGGGTGGACCTTCCAATTTATATGAAGAGGTTCATCCTCATGTTGATGAAAGAGAGTCTAAAGAAGAAGATACTGGCAACTTGGAGAATGAGATTGAAGACACCAGACTTTTTGAAGGAGGAGTTCTCACTTCTACTATGAAGAATCACCCCACTTCTCAAATCATTGGTGATATTATGACTCCTGTTAGGACTAGAAGATCTCATCAAGGTCTTGGTGGATTTATTACCAATATTCACAAGAAGGTTGATACCCCTCTTGTACAAGCATGTTTGTTTGCCTGTTTTCTGTCACAACAGGAACCCAAGAAAATATTTGATGCTCTCAAAGAACCAAGTTGGGTGGAAGCAATGCCGGATGAGCTTCACCAATTTGCAATTCAGGATGTTTGGGAGCTGGTTGATTGTCCCAGATATGTTAGACCTATAGGGACAAGATGGGTTCTAAGAAACAAGAGAGATGAGAGAGGTATTATGGTCAGAAACAAGGCAAGATTAGTGGCTCAGGGATATACACAAGAGGAAGGGATAGACTATGAGGAGGTCTTTGCACCAGTTGCAAGGATTGAAGCTATCAGGATTTTTCTAGCCTATGCATCCTGCATTGGTTCACTGTCTATCAAATTAATGTCAAGAGTGCCTTCCTCTATGGAACAATTGTTGAGGAGGTATATGTGATGCAGCCTCCTGGTTTTGAGGATCCAGAGAATCTAGACAAGGTGTATAGAGTCAAAAAGGCTATGTATGGACTTCATCAAGCCCCAAGAGCATGGTATGGTACTTTGTCTACTTATTTAGTAGACAATGGTTCAAGAGGGGCACCATAGATCAGACACTATTTACAAAGAAGAAAGGTAAGGATGTGTTGCTTGTTCATGTCTATGTTGATGACATCATTTTGGGTCTACTGATCCAAAGATGAGTGAGGATTTCTCCAAGCTTATGACAGACAAATTCAAGATGAGTGCTATGGGGGAGATGAACTTCTTTCTTGGTTTACAAGTTCAGCAGAAATAAGATGGTATCTTCATCTCCCAGGATAAATATGTGGCAGAGATCTTGAAGAAGTTTGGCTTTTCTCCACATGAAAAGAGGGCTACTACTCCTATGGATAGAGAACACCATTGGGGAAAGATTGGAGATGGAAAGGACGTTGATGTCAGGTATTATAGGTCAATGATTGGTTCATTGATGTATCTTACAGCCTCTAGACCTGACATCATGTTTGCTGTGTGTGCTTGTGCACGCCATCAAGTGACTCCTAAAGAATGTCACCTTTATGCTGTGAAGAGGATCTTTAGGTACCTAAGATGCTATCCTAGTCTTGGTTTGTGGTACCCAAAGGATTCACCATTGGAGCTGATTGCATATTCAGACAGTGACTATGGAGGTGATAAGTTTGATAGGAAATCCACAACTGGTGGATGTCAGTTTCTTGGGAGCAGGTTGATATCTTGGCAATGCAAGAAACAAACAGTGGTGGCTAATTCTACAACTGAAGCTGAGTATGTGGTTGCAGCTACTTGTTGTGGACAAGTTTTGTGGATTCAGAACCAGCTGTTGGACTATGGGTATAATTTCATGCATACCAAGATATTTGTTGACAATAACAGCACTTTATGCATTATTAAGAATCCTGTACATCATTCTAAAACTAAACACATAGAAATTAGACACCATTTTATAAGAGATTGTTTTGAAAAAGGTTTAATACAACCAGATAGGGTTGACACAGAAGAAAATGTGTCAGATTTACTAACTAAACCTTTTGATGCTGGGAGGTTTCAATACTTGGTAACAAGTATTGGAATGATCAATCTCACATAATATGTGTTTTGGAGTCTTTTTGTAAAAGTATGTACAGGATAATGCATTGTTATTGGTCTTTTTGAGGATTTAGATTTCCACTATATTTTTCTAACACTGACAAAGGTTGCTTGAACGCTGATAAGTGTTTTTGTGACGTTGTCAGCAATATATTTGTCTAACGCTGACAAAGCTTCCTTCAACGCTGACAAGTGTTATCGGGGCGTTGTCAGCAACAATGTTAGTTTTGTGGTTTTCAATCTAAATGTGCAGGTGGTGTTAGCAGTATACCATTGGATACAGAGTTGCTTATGGATCATTGGAGAAGCATTTGGACATGTTTTTATTTATGGATGATGGTTGGAATTTTTAATTCCTATCTTGACATAAATTTTTTTATGTTCATGCATATTTTTAGCAACGTATGTATCATAGTTTAAGGGGAGGTTTTAGGAACCTTTAGGATGTTTGGGTATCCATATGATACTCTTATCACGATTCTAGATTGTGTCCACAGGTGAGTATGAGTTAGTTTTACTAAATCATGAGGCACTGTAGCATGCAAAGTTGATATACTATGCATGCTGCCAAGACATTTTTGGCCTAGAATTGATTGTGGTCTGCTGGGAGACTTGGGAATGATTTTGTCATGGGATTTACCTGGGAGTAACAAGGAATTTTTTAAGGTAACTTAGTTGTTAAGAATTTTGGTTAGCAAGGGACACTAGAGGACTGTTATGTCTATCTTGCATAAGCAAGTGTGCATAACTGGACAGTGCTTGCCGCCCAATAATAATTATCAACTTTTTGGTTATCTTCTCTAGGATAAATTACTTTGTTAGGGTCATTTTTCATTTTTTATAAATTTTTATCTTTGGACGCTGACAAGTATTTTTCCAAGCGTTGTTGTGACCAATTTAGACGATGACATGGCTTAGGCAAACGTTGACTAGAAAATAGCCGTTGGACGTTGATGGGTTATTTTTGACCGTTGACACTCAATGGACCTACCCAATTGTTACTTTTTGACATATTTTTAAGCCGTAATTTTGGGAGCAAATAACTTTCATTTAATGCATGAGATAACATTATTCTTTTTCAATATTTTCATGATTACATTTTGAAAATACTTGCCTATTTTTGGGCCAATCACATGCATTTTCTTCTCCTATATCTTTGGCTCCTATTTTAAACAGGGTACCTATTATTCTTGTCTAACACAATTTTCTCCTATAAAACTTCATCTTTCGCAATCCTTCAAAAAACTTTCAACAATGGTACCAAAGTTTAAACCATCTGATTTGGACTTGGGGTTCAGAAGTCAACACAACATGGTCGCGTATCTTGAAGCTGATGATGCTCTGTTTCCCCAATACACGCAAATGGTGGCGTATTTGAACGCATCCCCACTTAGGTATGCTCTTTCTTATGCTCCACTCATTCCTGTCACACATATTAAACAGTTTTGGAACACTGTCAGTTCCTCAACAGTTAATAGAGTGACTACATTATCTACTATTGTTCATGGGAGAACATGGGTGGTTACTAAAGCTTTGGTACGCCAAGCTTTGCATCTTGATGATGCTGATGGTATAACCACCCTTCCCATTAGTGAAATAGAACAAGGACTAAGGGCTTTGGGTTATCCTTTTCCTGATGAAGGAACTTTAAATAAATATCATAAACAGGAGTTTCCCCCAGCCTGGAAGTACCTAATACATGTCCTTCTACAATGTTTGAGTCCCAAGTGTACTGCACACAATGAGATCAATAGGTCTATTGCAAGTGCTATTGTGTGTATTGCTACTGGGCAAAAATTTAATTATTCCAAAATGATTTTTGAGGGCATGTGTAAAAATAAAGGGAACAAAATGACTTTAGCTTATCCCAGATTTTTACAAATGGTTTTTGATGTCCAAGGATACTGCACCAGGGATCATGATGATTTTTATGAGATCTCTGTGCAAAAGAAAGCAATTTTTATGAAGATGAACTCCGCCCCACATCGTGACCTACCCCTAACCCCAGCTATGCTTGCTGTTATTGAGGCAGCACAACCCCAACCAGACCCCCAACCCTAAATTGACCCAATACCAGAACCTTTACCTTCACCACAACATATGCAAATTGACCCAGAACCCTTCGACGCTGACACATTCAATGTTGGCGTTGATGTGCCTATTTCAAACGTTGACACACATCCTTCATAGACCCAAACACCCCTTAACCAACCCACATCCACCCAATCCACATCTTCTTCTCCCCCAACCCAATATAGGTTACAAAAACACCAAAGGACTACTGGAGTGTTCTCCTCTGGTGGTCCTAGCCATGTAGCAGAGAGAATCACCACCACAAGTGTGGTTGGTGTTATGGATGAGGCTGGGACTATTGGTTCTGGCTTAGAAGCTGGCCAAGGCAGTCCTAACATTCTTAAGACCTCATCCATGCCCAATGAATCTGACTTCGGAGGTCAAATACCCATTTTAGAGGAGGGCAGATTGGAACCAATGACTTTGATGGAATTGACGGTAGTCTGCATGAGCTTGCAAAAGCAAAATGCAGACTTGGTACAAGTTGTCAGCACACAAGGCCTTGAACTCAAGCAATTGAGGGAGAGGATTGTTATTTTGGAGACAGCTGAGTCAAGGAGAAGGCAGACAAGGGTCCTTGTATCTAAGGAGGATTCTTACAAAGGGGAGGAAGCTGCTACTGAGCCTATTAATTTGAGTGATAAAGGCTCACATGAAGCTGCTACAGAACCTTTTTTTGAGAGTTGAAAAGATTCATTTGATGAGGAATCTTTGGGCGTAGCTGAAGCCCTTACTGGTTTGAAGAAACAAGCAGGTTTTGATATGTCTCTAATTGCTCCTACAAACTTAAATTTGTCATTTACAGCCATGTTGGAGGAAATTGCAAGAGGCGCTAAGACAGGTACATTAGGCGTTGACAAGACAGATTTGAACGCTGACATGAGTATTTTGGGCGCTGACAAGGCAAAAGTTAGCGTTGACAGACCTGCATATGAGGTTGATGTATTCCAGTCATCATCCATCATCAAGGAGGTTTCTTCACAGGTATTACCATCTACCTTACCAACAATTGATCCATTAGATAAGGGTAAGGGTATTATGGTAGAAGAGGTTGTTCCAAAGAATGCAGCACAAATTGAATTTGATAGAAAGTTGGCTGCACAAATTGTGGAACAAGAAAGAAAGGAGGTGAGAGAGTCCCCTTTTATTGTCACTTCAGAAGAGCAAGAAGGAAGTGATGAAGCTAGTTAAGACTCAAGTGTTATGATCATAGAACAGCCAGAAAGACTTGAGTATGGTGATGAGCTGGCCAATGAGAAATTGAATGAGTTGAAATTGCAGGTTGATTTTGATATGCCAGAGGTGGTTCAGATGTATCATGCTTGGGAAGATAGATGTATGGAGAATCCACACTTGACCATTTCAGATCAGATATGGGGTTTGGAGATTCTTCTAAGAGTCCAAAAGGATTGCAAGGTTATTCTGAAACACAAAGCAAGCAATGTTCTCTCAAATTTGAAAAGGGATAGAAGGGAGTTATACTGCATGTTGCTCAGATATCATGGAACAGGGTGTACTTATAAGAAGTTGATGAAATTGACATTTGAAGAGTTGGAGTGCAGAGCTTATCCCATTTGGGTTAGAGTGCAGGAAGAAAACACTCTAAGACTTCTTTCTGATGAAAGGAAAGAAGAACTTGCAGAGGAAATGGAGCTTAAGAAGGCAATGTTTGTTCCCAGACTAGTGAAAAAGGGAGTTCCTCTTGAGTTTCCCAAAGATATGGATCCATTACATCCAAATGAAGATGTTATAAGAAATAGCCTCAAGCTCTCACCATTAGAAGCTTCAGATATGGTGCAAGTGTTACCACTTGATTCCAGAAACCCAATTGTAAGCTATGAAGAAGATGAATGTGGGTTTTGGAAGATTGGCAGGTATGGAAAAGAGGTTCACACTTTTACCACCCTTATATCTTTGTTTGCAAGTTTTGACAGAGAAGACTTGGTAGACCTATGGAGGTTATTAGAGGCCAAGTATGTGACTGAAGCACCAACTTCAGTCAATGGAATAAAACTGTGGTCCACATTCAAGAGAATGTGTGGACCAAGAGATGAAGATCCTGCTATTTGGAAGGATCTTGAAGATGATCTCAGTGGTCTTCAATGGAGGTTGTATTCAGCTGCTGGTGTTTATTATTTGAGTTCTACAAAGTTTGCTGAGTATCTACTTGTAGATGGTCAGTATTTCATGTCCAAGGAAGTCTTGGAGAAGATGAAGAACACACAGCTGGAAATTGATTATACAAGTGACGTGGCAAAGGATTTGATCAGATTTATTTATTACAAATATGAGAAGGTTTGTAAGATTCCTCCTAGTCCTTAATGTTTATTCAGAAACTTGATTACTAGAGTAGATATCAAGTTTAGGGGAGGATTGTTGGGAATAAATTATAGCCAGTCTACTTGAGCGCTGACAAGAGTAAAACAAGCGTTGACAGGAGTAAAACAAACGCTGACAGATCAAGCGTTGACAAGACAAAGTTAAGCGTTGATGCATTGAAGACAAGCACAGATGGAAGGATATACTCTACGCGTTTATTGTATTCTAGATTACTTCTAGTAAAGATAGGAACAACAATGTATTTTCTATATTTATCTTTACCTAGAATAGTTGATACGTAGATTATTGTACAAGGCTTCTTAGGTCTATAAAAGAAGACCTTTAGGTTATTGTTCATATAAGTTTTCATACGTAAACTACTTTCATTGTAAGCAAGTTTGATATCATTAATCAAAGTGAAAGTTTGTTTACATCTGGTGTGTTCTTGTTTAAGTGTTAATTCCGCATAACACTTAGATTGCATATACATATACAAAGGTTTCTGTAAGTGTATTACTTGATCTAATCTCGTATACATAAAGCTAAATCGATCTAAGTTTGGGATCAACATCTTTAACATGTCATAAGTAGATTGTTTATTTTCCCCAAATGGAACCCTTGAGGATTCCTACAATGCAGATCACATAGATGCTTGAGTCTATGCACATATCTCGTTCTAACTTCATTTCCCTGAGATAAACATGCTTAGAGGGTCAACATAAAGTTGGTGAATTTACAGGTTTAACAGTAATTAGTTTAGACACACATTAATCATAGAAGTAACAATGCACAAAGCGTTCTTACTAAAAATTAGATTACATTTGTTATTACTCGAAACTAAAGCTTAACCTTCCATAGTCCTCAACAGATGAGGACGTAGTGTCTTACAAAAAGACACCCAAACCCAGTTCCAACATGGTATACATCTGTTTCCCAGCCAAGGCACAGTGAGCATGACTCACCCGGATGGGGATGGTCAATCCCTAATAGATCTATTTATAACATTCGGGCGATTTACAACAATTTAACTGTTTCTATAATAGTCAATCATAGTCAAGTTTATACAATTAAGTTATCTCCATTTTAAAATAGTTGCATGTTTTCTCCCCCGTAGAGGAAAAGTTTATCAATAGTTATATGGGGCTGTAAACTCATCTGGGAGTTGGCAATACCTGTATAACACGAATATCCAAATAACGCTCACGCAAAAAGTTATGCCTAATCAAATAGTAAAGTCTTAATAGATAGTACAAAGAACATATGTGTATGCTTATGTAGATTTTTAGTCAGTTCATTTATGCTACGACATTTATCTAAATAACCGTAGTTCAAGTATTAAAAATATTCATTTAAACTTATCTATATAAGTTTCATTTCTAAGTAAACATAAAATGTTTAACTTTAATATCAGTTTGTATTTGTAATACATGTATTAATAAGAACCATTCAACTTACAATTAAGTTTCTTATTTAAGTAGACATAAAATGTCCTACTTAAAGTATTAGTTCACTGTGACAACCCTAGATTTTGGATTTTTCACTTTTGACTGTTTGATGTTGATCATGTGCTTGATGTGCGTTTATGTGTTATGTGCTCATATTTGAGACTTTATCATGATGTTAGACATTGTTTATGTAGTACATGGTACGTTATATGATGATGTGATGGGGTTGGTTCGTGCTCATGAGTTCACATGAATGTATAAATCATGGTATAAGTTGGAAATGAAACGAAATGAAATGAAATGAAATGAGTTCAGAAATGAACTGCAGAAAAGTTCGGGTATCGTTTTGATAAGGTTTCGTGTATGTATCGTATGTTGTATGTATGTATTAAGTATATATAATATGGTTAGGATACGTTTTATAGTTACTTTCTATATTTAAAAACTTTTAGAAATGAAGGCTAGTTCAAAAATCGCGTAAAAAGTCGAAAAATTAGCAAAAGGGTACCCGGTTTGGTCCCGAAAGTGTATAGGAGTATAAGTAAACATAAAATAGAAGGGGGAGAGTGTAAATATGATAAAACACAGAGAGGAGTCGAATTTGTGGGTCCCATAGCCTTAATTTTAATAATTAAATTAATAAAAATAGGATAATTACCATTTAAAAGTCCTAATTGGGCCTAAACTTGTCCATAAGGTTACCAAGGCCTATATAAACACCCCTAGACCCCTAAAAACGACTAATAACCCTAAATAAACCTAAAATCAGTCTAAATCTTCCATGGATATCAAGAGAAGTCGAAATTATGATTAGGGTTCATTAATTTTTCTTGTTTCAAGGTAAGTGATCAATTAAACCTTAATATAATTTATGTTTTTATTAATTAATCATAATTGTATTGTTAATTAACCATCATTGAGATGATTAGGGTTTTATTAATTTTATGTAAAAATATATTAATTAAGATCCATTAATGATTTTAGGGTTTGTGTTATAAATTTAAGGATAATTAATGATGTTTAGAGGGTTAGTGCATAAAGGCGTAAAACAGTCTGATTTTTAAGGCTGACTTGTGTTGACTGTTCCGGGCAGTAGGTAGCACCTTTGGTCGAGTTTCTTTTTTTTAAAATTAAGTTCAGGGAGTCTACTTTTCAAAAATGTAAGGTTGGTCGAAAATGGATTTGGGGAAGGTCGTCAAATAATTTTTACAAAAACAGTGCGCTGTTCAGGAATAAATTTTGATTTCGGGGATTTGAGTCAAAACCTAACCAAACGGATGAGATAGACAAATATTTTTGATTTGGGAACTCTTTATAATATATATAAAAGGACTAGAGGTTTTCAATAAAATTTATGGTGTTTAGGTCGGGGTTTTGGTGTCAAACATTTGGCATGTACGGAAAATGAGTTTTGGTGAAAACGACTTTTGGCGTATAGACTAAACGAAAGGGTTAAACGTGTAATTAGAAAGTAAAATTGGTTTTTGAAGTTCTTAGATCATATAACAACATAAATCCAGTAGGGTAGGAGTCAAGTGTGGTGTTAAGTTCACTTCATGTGATCGTTTAGTGACTAGTAAACCGTACCAGGGAAAAACAGGAATTTTACGTATAGAATAGCTTGTAGTGGGAGAACTAGATAGTGGGGATTGGGGGATTAGATTCATCTCCTTGATTGTTACTTAACTTGGGTGTTAAGACCTGAGCTAAGGGTGTCGTGTATGATTTTATAGGTTTGCAGGAGTGCTAGCTTGCTGTGCTATCAGGTGAGTTCATAGTCCCGTTTTGCTACGTTTTTAAATGTTTTTCCAGTATGGGATGGAGATGACACTTGCAATGTTCTTTAACATGATTTAGTACTATGTTTTAAAATGTGTGGACATACATGTGATATTGTGTGACTTGCGTGCTTATGTGTTCTCATATGTGCTTTGATATGTGTTCTGATATGTGAATCTTGATTGGGTTATGATTGGGATTGGTACGTAGATGTATGGGCGTCTATAGGACCAGTTGTGATGTGTGTGGAGCGTGGGGCACGATCCGTCCTGAGTTCTTGGTTCTGAGTTCTTGGTTCGGTGGGATAATAACTGTTTTTTTTACTTGTTGAAAGTTCGTTTTCTCGGTATCTCTTCGAATTGATAACTGGTTAAGTGTGAGAGATAAGTTGTTCTTGGTGAATCAAGTAAAAGGGAGTCGTTGTCTAAAACTAATTAAAAATAAAGACTTGGAACAATTAAAAATAAAGTAAGGAAACAATAATGAAAGATTAAAACTTTACGGGAAATAAATGACGGGAAATTAAAGGCAATGAAAGTAAATGACGCAAAATTAAACTTAAAATAAACGGAAAGCAAGTAAAAGTGCAAATAACGAAAAAGGCGGGAAAAATAAAATTTACAATTAAAAACTGAAAAAGCTATTCAGAAAAATCAAACATTCCGAATAGGGATTCCTATTTGGAATATTCCGAATAAGGACTCCTATTCGGAATAATCAATCTTTCCGAATAGGGACTCCTATTCGGAATAATCAAACATTCCGAATAGGGACTCCTATTCGGAATAATGAGACTTTCCGAGTAGGGAAGTCCTATTCGGAATATTCCGCATAGGAAGTTGAGAAGACAGTCTATTTGGAATATTCATAAACAGTGCTCTATTCGGAATAATCTGGGCAAGAACAGTACGCAGAGCAGAAGAAGAACAGTAGGGACGAATTTGATCAAATCTCACCAAAACAAACCAAAAGATTAAACCAAAACAACCAATAAACATCAACTAACAATAATCAATCAAAACAAATCATCAAAACTAACTAACAAAGCCAAATCAATCAAAACCCACTTGATTGAAAATAAGAAAACTCAAGAACATGAACACAAAGATTAAGAACAAATTAAGCAAGAAAGGAAGAAGGAGATTAACAATAACGTAAAGATTAACAACAATTAAATGGAAACTTACTTGGAATTAAAAGAAAATTAAAGGTGCATTACATGGAGATTAAGATGCATAAAAGTAAAGAACAAGAAAATAAAGAATGGGGAAGAGAGGCTTGTCAGGCCTCTAACAACAAACAAAATGAAGGGAACTAAACTATATATAGGGGGATTAGGGAGGAGCTTAGGATGCTTCCTCCCTCTTTCTTCTTTCTCTTATTTGCACACTTGAGTCCTTAATCTTCTTAATATTTTGTTAATCTTCTTAATACTTGGACTTTGTCTTGGGATTTCTTCAAACTCGTCTTGGATTTTCTTCATAAATAAGACTCGAGTTTTTCGGCTTTTAGTAAACTTTTGTCTTTTGACTTTTTCTTCGATAAATCTTCAGAATTGGTCTTGGACTTCCGTTCTTTTTCCACTCTTGATCTTTCGACTTCATCTTTCGTCTTTTTCTTCGATAAAAGCCCGTGAATGCCGTGTTTTCTCCACTTTTCACCTTTTCGTCCTAAATCACAACAAAAACACAAACCACGCATAATTCCGACCTAAATGACATAAAATACACGTTTTGGCTCGGTTATTATTGTAATTAAGTGGTAAAAAGGATGGGTGTTTTCACACCTATCAAATCCCCTACACTTAACCATTGCAATTTCCTCATGCAATGCATTAGTTACAAAGCAAGTTTACAATTTTTCATCATAATCAACCTACCTTGGCCTTTATTAAACAACTAAGGAAAATCAAAAAGGTAGAAAATAACAAGATGCAACAAGGAAGAAACTTGTAAAGAAATCTAAGACTTACATTAGGGCTTGTGTGTCATGAATGTTCATCACCTTCAAATTTCACGTTCCCCATGCCAAGCTTAAAAACAAGATCATTGTTAGTACAAGTTAGCATAACAAACATTTACTCATGTGGTTCAATTAATCACTTAAACTCCCTTATTCCTACGAGTATCTCTTATATTTTATTGATGTCTTGAATGATCACGAGGATGCATTGTTGACTTATTTTGATAATTTATTTAGGCTGAAAGCAAAGTAGGACGATTTGATCAATAGTTAGCTAAAGGACAAAATCTCTTAAAACTGCTTCTCGGGATATCAAAAAGTTCATATCTTGGCATAACTTGGTTCACGATTTGAGACCTTTCTCGGGCCGATATTTGACATGTACTTCATACTTCATATCTTCGAGAGACGTTTTTGAGATAATGGTCTTCTCTTCGTTATAGAGTTTCTTCACTTGGAGACTTTTGAGGAGTACTCCAGCTTTGTTGACCACGACTTCATGATTATTCTTCAATCTCTAATTGGGATTTTGAGATACAACGATCCGCCTCCTTTTCGGACTTGGATCTATTTATCCTCATACCTTGTTAGGGTCTTTTCGGATAGACTTCTCCATGATCTTTATGGGAGTTGATTGCTTTTCGTCGTGAGTCTTAATCCTTCATATTGATTTTGGGAATAATGCTTTTCACATCACTTTGGATCTTCAGCAATAAAATGGAATCCTCATGCCTTGTTAGGGCCTTTTCGGACTCGCCAATCTTCGCGCCCCGCTTCATAAGTTATGCCTTGGCAATGAACTCTTATCATTACCGAGCAACTTTTAAACGATCTTGGGCTAGAAGCTAAGTAACTTTTCAAATCGTACGACCTTACTTATTGCAGATAATTTATTAGCAAGTGATGGGAGAAAAAGATCATAATTAACTCACATAAGTTAATGAGAGAATACCAAACTTGTAACTAAATCTATCATTTCTAGTTCTCCACAATTTAAAATCTCAAGGAATGAGACTCGTGGATGCTTAGCCTAATAAACCAATTAAGGTCTACATGGTTAAGGATACTAGCTAGAGTGAACTTGGATAAGTAAACTCGGGTTGAGTCAAAATATTCACAACGGGCCTAATATATCTAAGATATCTAAACTTGCTAAAACCATTTTATTAAAATGATAGAAAGTAACAAAAATAAAGGAGACTACAACTAGGCCAAAATAGATTAAAAATTTTGAAAAATGTCGAAAAATTGATTTTCCGGTTAAAATGAGGACAAATACAAGGAAAAGACCACTTAACTTCGATAGAAGTCCCCCCTACACTTAATATAAACATTGTCCTCAATGTTTAAGCATGTGGGAGTAAACTCCCCTACACTTAGGACATTGTGCACGTTGCTTAAATCTCGCTAAGGAAAAGACAACTAAAGAGATTCCTATTTTAATATTGGAAAATATAAAATAGGGAATCGAAAAGAGTTTAGGATAGAACCAGGAAGATAGTAACACGGGATCACGGTGCGTCAAAAATTATCAAGAGTGTGTCTTTGAAGCTCGAATCCCTGCAATGATAAGAAAGAAAACAAGAAACTCCAACGGGGGCTCCCCCCTACACTTATGGTAAAGATAGATAGATAATTGGGTTGCCTCCCAAAAAGCGCTTGTTTTTGTTAACCGAGTCACGAGTCTGACTCGTCCCCGAATTAAATGGTCCATGGGGGAGCCTCGAATGTAATACCGGGATCAAAGACCTTGTCCTCGTTCCCGGTTGACATCAACAAAGGAGAGGCGGGGGGATAAGTCTTGAATGGGAGAAAAACCCTTTCGACATACGAGAAGTATGTGAATTCAAGATCCACGGGAGGTGGGGTGGGTAAAGTAAGCACATTGTCATCCCCCAAAGACAATGGATGTTGAGCACTCGGCAAAGCCGTGAGGGTATCAATTATAGAATAGTCATTGTCACCTCCCGGGTCAAAGCACTCATCCTCATTTCCCGGTATGAAACGAGGAGAGTAAAAGTGATACATCACCCGCTTGGGTGTGCACGTGGTAGGATGAGGTGGCAATATAATTTGAGAAGTATCAGAATAATTACCTTCCACCTGCGTCTCTTTTTCAATAGATTCACGTCTTTTCACCTCTGGGATAGAAGGAGGTATGGCTAACAAAGTATGCTCATTAATAGAAAGAGAAGCAGCGCTATCAATGTCCTCAATCCCTTCGTCAAAGAGCGGATTCACCTCACTAGATATGTAGGCGTCATCAAAATCAAATAAAGGGTTCGAATAAATCTTGAAAGTTTCATGCAGAACGTCTTCATCGGATAGTGACTCGTCATCACTAGAAGTAAAATCATCATCTTGATCGAAAAGAGGATTAGAGAAAGCCAAAGAATCATCTCCCAAAGTGTTGGTGGAAGGAACATCATCATTAAGAGTGACCTCATCCGTAAGCTCCTCAAAAGTTAGCACATCACAAACCTCATCAAAGAATTTATCAAGACCGAAATCACTAATCTCACTCGAAGTATCACAATCCTGAGAGGCGTTGGGGAAATTAAGAGAGGGAAGTAAAATTGCACTAGGACATTGAGCAACTAGATCATACCAAGAAATAGTATTCTCATCGTCATCATCATCATAATGGTATTGACGCACAAGAGGAGGGTTAGAATCACTAAGATTAGAAACTTGCTCTTGTTGTTGTCGCTTCTCCTCGTCCCTAACTTCTTTAAGCAGAACAACGGCTTCTTGAAGTTGCAAAACAATGGAGTGTATTTCTTCATTCAAAGTAGTGAGTTCTTGAATTCTCTGAGAGGATTGATGATTGAGGTTGTGATGTGGGGGCTCAAAGTGTTGAAAACCTGAATTATAGCAAGGTTGTGGCTCATAGTTGTTCATCGGTTGAGAAGAATTAGAAACCGGGTTTGGTTCATAATAATCCATAGGTGAAGAAAACTGAGGACCCAGATTTTGCTCATAATAATTCATTGGTTGACAATAATAGGTATCGTGAGGGCCCCCACAGTTGTTGCAAACCGGGTATGGAGAAAAATCAGGTGCGTCTTGTGGATAGCTATTATCATTGTCATAATTGTACCCCGGTTCTTGCCCGTGACCATACGAGTATCGAACCGGGCACGAAACATGCCAATGAGAATCGCTTCCACAATAGATGCACGGGCGAACAGGAGGAGGTGGGTTTAAAAAGGACGAATTAGTCGAGTTGCACAGAGGACAAAATCCGAATAGGAATTGTGTGTTGTCGATATCGTTACCGCACCGCTCACATGTACACCATTGACAAGAGTTGTTCCTAGATAATTGTTTCCCACACCGGACGCAATGGACATAAAAATCCATAAAGAAAGATAGATAAGCAAGAAGAATATTTTTGGTGCAAAAATTTGAAAAAGAAATGCTTATTATGAATTTTCAAATGTTTTTGGATTTTTTGAAAATTGTTGGACACGAAAAATAACGTTCACGAGTGAACGGATCCCAAAATCCAACGCGTCTCTCACAAAAAACCTTCGATCTTTACGAAAAGAGCCGGCAGCGGCGCCATTTTAATAACTGTTTTTTTTTACTTGTTGAAAGTTCGTTTTCTCGGTATCTCTTGATAACTGGTTAAGTGTGAGAGATAAGTTGTTCTTGGTGAATCAAGTAAAAGGGAGTCGTTGTCTAAAACTAATTAAAAATAAAGACTTGGAACAATTAAAAATAAAGTAAGGAAACAATAATGAAAGATTAAAACTTTACGGGAAATAAATGACGGGAAATTAAAGGCAATGAAAGTAAATGACGCAAAATTAAAACTTAAAATAAACGGAAAGCAAGTAAAAGTTCAAATAACGAAAAAGGCGGGAAAAATAAAACTTACAATTAAAAACTGAAAAAACTATTCAGAAAAATCAAACATTCCGAATAGGGATTCCTATTCGAAATATTCCGAATAAGGACTCCTATTCGGAATAATCAATCTTTCCGAATAGGGACTCCTATTCGGAATAATCAAACATTCCTAATAGGAACTCCTATTCGGAATAATGAGACTTTCCGAGTAGGGAAGTCCTATTCGGAATATTCCGCATAGGAAGTTGAGAAGACAGTCTATTCAGAATATTCATAAACAGTGCTCTATTCGGAATAATCTGGGCAAGAACAGTACGCAGAGCAGAAGAAGAACAGTAGGGATGAATTTGATCAAATCTCACCAAAACAAACCAAAAGATTAAACCAAAACAACCAATAAACATCAACTAACAATAATCAATCAAAACAAATCATCAAAACTAACTAACAAAGCCAAATCAATCAAAACCCACTTGATTGAAAATAAGAAAACTCAAGAACATGAACACAAAGATTAAGAACAAATTAAGCAAGAAAGGACGAAGGAGATTAACAATAACGTAAAGATTAACAACAATTAAATGGAAACTTACTTGGAATTAAAAGAAAATTAAAGGTGCATTGCATGGAGATTAAGATGCATAAAAGTAAAGAACAAGAAAATGAAGAATGGGGAAGAGAGGCTTGTCAGGCCTCCAACAACAAACAAAATGAAGGGAACTAAACTATATATAGGGGGATTAGGGAGGAGCTTAGGAAGCTTCCTCCCTCTTTCTTCTTTCTCTTATTTGCACACTTGAGTCCTTAATCTTCTTAATATTTTGTTAATCTTCTTAATACTTGGACTTTGTCTTGGGATTTCTTCAAACTCGTCTTGGATTTTCTTCATAAATAAGACTCGAGTTTTTCGGCTTTTAGTAAACTTTCGTCTTTTGACTTTTTCTTCGATAAATCTTCAGAATTGGTCTTGGACTTCCGTTCTTTTTCCACTCTTGATCTTTCGACTTCATCTTTCGTCTTTTTCTTCGATAAAAGCCCGTGAATGCCGTGTTTTCTCCACTTTTCACCTTTTCGTCCTAAATCACAACAAAAACACAAACCACGCATAATTCCGACCTAAATGACATAAAATACACGTTTTGGCTCGGTTATTATTGTAATTAAGTGGTAAAAAGGATGGGTGTTTTCACACCTATCATGGGACACGATCCGTCCTGAGTTCTTGGTTCGTGGGGCACGATCCGTCCTGAGTACTTGTGGATCGTCTCTTCGGAGGCAAGATATCTCGACGGGGATATAGTTCATCTTCCACAGGTGGTGTGGGAAAGATCCAGATAGTGTGGTGTGTGTTCTTGTGTGTGTGACGGGATACTTCTTGATTGTTATAGTGTGCTTTGAGAATTGTAGATGTGATCGATACTTGGTTTAAGTTTTGTTGTGGATGCATGTAACATGATTATTACATTATGGTCCATTACTATAAATTGTTTTCCTTCAACTTATTTGCAGCGGATGTAAAGGTTTCTTATGATGTTCTAGATAACTTAAACCTATGTTCTCACCAACTTTATGTTGACAGATTTTAGTGTCATTTTCAGGTGAGGTAGTTGAGGAGGATGAGGTTAGAAGTGGCTAGAGTTTAGAGGCTACTAAGACTGCATTAGGAGGAATCCCTTTCCTCTTAGTTTTTATTTAATGTTTGAATAAGTGATACTTTTTAGACACCTATATGTGTGATGTTTGTTTATTTGTATGTCTTTGGTAAGAGGTAGGCGTGTTACCTACTTACCTAGACTCCTGCTTTGTTGAGATATTGTCATGACATTTGTGTCACCATTTTATGACATTTCTTATATCATTTAGTTATCTCTATAGACACGCTATTGTTGTGATGATATCCATACGTCGTGCCCCATATTCCGCCATGGTGGGGTGTGACAGAATGGTATCAGAGACAGGTTATAGATAATTAGGTTGCCTAGTCGCGTAGCCTAGTCTATAGCTTAAGGGTCCCTGCATATAGGCGTCATAGGAGTATGTGTGCATTTTATAATAATTGATGTGTTTGGATGTTATTTTCGCGATATTTGTTAATTTATGAACTACAATGGTTCATACTTAGCTACATGTTATTTTCTTTTCGAGATTTTACTAGTGAGGGTTGAACTATTGTCGTATACGCTAGTCATTGTTGGATTTCGTTTAATTACGTTTTCATGTTCTTTATACATTTTGAATTTAGTCTACGCTGGTTCAGCTGGACTACGAGTTTATTTGTTTCATGCATTGGCTATGTTATTTTAATACATGTGATTTTGGACCTTATGTTATGTTGTGGATTATGTGCTTATATGAGTTGTAGGATCTATGTGATTATTTGAGTTGGTAGACTGATGTGTTATGTGTAGTATTAATTCTTATAAGTGTCATCATAGGAGGGAGTGCATTAGTGAAAGAGGACTGGTATAAGTATGGTGGCCAACATAGTTATACAAGTACCATGACATCAGTGGATTCCTAAGTATGGTTGCATGAAAGAGGGTTAATACATGCTTGTATTGTATATGTTGTATGGACTTGAGTGTATGTACGTGTATGCCTATATATATGTATATATCCCTTCTACTTATCGGTTGTATTCTTAGGATGGTTTTATAGCGCTTCATTCTTTGGGATGTTCAACTTCTGTAGTTGCGCATTTATCGAGTCCTCATTTCACGTATTTGTTTGTACGGTACTTTTGGTAGAGGCTATTGAGAGGGTGGAGAATTCTTTTCGGGATCAAGATATCTTTTAGTTTGTATCTTATGTGGTAAAAGAAATGGAATTTGTAAATAGTTAAAATAGTTGTTGGTAGTCGGTGAAATAAGTGTTAAGTGTCGTAAGCGTGTTTGAAATAAGATGGGATATATATTTTTTTTAACATATAAGTATGGCTTGTTTATTATTATTTTTTTTAAAAAAAACTAAAATTGGTTTTGATCACCTAAAGCTAATTATCATTAGTTAAATTCTTGTTCTTATTTAATTAAATATGTTAAAATCATGTAATTACTCATATGATGGGTAAGGGTTTCTAATTTTCTGGAATTAAAATAAATTAGGTCTTGAATTTGGTAATTAATGAGGGGTTTTAGGGTTTCAAATCGTTTTTTTTTGTTATAAATCGGAGTAGGCAGAAACTGTCGCTAAATTGTCAGAATTCATCGCTAAACTGTCAGAAACTGTCGCTAATGTCTGGGCAGATTCTAGGTAAATATCATTTTGGTTATAACTTATTCGTTTTTAAAGATTTTTGGGTGATTCAAAAGCCTAATGTTATGTACTCGGAGCGTACTTTTCAATCATTTAGAACTTATTGTCAATGAAAGTCAGTAGCTTGGTCGAATTAATTGTAGAACTGTCGAGTTCAAGATTAATTTTCAGACAACATGGTTTAAACACGTGTTTTGGGTATTTTGGGATAGTGGACACTTAGAAGGCTAACATAGGGCTGCTTTGGGATAGGATTTTAGATGTATCCATCATAGAGATTGTTAGATTAATAAAGAATGTGGGTTCCGGAGTCAATGTTGACGCGTGATATTGTGTTGTGTGCTTTAGACAATTGATCGTTCGTGAAGAGACTATAGATTTTTTTTCGTCAAATGATTACATAAATTACTAATGTGATACCACGGTTTTAGAACAACTAATATACATTAAGGTACAAAATCCATTCTGGGGTAAAATTTGGTTTTGCACAAGGTTTTAATAGTATGTCACCGGTCGTAATACGTTTCGGTTGTCGTTGGGTGCTTCTTGTGTCATTGGTCCGTTTTCATGGTTCGTTGGGAGTCGATACATGTTTTATGTTGAGTATCTTTTGGAGTCTCAGGTTTTGGTTCATATTTTTAAATTCTTTCACGTAAACTTCCGTTAGATGTCCATGGGCTTGATCGTTTATCCGAAGTTGGGGGTCCTAAAATTTGTCTTGAGCTTATATTCATTGAGGGCGTTGTTGTAGTCATACGGATGATCCGGTTACGTTCTTATGAGAGAGATAGCGAGTTGGTTGTGAAATGAAGTTTTTGAGCTTATGGAGTAAATCTCGGGACGAGATTTCTATTAGGAGGGAGTGATGTGACAATCCTAGATCTTAGATTTTTCACTTTTGACCGTTTGATGTTGATCATGTGCTTGATGTGCGTTTATGTGCTCATATTTGAGACTTTATCATGATGTTAGACATTGTTTACGTAGTACATGGTACGTTATATGATGATGTGATGGGGTTGGTTCGTGCTCATGAGTTCACATGAATGTATAAATCATGGTATAAGTTGGAAATGAAACGAAATGAAATGAAATGAAATGAGTTCAGAAATGAACTGCAGAAAAGTTCGGGTATCGTTTTGATAAGGTTTCGTGTACGTATCGTATGTTGTATGTATGTATTAAGTATATATAATGTGGTTAGGATAAGTTTTATAGTTACTTTCTATATTTAGAAACTTTTAGAAATGAAGGCTAGTTCAAAAATCGCGTAAAAAGTCGAAAAACTAGCAAAAGGGTACCCGGTTTGGTCCCGAAAGTGTATAGGAGTATAAGTAAACATAAAATAGAAGGGGGAGAGTGTAAATATGATAAAACACAGAGAGGAGTCGAATTTGTGGGTCCCATAGCCTTAATTTTAATATTTAAATTAATAAAAATAGGATAATTACCATTTAAAAGTCCTAATTGGGCCTAAACTTGTCCATAAGGTTACCAAGGCCTATATAAACACCCCTAGACCCCTAAAAACGACTAATAACCCTAAATAAACCTAAAATCAGTCTAAATCTTTCATGGATATCAAGAGAAGTCGAAATTATGATTAGGGTTCATTAATTTTTCTTGTTTCAAGGTAAGTAATCAATTAAACCTTAATATAATTTATGTTTTTATTAATTAATCATAATTGTATTGTTAATTAACCATCATTGAGATGATTAGGGTTTTATTAATTTTATGGAAAAATATATTAATTAAGATCCATTAATGATTTTAGGGTTTGTGTTATAAATTTAGGGATAATAAATGATGTTTAGAGGGTTAGTGCATAAAGGCGTAAAACAGTCTGATTTTTAAGGCTGTCTTGTGTCGACTGTTCCGGGCAGTAGGTAACACCTTTGGTCGAATTTCTTTTTTTTAAAATTAAGTTCAGGGATTCTACTTTTCAAAAATTTAAGGTTGGTCGAAAATGGAGTTCGGGAAGGTCGTCAAATAATTTTTACAAAAACAGTGCGCTGTTCAAGAATAAATTTTGATTTCGGGGATTTGAGTCAAAACCTAACCAAACGGATGAGATAGCCAAATATTTTTGATTTGGGAACTCTTTATAATTTTTGTAAAAGGACTGGAGGTTTTCAATAAAATTTATGGTGTTTAGGTCGGGGTTTTGGTGTCAAACATTTAGCATGTACGGAAAATCAGTTTTGGTGAAAACGACTTTTGGCGTAGAGACTAAACGAAAGGGTTAAACGTGTAATTAGAAAGTAAAATTGGTTTTTGAAGTTCTTAGATCATATAACAACATAACTCCAGTAGGGTAGGAGTCAAGTGTGGTGTTAAGTTCACTTCATGTGATCGTTTAGTGACTAGTAAACCATACCGGGGAAAAACTGGAATTTTACGTATAGAATAGCTTGTAGTGGGAGAACTAGATAGTGGGGATTGGGGGATTACATTCATCTCCTTGATTGTTAATTCACTTGGGTGTTAAGACCTGAGCTAAGAGTGTCGTGTATGATTTTATAGGTTTGCAGGAGTGCTAGCTTGCTGTGCTATCAGGTGAGTTTATAGTCCCGTTTTGCTATGTTTTTAAATGTTTTTCCAGTATGGGATGGAGATGACACTTGCAATGTTCTTTAACATGATTTAGTACTATGTTTTAAAATGTGTGGACATACATGTGATATTGTGTGACTTGCGTGCTTATATGTTCTCATATGTGCTTTGATATGTGTTCTGATATGTGAATCTTGATTGGGTTATGATTGGGATTGGTACGTAGATGTATGGGCGTCTATGGGACCAGTTGTGATGTGTGTGGAGCGTGGGGCACGATCCGTCCTGAGTTCTTGGTTCGTGGGACACGATCCGTCCTGAGTTCTTGGTTCGTGGGGCACGATCCGTCCTGAGTACTTGTGCATCGTCTCTTCGGAGGCAAGATATCTCGACGGGGATATAGTTCATCTTCCACAGGTGGTGTGGGAAAGATCCGGATAGTGTGGTGTGTGTTCTTGTGTGTGTGTGTGATGGGATACTTCTTGATTGTTATAGTGTGCTTTTGTAGATGTGATCGATACTTGGTTTAAGTTTTGTTGTGGATGCATGTAACATGATTATTACATTATGGTCCATTACTATAAATTGTTTTCCTTCAACTTATTTGCAGCGGATGTAAAGGTTTCTTATGATGTTCTAGATAACTTAAACCTATGTTCTCACCAACTTTATGTTGACAGATTTTAGTGTCATTTTCAGGTGAGGTAGTTGAGGAGGATGAGGTTAGAAGTGGCTAGAGTTTAGAGGCTACTAAGACTGCATTAGGAGGAATCCCTTTCCTCTTAGTTTTTATTTAATGTTTGGATACGTGATACTTTTTAGACACCTATATGTGTGATGTTTGTTTATTTGTATGTCTTTGGTAAGAGGTAGGCGTGTTACCTACTTACCTAGACTCCTGCTTTGTTGAGATATTGTCATGATATTTGTGTCACCATTTTATGACATTTCTTATATCATTTAGTTATCTCTATAGACACGCTATTGTTGTGATGATATCCATACGTCGTGCCCCATATTCCGCCATGGTGGGGTGTGACATTCACGTTCGCAGTTCATGTATTATAATCATTCATTTAAACTTACTATTAAGTTTCATAATTAAGTAAACATAAAACGCTCTACTTAAAATATTAGTTTACGTTCGTAGTTCATGTATTAAAATCATCCATTTAAACTTACAAATAAGTTTTATAATTTAAGTAAACGTAAGGTGTTCTACTTAAATATTAGTATTCAATTTATTTAACGTTCATATAATTTTATTTCCTAAAAGTATATGAGTTTATGTATTAGTGATACATATCCATATTGTTTATACAATTTATTTCATAAAGCAAAAATATATATATATTATCTTTGAAAAATAAAATATAATATTTTATTTAACTTAAAAGTTCTCATAAATTATTTAACTATAAAATAATTTATAAATTACAAGTTTAAGAATTTATATTATAAATTCTTATAGTTTAGGGTTTGTTTAAGTTTCACTAAGTTAAAAAAAAAATAGAATTAGGGTTAGGGCTTATTAAAGTTTCAGAACATGGCAAAACTAGTCCCTCCATATTTTAAACAAAGTAAACTTTCGGATTGTTACACATTTGATACCTAAGGCTTGTTAAAGTTTCGGCTTATGGCAGATTCAGTCCCCCTAGTTCAATCTAGGTTTTATAACTTTTATAAAATGACCAAAACAGCCCCTAGGGCTTCTTAATGTTTCAGATTAATACAACAATGTCCCTAGGCTTTTAAAATGACAAAATAACTTTTAGAAACTTCTCAAAATGGTCCCTAGGGTTTAATATGTCACGGATGATATTAATTAAACCCTAGACTTTTGGATAATTACATTTTCAGTCCTTGTGTTTACTAATTTATCAAAACAAGTTTCATAAGTCACGGTTTTAGTCCTTAAGTTTCATAAATTGTCATTTTACTCCAAAAGTTTTTATAAGTTACATTTTATTATAAAAACTTTTATTTAACATTCAAAACGTTATATGGGCTCATTAAATGGGCTAAACATCTAATGGGCCATTTAGTGGGCCTAGATACATTTTTAAGTTTACTAACTTGTTAAATGGGCCCTTAACACATTTATTGGGCTTAAATACATTTTAAGTCCATTAATCATTTTAAATGGGTTCAAGTATAAACTTAAGTCCATTAGGTTACTAAGATTTATTAAATGGGCTTATTAGGTCCATTAAGTCTTGGACTAATGTTGCATGGGCTTAATTAGTCCATTAATACTACTTTGCATTTTATGTAAGTATTAGTCTAGGATTTTCTTATAAGCTTATTATTAGCTTACCCATATTTAGTTTTAAATCTTAACAACAGAATAAAACTTATAGTTTATTATACGTGATGTACCAAATAAGATCTAGGTGTGTTACAAGGTTTCATGCAAGTCATAAGCCCTATTATGAGCTTATAACTCACGGCTATAATTAATTATAGCTTATTAAGATGAGTCAAAACTTATTTTAAGGATGCATGTACTTATAAGTGTCCCCAAAATAAGATCTAGCTATGTACAATTTAAGAAATCAAGTCACAAGTCCATACATATATACATATAGCCCACGGCTATGATTTTAAATCTTGGTATCTACAAGATGAACATTTTAGCTAGTTTTAAGTCTTGTAAATATTTACAAAAATACAACATGATTATCTAGGTTACATGCATGTTCCCAAGGTTACCATTATTCCAAGAAAACTACATATAGCCCACGGCTATATTGTTTTCTCCCAAGGTTCCCATAAGATTTTATAAGCTTGTTTTATGTTCATCATGTTTAAGTTAAATCTTATCATTAGATCTATGGTTTATATAAGCATGCATGTACATTTAAAACCATTCTAGGTCATATATAGCCCACGGCTAAATATGTTCACATAAATCATTTTAGTGATTTTAAGTATTCCGTTTCATATGTAATAATACATTTCCCATTATTAAAACTTAGTACATAAATCATATGTGCATCATTCATTTTAGTCGTGACCTTTAAGGTCATGATCTTCATGATTTTTAAGTTACACAAGTTTAGTTTATGAGATCTATGATTATTAGTTAACCAAAGTCCATAAAGTAAGATTTGTAACCCATGCTTCATTTAAATTCATAAAATGGTTCATATGATTTTCAATCAATGTTAAAACATAGAATTCAAGCCATAGGTTTCTTTATTAAAAAGTTTTAACCATGACTATGGTGTTCATAAATATGCCATGACCTATAATGGCCATGGCTTTACCAAATCTTGATTTTTAACAAGTTATTTACTTGTGTTTATAGATGTATGATGATGCATGCATGAAGAAATGAAAGAGCATAAGGAGTATACCTTTCTTGCTTAAAAGTACCAAGGATGATCTAGAGGAACAAGGAGATTAGGGATCTAATCTAGTTGATGAATAAACCCTAAATGTAAACCAAGTCGTGGCCTTATTGATTCGGCTAGGGCTTGTTCTAGTGATTCCAATGATGATGATACTACTAAATGATTAGTAGTTAAGATGAGACAAAGATCTAGTTGATTTAATGCTTAAAACTTGGATGTTTGTGGCTTACAGCCGAATTGTTTGAGAGAGAGAAGAGAAGAGAGAGATTGCATGAGAAAATGGAGAATGTATGTGTGTGAGATTTCGGCTAAAAGGGAAGAGAGAGAGAAGGATAACAAAAGGCATGATTGCCTTGGGAAAAGAACACATGACAAGTGTCATACTCTTCAATCTTCTCCTTCCACCTATGTGTGTGCCATGTATACTTAAACAAAAGGAAGTTAGGCCTAAGTTGTGGGCTTATTGATAGGTGTGAAAACACCCATCCTTTTACCACTTAATTACAATAATAACCAGGCCAAAACGTGTATTTTATGTCGTAAATGTCGGAATTATGCGTGGTTTGTGTTTTTGTTGTGATTTTAGGATCAAAATGTTAAAAGGGAAGAAAACATGGCTTTCACGGGCTTTTATCGAAGAAAAAGACAAAAGACGAAGTCAAGAAATCAAGAGTGCAAAAAGAACGGAAGTCCAAGGCCTATTCTTAAGATTTATCGAAGAAAAAGTCCAAAGACGGAAGTTTAATAAAGCCGAAGAACTCAAGTATAATTTATGAAGAAATCACAAGACGAGTTTAAAGTAATCCCGAGACAAAGTCTGAAAGGTCGAAGAATTTAAAAGATTAAAGACTAAAGACGAAGGATTAAAAGATAATTAAAGAAAGAAGAAAGAGAGGAGGAAGCTTCCTTCCACTAATCACCTCCTCCCCTATAAATAGAGGTCATTAGGATTTCATTTGTTTTTGTTGGCTAATAGTGACAATCAGTTCTTCCACCATTTAATTACTTGCAATTTAAATTCATGTCATTTCCTTAATTGTCTTTCACTTTTAATACCTTTAATTCAAGTAAGTTTCCTTTTATTGTTATTGAATCTTTACTTTTCTTGTTAATCTCCTATCTACCTTTCTTGATTAATCTTTAATCTTTATGCTTTATGTTCATGTTTATGTTCTTTAATTTTTATTAATTTGATCAAGTGGGTTTTGATTATTTTGGTTATTATTGTTAGTTTTATTGATTTGGATTGATTGGTTATTGTTTAGTTAATCATTTGTGTTATTTTGGTTTAATCTTTTGGTTGATTTTGGTTAGATTGGTTTAGATTCGTAGCTATTGTTCTTCCTTGTTCTTCGCACTTTCTGTTTTCCCAGGATATTCCGAATCAAGGTTTTCAGGTAGTTTATTCCGGATAAAGGAGTTGGTCTAAAAAAATATTCCGGATCAAGGCAATTATTCCGGATAAGTGATTTATTCCGAATCAAGAGATTATTCCGGATGAATCAATATTCCGAGTGAAGCATTTATTCCGGATGAATTAAATATTCCGGATGAGCAACTTATTCCGGATGAAGGTCTTAGTCTAAAATATTCTGGATCAGCAACATATTCCGGATCAACTTAATATTCCGAATCAGCAACTTATTCCGAATCAAGACATTCCGAATGAAGGTTTGAAAGTTATTCCGAATCAAGTGAATTTCAGATTATTCCGAACGAAGACTTTTATTCCGGTTAAGCAGACATTCCGAACCAAGCCTGATATTCCGAATAAAGGGTTTATCCGGATGAACTAATTATTCCGGATGAAGGATTTCATTTGATTATTCCGAATAAACAGATATTACGGATGAAGCTTTTATTCCGCATGAGGTAAATATTCCGAGTGAAGAAGAATTATTCCGAACGAAGGTGACATTCCGAACGAGTGATTATTCCGAACGAAGGTTTATTCCGAATGAGTTGTTTTTAGTTTATTTTAAGTTTTTGTTTTTAAATTCTTAAGCTTTATTTTTCCCGCCTTTTTACTTAGTCGCACTTTAAGTTTACTTGCCTTAGCTTTATTTTTAGTTTACACTTTTAGTTGCCTTGCTTTAGTTTAAGTTTAAGTTTGCCTTTAGGATAGTTTTAAGTTTGCCTTATTTACGTTAATTGCCTTTTAATTTCTCGTCACGCTTTAAATTCCCGTCATTTGATTTTAAATTAGTTTTAGATTTATTTTACCTGCCTTTTACTTTAAAGTTTTGCACTTTATTTTCACTACAACGACAAATCTTTATTTAACCAAAAACAATTGAGTCGCACTTTGAACCAGTAATCAATTCGATTAGACATACGACAAAGAACCTTTTAACTGAGTAAAATCCAGTTATCAAATGGCGCCGCTGCCGGCTCTTTTCGTAAAGATTAACGGTTTTCTGTGAGAGACGCGTTGCTTTTTGGGATCCGTTCATTCGTGAGCGTTATTTTTCTTGCTTAAAAATTTCAAAAAACCCATAAAAATTAAAAATTTCCAAATATCCATAAAAATAAAATTTTTTCAAAAATCCAAAAAGATTTTATTTTCTTTATAGTGTATATATATTGTCTATTTCTTTGGTATTGTTTTCTTTTGCTTTCGCAGGTGTATGCGTACTAGATCTTCTACTTATCCAGAGCCCGAGACTCGTGAAGATTTAGCTATGGCAAGTGTGAACATCAACAATAACCCACCGCACCTCAACAATAACAACAACAATGTTCTTCCACAGCCCGATCTTCGGACAATGGAGGAGCTTTGTCAACCCACAATGTTTGGACGAGGAGGACCGATTGCGTCGATGCTAATCACGGCTCCGGAGTTTTCGTTGAAGCATCACATGATCCAACAAGTGCAAACTAATCCATTCCGCGGAATGCCTGATGATGATGCCAACAAGCACCTCGACAAATTCATTACCTCACCCAAAGCATGAAGTTGCCCGGTGCTACTATGGATGTCCTTCGCCTTCAACTCTTTCCACATACTTTATCACACCACGCCGAAAAATGGTTTGATCGTCTCCCGAAGAATTCCATTCATACTTGGGATGACATGACTCAACGCTTTTTGTCGCGCTACTTTCCACCATCCATGGTCACGAGCCTTCGAAATCAAATCAGCGGGTTCATGCAAGAACCCGATGAATCTCTCTTTGCTGCTTGGGAAAGATATAATGTTTTGATCGATCGATGTACAAACTACAACTTGCTCCCCGTTACCTTAATTGATACTTTATACAACGGTTTGACTTTTCGTGATCGTGATACGATTAATGCAGCCGCCGGTGGCACATTTATGAAAAGAAGACCCGAGGAGTGTAGAGAGCTTATTGAGAACATGACTACTCATCACAAAAATTGGGAATCCTCCGCTTCTTCAAGGAACAACCCGAGAGTAAATGTTTCTTCTACTTCAGCAAACACCGATATGACCGAATTCACCCGCATGATGGCCGAAATGAAGAAAAATATCTTGCTCATCGCTTCAAACCAACAACAAGTTAAAGCTGAAGCAATTCCTTGTGAGACATGCGGCGGTCCTCACTCATACACTGATTGTCCTTCCACTCAAGGCAATCCGGAAAACGTGTATGCGGCTTATGGTAATTATTCACCGGAAAATTACCAAACCCGACCTCAAGGGGATCGAAATTTGCTAAGTTACCAGTCAAACAACTATCTTTCACCCGGTTTTTCTCCTCAAAACCACAACCCCAACACCAATTACAATAAAAGCAACCAAATTCCACCTCGAGCTTCTAATCCTTATCACCCACCCGCTCAACAAGCCCCACCTATTAATCAAGATGTTGAAGCTTTAATGAGAACCCAAGGAGAGCAAATTAAGAATCTACAAAGCCAAATTATCGATTTGAAAGGGGATACGACTAAGCAAGGGAATGACATTAGATCCGAGCTTCGAAATGATATACAATCCTCCTTCAGCAATCAAACGAATGATTTGAAGAATATGTTGGCTAGTTTCTTACCAACCACTCAACCCTCTACTTCGGGCTCTCTACCTTCAAACACTGTCACCAACCCAAGAGCGAATGTGAGTGCTATTACTACACGCAGTGGAACAACCGTAGTAGGACCATCTATCCCACCCCCAGTTACTCCATCCACACCTCCTCCACCACCATGTATCCCTACTACTCCCACACCTAGTATTAGTTCACCATTACCGTCTCCGCCTCGTCATGAAGAAATACCCAACAAGAATCCTCCCCCAACCCCACCTTCCACCTATAACCCCAGCATTCCTTACCCTTCTCGACTCAACAAGGCTACAATTTTGACTAAGAATGACATTATAGTCGCTAACTTTTTGGAAAAGATTGCCGACATGAAAGTCACCTTTACCCTTGTTGAAGCTCTTGCCCAAATGCCACAATTTGTCAAGATGTTTAAGGAATTGCTTAGTAAGAAGGAGAAGATGGTCGAGTTTGTTAATACTCGCTTGAATGAAAACTGCTCTGCAATCCTTCTTAAAGAACTTCCGGAAAAACTTGGAGATCCCGGTCGTTTTGTGCTACCTTGTACTTTTAACCAAACCGACAAATTTACTGCCTTAGCCGATCTCGGGGAAAGTATAAATTTGATGCCTTTAAGTGTTTGGAAAAAGTTATCATTGCCCGACCTTACACCCACCAAGATGACTCTTGAGCTAGCCAATCGTACTCTCGCTTACCCCGTTGGTATTGCCGAAGATGTGTTCATTAAAGTTGGCACATTCACTTTTCCGGTCGACTTTGTCGTTGTTGATTATGAAATGGACCCTCGTAGACGCCTATTTTTGAGAACCGGTAGAGCTTTAATAGATGTGGATAAGTGTGAACTTATCTTAAGAGTCGCGGATGATGCACAAGTTTTTGAAATGGGGAAGCTTACAAGCAAATCATATGGAAGAAATCGGCGAATATGATTAATGTGCTTGATGATTTTGTCGTCTACAACAATCCTCTATTCGATTCTTGCAACAATAATCCACTGTTTCAAGATGATGTGGATGATTCTCTCTCCAATTTGGAACCTCCACCCATATATGATTCCCCACCGATCTATGATGCTTATGATGATGATTCTAGCTCCGATGGGGATGATTATGATGCTTTTACTTCCGAGTATCCCGACATGCCCACTTATGATGATTTTGATAAGGCTGATACTCTCTAGAGTGATTCTTCACATGATGAAGATCCTCCGCCATCCATACTTGATCCTACTTTGGATGACTACTCATTTGAGGAAGACTTTTCTACTTTTCTCAATACATACTTCCCTCATGAGAGTGATGCTCCTCCTTTAGACTTTGATGATTATGGTCTTCATCCTTCTACGGATTTGAAGAAAATTCTTTCAAAGGAGACAACACCGGATGAAACCAACATCCGCAACACGTATGTTTTGACACCTCTTTGTCCACCTTCTGAGGACGAGGTTGTGCATTTTCTTAGCGGATGTTCTTCAAATTCTGCTGAGCCTGAGTGCTATTTTCCCCTAAAGGAAAAGGTGTTCGACCCCGGTATTGAAATTTTTAAGCCATCTCAGTATCCATCTGATGAAATAAAAGGAAATATTTTTGGAACTATTGGAGATATGCTTGCACCTCTTCACCCTTGCTCCCACCGTGCTCCATCTTTGCTTAAGGGAACCTTGCCTACTCTTCTTTGGCTTGCCTTGTTCGCCTTAAGCCTGTGCTATTTGATGGATGAAAACTATTTAGTTGATCCCGGTGGATGTTTTTCAAGTTTCTTCCTATGCTAATCAAGGTCGAGTCAGGCTCACGACTCGGTGATAAAAAATCAAGCGCTTCTTAGGAGGCAACCCAAGTATCTATCTTTTAGCTATCTTTATCCTAAGTGTAGGGGAGACCCGTTGTTGTTTGCTATTTCCTCTCTTCTCATATTCAGGGATTCGAGCGTTCAATGATCCACTCTTGATGATTTTTGATGACCCGTAATTCCATGTTTCAGTCTTCCCGGTTCTATCCTAAACTCTTTTCGATTCACTATTTTATATTTCTCAAATATTAAAATAGGAATCTCTTTAGTTGTCTCTTCCTTAGCAAGATTTAAACAAAGTGCACAATGTCCTAAGTGTAGGGGAGTTTACTCCCACATGCTTAAACATTAAGGAAAATGTTTATATCAAGTGTAGGGGACTTCTATCGAAGTTAAGTGGTCTTTTCCTTGTATTTGTCTTCATTTTAACCGGAAAATCAATTTTTTCGACATTTTTCAAAATTTTTGATCTATTTTGGCCTAGTAGTTTTACCTTTGTATAGTTATTTGTTGGGAATAAATTAAGGCCAGATCACTTGAGCGCTGACAAGAGTAAATCAAGCGTTGACAAGAACAAAACAAGCGCTGACAGCTCAAGCGTTGACAAGACAAAGTCAAGCGTTGACACATTGAAGACAAGCACTGATGGAAGATATATTCTACGCGTGTATTATATTCTAGATTACTTCTAGTAAAGATAAGAATAACAATGTATTTTCTATATTTATCTTTACCTAGAATAGTTGATACGTAGATTATTGTACAAGGCTTCTTATGTCTATAAAAGAAGACCTTTAGGTTAATGTTTTGCTAAGTTTTATATAAGTTTTCATTCGTAAACATCTTTCATTGTAAGCAAGTTTGATATTGATAATCAAAGTGAAAGTTTGTTTATATCATTGTGTGTTCTTGTTTAAGTGTTTGTTTATATCATTGTGTGTTCTTGTTTAAGTGTTAAATTCCGCATAACACTTAGATTCATAAGTATATACAAAGGTTTCTCTACGTGTATTACTTGATCTAATCTCGTATACACAAAGCTAATCGATCTAAGTTTGGGATCAACAAGTGGTATCAGAGCTTGTTGAGAAACTTTTGATCTTAAAGAACACCAGAACCCTAAAAATCACCAAAACCCTAATTTTCTCAGAAACCCTAACAACATCATGTCTGAAGCAATAACCTCCTCGTCCTCATCCTTACCAAACATCAAGATTCCCATGGTTGATGCAACCAACTTTGACTTGTGGAAGTTCAACTTTGAACAATATCTGGGGATCTATGACTACACACTCTGGGAGATTATTGAATATGGAAACACATTCAATAAGGCTCAAAAGATTCTTAATGTCATTGCTCAAAGATCAGCTGTTGCTAGATGTTCTGAAGAGGATAAAAGAGAAAAACCTGGAGATGGTAGAGCTATGGCTGCTGATGACATTGCAAAGAAAAGGGTTGACATGAAAGCCCTAAATATTCTGAAAGTCTCTTTGGGACAAGAAAACCAGCATAAATATAGAGGCTATGAATCTGCTAAGGATCTTTGGGAAGCTCTTGAAGTTGCATATGGTGGCAATGCAGACACTAAGGAGGAAAAGAAAAAGCAACTTTTGCATGATTATGCTGTCTTCAAAGCTCAACCCAATGAGAAACTGAGTAGTGTGAGAAGCAGATTGCTTAACATTACAAGCAAGTTGTCCTTCATGGGGACACAAGTTGGTGATGTTGACATCAATGCTACCTTTCTTAAAAGTCTTGGTGAGGCATGGAAGATTGAGGCAAGATCTATTCTTGCCTACAATACTTACAAGAGCTCCTCGTTTGATGACATCTACAACAAACTAAGGCTGTTGGAAGATGAAACTCTTTTAGAACATGGAAGCAAATCTACCAACAGCAACATGGCCTTCTTCTCTCATAGTGAAGGTCAATTCAATCAGAAAGACTCTTATATGCATCCAGGTACTGGATCATCATATGTCAGCGCTGGAACAAGTCCTGTCAACGTCTCCTTTTCAGACGCTGACACATTCAAGAATGACTCCCCAAGAGTTAAACCTGCTGGTTTGGATTTAGATACTGTTTGTGCTTACATTGCTTCTTTGCCCAATGGTTCAGTGATTACATATGAGGACCTTGAGCAGATAAGTGATGAGCACTTGGAAGAGATGGACATCAAGTGGAACATGGCCCTTGCTAGTATAAGAGCAAATAGGTGGAACAGAAGGTTTAAGAAGAAAATGACCTTCAATGCTAAAGACACAGCTGGATTTGACAAATCCAAAGTTGAATGCTACAACTGCCATCGTATGGGGCACTTCATTAGGGAATGCAGATCTCCTAGAAGATCTGATGCTGGTAAACCCTCAAGTCAGGTTGTTAAAGCTCATGATTCCAAAGCCATGGTTGCAGTTCAAGGAATTGATGGTATGGGATGGGATTTGAGCTATCTGACTAAGAATGTTGAAGAGGATAAAGCTTTGGTTGCTGATATTGAAGAAGAAGAGCATGTTGAATATGCTCTCATGGCACACTCCTCCTCTTCATCTGATAATGAGGTATATGATGACGCTTTTTGTAGCAAAGGTTGTAGGTTAAATACTGAAAGACTTAACAAAGAGGTGTTAAAATTAAAAGATGATATGAGTACTGAAAGATGTAAATTGTCTAATTACCAACTAGCTCTTACTAAAACCGAGAAAACCATTTCTGAATACAAGAAAATGGAGTTCGATTTAAAAGATAAAATCAATATCTTAAAACATGAGTTAGAGGGTAGTATGGATATTAGAAACATCATGGAAAGGGTTAATGGTGAGTTACAGGCTAAGTTAGATGAGGCCATTAAAAATAAAGATAATGTTGACCTCAAAATTCAAAGATTTGATAGAGCCACCCAAACCCTAGGAGACTGTGTAGCTAAACAAAGGGATCCTAAGGACATGACTGGGATTGGGATGAATGATTACTCTTTGGTTCCACCACCAGCTGGTGACTTCTATGGTGTCCAACAAAGGGACTTATCTTGGACTGGTTTGCCAGAGCTCCAAGAGGAGGAATTCATTCCTCCACCAAGAGTTGTCACTCCAGTTGAAGAATATCAACAAAAGTTGACTGACCTGAATGAATGGAAGAAAGCTAACCCTACTTTTTTTGTCAAGGGGGGCTTGTTATGTGAAAGTCCTAATGAGTCAACACCCATTAAGGTTACTAACCCAATCACTGGTAAAGCTGTTGACCTAGGCTCAAACACTGTTAAAAGACCTACCATTAAATATGCAGAGATGTATAGGAATACTAGGTCTCCCAAGAGCCAAGTTAGCAATCATGGAATAGGCTTCTCCTCTTCTAGACCTAAGGTTGCGTCTAGAAAAGCTTGTTACACATGTGGTAGCTTTTCACACTTGGCATACAAGTGTGTCAACGCTCCCAAATCCAGCGCTGACAGGAACAATTTCAGCGCTGTCAGGAACAAAGTCAACGTTGTTAGGAAGTCAAACGTTGTCAGACCCAAACCTTGTGTGCAGCAAAGTCCACAAGTGATTAGACCTACCCCATTCTTTACTAGAGGGTCTAAAACTCATGGACAAAGACCATTTCAAAAGACAAACACCTGGTCAAATAGGCAATGGGTTTCTGTAGCAAACCCTAGGTTCAACGCTGACAAGGGTAAATTCAGCGTTGACAGGACAAATTCTAACGCTGACAGAAACGTGACCAGACCTAAATATTTGCAACCACAAGGTAAGGGGTCTAAAGCTTCTTCAAGCTTAACATGGAGACCCAAGAAAGATCAAAACCCTAATGATAATGGGATTTCAATAACTTGCAATAGATTTAATTACATTTCCAAGGTCATTACAAAACCTATTGGGGTTAACTGGGTATTTCATCCTAAGAAGGATGAGAATAGGGTTGTTGTGAGAACTAAGTTTGTTCTTATTGAACAACCAGATGAATCCAAGTCTTTTAAGACTTGGGTTCCCAAAGAAAACTAATTTGTTTTCTTTATGTGCAGGGCATTCAAAGACAGGTCAATGATTATGGATATTGGGATAGTGGATGCTCAAGGCACATGACAGGAAAGGAAGACTATCTGACGAACTTCTCTCCTATTAAAGATGGTGATAAGGTATACTTTGGAGGCGGATATGGAACTATCACAGGCAAAGGAACCCTTCTCACCAAGAATCTGCATTTTGAGAACGTCTTCCTGGTAAAAGAACTTGATTACAACCTGTTTAGTGTATCACAAGTTTGTGATAACAAAAATAAAGTTCTTTTTACTGATACTGAGTGCTTGGTGTTAAGCAAGGATTTTAAGATCCCTGATGAGAAATATATTGAGTATAGAACACCTAGGCATAAGGACATATATAATGTGAATTTAAATGGGATTAAAATGAATAATAATATGTCTTGTTTTTATGTTAAGGCCTCAGTAGATGAGAGTAATTTGTGGCACAGAAGACTAGAGCACATAAATTTTAAAAATATTAATAGGCTTGTGAGACTTGGTTTAGTTGATGGTTTGCCTGAAAAGTCCTTCCACAATGACCACTCTTGTGTTGCATGTCTTAAAGGCAAGCAGCACAAGGTCTCATTCAAGTCTAAACAGGTGCACACTAGTTCTAGACCTCTTCATATGCTTCACATGGACCTCTTTGGTCCAACCAATATAGAAAGTTTGAATGGTAAGTCATATTTCTTTGTCATCACAGATGACTTTTCTAGGTTTACTTGGACATTCTTTCTAGCTATGAAGAGTGACACAGCTGATGTTCTTATTGATTTTATCACTCAGATTGAGAAGAGGTCTGGCAATGAGGTTAAAATGCTTAGGAGTGATAATGGTGGAGAATTTAGGAATAAGAAGCTAGATGATTTCTGTGTCAGGAAAGGAATTACAAGGCAATTTAGTATTGCTAGAACCCCACAACAAAATGGGGTTGCTGAGAGGAAAAATAGAACCCTAATTGAAGCAGCCAGAACAATGTTGGCTGATGCTCACTTTCCCATAGCCTTTTGGGCTGAGGCTGTTAATACAGCTTGCTATGTGCAAAATAGAGCATTGGTTAACAAAATTTAGAACAAAACACCTTATGAATTACTTTGGGGAAGAAAACCTAATATTGGTTTTCTCAGACCTTTTGGTTGTCATGTAGTAGTACTAGACACTAGTGATGCCTTAGGGAAATTTAGTGCAAAAGGTGATGAGGGCTACTTCATGGGGTATTCAGTGCAGAGCAAGGGATATAGGGTTTATCTTAAAGAGGACAAACGTATAGTTGAAAGAGTACATGTTAGGTTTTTAGAGAATAAACCTAGTGATCCTAAAAGTGGTCCTAATTGGTTGTTTGACTTGGAACCCTTATCTAGAACTTTAAATTATATGCCTGTCACTAATCCAGACATTGTGAAGGTAACTTCAAATGTTGTGGAGGAACAAGTTGTTGATGTTTCAGGTACACAGGTTCATGAAAAGGTTGGATCACAAGCAGAAAAGACATCTCCTATCCTAGAATATGTTACCATTCCCATTTAGACAGATGCTTTTGCTGCTGCTGCTGCTGCTGGACAAGATAATAGTGGTTTCCAAGTACCACCAGATACAAACATGGATGGTCCTTCAGGCGCTGACAAAGGCAAATCTAGCGCTGACAAGACAAATTCAGACGTTGATGGCTCAGACGTTGACAACAACAGTTCAAGCGTTGTTAGCCCAAGCGCTGACAAACAAGGTTCAGACGTTGACAACACCTTTGCACATCTTTTCTCTTCCACTTTTGAACAAGGTGAACCTTCCAATTGTTATGAATAAGGTCATCCTTATGTTGATATAAGAGAGTCTGATGAAGAAGATATTGGAAACATGGAGCGTGAGGTTGAGGACACCAGGCTCTTTGAAGGAGGAGTTCTCACTTCCACAATGAAGAATCACCCCCTTCCCAAATCATTGGTGATGTTATGACTCCAGTTCAGACTAGAAGATCTCATCAAGGTCTTGGTGGGTTTATTGCCAATATACACAAGAAGGTTGATACCCCTCTTGTGCAAGCATGTTTGTTTGCCTATTTTCTGTCACAAGAGGAACCCAAGAAAATATTTGATGCTCTCAAAGAACCAAGTTGGGTGGAAGCAATACAGGATGAGCTTCACCAATTTGCAATTCAGGATGTTTGGGAGCTGGTTGCTTGTCCTAGATATTATAGACCTATAGGGACAAGATGGGTTATCAGGAACAAAAGAGATGAAAGAGGTATTGTGGTCAGAAACAAGGCAAGGTTAGTGGCTCAAGGTTATACACAAGAGGAGGGGATAGACTATGAGGAAGTCTTTGCACCAGTTGCAAGGATTGAAGCTATAAGGATTTTTCTAGCCTATGCATCCTGCATGGGCTTCACTGTCTATCAAATGGATGTCAAGAGTGCCTTTCTCTATGGCACCATTGTTGAGGAAGTATATGTAATGTAACCTCCTGGTTTTGAGGATCCAGAGCATCCAGATAAAGTGTATAGAGTCAAGAAGGCTATGTATGGCCTTCATCAAGCCCCTAGAGCATGGTATGGTACTCTGTCTACCTATTTGGTGGATAATGGATTCAAGAGGGGCACCATAGATCAGACACCGTTTACAAAGAAGAAAGGCAAGGATGTGTTGCTTGTGCAGGTCTATGTTAATGATATCATCTTTGGGTCTACTGATCCAAAGATGAGTGAGGATTTCTCCAAGCTTATGACAGACAAATTCAAGATGAGTGCTATGGGGGAGATGAACTTCTTTCTTGGTTTACAAGTTCAGCAGAAAGAAGATGGTATCTTCATCTCCCAGGATAAATATGTTGCTGAGATCTTGAAGAAGTTTGGCTTTTCTCCACATGAAAAGAGGGCTACTACTCCTATGGATAGAGAACACCCTTGGGGAAAGATTGGAGATGGGAAAGATGTTGATGTCAGGCATTATAGATCCATGATTGGATCCTTGATGTATCTTACTACCTCCAGACCTGACATCAGGTTTGCTGTGTGTGCTTGTGTACGCCATCAAGTGACTCCCAAAGAATGTCACCTTTATGCTGTGAAGAGGATCTTTAGGTACCTAAGATGCTATCCTGGTCTTGGTTTGTGGTACCCAAAGGATTCACCATTGGAGCTGATTGCATATTCAGATAGTGATTATGGAGGTGATAAATTTGATAGGTTATCCACAACTGGTGGATGTCAGTTTCTTGGGAGCAGGTTGATCTCTTGGCAATGCAAGAAACAAACCGTGGTGGCTAATTCTACAACTGAAGCTGAATATGTGGCTGCAGCTGCTTGTTGTGGCCAAGTTTTGTGGATTCAGAACCAGCTGTTGGATTATGGGTATAATTTCATACATACCAAGATATTTGTGGACAATAACAGCACTTTATGCATCATTAAGAATCATGTACATCATTCTAAAACTAAACACATAGAAATTAGACACCATTTTATAAGAGATTGCTTTGAGAAAGGTTTAATACAACCAGATAGGGTTGACACTGAGGAAAATGTGTCAGATTTACTAACTAAACCTTTTGATGCTGGGAGATTTCAATACGTGGTAACAAGTATTGGAATGGTTAATCTCACATAATATGTGTTTTGGAGTCTTTTTGTAAAAGTATGTACAAGATGATGCATTGTTATTGGTCTTATTGATGATTTAGATTTTCCACTATATTTTTCTAACACTGAAAAAGGTTGCTTGAACGCTGATAAGTGTTTTTGCAACGTTGTCAACAATATAATTGTCTAACGCTGACAAAGCTTCCCTCAACGTTGTCATGTGTTATCGGGGCGTTGTCAGCAACAATGTTAGTTTTGTGGTTTTCAATCTAAATGTGCAGATGGTGTTAACAGTATATCGTTGGATACAGAGTTGCTTATGGGTCAATGGAGAAGCATTTGGACAAGTTTTTATTTATGGATGATGGTTGGAATGTTTCATTCCTATCTTGACATAAATTTTTATGTTCATACATGATTTTAGCAAACTTTTGTATCATAGTTTAAGGGGAGGTTTTAGGAACCTTTAGGATGTTTGGGTATCCATATGATACTCTTATCACAATTATAGATTGTGTCCACAGGTGAGTGTGAGTTAGTTTCTACTAAATCATGAGGCACTGTAGCATGCAAAGTTGATATACTATGCATGCTGCCAAGACATTTTTGGCCTAGAATTGGTTGTGGTCTGTTGGAGACTTGGGAATGATTTTGATATGGGATTTACCTGGGAGTAACAAGGAATTTTGTAAGGTAACTTGGTTGTTAAGAGTTTTGGTTAGCAAGGGACACTAGAGGACTGTTATGTCTATCTTGCTTATGCAAGTGTGCATAACTGGACAGTGCTTGCCGCCCTATAATAATTATCAGCTTTTGGTTATCTTCTCTAGGATAAATTACTTGTTAAGGTCATTTTTCATTTTTAAAAAACTTTTATTTTTGGACGCTGACAAGAATTTTCCAAGCGTTGTTGTGACCAAATTGGACGCTGACATGGCTATAGGCAAACGTTGACAAGATTATAGCCGTTGGGCGTTGATAGGTTATTTTTGACCGTTGACACTCAATGGGACCTACCCAGTTGTTACTTTTTGACAAATTTTTAGGCCGTAATTTTAGGAGTTGTTACTTTCATTTAATGCATGAGATACCTTATAACTTTTTCAATATTTTCATGATTGATTTTTGAAAATACTTGCCTATTTTTGGGCCTATCACATGCTATTTTCTTCTCCTATAAATTTGGCTCCTATTTTAAACAGGGTATCTATAATTCTTGTCTAACACATATTTCTCTTATCAACTTCATCTTCTTCACTTAAAATTAACAGCTTTCATCAATGGCACCAAAGTTTAAACCAACAGAATTGGAATTGGGGTTCAGATCTCAACACAACATGATTGCGTATCTTGAAGCTGATGATGCTCTGTTTCCCCAATACACACAAATGGTGGCGTATTTGAACGCATCCCCACTAAGGTATGCTCTTTCTCATGCACCACTCATTCCAGTCACACATATTAAGCAGTTTTGGAACACTGTTAGTTCCTCAACAGTTAATGGAGTGACCACATTGACTTCTATTGTTCATGGTAGATCTTGGGTGGTTACTGAGGCTTTGGTACGCCAAGCCTTGCATCTTGATGATGCTGATGGTATAGCCATTCTTCCCATAAATGAAATAGAACAAGGGCTTAGGGCTTAGGGATATCCTTTTCCTGATGAAGGTACTCTCAACAAGTATCATAAGCAGGAATTTCCCCCAGCCTGGAAGTACCTCATACATGTCCTCCTTCAATGTTTGATTCCCAAATGCACATCACCCAATGAGATCAATAGATCCATTGCTAGCGCCATTGTGTGCATTGCAACAGGGCAAAAATTTAACTATTCTAAAATGATTTTTGAGGGGATGTGTAAAAACAAGGGGACAAAAATGACTTTAGCTTATCCCCGTTTTCTACAAATGGTTTTTGATGTTTAAGGTTACTGCTCCAGGGATCACAATGATTTTATAAGATCCCTGAGCAAAAGAAAGCTATCTTTATGAAGATGAATTTACCACCCCATCGTGACCTACCTTTAACCCAATCTATGCTTGCTGTTATTGCAGCAGCACAACCCCAACCAGACCCCCAACCAGAAATTGACCCCCAACCACAACTTGAACCAATCCCTGAACCTATACCTTCACCTGAGCACATGCAAATTGACTCAGAATCCTTCAACGCTGATACATTACATGTTGGCGTTGATGTGCCTATTTCCAACGCTGACACACAACCTTCACAAACCCAAACACCCCTTAACCAACCCGCATCCACCCATTCTTCCACACCATCTTCCACACCCCCTGAATATAGGTTGATGAAATGCCAAAGGACTACTGGAGTGTTATCCTCTGGTGGTCCTAGCCATGTAGCAGAGAGAACCACCACCACAAGTGTGGTTGGTGACCTGGATGAGGCTGGGACTATTGGTTCTGGCTTAGATGCTGGCCAAGGCAGTCCCACCATCATTAAGTCCTCATCCATGCCCAATGAATCTAACTTGGGAGGTCAAATCCCCATTTTAGAAGAGGGCAGACTGGAACCAATGACTCTTATGGAATTGACGACAGTCTGCATAAGCTTGTAAAAGCAAAATGCAGACTTAGTACAAGTTGTCAGCTCACAAGGCCTTGAACTTAAGCAAATGAGGGAGAGGATTGTTGTTTTGGAAAGTGATCTTGCTAGGAGAGGTATGGAGGAATCTTCCAAAGGGGAGGAAGATCCAATAAATTTAAGTGATAAGGGCAGTCATGATGGTCAATCAATGGATGTTGCTGAGGCCCTTACAACTTTGAAGAAACAAACAGGTCTTGATACGTCCTTTGTCTCTCCTACCAACTTAAATTTATCATTTACAGCTATGTTGAGAGAGGTTACACAAGGCGCTGAGGGAAGATATTTGGGCGTTGACAAGGAAGAGTTGGACGCTGACAAAAATATTTTGGGCGCTGATAGGACAAATTTGGGCGTTGACAGACCTGCACATGAAGGTGATGTATCCCAGTCATCATCTATCATCAAGGAGGTTTCTACTCAGGTATTACCATCTACCTTACCAACCATTGCACCATCAGATAAGGGTAAGGGTATAATGGTAGAGGAGATTGTTCCAAAGGATGCAGCTCAAGTTGAGTTTGATAGAAGATTAGCTGAACAAATGATGGAACAAGATGAAAAGGAAAAGTCACCATTTGTTGTGACTTCAGAATAAGGAAGTGATGGAGCTAGCTCAGACTCAAGTGTGATGATTATAGAACCAGAAAGGCTTGAGTATGGGGATGAGTTGGCCAAAGAGAAGCTGAGAGAGTTGAAATTGCAGGTTGACTTTGACATGCCAGAGGTGGTTCAAATGTATAATGCTTGGGAGGAAAGATGCATGGATAATCCAGACTTGACCATTTCAGATCAAATATGGGGTTTGGAGCTTCTTCTTAGAGTTCAGAAGGATTGCCAGGTAATTTTGAAACACAAGGCAAGCAATATTCTCTCAGAGTTGAAAAGGAATAGAAGGGAGCTCTACTTTATGTTGCTCAGATGTCATGGAGTTGGATGGACATATCAGAAGTTGAAGGCTTTGACATTTGATGAGTTGGAAAACAGGGCTTATCCCATTTGGGTGAGAGTGCAGGAAGCAAACACTCTCAGACTTCATTCAGATGAAAGAAAGGAAGAACTTGCAGAAGAAATGGAACTCAAGAAAGCTATGATTGTTCCCAGGCCAGTGAAGAAGGGAATTCCATTTGAGTTTCCAAAGGATATGGATCCACTATATCCAAGTGAAGCAGTTATAAGAAAGAGCCTCAAGCTCTCCCCATTAGAAGCTTCAGATATGGTGCAAGTGTTACCATTAGATTCCAGGAACCCAATTGTGAGCTATGAAGAAGATGAATGTTGGTTCTGGAAGATTGGCAGATTTGGCAAGGAGGTACACACTTTTACCACTCTCATATCTTTGTTTGCAAGTTGTGATAGAGAAGACTTGGTGGACCTTTGGAGGTTGCTGGAGACCAAGTATGAGGCTGAAGCACCAACTTCAGCAAATGGAATAAAACTTTGGACCACATTCAAAAGAATGTGTGGACCAAAAGATGAGGATCCTGCAATTTGGAAGGATCTTGAAGATGACCTCAGTGGTCTTCAAAGGAGGTTATATTCAGCTGCTGGTGTCTACCATTTGAGTTCTACAAAGTTTGTTGAGTATCTACTTGTGGATGCTCAGTATTTCATATCCAAGGCTATTTTGGAGAAGATGAAGGACACTCAGCTGGAAATAGATTATTCAAGTGACGTGGCAAAAGATTTGATCAGATTTATTCACTATCAATATGAGAAGGTTTGTAAGATTCCTCCTAGTCCTTAATGCTTATTCAGAAACTTGATCATAAGAGTGGATATCAAGTTTAGGGGAGGAATTTTGGGAATAAATTAAGGCCAGATCACTTGAGCACTGACAAGAGTAAATCAAGCGTTGACAAGAACAAACAAGCGCTGACAGCTCAAGCGTTGACAAGACAAAGTCAAGCGTTGACACATTGAAGACAAGCACTGATGGAAGATATATTCTACGCGTGTATTATATTCTAGATTACTTCTAGTAAAGAAGAGAATAACAATGTAATTTCTATATTTATCTTTACCTAGAATAGTTGATACGTAGATTATTGTACAAGGCTTCTTATGTCTATAAAAGAAGACCTTTAGGTTAATGTTTTGATAAGTTTTATATAAGTTTTCATTCGTGAACATCTTTCATTGTAAGCAAGTTTGATATTGATAATCAAAGTGAAAGTTTGTTTATATCATTGTGTGTTCTTGTTTAAGTGTTAAATTCCGCATAACACTTAGATTCATAAGTATATACAAAGGTTTCTCTACGTGTATTACTTGATCTAATCTCGTATACACAAAGCTAATCGATCTAAGTTTGGGATCAACATTATTTTCTTTCTTTACTAGAATAAATTTTAATAAATTGGTTTTAATTTTCAACGTTGTGAATCTTTTGACTCAACCCGAGTTTACTTATCTAAGTTTACTCTAGCTAGTATCCTTAACGTGTTTAAGTCAAGTTTTGCTAGGCTTTTATATAGGGAGCTTTAAAACGCGAAAGTCTTAACTCTCACGGGTTAAGAACAAGAACTTTTCGCAAGTTCCTATAATTGATCCTAGAGAGTCGTTTATCAAGGGAACTTTAAAATGCGATTTCTAAACTTAAAAAAGTCTAAGAATTTGCAAGATCCTATAGATGACTCGAAAACATAAAACTTTGATTTAATTGGCTAAGCATCCACGAGTCTCATTCCTTGAGATTTTAAATTGTGGAGAACGAGAGATGATAGAGTCAATTATAAGTTTGTTATTCTTTCGTGAATTTATGTGAGTTAATTATAAGCCTATTCTCCCATCGCTTTCTAATAAATTTATCTGCAATAAATAAGGTTGTACGATTTGAAAAGTTACTTAGCTTCTAGCCCAAGATCGTTTAAAAGTTGCTCGGTATGGATTAGAGTTCATAGCCAAGGCATAACTTATTGAAGCGGGATGCGAAGATTGGCGAGTCTAAAAAGGTCCTAACAAGGCATGAGGGATACATTTTGTTGCTAAAGATCCAAAAGTGATGTGAAGAATCACTTATCGAAAATCAATATGAAGGATCGAGACACATGACGAAAAGAAAATACTCCCGTAAAGATCATGGAGAAGTCTATCCAAAAAGGCTCTAACAAGGTATGAGGATAAATAGATCCTAGTCCTAAAAGGAGGCGGATCGTTGTATATCAAAGTCCCAAATAAAGATTGGAGAAAAATGAAGAAGTCGTGGTCCAAATATGAAGAATCTCTCAAAAAGTTCAAGTGAAGAATTCCTATTATGAAGAGAAGACCATTCTTTCATGAACGTCTCTCAAGATTTAAAGTATGAAGTCGCTGCCAAATATCGATCCGAGAAAGGTCTCAAATCGCGAAGCGAGTTATGCCAAGATATGAACTTCATGAGGTCCCGATAAGCAGTTTTAAAAGATTTTGTCCTTTAGCTAACTATTGATTAAATCGTCCCACTTTATTTTTAGCCTTAATAACTATCGAAATAAGTCAACAATGCATCCTCGTGATCATTCAAGACAATAATAAAATATAAGAGATACACCTAGGAATAAGGGAGTCTAAGTAAATAATTGGCCCACATGAGTTCGTGTTAGTTTGCTAACTTATAATAACAATGATCTCATTTTTAAGCTTGGTTTGGAGAATGTGAAAACTTGAGGATGATGATCATTCATGATATTTCCAAAACCCTAAGGTATGTCTTTGATTTCTTTATTTACTTTCTTCCTTTGAATGTTTATAATTTTCTATCTCTTTAATAAAGGCCAATATGGATTGATTATGATGGAAAATGTAAAACGTGCTTTGTAACTAATGCATTGCATGAGGACATTGCAATGGTCAAGTGTAGGGGATTTGATAGGTGTGAAAACACCCATCCTTTTACCACTTAATTACAATAATAACCAGGCCAAAACGTGTATTTTATGTCGTAAATGTCGGAATTATGCTTGGTTTGTGTTTTTGTTATGATTTTAGGATCAAAATTTTAAAAGGGAAGAAAATACAGCTTTCACGGGCTTTTATCGAAGAAAAAGACAAAAGAGAAGTCAAGAACAAGAGTGCAAAAAGAACGGAAGTCCAAGGCCTATTCTGAAGATTTATCGAAGAAAAAGTCCAAAGACGGAAGTTTAATAAAGCCGAAGAACTCAAGTCTAATTTATAAAGAAATCACAAGACGAGTTTAAAGTAATCCCGAGACAAAGTCTGAAAGGTCGAAGAATTTAAAAGATTAAAGACTAAAGACGAAGGATTAAAAGATAATTAAAGAAAGAAGAAAGAGAGGAGGAAGCTTCCTTCCACTAATCACCTCCTCCCCTATAAATAGAGTCATTAGGATTTCATTTGTTTTTGTTGGCTAATAGTGACAATTAGTTCTTCCACCATTTAATTACTTGCAATTTAAATTCATGTCATTTCCTTAATTGTCTTGCACTTTTAATACCTTTAATTCAAGTAAGTTTCCTTTTATTGTTATTGAATCTTTAATTTTCTTGTTAATCTCCTATCTACCTTTCTTGATTAATCTTTAATCTTTATGCTTTATGTTCATGTTTATGTTCTTTAATTTTTATTAATTTGATCAAGTGGGTTTTGATTATTTTGGTTATTATTGTTAGTTTTATTGATTTGGATTGATTGGTTATTGTTTAGTTAATCATTTGTGTTATTTTGGTTTAATCTTTTGGTTGATTTTGATTAGATTGGTTTAGATTCATAGCTATTGTTCTTCCTTGTTCTTCGCACTTTCTGTTTTCCCAGGATATTCCGAATCAAGGTTTTCAGGCAGTTTATTCCGGATAAAGGAGTTGGTCTAAAAAAATATTCCGGATCAAGGCAATTATTCCGGATAAGTGATTTATTCCGAATCAAGAGATTATTCCGGATGAATCAATATTCCGAGTGAAGCATTTATTTCGGATGAATCAAATATTCTGGATGAGCAACTTATTCCGGATGAAGGTCTTAGTCTAAAATATTCTGGATCAACAACATATTCCAGATCAACTTAATATTCCGAATCAGCAACTTATTCCGGATCAAGACATTCCGAATGAAGGTTTGAAAGTTATTCCGAATCAAGTGAATTTCAGATTATTCCAAACGAAGATTTTTATTCCGGATAAGCAGACATTCCGAACCAAGCCTGATATTCCGAATAAAGGGTTTATTCCGGATGAACTAATTATTCCGGATGAAGGATTTCGTTTGATTATTCCGAATAAACAGATATTCCGGATGAAGCTTTTATTTCGCTTGAGGTAAATATTCCGAGTGAAGAAGAATTATTCTGAACGAAGGTGACATTCCGAACGAGTGATTATTCCGAACAAAGGTTTATTCCGAATGAGCTGTTTTTAATTTATTTTAAGTTTCTGTTTTTAAATTCTTAAGCTTTATTTTTCCCGCCTTTTTACTTAGTCGCACTTTAAGTTTACTTGCCTTAGCTTTATTTTTAGTTTACACTTTTAGTTGCCTTGCTTTAGTTTAAGTTTAAGTTTGCCTTTAGGATAGTTTTAAGTTTGCCTTATTTACGTTAATTGCCTTTTAATTTCTCGTCACGCTTTAAATTCCCGTCATTTGATTTTAAATTAGTTTTAGATTTATTTAACCTGCCTTTTACTTTAAAGTTTTGCACTTTATTTTCACTACAACGATAAATCTTTATTTAACCAAAAACAATTGAGTCGCACTTTGAACCAGTAATCAATTCGATTAGACATACGACAAAGAACTTTTTAACTGAGTAAAATCCAGTTATCAAATGGCGCCGCTGCCGGCTCTTTTCGTAAAGATTAACGGTTTTCTGTGAGAGACGCGTTGCTTTTTGGGATCCGTTCATTCGTGAGCGTTATTTTTCTTGCTTAAAAATTTCAAAAAACCCACAAAAATTAAAAATTTCCAAAAATCCATAAAAATAATTTTTTTTCAAAAATCCAAAAAGATTTTATTTTCTTTATAGTGTATATATATTGTCTATTTCTTTGGTATTGTTTTCTTTTGCTTTCGCAGGTGTATGCGTACTAGATCTTTTACTTATCCAGAGCCCGAGACTCGTGAAGATTTAGCTATGGCAAGTGTGAACAACAACAATAACCCACCGCACCTCAACAATAACAACAACAATGTTCTTCCACAGCCCGATCTTCGGACAATGGAGGAGCTTTGTCAACCCACAATGTTTGGACGAGGAGGACCGATTGCGCCGATGCTAATCACGGCTCCGGAGTTTTCGTTGAAGCATCACATGATCCAACAAGTGCAAACTAATCCATTCCGCGGAATGCCTGATGATGATGCCAACAAGCACCTCGACAAATTCATTACCATCACCCAAAGCATAAAGTTGCCCGGTGCTACTATGGATGACCTTCGCCTTCAACTCTTTCCACATACTTTATCACACCACGCTGAAAAATGGTTTTATCGTCTCCCGAAGAATTCCATTCATACTTGGGATGACATGACTCAACACTTTTTGTCGCGCTACTTTCCACCATCCATGGTCACAAGCCTTCTAAATCAAATCAACGGTTTCATGCAAGAACCCGATGAATCTCTCTTTGCTGCTTGGGAAAGATATAATTTTTTGATCGATCGATGTCCAAACCACAACATGCTCCCCGTTACCTTAATTGATACTTTCTACAATGGTTTGACTTTTCGTGATCGTGATACGATTAATGCAGCCGCCGGTGGCACATTTATTCAAAGAAGACCCGAGGAGTGTAGAGAGCTTATTGAGAACATGACTACTCATCACAAATATTGGGATTCCTCCGCTTCTTCAAGGAACAACTCGAGAGTCAATGTTTCTTCTACTTTAGCAAACCCCGATATGACCGAATTCACCCGCATGATGGCCGAAACGAACAAAAATATCTTGCTCATCGCTTCAAACCAACAACAAGTTAAAGCTGTAGCAATTCCTTGTGAGACATGCGGCGGTCCTCACTCATACACTGATTGTCCTTCCACTCAAGGCAATCCGGAAAACGTGTATGCGGCTCATGGTAATTATTCACCGGAAAATTACCAAGCCCGACCTCAAGGGGATCGAAATTTGCTAAGTTACCGGTCAAACAACTATCTTTCACCCGGTTTTTCTCCTCAAAACCACAACCCCAACACCAATTACAATAGAAGCAACCAAATTCCACCTCGAGCTTCTAATCCTTATCACCCACCCGCTCAACAAACCCCACCTATTAATCAAGATGTTGAAGCTTTAATGAGAACCCAAGGAGAGCAAATTAAGAATCTACAAAGCCAAATTATCAATTTGAAAGGGGATATCACTAAGCAAGGGAATGACATTAGATCCGAGCTTCGACATGATATACAATCCTCCTTCAGCAATCAAACGAATGATTTGAAGAATATGCTGGCTAGTTTCTTACCAACCACTCAACCCTCTACTTCGGGTTCTCTACCTTCAAACACTGTCACCAACCCAAGAGCGAATGTGAGTGCTATTACTTCACGCAGTGGAACAACCGTATTAGGACCATCTATCCCACCCCCAGTTACTCCATCCACACCTCCTCCACCACCATGTATCCCTACTACTCCCACATCTAGTATTAGTTCACCATTACCGTCTGCGCCTCGTCATGAAGAAATACCCAACAAGAATCCTCCCCCAACCCCACCTTCCACCTATAACCCCAGCATTCCTTACCCTTCTCGACTCAACAAGGCTAGAATTTTGACTAAGAATGACATTATAGTCGCTAACTTTTTGGAAAAGATTGCCGGCATGAAAGTCACCTTTACCCTTGTTGAAGCTCTTGCCCAAATGCCATAATTTGTCAAGATGTTTAAGGAATTGCTTAGTAAGAAGGAGAAGATGGTCGAGTTTGTTAATACTCGCTTGAATGAAAATTGCTCTGCAATCCTTCTTAAAGAACTTCCGGAAAAACTTGGAGATCCCGGTCGTTTTGTGCTACCTTGTACTTTAAACAAACCGACAAATTTACTGCCTTAGCCGATCTCAGGGCAAGTATAAATTTGATGCCTTTAAGTGTTTGGAAAAAGTTATTATTGCCCGACCTTACACCCACCAAGATGACTCTTGAGCTAGCCAATCGTACTCTCGCTTACCCCGTTGGTATTGCCGAAGATGTGTTCATTAAAGTTGGCACATTCACTTTTCCGGTCGACTTTGTCGTTGTTGATTATGAAATGGACCCTCGTATTCCGTTAATACTTGGACGCCCATTTTTGAGAACCGGTAGAGCTTTAATAGATGTGGATAAGTGTGAACTCATCTTAAGAGTCTCGGATGATGCACAAAATTTTGAAATGGGGAAGCTTACAAGGAAATCATATGGAAGAGAATCGGCGAATATGATTAATGTGCTTGATGATTTTGTCGTCTACAACAATCCTCTATTCGATTCTTGCAATAATAATCCACTGTTTCAAGATGATGTGGATGATTCTCTCTTCAATTTGGAACCTCCACCCATATATGATTCCCCACCGATCTATGATGCTTATGATGATGATTCTAGCTCCGATGGGGATGATTATGATGCTTTTACTTCCGAGTATCCCGACATGCCCACGTATGATGATTTTGATAAGGCTGATACTCTCTCAAGTGATTCTTCACATGATGAAGATCCTCCGCCATCCATACTTGATCCTACTTTGGATGACTACTCATTTGAGGAAGACTTTTCTACTTTTCTCAATACATACTTCCCTCATGAGAGTGATGCTCCTCCTTTGGACTTTGATGATTATGGTCTTCATCCTTCTACGGATTTGAAGAAAATTCTTTCAAAGGAGACAACACCGGACGACACCAACATCCGTATCACGTATGTTTTGACACCTCTTTGTCCACCTTCTGAGGACGAGGTTGTGCATTTTCTTAGAGGATGTTCTTCAAATTCTGTTGAGCCTGAGTGCTATTTTCCCCTAAAGGAAAAGGTGTTCGACCCCGGTATTGAAATTTTTAAGCAATCTCAGTATCCATCTAATGAAATAAAAGGAAATATTTTTGGAACTATTGGAGATATGCTTGCACCTCTTCACCCTTGCTCCCATCGTGCTCCATCTTTGCTTAAGGGAACCTTGCCTACTCTTCTTTGGCTTGCCTTGTTCGCCTTAAGCATGTGCTATTTGATGGACGAAAACTATGTATTTGATCCCGGTGGATGTTTTTCAAGTTTCTTCCTATGCTAATCAAGGTCGAGTCAGGCTCACGACTCGGTGATCAAAAATCAAGCGCTTCTTGGGAGGTAACCCAAGTATCTATCTTTTAGCTATCTTTATCCTAAGTGTAGGGGAGACCCGTTGGTGTTTACTATTTCCTCTCTTCTCATATTCAGGGATTCGAGCGTTCAATGATCCACTCTTGATGATTTTTGATGACCCGTAATTCCGTGTTTCCGTATTCCCGGTTCTATCCTAAACTCTTTTCGATTCACTATTTTATATTTCTCAAATATTAAAATAGGAATCTCTTTAGTTGTCTCTTCCTTAGCAAGATTTAAACAAAGTGCACAATGTCCTAAGTGTAGGGGAGTTTACTCCCACATGCTTAAACATTGAGGACAATGTTTATATCAAGTGTAGGGGGGACTTTTATCGAAGTTAAGTGGTCTTTTCCTTGTATTTGTCCTTATTTTAACCGGAAAATCAATTTTTTCGACATTTTTCAAGATTTTTGATCTATTTTGGCTTAGTAGTTTTACCTTTGTATAGTTATTTTCTTTCTTTACTAGAATAAATTTTAATAAAGTGGTTTTAATTTTCAATGTTGTGAATCTTTTGACTCAACCCGAGTTTACTTATCTAAGTTTACTCTAGCTAGTATCCTTAACGTGTTTAAGTCAAGTTTTGCTAGGCTTTTATATAGGGAGCTTTAAAACGCGAAAGTCTTAACTCTCACGGGTTAAGAACAAGAACTTTTCGCAAGTTCCTATAATTGATCCTAGAGAGTCGTTTATCAAGGGAACCTTAAAATGCGATTTCTAAACTTGAAAAAGTCTAAGAATTTGTAAGATCCTATAGATGACTCGAAAACATAAAACTTTGATTTAATTGGCTAAGCATCCACGAGTCTCATTCCTTGAGATTTTAAATTATGGAGAACGAGAGATGATAGAGTCAATTATAAGTTTGGTATTCTTTCGTGAATTTATGTGAGTTAATTATAAGCCTATTCTCCCATCGCTTGCTAATAAATTTATCTGCAATAAATAAGGTTGTACAATTTGAAAAGTTACTTAGCTTCTAGCCCAAGATCGTTTAAAAGTTGCTCGGTATAGATTAGAGTTCATAGCCAAGGCATAACTTATTGAAGCGGGATGCGAAGATTGGCGAGTCCAAAAAGGTCCTAACAAGGCATGAGGGCTACATTTGTTGCTAAAGATCCAAAAGTGATGTGAAGAATCATTTATCAAAAATCAATATGAAGGATCGAGACACACGACGAAAAGAAAATACTCCCGTTAAGATCTTGGAGAAGTCTATCCAAAAAGGCCCTAACAAGGTATGAGGATAAATAGATCCTAGTCCTAAAAGGAGGCGGATCGTTGTATATAAAAGTCCTAAATAAAGATTGGAGAAAAATGAAGAAGTCATGGTCCAAATATGAAGAATCTCTCAAAAAGTTCAAGTGAAGAAATTCCTATTATGAAGAGAAGACCATTATTTCATGAACGTCTCTCAAGATTTGAAGTATGAAGTCGCTGCCAAATATCGGTCCGAGAAAGGTCTCAAATCGCGAAGCGAGTTATGCCAAGATATGAACTTTATGAGGTCCCGAGAAGCAGTTTTAAAAGATTTTGTCCTTTAGCTAACTATTGATTAAATCGTCCCACTTTATTTTCAGCCTTAATAACTATCGAAATAAGTCAACAATGCATCCTCGTGATCATTCAAGACAATAATAAAATATAAGATATACACCTAGGAATAAAGGAGTCTAAGTAAATAATTGGCCCATATGAGTTCGTGTTAGTTTGCTAACTTATAATAACAATGATCTCATTTTTAAGTTTGGTTTAGAGAATCTGAAAACTTGAGGATGATGATCATTCATGACATTTCCAAAACCCTAAGGTATGTCTTTGATTTCTTTACTTACTTTTTTCCTTTGAATGTTTATAATTTTCTATCTCTTTAATAAAGGCCAATATGGATTGATTATGATGGAAAATGTAAAACGTGCTTTGTAACTAATGCATTGCATGAGGACATTGCAATGGTCAAGTGTAGGGGATTTGATAGGTGTGAAAACACCCATCCTTTTACCACTTAATTAGAATAATAACCAGGCCAAAACGTGTATTTTATGTCGTAAATGTCGGAATTATGCGTGGTTTGTGTTTTTGTTGTGATTTTAGGATCAAAATGTTAAAAGGGAAGAAAACACGGCTTTCACGGGCTTTTATCGAAGAAAAAGACAAAAGATGAAGTCAAGAAATCAAGAGTGCAAAAAGAACGGAAGTCCAAGGCCTATTCTGAAGATTTATCGAAGAAAAAGTCCAAAGACGGAAGTTTAATAAAGCCGAAGAACTCAATTCTAATTTATGAAGAAATCACAAGACGAGTTTAAAGTAATCCCGAGACAAAGTCTGAAAGGTCGAAGAATTTAAAAGATTAAAGACTAAAGACGAAGGATTAAAAGATAATTAAAGAAAGAATAAAGAGAGGAGGAAGCTTCCTTCCACTAATCACCTCCTCCCCTATAAATAGAGTCATTAGGATTTCTGTCACACCCCACCATGGCGGAATATGGGGCGCGACGTATGGATATCATCACAACAACAGCGTGTCTATAGAGAGAACTAAATGAAATTAAAATATCATAGATGGCGACACAAATGTCGTGACAATATCTCAACAATGCAGGCGTCTAGGTAAGTAGGTAACATGCCTACCTCTTACCAAAGACATACAAATAAACAAACATCAAACATATAGGTACCACAAAGTTCACTTAATCAAAACACAAAATAAAATCTAAGAGGAAAGGGGATTCCTCCGAATGCAATCCTAGCAGCCTCTATACTCTAGCCACTTCTAACATCATCTTGCACAACTACCTCACCTGAAAATGACACTAAAATCTGTCAACATAAAGTTGGTGAGAACATAGGTTTAAGTTATCTAGAACATCATAAGAAACCTTGACATCCGCTGTAAATAAGTTGAAGAAAAACAATTTATAGTAACGGACCATAATGTGATAATCATGCTACATGCATCCACAACAAAACTCAAGCCAAGTACCAATCACATCTACAATTCACAAAGCACATTATAACAATCAAGAAGTATCCCGTCACACGCACAAGAACACACACCACACTATCCGGATCTTTCCCACACCACCTGTGGAAGATGAACTATATCCCCGTCGAGATATCTTGCCTCCGAAGAGACGATGCACAAGTACTCAGGACGGATCGTGCCCCACGCTCCACACACATCACAACTGGTCCCATAGACGACCATACATCTATGTACCAAAGCCAATCACAATCCAAACAAGATTCACATAGCAGAACACGTACCAAAGCACATATGAGAACACATAAGCACGCAAGTCACACAATAACACATTTATGTCCACACATTTTATAACATAGTACTAAATCATGTTAAAGAACATTACAAGGGTCATCTCCATCCCATACTGGAAAAAAAAACATTTAAAAACGTAGTACAATGGGACTATGAACTCACCTGATTGCTTCTCCAAAGTCCTTGCTCTAGCCCCAAGCTAATAATCCAAAAACACATAAATCAATACATGAACCAATCTCTAAAATGGTTCATCAACCTATGATGGACATCTAACCTCCTCTCATATAAATACCCCATTTATAACTCTAAACACCCCATTACCCTTCCCTAACAAGTCCTTAACTTGGTTAAGTTTAATAGCTATCCCGTTCACAATTTTACACAAAACAGTCCCAGTTTTAGGTCTCAAAACTTTAAGTCAAACGTCCACTTAAACATACCCATGGTTTCTGTAAAAGGAATATTCATACCCTTACATATGTTGGCTAACACTTCCCACTTGCCCTAAAATTAAAGCTACTGTTAAGGCCCTGATATATATATATATATATACTTTTGTCATTCCAGTTTTCCTGATTTTAAACGTATGAAAAATTCATTACCATTAGAGGGTCTTACCCTAAACCACAATCTTAGCCCAAGTGCAGATCCTTATTACAATATATAAACCATCTCTCATGTTCGTGAGAAGATCCCAATGCAACCCTAAGTACCCCAAACAACCCAAAACTTAAAAAGAAAACAGGCTGAACTTAAAACTGTTTTGACCTCCGACTGTTGTAACCTATTTTTGACCCCCTTCCCAACCTCCAATTTAGTTCTAGTTTCTTTCATTGGAAAGCCACTTCAAATACCTTTTCAGGGGTATGTGGATCGTAAGATAAGAGTTTGTAGACTCCCAATATGATCAAAACAATTGACTCAAAAATCTGCCCAGTTTTTAAAAACGGGTTTAACAAAATCAACCATATTAATTAACCCTAATTCCTCTAATTACAAGCCCTAACCCATGTAATCATTATATTATGATTATTACAACATTAATTTACTGTTTATATATAAACCCTAACCCTTAATCCATCATAAGAATGATTAATTAAACATAAAAACAATTAATATGAAAAGCGTTATGAAGATTTTACCTTTTATTTAATGGAAGATCAAGAAAACCTAATTTTATGAAGAACCCTAATTTTCCCATTCTTTTAGTCGACTATAACTCCAGGGAAAGAAAAAAAATGCGTTTGATTTAGTGTTGGGGGTTCCTTATATAGCCAAAACAATCCTTGTCCAACCCAATTACCACTTACCATAAATCTTTTCCTTTTTCCTTTTTTTTTCTCTTCTAAACCGACCCAAACACCCCTAATTTCGTTTTTTTTTTATTTTTTTTTTCTTTTTATTGTTAATTAATATCTTATTAATATTACCTTAATTTACCTTAATTTATTTCAGCTCCTAAAACTCTCAAAACCTCAAAACCGTAAAACTAGTCAAATTTACGCGTTTTACCGTAAAAGACGTAAAATATACACTTTTAAAAAAAATCTCAAATTCTTAAATAAACTTTATAACTAAGTCCTAAATGACTTAAAACCATCCCGAAAAATATTCTTTTGGATAATTACCTCACCCGAGACCTCTAAACGCTAAACCGTAAATCCAAAAAAAAAATACTATTACTATAATACTTATACGTATACGTAAACACCACAATATCACCATTTTCATTTCATAGTCACCACTTGTGAGCTCATGAACATGAAATAACCGTTCCTCGATTTACTTATGAGTACTCTATACTCATAAACGATAACCACACCAACCTCGTTCACACAAAATAAACACGTAAACACACAATTCAAGTAAGCACACATAAAATAACCTAAAAGTAAGACCAAGTGACAAACCCAAAACCTAGGGTTGTCACATCACTCCCTCCTAATAGAAATCTCGTCCCGAGATTTACTCCCAAACTCAAACTTATTCTCAGCAAACAAACGAGGATACATATCCTTGATAAAACCTTCACGTTCAAACGTGAACTCAGTTTACACGAAAATAATCTCAACCAACAACACATGAGCCTTAACCGTCCGCGAGGAAACTTATCAAAACCATAAATCAAAACTCATCTAAATATAACCACGTATAATAAGGTCTAAAGAACTCTCAAATTCCTTCCCAACTCATTTCTATGTTAACCCTCCAAGTGTTCATTACCGAAATATACCCAAAACACGAGTTTAAACCATGTTGTCCGAAAATTAACCTTGTACTCAACACTTGTACAATTAATTCGACCAAGCTACTGACTTCCAATTACAAAACTTTCTGAATATTTGAAAAGTATGTTCCGAGTACATAATTTGAAAAGTATGTTCCGAGTACATAATTTTAGGCTTTTGAATCACCCAAAAACCTTTAAAAACGAATAAGTTATGACCAAAACGATTTTTCTCAAAATCTGCCTAGGCATTAGCGACAGTTTCTGACAGTTAGCGACATATTTTGACAGTTTAGCGACAGTTTCTGCCTACTCCGATTTATACCAAAAAAAAAAATAATTTTTAAACCCTAAAAAAACCCGTTATTAATTACAAAATTCAAGGTCTAATTTATTTTAATTCTAGAAAATTTAAACTCTCACCCATCATATGATTAATACATGATTTAACATATTTAAGTTAATAAGAACAAGAATTCTAACTAAAGAACAATAACTTTAGGTGATCAAAACCAAAATATTTTAGAATAAAAAGGTCATGCTTATATGAAGAAAAAAAAATTATATTCCACCTTATTTCAAACACGTTTTCGACACTTCCTTATTTCATCGACTACCAACAACTATTTTTTTTTTCAATTTGCAAGTTCTATATTTTTTTTTACCATGTATAACTCGAAACAAAAGACATCGTTACCCCAAAAATAAATCTCCACCATCTCAAAATCCTTCACGCCAAAAGTACCGTACAAACAAACATGTGAAATGAGGACCCGAGAAATGCGCTACTACAGAAGTTGAACATCTCAAAGAGAAACGAGCTAGCAACCATCCCAAGAATACAACCGGTAAGTAGAAAATAATTTTACATACATAGGCATAAGCGTACATACACTCAAATCCATCCAACATATACTATACAAACATGTATTAACTCTCTTTCATGCAATCATACTTGAGAGTCCAGTGGTGTTGTGGCACATATATAATTATGTAGGCCTCCATAATTATACATGTTCCCTTTCACTAATGTACTCCCTCCTATGTTGACACTTATAAGAAATTAATACTACACATAACACATAATCCAACGACTCACAAGCATAACCACACAAGGTAAGATCCAAAACCCCATGTATTAAAATAACATAGTCAATGCACGAAACACTTAAACTCGTAGTCCAGCTGAACCAGCGTAGACAAAATTCAAAATGTATAAAGAACATGAAAACATAATTAAACGAAATCCAACAATAACTAGCGTATACGACCATGGTTCCACCCGCACTAATCAAAACTCGTAAAGAAAATAACATGTAGTTAAGTATGAACCATATTAGTTCATAACCTAACAAATACTGCGAAAATAATATTCAAACACATCAACTACTATAAAATGAACACATACTCCTATGACGCCTATATGCAGGGACCCTTAAGCTATAGACTAGGCTACACGACTAGGAAACCTAATTCTCTATAACCTGTCTCTGATACCATTCTGTCACACCCCACCATGGCGGAATATGGGGCGCGACGTATGGATATCATCACAACAACAGCGTGTCTATAGAGAGAACTAAATGAAATTAAAATATCATAGATGGCGACACAAATGTCGTGACAATATCTCAACAATGCAGGCGTCTAGGTAAGTAGGTAACATGCCTACCTCTTACCAAAGACATACAAATAAACAAACATCAAACATATAGGTACCACAAAGTTCACTTAATCAAAACACAAAATAAAATCTAAGAGGAAAGGGGATTCCTCCGAATGCAATCCTAGCAGCCTCTATACTCTAGCCACTTCTAACATCATCTTGCACAACTACCTCACCTGAAAATGACACTAAAATCTGTCAACATAAAGTTGGTGAGAACATAGGTTTAAGTTATCTAGAACATCATAAGAAACCTTGACATCCGCTGTAAATAAGTTGAAGAAAAACAATTTATAGTAACGGACCATAATGTGATAATCATGCTACATGCATCCACAACAAAACTCAAGCCAAGTACCAATCACATCTACAATTCACAAAGCACATTATAACAATCAAGAAGTATCCCGTCACACGCACAAGAACACACACCACACTATCCGGATCTTTCCCACACCACCTGTGGAAGATGAACTATATCCCCGTCGAGATATCTTGCCTCCGAAGAGACGATGCACAAGTACTCAGGACGGATCGTGCCCCACGATCCACACACATCACAACTGGTCCCATAGACGCCCATACATCTATGTACCAAAGCCAATCACAATCCAAACAAGATTCACATAGCAGAACACGTACCAAAGCACATATGAGAACACATAAGCACGCAAGTCACACAATAACACATTTATGTCCACACATTTTATAACATAGTATTAAATCATGTTAAAGAACATTACAAGTGTCATCTCCATCCCATACTAGAAAAAAAAACATTTAAAAACGTAGTAAAATGGGACTATGAACTCACCTGATTGCTTCTCCAAAGTCCTTGCTCTAGCCCCAAGCTAATAATCCAAAAACACATAAATCAATACATGAACCAATCTCTAAAATGGTTCATCAACCTATGATGGACATCTAACCTCCTCTCATATAAATACCCCATTTATAACTCTAAACACCCCATTACCCTTCCCTAACAAGTCCTTAACTTGGTTAAGTTTAATAGCTATCCCGTTCACAATTTTACACAAAACAGTCCCAGTTTTAGGTCTCAAAACATTAAGTCAAACGTCCACTTAAACATACCCATGATTTCTGTAAAAGGAATATTCATACCCTTACATATGTTGGCTAACACTTCCCACTTGCCCTAAAATTAAAGCTACTGTTAAGGCCCTGATATATATATATATATACTTTTGTCATTCCAGTTTTCCTGATTTTAAACGTATGAAAAGTTCATTACCATTAGAGGGTCTTAACCTAAACCACAATCTTAGCCCAAGTGCAGATCCTTATTTCAATATATAAACCATCTCTCATGTTCGTGAGAAGATCCCAATGCAACCCTAAGTACCCCAAACAACCCAAAACTTAAAAAGTAAACATGCTGAACTTAAAACTGTTTTGACCTCCAACTGTTGTAACCTATTTTTGACCCCCTTCCCAACCTCCAATTTAGTTCTAGTTTCTTTCATTGGAAATCCACTTCAAATACCTTTTCAGGGGTATGTGGATCGTAAGATAAGAGTTTGTAGAACTCCCAATATGATCAAAACAATTGACTCAAAAATCTGCCCAGTTTTTAAAAACGGGTTTAACAAAATCAACCACATTAATTAACCCTAATTCCTCTAATTACAAGCCCTAACCCATGTAATCATTATATTATGATTATTACAAAATTAATTTACTGTTTATATATAAACCCTAACCCTTAATCCATCATAAGAATGATTAATTAAACATAAAAACAATTAATATGAAAAGGGTTATGAAGATTTTACCTTTTATTTAATGGAAGATCAAGAAAACCTAATTTTATGAAGAACCCTAATTTTCCCCTTCTTTTAGTCGACTATAACTCCAGGGAAAGAAAAAAAATGCGTTTGATTTAGTGTTGGGGGTTCCTTATATAGCCAAAACAATCCTTGTCCAACTCAATTACCACTTACCATAAATCTTTTTCTTTTTCCTTTTTTTTTTCTCTTCTAAACCGACCCAAACACCCCTAATTTCGTTTTTTTCTTTATTTTTTTTTCTTTTTATTGTTAATTACTTATTAATATTAGCTTAATTTACCTTAATTTATTTCAGCTCCTAAAACTCCCAAAACCTCAAAACCGTAAAACTAGTCAAATTTACGCGTTTTACCGTAAAAGACGTAAAATATACACTTTTAAAAAAAATCTCAAATTCTTAAATAAACTTTATAACTAAGTCCTAAATGACTTAAAACCATCCCGAAAAATATTCTTTTGGATAATTACCTCACCCGAGACCTCTAAACGCTAAACCGTAAATCCAAAAAAAAATACTATTACTATAATACTTATACGTATACGTAAACACCACAATATCACCATTTTCATTTCATAGTCACCACTTGTGAGCTCATGAACATGAAATAACCGTTCCTCGATTTACTTATGAGTACTCTATACTCATAAACGATAACCACACCAACCTCGTTCACACAAAACAAACACGTAAACACACAATTCAAGTAAGCACACATAAAATAACCTAAAAGTAAGACCAAGTGACAAACCCAAAACCTAGGGTTGTCACAATTTCATTTGTTTTTGTTGGCTAATAGTGACAATTAGTTCTTCCACCATTTAATTACTTGCAATTTAAATTCATGTCATTTCCTTAATTGTCTTGCACTTTTAATACTTTTAATTCAAGTAAGTTTCCTTTTATTGTTATTGAATCTTTACTTTTCTTGTTAATCTCCTATCTACCTTTCTTGATTAATCTTTAATCTTTATGCTTTATGTTCATGTTTATGTTATTTAATTTTTATTAATTTGATCAAGTGGGTTTTGATTATTTTGGTTATTATTGTTAGTTTTATTGATTTGGATTGATTGGTTATTGTTTAGTTAATCATTTGTGTTATTTTGGTTTAATCTTTTGGTTGATTGTGGTTAGATTGGTTTAGATTCGTAGCTATTGTTCTTCCTTGTTCTTCGCACTTTCTATTTTCCTAGGATATTCCGAATCAGGGTTTTCAGGCAGTTTATTCCGGATAAAGGAGTTGGTCTAAAAAAATATTCCGGATCAAGGCAATTATTCCGGATAAGTGATTTATTCCGAATCAGGAGATTATTCCGGATGAATCAATATTCCGAGTGAAGCATTTATTCCGGATGAATCAAATATTCCGGATGAGCAACTTATTCCGGATGAAGGTCTTAGTCTAAAATATTCCGGATCAGCAACATATTCCGGATCAACTTAATATTCCGAATCAGCAACTTATTCCGGATCAAGACATTCCGAATGAAGGTTTGAAAGTTATTCCGAATCAAGTGAATTTCAAATTATTCCGAACGAAGACATTTATTCCTGTGACAATCTAACATTTTCAGGTAGTGAAATATTTTCTCGTATAATATTTTGAAACTTATTTTTGTGTTGGTTGACGAACTCACAATTTACGGATTTAAATTTGGGCTTACGTGCATAATTTGGCGTCTTTTACGACTAAACCGAAAACCTTAGGATTACGTATTTACGTTTTTGAACTCCGTTTTTGATGAGACAATTTTTATTGGATTCGTTTTGTGACGTTGATTCATAATTTATAAAAACGTTTTTCGTAAAACGACCCGAGGGCACGCAAATCGAGAAAACTAGAATCGAGAAATACCCGTAAACTAGTGAGATGGGACAAAACACATTGTCCCACCCCACTAGCTTAAGTTGGACGGCACACTTGACACCACACACTAAGGTGGCATCAAGTTAAGCTAACACATTACAAGTGTAAGCCTAGCTTACATTTTAAGCTTACACTTCCACTAACTCTCAAAACTAGCTACTAGTTTTCTCATTCCACCATTTCTTACATGCAAAATCCTCTCTAAACTCTCTCAAACTCTCCTCCCTTGCCGTCCAAAATAAACCAACAAACACCCACTTTGATCTCTTCTAGCCATGAAACACATGTTTACTAGCTCTATTAAGGAGTTATCTTGAAGCCTTGATCATTTGGTGGCCATATTAACATCATTGGAGGTGATTTGCTTGTGTCCTAGGGCTGATTTTCTAACATATGTTCTTGAAATTTGATGGTCTTGGAGTTACTTATTGTGTTCATCAAGTTCTTGTCTTCCAAAAACAAGGAAAACACTTGGTTGGTAAAGAAGATCATCCTCTCCATTTTTCTCTTGTTATTTTGTAAAGAAAAAATGTATTTTCTTTCATTTTGTATATGTATATGATGTATATATGATGATAAAAATGTTGTGTGGGGATCAAGTGTTGATAGATATGCTTAAAAATGTTAATAACTATAAGAAATGAAGCTAAAATCTTGATTATTTAGTTGGCTGTATAAAAACAGTAGATAACTAAAACAAGAACTGATAAAATTGCATGGTATGATCCATTTACAGTAAGTACAAGATGTTATACACATGTGAGAGTTGGCCATGCAATGGAATCAAAATAATGAGTGAGATATGATCAAAACAAGTTAGGTGGTCTAATCTGAATAAGCAGTTTTGTAGGGACTGTTAAGGCAAGTTAAACTCAAAATGGGCAGTAGCTATATCTAAGTTAAATGTAGCACATAATATGAAGAACATTTCACCCAAAAATGAGCTTCTAATTCATTATAGAACTCTAGATATGGTAAAAATGGTGAACAGGAAGTTAAAAATCAGATTTTTGGAATTAATGTTTATTATTATTATATAAGCACTCACATTATAATGTATAAAATGTAAAAATATAAACCCACTAACTTATAAAACTTATTTATATAAATATATAAAAGGTTAATTAAATGGATAAATTATATAAATGGTAATGAAATAATATTTATAAGTAATAAAAACTATAAACTTGATTTTTACGACTTTTTCGGCTATCGCCGTAAAATTAACGTTTTTCGCCAAATAAAACTTAGACGACCAAACCCGTCTAATGTAAAGTTTATAAAAGTCATATACTGATATATAGGTAACTAAGACAAGTAAAAACCGATAAAAACCGGACTATAAGAAATACGGACATTTACGAGCTAACTAAGCATAATGGACTAATAATTGGACTTAATAAGATAAATACTTGTAAAAAGAGCTTATTGGGCTTAACCCATTTGGGCCCAACATAGAAAGTATATATAATGATATTATAGATATAAAATGGATTAAAACAAGTTAAATAACTTATAAAAGGCTTAATGGACTTAAAATAGGTAAATAGGTAAAACTAGTAAACTAGTAAAACGTTACCAAAACGTAAACGCTAAAATGATTAAACAAGAATGTATAAACCCACTTGATCATCATCATATGTACAAAATCATCATATGTATATTGTTATTTTGATAAAACTCATTGGACCGAGTCTAAGACCGATTATTATTTATATAGGTTTCCGTGACCGAAGCACGCCCGTAGCCGATAATCCGCCTTTCATTAATAACGTGAGTTCATAGCCTCGCACTCTTTTAAATGTTTTATAAAATGATTTGTAAACCCGCGAGGGAGATAACATGCTAGATTTTGATAAAAATAGAACACAAGTAGTCACGATTGTATGCTTAATGATATGGACCCGAATGATGCTATGACCCTATAAACGAGACTAAAAGGATTATTAGTAGTTAGGTTATGTCACTTAAAGTCCCATTAGCATGAATTGTGAACTACCGGGATTTGGTAGACGCTTATGCATTTGATAGTACTATTTGGGGACGATCACCCCAGTTCGCGCCTTGACGGTTGATCCCCGTCGTACCACATTGATTGGTAAGCGAATTTATGTATGAGAAGATTCCATAGCGTGATTTTTGTGACGACACGCTAACTTAGATGGGCAAATTGTTTGTCGTGTTCGCGGCCCGCTGTTTCACAGTAAGGTAACAATGTCATACGGCTAATAATAATCCTAAAACGTATTCTAAATCTATATACAATGTATCCTATACACGATAACGACGCTAATAACGATGAATATATTACCTATCATGGTAATATAGAGACTACGGTCTGATGGACGGTTTAAGATGTATGCTTGATTTATATATTGCCTGACTAGCAATATGAGGACTTACTTACGCTATTATACTTGTGTTCTGATTTTAAATGATTGTTTTATATAACGGTTTTTATTAAACTCTATGAATTCACTCGACATTCGCTGATATGATTTTTGCATGTTTTTATCTCAGGTGCTTGAAGGTAATCCGGATGGAGATCGACTCTGATGGCCCACATGTTATTAAAAATGTTCATTCGATCTATGTTTTGTAAACTAAATGACCTGTATAATTTGGGACCTGTTGTACACTTTGAAACTTTTTATCGAATGAATGTATGTTAAACCTTGAACAACCATTTTTATGTGTTGTCTATGATTGGAGTTATTGTGCTATCCCGTAACACTCTGAAAGACCCTTCCGCTGTACCGATACGAAAAATGAGAGTGTTACAGTTTGGTATCAGAGCTCTCGTTATAGAGAACAAAAGATTTTAAAAACCAAGGTTTTGAACAAAACTTTTCAAAATCTTTTGACAATGAACATTTGAGAAAATCTTTGAAAAATCTTTTGACTATAACGGTGCCAGAGATCTCCGACGTTACCAACAAGACCTATTGAGAAGATATATATTTTGATATATATAATTTAATTTATATATATGTATATATCGTGGTTTCATTATGTAATTGTTTAACTAGTATGTTATCCTAATACGAGATATATATATAAATGTAGATTGTCATGGCTGACCCTAATATTCCTGTAGAAAACCATGCTATTCCCGAACCTAATATAGAAGATGATCCTTATTTAGACTTAGTAGATTATGATATGGATGATGAGGAGGAACCATTTGAGGATCCTGAGCCCGAGTTAGGACTAGGAGATCAGATTGCCCCTCAGGTTGACTTGGTAGAGAATGAGATTGAGAATGTTGATATAGAGAATGATGATGAGATTGGGTTAGATAATTTAGATGATGAGATTGACGACGAGGATGTCGAGGAGGATGTAGGTATAGATGTTGAGGTCGATGATGATGAGGAAGCCGAGCTTATTTATCCTTATGATGTTCCAGAGGGCGAGCCTTTGCCCCCACCAGTTTATTTGTCTGATTCTGAGGTTGAGTTACCTAGGGATGAAATGTCCGAATCATCTGAATCTGATTCTGAATCAGAGGAAGATGAGGATGACGATGCACCTGATGGTACTAATGGTATTGCTACTCGTAGATGTGAGATAGGAGAGTCGTCTAGTGCTCGAGAGGCTACTCATATTGATGGTCTTGCACCATGGGCCTTGAGACGTGATCTAGATGCTTCCCGTGTTAAGAGTTGTATGACAGAGGTTGGATTAGGTGTTGTTCAGACCCAGGTTGCTTATTTGGAGTCGAAGGCTAAGGTTGGCGAGAAAGAGCGAGAGTTGCTTAGTTTGGATTTGAGTGATGTAGAACGTGGTTTGAATGAGGCATTTAGGAGGTTATCGGTATTGGAAAGTGGTGAGTATGCTGCCATGAAGAGAAAGGTGAATACTATGGAGATTCAGTTGAGTGTAGCTCGTGCGATGCGTGAGAGAGCTGAGAAGGAGTTGAATATATCTGTGGGATGGAACAGTAGATTTTATGCTGACATGGTTGAAAGAGGAGTAATCTGTAAGCGCCCAGCTGAAGATGTGTCTAGTGATCGTCCGACGAATATTCAGAAGACGATGGATGATGGACCATCTAGCGGTTCTCAGTAGACCAGTCTGTATTTAGTAGTGACCTTTATATCTTTTGTGCTTTTGTAGCTTTGACTGAACCGACTTGTTAGTAATAGACTTGGCACGAATTTTGAGTGTATATAGTGCTAGAACTTTGATATGGGATGTAACTAAGACAATACTTTTGTTTTAGATCGAATGAAATATGTATCTTGTCTTGAATTCCATATTGTGCCATATTTGTATCTTGATTATGAATTCGATCCATATTATATGAATCCTTTGTTGGGTGAATGCTTAATACTTTGAAATTGTGAAATTATAGAACTATGCCGCCCAAGAAGGCTGTGACTGAGGATGATGTACGTAGGATTATTACGGAGCAAGTTACCGCATCTATGACTGAATTTATGGCAAATGCGAGAAATGAAGCTGGCGGTAGTGGAGCTGGCGGTAGTGGAGCTGGCGGTAGTGGAATTGGCGGTACTAATGTGAATGTGAATGCTAATAATGTGAATGCTAATGCTGGAGGAAATGTAGGAGGACTTGGAACTAATGCACCTGAAGTTGGTGGTTGTACTTATGTGACGTTCATGAAATGTGAACCTCTACCTTTTAATGGAACTGAAGGTGCTGTAGGATTAAGCCAGTGGATCGAGAAGATTGAATCGGTGTTTCGGATTAGTAAATGTAAGGAGGAAGATAAGGTGACTTTTGCTATGGCTACTCTTAAAGGTCGTGCGTTGACTTGGTGGAACGGGAGAATTGCTTTCATGGGTCTTGATGCTGCTAATGTTACTCCTTGGGCTGAAATCAAGAAGTGGATGACTTTGGAATTTTGTCCTCGTAGTGTGATCATTAGGTTAGAACAAGAGTTGATTCATTTGAGAATGAAAGGTGTGGACATTGATAGTTACACAAACCGATTCCATGAGTTGGCCTTGCTATGTCCTCGATTGGTTGAACCCGAAGAGATCCGAATTGAGCAATATATTAAAGGGTTGACCAGGAATATCCGGGGGGACGTGACATCATCGAAACCACTGACCATTGATGATGCTGTTCGAATGGCTTACCAACTCATTGGACAAATAATTCAGGATAGGGAAGATGAAGCCCGTGTAGGTGAGAAAAGAAAGGGAGACCGTGAGCGTGTAGATAGAGGTGATAATAGGAAGAATTTCAATCGCCGTCAGAACAAGAGAAAGGGGAATGCAAATGCTCTTACCAACAACACACCGCGCAACGATGATAGATGTCCTAAGTGTGGCAACAAGAGGCATGCTGGCGACTGCTGGAAGTGCCGAAATTGCGGAAAGCTTGGACACAAGGTTGAATGGTGTAAGAAGGGAACCATTTGTTTCAACTGTAATGAAGAAGGTCATAGGAAATCGGAATGCCCCAAGTTGAAAGCGATTGTACCTGGAAGAAACCCCCAGGGTGGTATCTACCAACTTGGAACAATTGAGGTGAAGAAAGAGGATCCGAATGTCGTTACCGGTACGTTTTTACTCAACAATCATTATGCTGTTGCTTTATTTGATTCGGGTGCCGATAGGAGCTTTGTATCCACTAAATTTAGTGCCCTTATTGATATTGAACCTGTTGAGATAAGTACCAGTTACGAGGTGGAATTGGCTGATGGTAAATTAGTGAAAACTAATAAGCTATTAGAAGGATGCTCTCTAAATCTCTTAAACCATTCCTTTCCGATTGATTTGGTGTTGATAGAATTAGGTAGTTTTGATATTATTATTGGTATGGATTGGTTGTCCTTGAATAATGCTACTATTTTATGTGGAGAGAAGAAGGTTAAGATTCCTCTTAGGAATAGGACGTTAGTAATTGATGGTAGTCGAGGTGAATCCCGTTTGAAAATCGGTTCATGTATTAAAGTCCAAAAGTACATCAGGAACGGTTGTGAGTTATTCTTAGCTCAAATGACCGGGAATGAGTCTAGGGAGAAACGATTGGAAGATGTACCTATTATTTGTGAATTTCCTGAGGTATTTCCTAAAGATTTACCCGGACTTCCACCGATAAGGCAAGTAGAGTTTCGAATCGATTTAATTCCTGGTGCTGCACCGGTGGCACGTGCGCCTTACCGATTAGCCCCTTCTGAATTAAAGGAGTTATCTGAGCAACTTAAGGAGTTGTCTGATAAAGGTTTTATTCGACCGAGCTCGTCGCCTTGGGGAGCTCCAGTCTTGTTCGTTAAGAAGAAGGATGGATCTTTTCGTATGTGCATTGATTATAGGGAACTGAATAAGTCGACAATTAAAAATCGATATCCTTTACCTAGGATTGATGATTTGTTTGATCAACTACAAGGATCTAGTGTGTATTCTAAGATAGATTTGCGGTCAGGATATCACCAACTTCGCGTCCGTGAAGAAGATATTCCTATAACTGCATTTAGAACTCGTTATGGACATTATGAATTTCAAGTAATGCCATTTGGGTTAACTAACGCACCTGCGGTTTTCATGGATTTAATGAATCGAGTGTGCAAGCCCTACTTGGATAAATTTGTGATTGTGTTTATTGATGATATTCTAATCTATTCTAAGAATGAAGATGAGCATAGAGAACATTTGAGGATTGTTTTGAAATTGCTGAAGGATGAAAGGTTGTATGCTAAGTTTTTGAAATGTGATTTCTGGTTAGATTCTGTAAAATTTCTTGGTCATGTGATTAATAGAGATGGAATTCATGTTGATCCTGCAAAGGTTGAAGCTATTAAGAATTGGTCTGCACCGACAACGCCAACGGAAGTGCGACAGTTATTAGGATTGGCTGGCTATTATAGGCGATTCATTAAAGAATTTTCTTTGATAGCTAAACCCTTGACTAAGCTTACCCAGAAGAATAAACCTTTCGTTTGGGGAAGTGATGAAGATGGAGCATTTCAGACATTGAAGCAAAAACTATGTAGTGCGCCAATCTTATCATTACCCGACGGGAGTGAAGACTTTGTAGTGTATTGTGATGCATCTCTTAGAGGTTTTGGAGCTGTTTTGATGCAGAGAGAGAAAGTGATAGCTTATGCTTCTAGGCAATTAAGAAAGAATGAGGAGAATTATACTACTCATGATCTTGAGTTAGGAGCTGTAGTCTTTGCTCTTAGGTTGTGGAGACATTATCTGTATGGCACCAAGTGTACGGTATTCACCGATCACAAAAGCCTACAGTATATTCTCGATCAGAAGGAATTGAACATGAGGCAACGAAGATGGATAGAGTTGTTAAGTGACTATGATTGTGATATAAAATATCACCCAGGAAAAGCCAATGTTGTTGCTGATGCGTTAAGTAGGAAAGATAGAGAGCCTACCAGGGTACGTTCTCTAGTCTTGACCGTGCACAATAATTTGCCTGAGCAAATTAGAAATGCGCAAATAGAAGCTTGTAAGAAGGAGAATTTTGTTAATGAAGGGTTCCGAGGAGAAGGAGATCCTTTAGAGGTTAGAGCTGATGGAGTGAAATGTTTAAAAGGTCGTATGTGGATACCTAAGTTTGGAGGCTTAAGAGACTTGATTATGTTAGAATCCCATAAACCTAAGTATTCCATTCATCCGGGATCTGATAAGATGTACCATGATTTGAAGAAGTTGTACTGGTGGCCGAATATGAAAGCTGACATAGCTATGTATGTTCTTCACTGCTTGACTTGTGCTAGAGTCAAAGCTGAACATCAAAAGCCATCAGGACTACTTCAACAACCAAAGATTCCTGAATGGAAGTGGGAGCAAATTACGATGGACTTTATCACCAAGCTTCCTAGAACATCATCTGGAAACAATTCGATTTGGGTTATTGTCGACAGACTGACCAAATCAGCACACTTCATTCCGGTTAAAGAGCAGTTCTCATTGGAGAAGCTGTCTCGTATATTCCTTGATAATGTTGTATGCAAGCATGGAGTGCCTGTATCGATCATTTCAGATCGAGATCCTAGATTCGCATTGAATTTTTGGAAATCTCTCCAAAGATCTTTGGGAACGAATCTCGATATGAGCACTGCTTATCACCCCCAGACTGATGGGCAGAGTGAAAGGACGATACAAACACTGGAAGATATGTTGAGAGCTTGTGTGTTAGACTTTGGTAAGAATTGGGATAAACATTTGTCGTTAGCAGAGTTTTCGTATAACAATAGTTACCATTCTAGTATTAAGGCTGCACCGTTTGAACCTTTGTATGGTAGGAAGTGTAGATCTCCTGTATGTTGGAGTGAAGTTGGGGATACCCAGCTCACGGGACCGGAATTGATCCGGAAGACTACGGAGATGATAGTTCAGATTAAGAATAGGTTGTTGACTGCCCGTAGTAGACAGAAAAGTTACACGGATGTGCGGCGGAAGCCAATGGAGTTTAAAGTGGGTGACCGAGTAATGTTGAAAGTATCGCCATGGAAAGGCGTTATAAGATTTGGAAAACGAGGGAAATTGAATCCTCGTTATATTGGACCCTTTAAGATTTTATCTAGAGTAGGTCCGGTGGCTTACAAACTAGAGTTACCCCTAAAACTTCATGGTGTTCACAACACATTCCATGTATCTAATCTGAAGAAATGTCTAGCAGTGAGTGATGAGAAAATTTCGTTAGGTGAGGTTCGAATAGATAGGAAGTTGCATTTTATCGAAGAGCCCGTAGAAGTTATGGACCGTGAGGTAAAGCAACTGAAACAAAGTCGGATACCTATTGTCAAAATCCGATGGAATTCAAAGCATGGACCGGAGTATACTTGGGAACGAGAGGATGAAATGTGGAAGAAATATCCGCACCTCTTCGATTTCAATAAGAAACGGACATCCAAATGAAATGGATCACGAGGACGTTGATCCCTTTTAGGAGGAAAAGCTGTGACAATCTAACATTTTCAGGTAGTGAAATATTTTCTCGTATAATATTTTGAAACTTATTTTTGTGTTGGTTGACGAACTCACAATTTACGGATTTAAATTTGGGCTTACGTGCATAATTTGGCGTCTTTTACGACTAAACCGAAAACCTTAGGATTACGTATTTACGTTTTTGAACTCCGTTTTTGAAGAGACAATTTTTATTGGATTCGTTTTGTGACGTTGATTCATAATTTATAAAAACGTTTTTCGTAAAATGACCCGAGGGCACGCAAATCGAGAAAACTAGAATCGAGAAATACCCGTAAACTAGTGAGATGGGACAAAACACATTGTCCCACCCCACTAGCTTAAGTTGGACGGCACACTTGACACCACACACTAAGGTGGCATCAAGTTAAGCTAACACATTATAAGTGTAAGCCTAGCTTACATTTTAAGCTTACACTTCCACTAACTCTCAAAACTAGCTACTAGTTTTCTCATTCCACCATTTCTTACATGCAAAATCCTCTCAAAACTCTCTCAAACTCTCCTCCCTTGCCGTCCAAAATAAACCAACAAACACCCATTTTGATCTCTTCTAGCCATGAAACACATGTTTACTAGCTCTAATAAGGAGTTATCTTGAAACCTTGATCATTTGGTGGCCATATTAACATCATTGGAGGTGATTTGCTTGTGTCCTAGGGCTGATTTTCTAACATATGTTCTTGATATTTGATGGTCTTGGAGTTACTTATTGTGTTCATCAAGTTCTTGTCTTCCAAAAACAAGGAAAACACTTGGTTGGTAAAGAAGATCATCCTCTCCATTTTTCTCTTGTTATTTTGTAAAGAACAAATGTATTTTCTTTCATTTTTTATATGTATATGATGTATATATGATGATAAAAATGTTGTGTGGGGATCAAGTGTTGATAGATATGCTTAAAAATGTTAATAACTATAAGAAATGAAGCTAAAATCTTGATTATTTAGTTGGCTGTATAAAAACAGTAGATAACTAAAACAAGAACTAATAAAATTGCATGGTATGATCCATTTACAGTAAGTACAAGATGTTATACACATGCAATGGAATCAAAATAATGAGTGAGATATGATCAAAACAAGTTAGGTGGTCTAATCTGAATAAGCAGTTTTGTAGGGACTGTTAAGGCAAGTTAAACTCAAAATGGGCAGTAGCTATAACTAAGTTAAATGTAGCACATAATATGAAGAACATGTCACCCAAAAATGAGCTTCTAATTCATTATATAACTCTAGATATGGTAAAAATGGTGAACATGAAGTTAAAAATCAGATTTTTGGAATTAATGTTTATTATTATTATATAAGCCCTCACATTATAATGTATAAAATGTAAAAATATAAACCCACTAACTTATAAAACTTATTTATATAAATATATAAAAGGTTAATTAAATGGATAAATTATATAAATGGTAATGAAATAATATTTATAAGTAATAAAAACTATAAACTTGATTTTTACGACTTTTTCGGCTATCGCCGTAAAATTAACGTTTTTCGCCAAATAAAACTTAGACGACCAAACCCGTCTAATGTAAAGTTTATAAAAGTAATATACTGATATATAGGTAACTAAGAAAAGTAAAAACCGATAAAACCCGGACTATAAGAAATATGGACATTTACGAGCTAACTAAGCATAATGGACTAATAATTGGACTTAATAAGATAAATACTTGTAAAAAGAGCTTATTGGGCTTAACCCATTTGGGCCCAACATAGAAAGTATATATACTGATATTATAGATATAAAATGGATTAAAACAAGTTAAAGAACTTATAAAAGGCTTAATGGACTTAAAATAGGTAAATAGGTAAAACTAGTAAACTAGTAAAACGTTACCAAAACGTAAACGCTAAAATGAGTAAACAAGAATGTATAAACCCACTTGATCATCATCATATGTACAAAATCATCATATGTATATTGTTATTTTGATAAAAGTCATTGGACCGAGTCTAAGACCGATTATTATTTATATAGGTTTCCGTGACCGAAGCACGCCCGTAGCCGATAATCCGCCTTTCATTAACAAGGTGAGTTCATAGCCTCGCAATCTTTTAAATGTTTTATAAAATGATTTGTAAACCCGCGAGGGAGATAACATGCTAGATTTTGATAAAAATAGAACACAAGTAGTCCCGATTGTATGCTTAATGATATGGACCCGAATGATGCTATGACCCTATAAACGAGACTAAAAGGATTATTAGTAGTTAGGTTATGTCACTTAAAGTCCCATTAGCATGAATTGTGAACTACCGGGATTTGGTAGACGCTTATGCATTTGATAGTACTATTTGGGGACGATCACCCCAGTTCGCGCCTTGACGGTTGATCCCCGTCGTACCACATTGATTGGTAAGCGAATTTATGTATGAGAAGATTCCATAGCGTGATTTTTGTGACGACACGCTAACTTAGATGGGCAAATTGTTTGTCGGGTTCGCGGCCCGCTGTTTCACAGTAAGGTAACAATGTCATGCGGCTAATAATAATCCTAAAATGTATTCTAAATCTAAATACAATGTATCCTATACACGATAACGACGCTAATAACGATGAATATATTACCTATCATGGTAATATAGAGACTACGGTCTCATGGACGGTTTAAGATGTATGCTTGATTTATATATTTCCTGACTAGCAATATGAGGACTTACTTCCGATATTATACTTGTGTTCTGATTTTAAATGATTGTTTTATATAACGGTTTTTATTAAACTCTATGAATTCACTCGGCATTCGCTGATATGATTTTTGCATGTTTTTATCTCAGGTGCTTGAAGGTAATCCGGATGGAGATCGACTCTGATGGCCCACATGTTATTAAAAATGTTCATTCGATCTATGTTTTGTAAACTAAATGACCTGTATAATTTTGTTGTACACTTTGAAACTTTTTATCGAATGAATGTATGTTAAACCTTGAACAACCATTTTTATGTGTTGTCTATGATTGGAGTTATTGTGCTATCCCGTAACACTCTGAAAGACCCTTCCGCTGTACCGATACGAAAAATGAGAGTGTTACAATTCTGGATAAGGAGACATTCCGAACCAAGCCTGATATTCTGAATAAAGGGTTTATTCCGGATGAACTAATTATTCCGGATGAAGGATTTCGTTTGATTATTCTGAATAAACAGATATTCCGGATGAAGCTTTTATTCCGCATGAGGTAAATATTCCGAGTGAAGAAGAATTATTCCGAACGAAGGTGACATTCCGAACGAGTGATTATTCCGAACGAAGGTTTATTTCGAATATGCTATTTTTAGTTTATTTTAAGTTTCTGTTTTTAAATTCTTAAGCTTTATTTTTCCCGCCTTTTTACTTAGTCGCACTTTAAGTTTACTTGCCTTAGCTTTATTTTTAGTTTACACTTTTAGTTGCCTTGCTTTAGTTTAAGTTTAAGTTTGCCTTTAGGATAGTTTTAAGTTTGCCTTATTTACGTTAATTGCCTTTTAATTTCTCGTCACGCTTTAAATTCCCGTCATTTGATTTTAAATTAGTTTTAGATTTATTTTACCTGCCTTTTACTTTAAAGTTTTGCACTTTATTTTCACTACAACGACAAATCTTTATTTAACCAAAAACAATTGAGTCACACTTTGAACCAGTAATCAATTCGTTTAGACATACGACAAAGAACTTTTTAACTGAGTAAAATCCAGTTATCACTTATGTTGGGCTAGCACACAAGGATAAAGGTTATTGGGCTAGTCCAAGATGTGTATGTATGTCTATAATGTACACACATATTTCCCATGTTTTGTTAAGTGTTGGGCATACATAGTTTGTTATACTTTTCATCACTTGTTATCCTAGTCTTATCTACAAGGTTTAAGTTATATAACTTATTGCTATAGCAAGATGATTGTAGATGTATAGGTCCATAATGAACAAGTTCAGACACACATCTCATAGAAATATAATACATGAGTGAATGCTATTAAGATCATTAGATTAAACTTTATTATGTTAAATCATGGTAAAATCATGGATTTTATAGAAGATCCAAAGTCTCAAAAAGGCGGAGGATGTAAATTATCGCGTGAGTTTTATTTTTCTTTCCTTAGCGAGTGTGTAGCTACTTATTAATGCATGACATGTGGATTTTACACATAAGGCGAATGACTTAATATTCTTGAGTCGGACTTATATTAATTGTGGGCGATTTTTCAAGTAATGGATGAGAGGATTACTTAGGATTAAAATCGTGCTTCCTTATTTTTGGATTTTACATTTCTTATATTTCACGCTTTAAATAATGACAAATTTACCCAAAAGCAATTTGCTCAAATAATAATTGGTTCCACATTTAATTGTCATGAATAAGTTGATGCACTTTTCACTTGTGAATACAATGATCCCATTTTTAAGCTTGGTATGGGAAAAGTGAAACTTGAGGGTGATAAGTGTTCATGGTACCAAAAGCCCTAATCTAAGTCATTGATTTCTTTATGAATTTTCCATCAAAACCATTTCAAGAAAATCCAAAAATATATAAATAGAATTGTTCTTCTTTGCATTGCATTGTACAAAATCAAAATCATGCATCATATAGTGTAGAGTAGTGTAAATGCATTTTATATTGGCCAAGGTGGGTTAATTATGAGAAAAATGTAAATTTGTGCCTTAAAATATAGCATTTCATGAGGTCATGGCAATGTTCAAGTGTAGAGGATTTGATATGAGTAAAATCTCATATCAATTAATTAACAAATCACCCTAAAACACATAGAAAATACCTAACTTTTGTGCTATAAAGCAGTATTATGTAGTATGTTTTGTGTTTGTGCTTTAATAGGTAACAAGGATACAATTTCAAGAAACAAGAGGAAATCAAGCTCATTTATGATGAAAATACAAGAGAAGGATCAAAGATGACAAGCCATTTAAAGAAAAGGACCTATCTTGACAATATTCAAAAGTTAAGGGACTTAAATGCAATTTTGGAAAAAAAGTCAAGATTAAAGTCAAACTTGGTCAACCTTCAAGTCAACCAAGTCAAGGGACTTAAATAAACAAGATTGCAAGTCAAAGGATTTGCCAAAAGAATGAAGAAAGGAGCTCAATTGTATAATCTGCCAAAGTTCAAGGGGTGAAAGTGACAAAGTTATATCAAATTTGTGCTTAATCCGAGTGAACACCACTTCCACCAATCAGAATGCAAGGAAAATGGGTTATGGATTACCACATAACATGCCAGCTCACCTTTTCATTTATTAAACGAATCTAGCACAGTGGGCGCACTAACTTTCCTTTTGACCAATCACATTGCAACAACCAATAATACATTTATCCAAAAACGGATAACAATCCGTGTGTTTAACTATTGCCCAATCAGATAACGACACGGGTCATCTCCAAAGCTAAACGAGCCCAGAATCAACAAGGAGCTACACTGCATTTTAGGACAAACTTTCTACATTAAAAAGACTCCAAATGGGAAGACGAATTCAACTATACAACTCAATTAGACTGAGAATCAATAGAATCAAAAATCCCTTTTGTGTTCTTGAAGACGGATTTGCAATTGCCCAACTCATGACACCTGACACTCTCTCATTGGCTGAGACACGTCATCCACTCCAACAACTTATCATCTAAGCTCTATAAATAGGAGATAGTACCCTAATTTGTAACTGTGTAGTTAAAGTGTGAAAAACACACACTTTTAGTTTTTCTACCGAATCTGTTTCTACTTTCAGTTAGTTAACAGCTCTTAAGTGTTTGACAGACACTTAAGAGCTTATTAGTTAGTCAGTTAGCCTTTCGTAACAAACTTTCCCTCCTTAATCAATAAAACACAAAATTCAGTTCTTACCTTCATCTACTTTACTCAATTCTTCATTCCAATTGATGCATTGTGATTTCATTGATCATAACTGATCAATGAAGTGTGTTTGAGTTGTTTTGGAGCTTATTTAGTTTGATTCAGCAAGTTCAGTTCATATCCATACATGAGTAGCAGATTTGAAGTAGAATGAGTTGATTAATTCAGATATAGCTTTTGGAGGTGAATAGGGTGTTGATTATAGTTGAATTGGTTTGAAGGAAGTAGTTATAGAGAGTTTAACACTCCTCTACTCCATCAAAGGAGGCTTCTTGCTAAAAGGTCTAAAAATCCTATTTTTGGTTCCCCTGAAATGTTTGGCATGCTACATTCCTAGATTAGCTATTACTTGATGAACTAATAATGTGTTTAGTTTGATTCTAGTGTAGTTGTGATAGCTTGATAGTATTTTAGTGTTATTGTAGCTTTGATCTTAGTCTACTTGTTTTCAGTTTTGGATTTCATCAGTAATAAGTCACTCAGTGCATTTTGTGAGTAAGTGTGTTTGCAAGCTTATTGTCAGTCCTATTACATCTCATTTCACATAATAAACAAGTTCTTACTAGAATCCACATTTGTCTTACACTTGTGCTCAGATTTCATTTGCAAAAGTTCATAGCAGCTTTTTAAAGCAGTGTTTGGAATTAATGGTTTTTGGTAGTTAGAGTTTGCTTACTGGTAGATTTGTACTCATTTACATCTAGTAGACTTGTGTAATCACTCTTGGTTCATTTTGTAGTAAAAAACTTAGTCAAAAAGGCAATTGGTTGTAAAAAGTAAGGGTCAAGTATTTTGAGTATGTTCATTAGTCAAACTAGTGAATTTCAATCCACTAGTATTTCTTTGTTAGTAGATCATATTGCTTGAAACCAGTTTCTACTAGTAGTCTAACATCCAAGGTTTAAGTGTGTTAAAGGAAATTATACAGTTTCAAGTTTTCAGTGTGAAATCAGCTTTTTAATAAGCACAAAAGCTAATGCAAGTTTCTATGATATAAGCCTAACTGATTTCTCATATCTCAAGTTCTACTTCACAAACTAGCCAATTTTATTTCATAAATCTTGTTTCCAACATGTCTTGAGTAGGTGTTGAAATTTTCAGCTTTTTGAAAAAGTTGGTCAACGTTTGGTCAAATAAGCTCTTTTCAGCTTAATTTCAGATTCTAGCTTAATCAGTGGACCATTTTCAATTTAGAAAGACATTCCAGTCTTTTTGTCTGCTTATTAATCAGTTTATTCATAAAAATCAAGTTGTGGAAGTCTGGATTTTTAGTTTGCTTAATCTTGGCTTATTAGAATAAGCTACTTTGTGATTCTTGAGCTTTTAAGCTGATTCCTTGGACAAGTCTAGCTATTTTTCCATTTTATGCACTTTGAAACAAACCAGAACTTATTTGGTCCAGAAATAAGCTCATACCAGCTTATTGAAAGTTGTTAACCCGTTTTTGTTTAATAGTTCCCATTAATTGCACTTTGGTCCTTTCACTTAATAACTGATTGCCTTCATGGCTAATTTTACTTGTTTTTAGGGTTTGCATAATAATAGTCCTTGTAGTTTCTGTTTTTGGCAAAAGTGGTTAACAAGTTTGTTAAAGTGGTTAAAAGTAGTTACTAGTTTGTTATAATTTTACACTTTTGGTCCTTTAAGTTTATGAAATTTACATTTTAGCCCTTATACTTTCATTTAGCCTACATTTTGAGTACTTTTGCTTTTATGCATTTACATTTTGAGCTTTATGAATAGTACTTGGTATTTGCAAAGTGTTTTACGGATACGTAGCTTACTATTTTCTATTTTTTACGTGTTGATTGAACTAGACATAGACTTCCAAATACCCTAACAACCAAGAACAATTAAAGACTTGAAATTTTTAGGACTTTCAACTTGTCAAGAATCGAGAAAAAACGAACTTCAAAATAATCAATTTCAATTGGTCATTACAAAAATGGGTTCCATGATCGCTTATAATAGCACGAGGGGTTCCGAAACGAGAGATTAGTTGCTTCAAAAACATCACTACCACACGAGCATCATTAGTAGGTAAAGCCTTAGCTTCCACCCACTTTGAAAGGTAGTCGACGGCGACGAGGATATACTTGTTTCCATAAGACGATGGGAATGACCCCAGCCCCATAAAGTCAATGCCCCAAATCTCGAAAGTCTCACACACTCGAATTATGTTTTGCGGCATTTCATCCTTTTGCGACGATTTTCCTTGACGTTGGCATGAATCACACGACTTCACAAGTGCGTGTGCATCACGATAGATCGTAGGCCAAAAGAAGCCGGCATCGAACACCTTCTTAGCCGTGAGATTAACACCGTGGTGACCAACCGTGGGTCCCTCGTGACAAGCTCTAAGGATGTTAGAAGCTTCGGTACCAAAGACACAACGTCGAACGAGTTGATCCACACAAACCCGAAATAGATAAGGGTTGTCCAAAAATAAAACTTGAGGTCACAAAATAATTTTCTCTTTTGTTGGGTCGTCATACCCTTGATTATGAAGTTCCCCGCATGGTAATTTGCAATGTCGGCAAACCATGGGGTGTTGTCTTTATAATTCACTACACCGAGTGTCTCGAGAGGAAATGTTTCGGTAATTTCATTGTTCTCGAAAACATCTTTGTGAGGATCTTCTAGATGAGAGAGATGATCGGCCGCTAGATCTCGGCTCCTTTTTTGTCAAGCACGATGACATCAAATTATTGAAGTCACAGCATCCAACGAAGCAATCTCGGCTTAGCTAAGAGATACTTGATAGCCGAATGGTTCGTATACACGATGCTTTTAGTCAAGACGAGATAAGGTCGGAATTTCTCAAAAGCATAAACCACGACAAGGAATTCCTTTTCCGTTGTGGTGTACTTTAGTTGAGCCTCGGTCATCGTTTTGCTAGCATAATGGATAGGACGGAAGTGCTTTTCATAACGTTTCCCTAAGACGTCCCCTATTGCATAATCACTTGCATCGCACATGATTTCAAAGGGTAATTCCCAATTAGGAGCAACAAGAATGGGAGCTTCGGCAAGTTTCCTTTTAAGAGTTTCGAAAGCTCTAACACAATCCTCATTGAAGTTAAAAGGAGCATCCTTCTCGAGAAGGTGTATCATTGGTCGAGATATTTTCGAAAAGTTTTCGATGAAACGACGATAAAAGCCCGCGTGGCCTAGGAAACTCCTAACTCCCTTAACGGTTTTGGGATGAGGTAACTTGGCGATGACGTCTATCTTAGCTTTATCGTCCTCAATCCCCGCTTTCGAGACCTTGTGCCCTATGACGATTCCTTGTTTACACATAAAATGACATTTTTCCCAATTAAGCACAAGGTTGGTTTCTTCACAACGTTTTAACAGTTTCTCGAGATTAGATAAACACGACGTGAATGAATCACCAAACACCGAAAAGTCATCCATGAATACTTCCATCGACTTCTTGATCATATCATGAAAAAAAGCTATCATACACCGTTGAAACGTACCTGGTGCATTGCAAAGTCCGAAAGGCTTTCTACGATAAGCAAACGTTCCATAAGGACACATAAACGTAGTTTTCTCTTGATCATGAGGGTCGATAGGGATTTGAAAGTAACCGGAAAAACCATCTAAAAAGCAATAGAATTCATTTCCCGCTAGTCGCTCCAACATTTGATCCATGAAGGGCAAGGGAAACTGGTCTTTACGAGTGGCGTCATTTAACTTTCGGTAGTCAATACACACCCTCCAACCGGTCACAACACGAGTAGGAATTAACTCGTTGTTTTCATTAGGCACAACGGTCATTCCTCCCTTTTTAGGGACACAATGGATTGGTCTCACCAATGGGCTATCGGAGATATGATAAATCATTCCCGCGTCAAGAAGTTTTAAAACTTCCTTTTTGATGACATCGTGAATTTTGGGGTTTACCATTCTTTGACTTTGAATTGCGGGTTTGTAGTCCTCCTCCATTAAAATATTGTGAGTACAAAATTTTGGGTCAATACCCTTAATGTCAGAAATTTTCCACGCAATTTCCCCTTTACGAGCTTTAAGAACTTTCAAAAGTGCGGGTTTTTCATCATTATCAAGATCTTTTGCAATAATAACCAGCAACTTGTCATCACCTTCCAAGAATGCGTATTCAAGGTGAGATGGAAGATCTTTCAATTCAAGGATAGGCGGTTCCTCGATCGAAGATTTTTGTTCAACACTCATAACTTCCATCGGCAGAAGAAATGGTGGAATAAGAGTATCATTACCAATAATCACCTCATCTTCATTGTCGATTTCATTTGAAGTAAAATTGCCTCCTCGGAATGGAGTGAGATTTGGTGTAGAATTAGCAAGAATCGGATCCAAAATAGTGGGATTGCCACTTGACGAACTATTAAAAAAACCTAACACTTCTTGTGAAAACTCATCGCAAACCACATCTACTAAGTCAATATGATTGATGGTAGCGATTGCATAAACATGAGAAGGTGTCGAGTTTTGAGTAGCGTTTATAACAAGTTCCTCTTCGTTGAATCTCAAAGTAATAGTTCTTGCATGAACATCGATAAGCGATCTCGAGGTGTCTAAAAATGGACGACCTAAAATTAGAGGGACTTGAGGATCTGCGAGGATGTCAACTACTATAAAATCAATGGGATAGTAGAACTTCCCCACTTTCACGAAAACATCCTCGGCTACTCCATATGCTAAAATCGTAGAATGATCGGCCATCTCGATAGACATGTTCGAAGGAGTAAGAGCCGGAAGCGAAAGCGATTTCCAAATAGAAAATGGCATCAAATTAATGCTCGCACCAAGATCGGCCAAGGCGAGGCATTCTTTCATATCTTATATATCACAAGGAATAAGAAACTTTCCGGGGTCACCAACTTTTTCCGGTATTCGATTAAGATAAACCGAAGAACAATTAGATAGCTTTGAAAGCTTCTCCTTATCGTTCATCATACTTTTAAAAGTGGAAGCGAAACGAGGCATGTATAACAACGCGTCGGCTAAACTCACATTAAAATGAACTTGTTGAAACATTTTTATAAAAAGCTCGATTTTTTGTTTGTTACTTTCTTGCATTTTCTCTTTGTTTCGTCTCGAAGGGTAAGGTAAGGGTGGTGTGGGTTGGGGCATAAGCAACAACCTTGGAATCTCGGGTTCCATAATTGGTATTGGTTCAACCGTAGGTGTGGTATGAGCGGTACTTCGTGGGCTTGTGAAATGCTCCTTTTCGACCATCACCTCGGGCTCTTTCTCGATTTCCTTCTCCGTAGAAGTACTGACGAAAGATTGGTTCCTTGAAAGTTTTACCACTACGAGTAGTAATAACCTTCATTTCTCCCTTCGGGTTTGCAATGGTATCACTAGGAAGACCACCCAAGGAAGAGGGTTTACACTTGATTGCTTCAAACATTTTAGCCATTCGATCTTCAAATTTTGATTGCCTTAAATCCGCAGTTTAACAACTCTTGCTTAATCTCATGTTGACCTTGTTCCATCTTTTGTTGATTTTGTTGAAGACGTTGAACGTTTCCTTCCATTTTATTAGCATGAGTTTTAAATTCATTAGCAAGTTCGTTATTAAGCTCTTTTTTCAACTCTGATCTTAAGCTAATCATCTCACGTTGCAAGTTATCAAACTTAGCATCGTTTGCTTTTGCATAATCCAAAAATTCTCCATTAAGATTTTTAGTGTGAACATTTTGAAAACCTTGTGTAGTGTTTTGAAAATCACGGTTTTGGTTTTGATTTTGAACTTGCCCATTCCCACTTTGGTAATTACCCTTGTTGTAGTTACGTGAATTTCCTTGATAACCACCATTTTGATTGTTGTTTTGATAGTTGTTAACATTTTGATTTTGGGGAGCTTGATTTGGGCGGGAACCTTGGCCGTTTTGGTTGTAAGTTCCCGTTGCTACGTAAGCACTCGAAGTGTTACCAGCGGCGGTAATGCACTTGGAAAAATCATGAGCTCCACCACAAGATAAACAAATATTTACAACCGCATTAACCGATGCGGAGTTCAAAGCATCTTGTGCTTTCCAATGTGTCATAAGCGTCGAAACCTATCGAAAAACCGATTTTCCGCATTTGCTTCATCATGTAAGGTGTTCATGTTATGAGACGATGACGAGGACGATGAACCCATATTGGCAACACTCGGTATGTTACGAGGGTTTTAAACCTTAGATCTATTCTCGATAATATTTAAAGCCTCATCAGTCGTTTTGCACAAAAAATTACCACCCGCGGTGGCACTCAAATAATCTCGTTCATGATCATTAAGCCCATTATAAAAAGTATCAATTTGATGCAATTCCGAAAAATCATGGTGAGGACATTCATGTAACATTTCTTTATATCATTCCCATGCCATTGAAAAACTTTCATTATTACGTTATGTAAATCTTGAAATCTCATTTTTCAAATGTGTTGTTTTAGATGGCGGAAAAAATTGGTTCACAAACTTAGAAACGAGATCACCCCATGTCAAAATCGAATTTGGCGGTTCTTTCTCGAGCCAAATTTTTGTGGGTCCATCTAACGAGTATGGAAACAACATCATCTTAACGGCATCATGTGGAAAATACTTAAACTTGCTTGTTGCGGTGAGTCGATTGAAATTCCGTATGTGATAATGCGGGTTGTCTTTTTCATGACCTCGAAACTTGTTTGCTTGTAACATCGACATTTAACCCGTCTTATTCTCGAAATTCTCCGCAAGGATGCCGGAAATCACAATAGCTTCTCCAAAACCCTCGGTGGGTGCTTGAAGCAACTCCATCAGAGTACGATTAGCCATAGTGACTATTGGTTCTACAACGGGTTCGACAATTGGAGTTTCTTCTTCAATCAAATTTCCTTGGTTTTGACGATGTTTAAGAGCTGGTTTTGCTTGATTACGAGTTTGCATAAACGTGACGTAGAATGGGGGTGAGCAAAGAAGATTCTTTTGGGTGTTTTGTGAATTTTCAATTTTTTGTGTTTTTGATTGTTTTTAATTTTTTTAGATTTGTGTGTATTCGTAGATAACAATTACCAAATCTCTCCTCGAATTAAACTATTGATTAAAGAAGCCTCAAAGGAATGAAAAACGATTACGTGGAGTGAACGCCTTCGATTGACTTCAGAACTTTGGTGAAAACCAAATTGTTCAAGAGGGTTTAATCACAAAGAAACCAAGCAAATATATATGATACGTAATAATACTTTGGGAGGCAAAACCCTCGATTAGCCTTCAATCTCAAATACTCACAAACAAGCGGAGAAACGAGGCGGCGCGAAGCACTTAAGAGCCTTTTTCTTTAGGGTGTATTTTATAACACCCGCCTTATACCCACCTTATAGTTTGTATTTTTCATAATCGAGCTTCACGAAAGTATTTATCTATTTTTTCCTTTTTATTTTTGTTTGAGATTCAAATACAATAATTAGGAGATCAAATCCCAATTAAGGTTGTGTTTTCACACGTTTGGAGATATTTTGAATTTGTTGTGATACTTATACAATATAGTAATACTATTTCACAAGAAAAACAAAAAAAACGATAATACGTATTAGTAGAGTTCTACTAATACAAATACTATTTATGGTTAGATATTAAAAATAAAATGAACAAATTAATCACGACACACCTCCCCGGCAGCAGTGCCAAAAATGATTTTGGTAAAATACGTCTCTTGTTTAGGAAAAAAAAGAGCGTATATGAGCGGTAAGTATTAAACAAATGATTTAGGAAAATCAAGTGCTAATGACCCAAATAAGTTTGTTTCCCAAGGAGGTATATGTGTGTGAATAATTCGTAATGATTTTGGATTAATATTGAGAAAGAAAAGATGAGAAAAGAGAATGACGGTTTCGTTAAATATATACTACGATGACAAAACGAAAAAAACCGTAAAAAGTGACAAATTAAAATTAATTCTAAAAATTCCTAAAAAATTACCAAAAATAACTAAAAATAAACTAAGAGTTTACAAATGATCAACTTTTTCAAACCTTTTAATTAATTAAATATTAATTTTTAAATGCTAATTAAAGCCCTAAAAATCCAAATAATTAATAAAAACCCAAATAAAGATTTTTCACTTTGTAAAACTCTAAAATGACTAAATAAGACTAAAAACTATTTTTATGAAATTTTAAACTAAAGAAAACTATTTTTAAATGATTAAAAACTATTAAAATATTAAAATAATTCTAAAAATTAATAAAATGATGAGAAAATTAAACTAAGAGTTTTAAAAACTCCTAACTTAATGTATTTGACCTAGGAAAAATGTAAAAGTTGCAAAAATATTAAAAACTAATTTTAATAATAAAATAATATCAAAATAATGTTAAAAATCCAAAAATTATAAAAATTTCTAAAAACTTACAAACTAGTTTATTTTAACCTATATAAACAGAAAATGAAAGTGAAATTACTAAAATACCCCTAATGGGCCCCCAAATGGGCCAAAATAAAAAACAGACCAAGTTATTGGGCTTTTTGGCCCAATAAGATCAACCTTAACCAAATAAGCTGAAAATCACCAGTCTATCTTAAAATTTAATTCTAAACATAAAATTCTGAAAGCCCAAAAGCTAAATGTGAGCTTTTCACAGCTTAAGTGTACAATAGTTTATTCTTAATGGGCTTTTAGGCCCATTAAGCTATAAGCCAATGCCATAAGCTCTAATTTGACACACAACCTTCTTTTGAGATGCTTAAGAGATATGTGAAAAGAAATTTTGAAAAAGCACAACCAATAAGCCAGAAATAAGTAAAGTACAAATCCACTAAAAGACAAAATAGTCGGCTTAGAGTTTTAGACCACCTCAGACCTTGATTCAACTTGCAAAAGACTCTAAATGACTTAAATAAGCCAAATCAATCAAGAAAAGTTCAATAAGAAAAGCTAAATAAGCTGAATGAATCAATAAACACTTATGTAGAAGTCAAACTAATTGGTTTTCTAGTCAAACCTTAAAGTCAACCACCCAAATGCTCTAGAATGAACAATTGGGTCAAATGATGAACACCTATTACCAATTTGAAGTTGTTGCATGTTTAAATAAGCTAGAACAGCTTATTGATAAGCTATTTGCAAATTAACACTAGCAGTGGGAAAGGAGTTCCAACTGCTGATGAACATGCAACTTTAAGCTTGATTTCAAGCTTTGTTTATGGATGATTTTTGGAAACAAAGGCACCCCAATAAGCTTTGGCTTAGTGGGAGTCTACAGCAACACACAAATCACAAATCCAATCACAAGAAGGCACTCAACTAATCAAATCAAATAGCATGCAGACAAGAACATTTGCTGATATAGTTGACCAAAAGCTGAAATTCAATAAGCTCTAAAATTCTCAAAAAGCTTAAACAAAGGCACCCAAATAAGCTTTGGCTTAGTGGGAGTCTACAGCAACACACAAGTCACAAATCCAATCACAAGAAGGCACTCAACTAATCAAATCAAATAGCATGCTGACAAGAACATTTGCTGATATAGTTGACCAAAAGCTGAAATTCAATAAGCTCTAAAATTCTCAATAAGCCACCAAACTTTGCAACCAGATAATAGAGATCAAAACAACCATCAAAACTACTAGCATACCAGAATTCATACTTCAAATCATTCAAACAAGCACACAAATTTATCTGACGTGTTTGGCTATATTTGTGTTTAAAATTCTATCTACCTACGTTTTTTAGTTCTAGCTTGTTTAAGACCAAACCAACACCTAAAATACCTTCTGACACATCAAACAAACAACTAAAAACCAAAAGGAACAAAGCTCTAAGGCCCTAAGGCCTTTGAACCAGCAGACACAAACACCCCTTTATCAAACCTTTTTCATTCAAATCTGATTTTAAGACCTACAATCAACAAGATCTAGGTGATATATGCTCTAATATACCCTATGTGACAGATTAGAACCAAATAAACAACAATCAAACCATCAAATCCACAAATCACATAATCATCAAATATTTGACAGAAAATCAAAATGGATTTGAAAATCAAACTTCCAAGATTTACAATCCACACCTTGGGCTGTTTAGAGCTTATGTGGTAGCAAGAACAACCACAAGTTTCCTTTGTACCTGCTAAGATCAAAAAACACAAGATCAAAGTAAAACAACCACGGATTTTTGAAAACAAGGATTTTAAATCATAAAACCTTTCTCAAAAACATAACAACAGATAAATGGAACTCAGATTCAGCTAAGAAGGATACCAACTTTATAAACAAAAAAGGATTTACAAGACTTTTTAAGAAAATACCAACTTTTTATTTAATAAAAGGAATTATAAAATTCTTAGCCAAAATCTGGAACAAAGGGCTACTCACAGGTTGAGGCTCCCTTTATAGAGTACAATAGACGATTCTAGAATGGAAAAATACTTGAAAACCCTAGCTATGAAATCTCAGTTTTGCCCTTGAGTCTTCTAGACACGTTTGATGTTGTGAGCTGTCCAAATGAATCATAGACGTTCATTTATCCTTTGGGGCCAAGTAATGATTGTAAATCATTGATCTTGCCACGTGGTTTTGCTTGGAGAGGAAGTTGGCATTTCATTGGCTAACGGGTTGAATGGTGGGGGACATAGGGTAGTGGGATTAGTAATGTTAAGGTGCGGAATGATTTGGTTTGAGGTGAATCATACGTGGGTCAGGGTAATTGAAAATTACCCTTTGTTTTAAGCTCAAATGTTACTGGGTTCATAAAGGTAAACAGTAACTCGTTTGATCTGAATTTAGGGGAAAGGTAAGTGTTTGGCACGTGTTTATGTTTTTAAACTTTGGAAATAGCAGAAGTGGCCCTTGTGTTTTGGTAAAATGTGTAAATTGAGAATTTCAGCCCAACAAACGAATTCCCTTTGTATTTAAACTTCTTTATTTCTCACTTTTGCCCCAAAACTTTTGTGTAAAGGTTTTAAGGGTTTGTTTTGCCAATTTTGGATAGTTCAAGGACTGATCTTGGACATTTCTCATCTTTGAAGGTCTTCATTGGATCTTTGACTTCATGAGGGATCATTGTTGACAATTTAGAATTGTTGAGGGACTAAACTTGCTAAATCTTCAAAGTTGAAGGACCTTTTAGTAATTTTGACAAACTTAAGGGACCAAACTTGTAATTATGAATATACAAGGGTATTAAGTGTCATTTCTTCATAGATTAAGGATCATTCTTGTACATCTTCAAGTCTTCAAGGGTTATTCTTTGAGAAATCCATAACTTGGGCCCGGTTCATTGTGCGGCTTCGTTTCTCGTGTTCGGTTTTCCTTGTTTCTTGTGATCTTTTGTCTTTTTCACGATATCCATACCTAAAATACAAAAGTAAACAAACACAAGCATATATATGGTATTTTAGGACATTTTATGTATTTAATGCCTGAAAAGAACAATGAGATCATGTATAAATGCCATCTCATCAGTATCCTAAAGGGACCGGCGTAGAAACCATTATCTACGCGGACTCAGATCATGCGGGAAACTATGTGGACCAGAAAAGCACTAGTGGAGTTTGTTCCTTCATGGGTTGTTGTTTAACTTCTTGGTTCTCCAAGAAACAAACCACTCTTGCAATATCCACCACGGAAGCCGAGTATGTGAGTGGTGGTAAAGCTTGTCAACAAGCTCTATAGATGAAGCAAGCGCTTGTGGATTACTGGATTTCTCTTGATGATGTTCCCATCATGTGCGACAATAAGGGTGCAATAGAACTTAGCAAGAATCTCGTGCAACATTCGCGAACTAAGCACATCGAGATTCGCCACCATTTCCTTAGGGATAATGTTCAAAAGGGGAACATTTTGATTGAGAAGGTACCCTCGGTAGAAAACTCGGCCGATATCTTCATTAAGACACTTAAGAGGGAACCTTTTAATTACTTGCGTCTAGGTCTAGGTTTAATGGAACATATTCCTTAATTGCGCATTTTATTAATCGAGTCTTTTTCTCTTTTTAGTCTTTTCTTTCTTTGAGTCATTGGGTCTTGCAAAATCTTTTTGGAAAACCTCTCTTCTCTTTTTAAAATTCTCAAAGTACTTTCGAAAATGGTCGAGAAATGTTTTTGCATTGTTAATTGAATCTAAATTTTTTTTTTCATAGCTTCTTGCTATTAATATTGAGCTTACATAATTCATATGTATGTGTCTCTCAAGTATAGCAAGAACAAAAGTGAGCTATGGAGGATCATTGTGTCATGACTTATTGTCTAGTTCAACACCCTTCCAACATCGATTTTCTTTAAAATTCATGTATTTTGGTCAAAACCTTGGTTGGTGAGTTCTTGTTTGTTTTCTTTGTCTATCTTTGCTCTTAAGCATATCTCTATGATTAGTTAGACTAGAAAAATAGGATTTGTTGAATTAGAAAATCCTTCTTCATCACCCAAATCCACCCACTATAGGCGGTTCTTTAAATAGACCGCGACTCCATATCAATATGGAACCGCCGGTGGAGAAAAGGAACCGCAGACAGTGCTTCCTTTTTCGGGTATTTCTGAAACTCCAAATTTGCTCCAACACTTTTTGGAATCTTTGTTTCAACCCTTTGACCACCCTCAAAATATCTTGAGATTTCTCTATTTAAACCTAAGCATTTTGTATCCTTTCTCAAATCAAAATTACTTATTCTCCAAATAAAAGCCTTGATTCTCCTCCATTTTCTCCAATTGCTTTCAATCCCAATTCACCCAAGAACACTCAGAATCACATTTCTTCTCCTTCTAAGAATATTGATAGTGGAACTTATTTTCTTCCACCACTAGACTTTAGTGTTCTTCATCATTCACATGATAATGTCATCCATCATGGAACATATTGTCATTGTTGTCAATATCAACATCTTGCTATGGCTCATATCTATGAGGAGTTGAATTACATCAAGAGTCTCTAAGTCAAACCTCCTTTTCACTATGACTATGAGATTACTACCAAGCCACCACCACCTCCTTCCGCCACTACTTTGTCTTTTATCTAAGCGTTGGTTGCTTATCTTCAAGACATCTAGTTCAAGCAAATCTTAGAGTTATAGTTTAACTAGGATTAGATTTATGCTTTTCTTTTGGCTTGTTTTATTTTACATACATCTTTTTATGTTTTGTTTCCTTGTATCTTTTATTCATGTTTTTCTTTTAACATGACTTATCTTGGATCTTGGTCTCTTCTCTTTTATTTTTTTGTGACCTTTGCTCTATCTTGTTGGGTGTTTCTTCTCTTCTACTAACCCTTCTATATAGCTTGTCACCATATCTCGATTCCTTGGTGCCCCAAGCAAGGGGGAGTAAGCACCAAAGGGGAGCATTTGCAAAGTCCGATTCTTCTCTTCTACAAAGACTTTTGCAACCTTTTTGCTTCGACAAAGGGGGAGAAATGAAATAAACTCGTCTTTGAAAATCTTGTTTTTTATGTGATTGAGTTTATGTATTTTCGGAATCAAAAAGAGGGAGATTGTTAATGCAATGATGCCTAAAAATGTTACTTGCATTTTTCGGTCTCGCTTTGTTTTGATTACGACAATATGTAAAAACAAGCATTTACGAAAACAACGAAAAACGAATTCTTGAGTTCAAGTATTTTTCATTTCAACCATTATCACTTAAGGTATGTACAAACAAGTACTCATCCTAATTAAGTGATCAAGGATTTAATCTTTTCTTAAAACTCACTTTTTATTAAGTGTGACAAGTTTTTATTAAACTTTATTTTTAAGAAAATGTTTTTTTAAATTAATTATTTGAAAATGACATATTCTATCTTGGTTTCGAATATCCTTTTAAGATACTTTAATCACCAGATTCGAACCATACCACTAAAAGACAAAAAGGAGCGGAGTCTACTCCGGCGACTCCTTAAGTGTCTATGGGTTCCTTATCGATAAGGAACCGCAGGTAGCTATAAGGAACCGCGGCCAGATATATCCGTTGGAGCCTTGTCTTATAAATAGTGGACCATTCTCAGATTTTCTCTTCACCTCTTTTGCACATATATTTCCATATTTTTTCATACTTCTAAAATCACTCAAATCCTTGGTCATTTGGTTGATTACTACTTGTTTAGAAGTGAATCTTTCTTCTCCTATCTCTTCCTCTCAAAGTGCAAAGAGAAGAACACTTTCATCCTTGAAGTGTTGTGTCTACCTCAAAGATCCATTAAAGATCAAATCTTATTTACTCATTGTTGTGCCATTGTTGTGAAGATCCAAGTAGTTGTGTCTATTTGGAAGTTGTGTATGTATTAAGGTTAATACTTGGTCCTTAAAGTATATTGGTGTAGATTGATCCTAGCTAGGATTAGGGCTCGACTTTTAGCTTAGAGTTAGAAATTGGTTAAGCAATGTTGTGTACGGTTTCTCCACCTTAAGGAGCTTGTTGATTAGTGAACTCTCGAGTAAGGAGTACTCGAGGAGTGGAGTAGGAACGAGGAGTGAGCTTCGTTGCCGAACCACTATAAATCCTTGGTGTTTGGTTTGATCTTTCTTTTCCTTATCTCTTTACATTCATTATTCTTTATTAGCATATACTTGTGGTTTAGTTGCACTATCCTTTGTTCATATTGTGCATAAGAAGATTTCACATAATCACTCAAGTCTAAGTTTTTGAAAAGGATGTTTGAAAACCGTCTTTTGACATGTAAATTTTAAGAAACTATTCAACCCCCTTTTAGTTTCTACAGATTTGTATGCATGCTTCTCCATACATTGAAATTGACATCAAATTTATTTAAAATTTAAGTCGAATGCTCCTAATTGACGAACACTTGAAATTACTACGTCATCAAATGAGATTTTTGGGTGATGTTGTAATGGAGAGAAAACTTTCATAGAATGAGAATTCGTATGATGGTTTTACGTTATTCAGATTAGACGACTTAATTAAGTTACTCGGTGAGATCTAGAAACTTAAGGCATTCAGAAGGGATGCAACATGCTTATAATACTAAACGATTTTTTGGCAATGTAAAGCCCTTAAATATCTAGAAATTGAAAATTGATTGTCAATTGAATTATTCGACAAGTCGCTACATTGAGTACATTCATTACTAGCAGATCAACTGATGTAATTGATTTATGTCAATATAGTTATAGGATTCAAGGAAAATACTATGGTTTATATACCGGGGTAATTTTATTTTCTTGAAAGTATTTTGTTATTGAAAATACTAATATTTGAACTTATTACTGTAGAAATGGCTTAATCCGAAAATAACACTATCAGTTCCGCGTTCAAAGCATTCTTTGATTGTCCTGAACTTACTGGCCCAAACTTTAATGACTGGTACCGCTCACTAAGAATTTTCTTGAGAGTAGCGGGTACTATTGATATCTTGACTACTCCTTATCCGAAGGATCTTGCTGAAGGAGCTTCTGAAGCGCAAAGGCTTGAACACGCTGCTAATGTTAAGAAGCACTCAGAGGTGGCTTGCTTAATGATAGGTAAAATGGCTCCTCCACTTCAGCAGAAGAATGAGCTATTTTCACCAAAGCAAATGCTTGATGAGATCAAGGCTATGTTCGAAAAGCCGCAAGCTGTGGAGATCTATGACTTAGTAGATGCTTTGCATAGCTGCAAGCAAGCTCCTGGAAAGTCTGTTAGTGCTCATTACTTGGAGATGAGAGGTTATATGGAAAAGCTCATTGCCCTAGGACAACCCTATGATCATAATATGGCTATCAACTTGATCAATAGGTCCCTTAACAAGGACTTCAATGATTTTGTTCGAAACTATAATATGCATTGCACGGGGAAGACAGTTAATGATTTGCATGCAATGCTCATTGACTATGAAAAGGGGTTAAAAGACAAGGCATCTACTTCTACGCCTCCTGTACTTACCATACCAAAGGATAGAGTGAGTAAGCCAAAACCGCAAGCGAATAAGAAGATAGGCAAAGGTAAGAGTGATAAGGGCAAACAAGTTGCGACTTATTCAAAGCTAAGCAGAACTTTGTCAAGAAGAATAGATCTTAGAAGGATGAGACTTGTCACCATTGCAAGGCAAGTGGTCACTAGAAGAGGAATTGCCCTCTTTACCTCGCAGAGTTGCGAGAAATAAAGAAGAAGTTTGAGCAGAGCGCTGCAGCTTCAGGTAATTTATTTATGATTGAATTTTTCAATTTAACATACAAATTAAATTCCTGGGTATATGATACGGGATGCGGTATTAACATTTGTAATACACTGTAGGGATTTAATCTAAAAAGAAGATATGCTATGGGGAACAATTTCTGTAAGTGGGCAATGGCGCACAAGCAACAGTTGAAGCTATAGGAACATTTAATTTAGTTTTACATTTGGGTTTAGTACTAATTTTAAATGATTGTCATTATGAACCTACAATTGTTAGGGGTGTTATTTCCTTTTCTTGTTTGTTGAATAATGGATTCGTTCACATGATTGATAACAATGGAATTTCTATTTGGAAAGATGGAATTTTCTATTTTAATGCAATATCTGTGAATGGTGTGTTTGAAATAGACATGCATGATAATGAATCCAAGAATAATAATAATTCTGTATTTAGCATGAATAAGAAGAGAAAGCTTGACAAGAACTCTTCTTATCTTTGGCATTGTAGACTTGCCCTTATTGGGAAGACTCGTATACAAAAGCTGCAATGTGAAGGTCTTTTGGAAAATATCAATGATGAATCATTTGATAAATATGAGTCTTGTATCTCTAGAACGATGACCAATAAACCTTTTAATAACAATATTGAAAGAGCTACTGATCTACTTAGATTATACGTACTGATGTGTGTGGACCACATAGACATGTGTCAAGGAAAGGTGCTAGCTACTTCTTAACATTTACGGATGATTATAGCCGTTATGGTTATGTTTATTTGCTTAAACATAAACATGAGGTGTTTGAAACATTCAAAGTGTTTAAAGTAGAAGTAGGACTGCAACTAGGAAAAAAGATTAAAGCTCTTCGTTCTGATAGAGGTGGTGAATATTTAAGTCAAGAGTTTATAGATTATCTAAGTGAGAATGGAATTGTTCAGCATCTTGCTTCTCCCTATACTCCACAACAAAATGGTGTATCCGAAAGGAGAAATCGTACATTATTAGATATGGTACGATCTATGTTTAATCTTACAACTTCACCTTTATCCTTTTGGGATTATGCTTTAGGATCTGTTGTTCGCATTTTAAATATGGTTCCCACAAAGAAGGTTGATAAGACAACATATGAACTATGGCATGGCAAGAAGCCATATTTGTCTTACTTAAAGGTTTGGGGTTGCGAGGCGTATGTGAATGACTCGGGTGAAAAACTCCAACAACGATATGTGAAATGTATCTTTGTAGGATACCCTAAGGAAACTATGGGTTACTACTTTTATTATCCACCTGAGAACAAAGTGATTGTTGCTAGGTATGGAGACTTCCTTGAAAGTGATCTTGTAAATCAAGAATTCAGTGGGAGAAATTATGATCTTGAAGAGAGTCATATAGATACATTACCTTCTGAAAACACTTGCGATGTAATTCCTGTAGAACCAGAAAGTCTGGCGGTTCCACCAGACCTAGTTCCTCTGCGTAGATCCGCAAGGATTAAAAACGCAAATAGAAATATATGTTTAACATAGAGGATGATGATGAAGTAGGGGATCTTGGTGAACCTGCAAATTATAAATCCGCCATACTTGATCCTGAGAAGGATAACTGGATGGTTGCTATGGATGAGGAAATGAAATCCATGAAAGTAAATGATGTTTGGATTCTTGTAGATCTACCACCAAATCCTATAAAACTCGTTTAGTAGCTAAAGGTTTTACTCAAACTTTTGGCATAGACTACGAGGATACATTTTCTCCTATAGCATACTTAAGAGCTATTAGGATTCTCATAGCTATAGTAGCATACTATGACTATGAGATATGGCAAATGGATGTTTGAACTGCCTTCTTGAACGGTCGCTTAGATGAAGACATCTATATGCAACAACCAAAAGGGTATGTTGATCCTGAGAATCTAGGACACGTGTGCAAACTTAAAAGATCCATTTATGCTTTGAAACAAGCATTACGTCAATGGAATAAACGATTTGATGAAGAAATCAAAAAGTTTGGATTTATTCAAAATCGTGATGAGCCATATGTATATCCCAAAGCTAGTGGGAGTGATGTAGTATTTCTAGTCCTATATATTGATGACATATTAATCATGGGAAGTAACATTCCATGACTTAAAGCTGTTAAGGATTATCTTGGTAACTGTTTTTCTGTGAAGGATTTAGAAGAAGCTACATAAATTCTGGGAATTAAGATCTTTCGGGATAGGAAAAGATGGTTAATTGGTTTAAGTCAAGTTGCTTATATAGATAAGATTTTGAAAAAGTATAATATGCATAATTCCAAGAAAGCTTTTCAATCTATGAAAGTTAAGCATAATATGAGTCATGAGATGGATGCATCAACTCCTAAAGAGGAGGCATACATCCAGAAGGTGCCTTATGCTTTGGTTGTAGGATCTATAATGTATGCTGTTAGATGCACAAGGCCTGATGTGGCGTTTGCTCAGAACTTGGTCAGTTGATACCAACAGAATCCAGGGAAGATCCACTGGACTGTTGTTAAACATATTCTAAAGTATTTGAGGAGTACGAAAGATATGTTTTTGGTATTTGGAGGGAAACCAGACACATAACTGAATGTAACGGGATTCTATGATGCGTTCTGGCAATGTGATATAGACGATACGAAGTCTCAGACGAGTTACGTTTTTGTTATCAATGGAGGAGCAGTTGACTGGAAGAGCAAGAAGCAGACAACGATTGCAATATATGCTACTCAATTTAAGTACATGGCTGCTTCAGAAGCTGTAATGGAAGTTGTTTGGATTAGGAAGTTTATTGGAGATCTTGGAGTGATGCCTTCAATTAAAGAACCTATTGATATATATTGCGACAATTTTGATGAAATAATATTCGCCAATGATTTTGGAGTCATGAAAGGCACCAGACACTTTAAACGTAGACATCACTACGTCCGAGAACAAGTTGAAGCTCGTGAAATCAAATTAATAAAAGTTCACACAGATGATAATGTAGCTGATCCTTTAACTAAGGCTTTGCCTAGACCAAAGGTAGATAAGCATGCCAAGGCGATTGGGCTACAACTATCTAGCGAACTCATGCAATAAATCTTTGATTAGTATTTGGATAAAGGATGTTATGACATTACTATTTAATAAAATAAAGATTGGGTTTCGTTTATTCTTATTACTTAATTTTGTATCCTATTTTACATGTTTTAATCCATGAATAAATTGTTATGCTAAAATGTCCGTTGCTGATTAATAATATGGGAATATTATTAAATTAAGACAAATCAAAATAGCGATAGAGTATACTTGAATGTATATTGATCGATTTTGGATGATATTCGATGAATCAAACATTTGGACTTATCCCAACTATATAATTTTACTTTGTCGATCTTTGTCATCAAGTAAATCATAAATAGTTATCCTTAGACTTGAGATACTAGGAAACTGTTATGAATATAGTGCATCTCTGTAGAATAATCTAATACTAAACGTAACTGGTAGCTATAAGGATTCTTTTCGGAAGTGTTGCAAAATTCATAAGTTTTGCTTGTAGTCAAAATGGAATTTATTTCCTCCAATTTTGTTTTGGAGTTTAATTCAGCTGGGCCTCTCGTGGGATTAGTAAGATGTTTGTGTGGCCACACCCAAATTTGTTTTGGTAATCTTGCTGAATCTATGAACGAGAAACAGAATGGTTAATGAAATGAATGACTGAGATCCATATCCTTATTAACATTGTATTAGAAATAAAAGGATCATAATAATGATGAATCATTAAAAGGTTTTATCCACGAGACCTTACTCGAGTTGTACTAGAGACATTGCTAAGTGTAACTAGACGCTAGTCAATGTAATCACGATATTCGAAATATGTCCAAGTGGGAGCTGAAATTTTATGGACTTATATTTAATAGTCGAGTGATAGGATCGAACTCGAGATTACGGGATTGCACTTAATACGTAAAGAGTTAATTTATTTAATAAATATATTTATTGTATTTATTAATTTATTTAATAAATATATATTTATGTATTTATTAGATTAAACCGAGATATAACTTTTACGATCGTTAAATAAATAAGAGTAAGTTTAAACAAGACTTAAATAAATTTATAGTAAGTAAGTAAAAAAGAAAGAAGGATAGAAGATTCTGGAACACCCCAAAGGGGGTGTTAGCCGTCGTTTATGGAGGAAAAGGAAGGGGAAAGAAAAACTTTCCTTTTATTTGTTTTGGGTTACAAGAATTAAGCATATATAAACAACCCCTCACCTCATAATTCAAGACACACAAAAATCTCTCCCCTCTTACCCTCTTGTTACGATCGCAGGAAGTACCCACACAAGGGTTTTGGTTGGTTTTCTTATTTGATCAATTTTACTTATAATCTAGTCCTAGCCCCTCTCTAGGGTTGTTGGGTAGATTTTCTACCAGTGTTATATCTCGGTTTACACGTGCTAGAATCACGGTTAGCTCGTTGTATTACGTGTGTACAAGATCGTAATATAGTCTTACTTTAGACTATATCTTCGTTATATACGGTATAAGCCTGCATTGGTGATTCGTTCTTCGTCTTGTGGATTTGCTTTAGCGTAAAGGTATGTAACCCTAATTTAATTATAATTGTGTTAATTATGATCTTGTTAAATCGCTTCCGCTATGTGTGCTTTGATCTCGTTAGGGTTTTGTATAATAGTTATGATGTTAATAAACCTTCAGGCTCCTCAAGTCAATGATGGCTGATGATGAGGATGGAGCATGCAGCTGCTGGAACATGATGGTAGGTTGTTGACAAGTGAGGAGTGAGTGCTGCTATATCTCGATGGTAGTTGCTCCAGGGACTACTTCTATAAAAACAAATATATCTTGTATCTGATTTCATTTCCCTTACCCGGGATCATTTTGAGACTTGTATATTGTTGAAAATGCTTGTTCTAGCACCCGGAATTGGTTTTCAAAGGCTTATAACATGTACACGTGTCTTGAACTTTATCGGGATTGTTCGTACTTGTACTAATCTTTACTTTCTCTTTGATTTAGTCGTATTTTTATTCCTTTTCATGTATTCGGCTATACATAGACTTGCAAACATATTTTGACATAATAATGCAACAAAACTATAGAAATATAACCAAATAACATGTACAAAAGCACGGATAATGCGACTAAAACATGTAAAATCTGAGTGTTATTAAATCCCCTCACACTTAAACTTTGCTTTCCCTCAAGCAAATATAAGCTTTAAAGAAATTAAAATCCACATGGTATATGAGAGTAATTATTAAAATATGATGCAAATCTATCAAGTATAAGTACGAGTTGGGACTGATCAATTTCAGCTTTAGGTGAAAATTTGAGACATAAATACAATACCCACAGTAGTCGACAAGTCTATATCTAAATGTTGCTAGCTACTACCTACCACAATCCATATGAATTTGGAACATAATGTATCACGACTTAGCACATTGGCTAATCTATACCTTTTATTTCTTTGCCTTCCTTTATCTTCATATATTGTAGCTCATTGGCTATTTATTTGTGTGTTTGTTTCTTTCTTTCTTTGTTTCTTTTTTTTTTTGGCTAAACTCTAGCCATCGATCATCATACTTGCAGAATTCATTTCTACTTAAAAATATTGAACTTTCAACTTTCTCCAAAATTCACATGAGTTCCCACATAACAACCAAATTTCCATGTAACTAGCAACCAACCATTTGTTGCATACTAATGTTGTGCAAAGAGGATTAAATATAAGCATAGAATTTGTTGTCTGTAAACAACAAAATTATGTATACAAAACGGATCTACTAAATAATGTGTTATATGTAAAAGAATTTTTTGGAAAAGTATATAACATGTAACGATGTAATAATAGACAGGATACGTATGAAAACTAGTAACCATCTTCTTCCTTCACATTACAACAAACAAAAGATTACACATGTCATGGTTGGAACCTCATAAGTTTTAGGTATGTCATAATGTCATTTTGCATCTATGGGATTAGATTGGCCAATATTAAGCATAAAGAGGATACACTCGTGTAACACCCCTATTTTACCTTTACGCAGTGAAACATTGATCTGGGGTATTACTTCATAGAACACAAGTCACAATAATAAAAAACAACTCAAAAGAGTGATAAAATTAACTTTCTTTATATATCATTGAAAAATAAGAGTTTTACAATATAAGGTTCGCAAAATTTAGAATAATAATTTCAATCTTGTGCCTCTTAATGTCATCCTCATGCTGCTCCATACTAGAAAACTTTAAAACCTGAGATATATGCTTAAAATCAACACAATGGTTGAGTGAATTCACAGGTTTAAAATCATTTTGAATACAAGATCCTTTTCTTGAGCTACGTTATTATTCGCCCGTAACATTTATAAATTAATGCATTAAGCTTATGATACCGCGACTAAACATATCAGAAACACACAATTTCCCTTATAAGGAAGTCTGCCAAACTATCCTTATTAGCAAAATAAAGAATGCCTGTTTGGCCACTGAGGTGCTAGCAAGTGCGACTTGCCCAGAAAGAGGATGTCAGTCCCTAAATAGTACTATTTACAATATTAGCACTCATTTATGGGAAAATGATTAACGGTTGACTTTCAAGGCAGCAGTAAACATAGTGTCAATAATTATATCTGAGAAGCATACCAAAAATACTTGTATTCCAGTTTAACATATATCCCCCTCGCTGGTTTTCAAATCATTTGAAAGTAGTACACTTTAGTGAAGCTATGAACTCACCTGGGACCCATAGAGTCTGAGCTATAACAAATTAATTTCTTTCACAAATAAACAACTTGATCACATAAACCACAACTTGGTCTTATAAACAATAGCTTGATCTCACACAAACCTGGATTAACACATTTTGTATAGTGTTCAATCTTTCTAAGTATTTGGTTATATATTCTTTAATTATTATTCTGTGGTAATTCTAACACCATTGTCCGGGCCATCATACTCAAAAGCCATTCTATAAACGTTTGAGGAGTGATGGCACTTTAAATTGTAAACCCAACCACTCAGTCAGAACGTAAAATCGAGATGGAAAATCTTTGTACAAAGCTCCCTACTAACATATACTTTAATTAATTCCTCATATTTATAATTAATCTTCTTTAGTTTCAAAATTTTCAAAAATAGCCCTTATAGTTATACTTTGGTATAATTACACTTTTAACCCCTAAGGTATATAGTTTTAGTATTTGCATTTTAGACCCTCAATATTTAACCTTAAGAACTCAAAATTTTCATCATTTATTCTTATAGCTTATACTTTAATAAAATGACACTTTTGGCCCAAAATGTTAAATAGTTTCATAAATGATAGTTTTAGTCCCTATACTTGTAAAAATCACATAACAACCTCAAAAATGGACCAAATGATCTAGGATTTTTAAAAAAGTTTCAAAACATGTTTATAATCATAATAACAACATTTCTTCATAATTATAGCTTTTGAAATGGGGTTTTTGCTCATTATTTCATGTAAATTACAAAACTAGGGTTTTAAGACATCTTTAACTTATAACTTTCATTTAAATTGATGAAATGACTTAGTTTCTTTTATATTATCTTTATAACATAATTTTGGCATTATTACAAGTCTAATATATCATTATAACAAGATCAAAGCATAGCTAACATAGAAATTACCTAGGATGCTCCAAAATGGCTCCTAATGGCTTCCTATGAACACTACTTGCTATCAAAGCGTCATGAGCTTCAATGGATACCCTATAGACCTGGTTTTTGGTCTTGGGACATGTCCTAGGACGTATATAGAAGTGTAAATGGATAATGGGTAGGAGGTAAAAGAGAAACGGGGTGCAAGTTCTTATGAATGCATTTCTCCCCTATTTATACTTTTTACAACACTTAGGCTCCAAGGTAAAGCCTTAAACGTGTCATGAGGATAAATTAGTGACTAAGGATGGCTAGTGAACGTCTATGCAAGTTCCTATAGTCTAGGATAGAAAATATCTTAGTCTTGTGGCTAGAAATGAAGTCACGACATACTTAGATAAGTATGGTGATGTGTAGCACACAATTAGGTGATTTAACTACTTGTAAAGGCTAGGAAATTATATTACAACATGTGAAATATCTGATTTTTGAATTTAGAATGGGAGGAATGGTTTGAAATGGGTTTTTATTGGGAAAACATAAAACTGGGTCTAAATTAGGGCTTGTAACTTTATACTTTGTGATTTTGGTGATTAAGGGCTTAGGAATGTGATTAGTGATGGATTAGGGTTTAATTAGGGTATATAAATTGTAATTAAGAAGTTTGGGTCCTTGGTTTGAAGTTTAATAAAGGTTTGATGTGAAAATGGGAAGAAAACTTAGACGGGTTAGGGTTTCTAATGATTTATGCTTAAGTCTTAGTAAAAGTGATTATCCTTCAATTAGCTACTGATTTAAACTCAATTTATACATCCTACATTGTCCTTGATGTGTTCATGAAGTCCCTACATTGGTTTAATTAAGTTATTCTAAGTAAACATGTCTAAAGGGTGAAAATACTCATTTTGACCTAATTTACAAGTCATGCATTGAAATCTTGTACCTTGTGCATTAGGGTACTTGTAAAATGTCTTAATATAATCTTATAACCTTAATGAAGTGCTATGGATGTTTGTAGACTTTTCCTAAAAGACTAGGTAGTGATTCTATGTAGATTTCTTAATATAAGGGGTTTTTAGGTCATTAATCCTAATGACTTTCTATCTTGGGTAATTAGGGTTTATATCTTTATATAAACTTATTCTAGGGCTTATATGATATTTTTATGACTTCCAAGGTTTATGTATTCTTGGTTTAAGGGTTTATATAAGTTTACCATATTCTATGGATACTTATAGGAGCTTAAGATCCTAAGCTTTGATACCTTGTACCTTATGCTTTATTAACTTGTACTTTATATTGAAGTAAATTTATAATCTTAATATGATACATAATTGAGTTTTCTAATTATTTGCAAAATATTAGACTCTAATTCAATGTATAATGGGTTTTATATGCTAATCTTGATTTTAGGTCATTTTCTTGTAATTAGCTTGAGATTAGTAAATATCCGCATTTTGTATTATTTACCTTTCCTTTATATGATAGATTATAATTAGTAGAGTATGTTTAATACTTGTACATAGATATTAAGTAGTTATATTGCTTGAAACATTGTTTACTAAGGGTTTCCAGGTGATGATCTAGACTATTATGTACATTTACTTGTATTTAGATTTGTATGGTTTATTCTTACTATTCTTAGGAATTATTATGTCTTTAAAGTATAGTTTATAACTTGTTTATAATCCTTAATGACTTATTCATATGTACTTTCCATTCATTGTTTATCATTCTTTATTTTATAACTCATTTTTAGGGATTCTAGGGTTTCTAAGGGAATTTAGGGCATCATAGTTATATTTGAGATGTTATTATCAATACTTAACTTATAAGATTACTTTTAGATCTTAGACTTGACATATACATTGTGTTTACAACATATAGGAATATGTTGTAGTGACAGTTCAGGTTGTGAGAAGCAGTTCATCTTACCAAGTAAGGTACAAAAAGCAAAAATTTATAGCCAAATATTCATATTGAGATAGTTATAGCACATAATACATATGTGAAATTTGAGGATTGTCACAGTCTCTTCCCCTTAAAGAAATCTCGTCCCGAACTTTAAATAAAGAGCGATGTCATATGACAAAGCAGAGCATAAACCTCACGTTTCCAAACATATTTATACCCTCTCTCCGGGTTTCAATAATTCAGTAATTAGAAATATAACATTATACCACATAATCTAGTTTATCATTGGAAACTCTTTCATTAGGATGATAAGAGATTCATCAGATAACCATTTCTTAAGATTCGCAATACGAAAAGTATCATGAATGTTACTAAGTTCTTTGGGAAACTCAAGTCAATATGTCATTGCTCAATTCAAAATCTTGAATTGATTATCGCATTTTTCAAAATCAATTTAGGTAATTGATAGAGAAAAGATTCTTTTCACATAGATACTGTTTAATACGGTGTAATTTCTCATTTATAGTGAGAAATTTTCATCAAAATAATCTCTTGGATTATCTTAAATCACCATTTAATCCAACAAATACTTAACATAATTCAACGTTCTATGAAGCTATAGTCTTTTCAATAGTTTCATGAACTAACTTGGGTTTCGTAGGTTGAAAATCTCAAATTTTAGCACAGCAGATATATAAATGGCACTTCTTTCGATAGAGTGCTTCAAATAATACTACTTTAATTCTAGTATGAGAACTATCGTTATACGGGAAACTTTACCAATGTTAAGGTCCTTCTAAAATTTATAATACATCCATGGAGTATGTAGTTTAGCATTTGGATCATTCTTCCACTTAATACATTAGTATACCTACGTTTATAATGGACTAAGTATAATATATTACGCTCGGGTATTTCGTATATACTTTTAAGATTAAGATGTGAAACACTCGTCACGATCTTAGATGATTGATATTGATTCTCTATATCGACTGATTATTTCTTGTATAACCTTGCCAGAGTTTCTATATCATCATTTTCCTTGATAGGAATAAATCATACAGATTTAATAAAATAAGTGATGAGATGGCATTTATACATGATCTCATCGTTCTTTTCGGGCTTTAAATGCATAAAATGTCATCAAAATACCATATATATGCTTGTGTTTGTTTACTTGTGTATTTTAGGTATGGATATCGTGAAAAAGACAAAAGATCACAAGAAACAAGGAAAAACGAACACGAGAAACGAAGCCGCACAATGAATCGTGCCCTAGTTCATGATTTCTAAAAGAATATACCTTGAAGACTTGAATATGTACAAGAATGATCCCTCATTTATGAAGAAATGACACTTAATACCCTTATATATTCATAATTACAAGTTTGGTCCCTTAAGTTTGTCAAATATTCAAAATGGTCCCTTAACTTTGAAGATTTGGCAAGATTAGTCCTTCAAGATTCAAATTTGTCAACAATGGTCCTCCATAATGTCAAACATCCATTAAAGACCTTCAAATATGAAGAATGTCCAAGATCAGCCCTTGAAATATCCAAAATGGCAAAACTAATCCTTGAAAATAGTTTGGAAAACTATTTAGGGCAAAAGTATAAAAAATGAAACTTTATTAACAAAGGGTTTCAAGTTTTGGGCTGAATAAACATAATTTACAGCAATTGCCAAAGAACAAGGACCAAACCTGCCATTCTCAAAGTTTGAATCCTAATAACACGCGGGTAACACTTACTGTTTGGATTAAACGAGTTACTGTTCATGTTTTTACCCAGGATCAAAAAGGAGCAAAACAAAGGGTAAACTGAAATTGGTTAGACTCACGTGTGATTCACCTCACATGAATCATATCCCAACAATAAAACCTTCATCTCCACTACCAGGAAGACCCCACAAGGACCAACCACAAGACGCCACATGGCAAATTTTCATGACATGGCAAAATCAAGGGCATACCTTCACTACTTGTCCTCCAAGGAGTAAATGGACGTCTGAGATCTTCCAAAAACAAGTTGTCAACAACAAGATATCATTCTGGAAGCTTTATAGGGTTATTTTAGGGAATTTCATAGATTAGGGTTTGTAAATAGTGCCCGTATCATGGCCTATAAAGAGAGCTGAAATTCAGTATTTTGAAGTTCGTTTTCTCTCGATTCTTGACAAATTGAAAGTCCTAAAAATCTCAAATATTTAATTGTGCTTGGTTGTTAGGGTATTTGGAAGTCTATGTCTATTTCAATCAACACGTAAACAAAATGGAAAATATTAGTCTACTTATCCGTAAAACACTTTCCAAATACCAAGTAATATTCACAAAAGTTCAAAATTAATTTGCATAAGAGTAATAGTGCTTGAAAAGTAAGCTAAATGAAAGTACGAGGGTTGAAAGGTAAATTTCAAAAACTTAAAGGACCAAAAGTGTAAATTTCTAACAAACTAGTAACTACTTTAACCAATTAACAAACTTTCTAACTGAATTTAACAAAAAACTGAAAATATAGGGACTGGAATCTAGCAAACCCCAAAATCTTGAAAGATTAGCACCAAATGAACACAATTAGCAAATTCAAGGACCAAAGTGCAATTAACTTATAAAGTTTACCAAAACCGGGCACAACCAAATGAATAAGCTCGTTTGAGCTTATTAATAGACCAAATAAGTTCTGGTTTGTTTCAAAGAGCTTAAAATTGAATTTTAGCTAGACAAGCACAAGGAAACAGCTTAAAAGCTCAAAAATCACAAGATAGCTTATTCTCATAAGCCACGAATAAGCAAACAAGTAATCAAGACTTCCACAATTTGATTTTAATGCTCAATCTTGTTAAACAACTTACAAGGAGTATGAAATGTCTTTCCAAATTGAAAATGACTAACTGAATAACCCAGAATTTGAAATTAAGCTCAAAAGTGCTTATTTGACCAAACGTTGACCAAAAATATCAAAAAGCTGAAAATCACCAAATCCACTCAGGACATGTTTGTAACAAGAATGGTGAAAGAAAATTGGCACATTTATGAAGTAGAACTTGAGATATGAGAAATCAGTTTGGACTTTTCATCAGAAACTTGCAAATGCTATTGAGCTTATTAAAAAGCTTATTTCTCATTCAAAAATGCAAATTGTAGAATTTCCTTGTACAAGCTAATACTTTGGATGTTGGACAACAAACAAAAACAAGTCTTAGGCTAAAAGATTAAGTAATGAAGACATGACATTGAATTGAATTAGGCAAGTTTTCTAAATAACTAGTAAGCAGGTTTTGACCCTAACCTTTTTAAGACCAATTGCCTCTTTGACCAAGTTTTTGACTACAAAATGAACAAAAAGTGTTACTGCTATATTGCCAAGTGTAAATGAGCAAGTATCCTTGGTTTTAACAAACTTGAATCACAAATGCTAGGCAAATCCAAACACCATTTTACAAAGCTGTTAAGGACTTCTACAAAGGAATTTTAAGTTCAAGTGTAAGGCAAATGTGGATTCTAGTGAGAACTTGTTTATTATGTAAAATGAGATGAATTAAGACTGATAGTAAGCTATCACACAAACTTAACCACAAAATGCACTTAATGACTCAATACTGATGAAAATGAAAAGCTGAAATCATGTAAATTCAGACTCAAGCTGCAATAACACTCAAAAGCTATCACACTAACTCAATTACACTAGCATCAAACTAAACACATGATCATATCAACAAGAAAGCTTTACACTAGGAATTTTAGCATGCATAATAATTCAGGGGAACCAAAAACAGAATTGCAAGACCTTTTAGCTTGAAGCCTCCTCTAATGGAGTAGAGGAGTGCTGAACTCTCTATAACTACTTCCTTCAAACCCAATTCAACTATAATCAACACCTTAATCACCTCCAAAAGCCATTTTTGAATCAAATCAACAAATTCTGCTACAAATACTTCAACAGGAACTGATATGAACTGGATAAGCTGAATCAAACTAGATAAGCTTCCAAAACGTCTCAAACAAACTTCATTGATCAATTAGGATCGATGAAATCACAAGGTATTAACATAAATGCAGGAATGAATGAAATAAGATAAGAGAAGAGTATGAACTGAATTTTTTGTGTATTATTTATTTGGAGGGAAAAAAGGTTACAACTACTAACTAAATAACTACCTCTCAAGTGTATGTCAAACACATGAGAGAAGCTAACTATGAAATGTGAACTAGGAATTGGGAGAGAAAAATACAAGTGTGTGTTTTTTCACACTTTAACTACACACTACAAATGAAGGTCCTAACTGCTATTTATAGAGGTTGAATGATTAAATGTTGGAGTGGTTAACGTGTCTCATCCAATAGGGAAGTGCCAAGTGTCAAGAACTGGTTGATTGCAAATTCTTCATCAAGAACACAAAAGGGGTTTTTAATTCTGTTGATTCTCAGTCTAATTGAGTTGTGTAGTTGAATTCGTCTTCTCATTTGGAGCCTTTTTCATGTAGAGAACTTTTCCTGAAATGCCTTGTAGCTCATTCCACGACCTGGGCTTGTTCTTGAAAAAGATGACACGTGTCATCATTTTATTGGGTATTGGCCAAGTACATGGATTGTTATCCACTTTTGGATAAATGGTATTATTGCATGGCTGTTTTCTATTGGTTAATGAGGAGTTAATGCGCCCATTATGCAGATCCTTTAATTAATTGCAACTTCGAGTTAGTGGCCCAGCTGGCACATTAGGTGGCAATCCGCACCTCTATTTTCTTGCATTCTGATTGGTCCTCAAGGTAGTGACACGGATTGATCCAAAGTTTAAGCAAATTTTGACACTTTCAGTCCCTATCTTTAGCAGATTATTTAATTGAGCTCCTTTCTTCATTCTTTTGACAATTTAGGTCCTTTGACTTGGAATCTTGATTATTTAAGTCCCTTTACTTGGTTGACTTGAAGGTTGACCAAGTTTGACTTTAATCTTGACTTTTACAAAGTTTGCATTTAAGTCCCTCAACTTTTGAATATTGTCAAGATAGGTCCTTCATCTTCAAATGGCTTGTCATCTTTGATCATTCTCTTGTCTTTTCATCATAAATGAGCTTGATTTCCTCTTGTTTGCTTGAAATTGTATCCTTGTTACCTATTAAAGCACAAAGCCAAAACATACCACATAATACTGCTTTATAGCACAAGTTAGGTATTTTCTATGTGTTTTAGGGTGATTTGTTGATTAATTGATATGAGATTTTGCTCATATCAAATCACCTACACTTGATCATTTCCATGACCTCATGCAATGCTCTATTTTAAAGCATAATTTTACATTTTTCACATAATTAACCCACCTTGGCCAATATGGAATGCATTTACACTACTTTACTCTATATGATGCATGACTTTGATTTTGTACAATGCAATGCAAAGTATAACAAGTCTATTTAAATATTTTTGATTTTTCATAAATGGCTTTGATGGAAAAACTCATAAAGAAATAAATGACTTGAATTAGGGCTTTGGTACCATGGACACTTATCACCCTCAAGTTTCACTTTACCCATACCAAGCTTAAAATGGGATCATTGTATTCACAAGTAAAAAGTGCATCAACTTATTCATGACAATTAAATGTGGAACCAGTTATTAGTTGAGCAAATTGCTTTTGGGCAAATTTGTCATTATTTAGAGTGTGAAATATAAAAATGTAAAATCCAAAAATAAGGAAGCATGGTTTTAATCCTAAGTAATCCTCTCATCCATTACTTGAAAAACCGCTCACAATTAATACAAGTCCGTCTCAAGAGTAATAAGTCATTCGCCTTATGTGTAAAATCCTCATGTCATGCATTAATAGGTAGCTACACACTCGCTAAGGAAAGAAAAATAAAACTCACGCAATAATTTATATCCTCCGCCTTTTTGAGACTTTGGATCTTCAATCCCACAACCCGTCAAGGTAATATTGGATTGGAGCAACAATTAAATCCCCGCAACCCATCAAGGTAATATTGGAATCTAATAGTTACTATAATTAACACTTCACTGCCCCTCTTGGGAGTCTTGTATAATTATTGTTTCTTTTCTTTTTTTTCTCTTTTTTTTTCTAGCCACTCATTTTTTTCATAAGCCGCTCTTATTTTTCTTTATTTCTCACAAAGAAAGTTGAAAATAATAAAAGGAAAAACACCCGCTAAGTATTAAGCATCACATAAGTCTAGTACACATAAAACTTTCTAACTTAGAATCTTAAGACGTACTTATACCAACCATGAATGATTAGTCAAAAATACATAAGAGACTACAAACCAATAAAAACCGTTCTTGATTATTTATTAACATATATACATGCGGATAAATTAGAGGCAAAAAAAGAGAAGGGTTTAGCCACAAGTAATTATCATGAAGTTTATCTAGCCCTTTTATACTTGCTTCAACTCTATCATCTCCCATTCTCCACAAATTTAAAATCTTAAATAATGAGACTCGTGGATGCTTAGCCTAATAGACCAATGAAGGACTACATGGTTAAGGATACTAGCTATAGAATGCTTGGATAAGCAAACTCGGGTTGAGTCAAAGTATCCATGGCGTGCCTAATATGTCAAAGAAGTCTAAATTTGTTAAACCATGTCCTTTATTATATTTTTTTCTTTTTCAATTTTTCATAAAGAACAAAAGAAGAAATATATACAATGCAAATGAAAAATGATTGATGCAAAAATTATGAATGCATATTTTTGGTGGCCAAAGTAGATCAAAAATTTGAAAAATGTTTGAAAAAATTAATTTCCAAGTTATCATGAAGGTCAATGACAAAGTCTCGGTAAGGTCACTCGATAGAAGACCCCCTACACTTAAGCTAAACATTGTCCTTAATATTTAAGAGCATGGAAGTATAAAGTTCCCCTACACTTATGACAATGAATAGACTTTGCTTAACCTAAGCTAAGGAAAAATCAACTATAGTGAATTCATTTTTAAAGCACAATGTGTCTATGAAAAATCACAATAGTAACGAAGTGAACCGGATACAAGCCCTCCTCCATAAGCTCCAAAGCACGTGATGAGTGAGCAACCCTACAAACAACATGAAGACAAAAGGAAGGTCTCCCCTACACTTCTCATCAACTCTATATCCTTATTTCTAACCTACCACACTCTAAGTCTAAAAACTCTAAACCTAGTGATTCAAGCTTGATTTAAGGAGTCTCTAGCTCGACTCTTCCCACAATGAATTAATTCAAGGGGAAAATGGGGATCTCTTGGACCATTTCCACGGAAATGTCCTCCCCAAAATAGTATTTAACACGGTGACCATTCACTTTGAAATTTGGACCATCGGGTTGTGACAACTCAATAGTTCCATATGGAAATACTTGAGCAATAGTGAATGGACCGGACCATCTCGACTTAAGGTTGCCCGCAAAGAATTTAAACATTGAGTTAAATAGGAGAACCGGCTCTCCAACTTTGAACTCACGGTTCTTGATCTTAGCATCATGCAACTGCTTAGTCTTTTCCTTGCAAAGCAATGAGTTCTCATAAGCATTGGCTCTCAATTCATCCATTTCATTGAGTTGGTCCTTTCTATGTGAGCCGGCTTTGTTTAAATCAAAATTAGCCCACTTGAGATCCCAAGAAGCCTTTTGCTCTAACTCGAATGGGAGGTTGCATGCTTTTCCATAGACAAGCCTATATGGAGTACAAACAATTGGTGTCTTAAAAGCCATCCTAAAATCCCACAAAGCATCATCAAGCTTATCCGACCAAGAAGCTCGATGCTCTCCCACCGTTCTTTCCAAAATTCTCTTTAAACCACGAATTGTGACCTCGGTTTGACCATTGGTTTGAGGGTGATACGCGGTAGAAAGTCTATGATTAACACCATATTTCTTTATAACTCTTGTGAATTGGTCATTACAAAAATGAGTAACAAGATCACTTATGATGGCCCGAGGTACACCAAATCTAGAAATTAATTGCTTCAAAAATTTCACTACAACTCGAGCATCATTAGTAGGTAAGGCTTTGGCCTCAACCCACTTTGACACATAATCCACCGCTACGTGTATGTACTTATTTACCTTAGAAGAGGGAAAAGGTCCCATGAAATCTATTCCCCACACATAAAAAATCTCAAATTCTTGTATGAAGTTTTGTGGCATCTCATCTCGTTGAGTAATTTTTCCTTGTCTTTGACATACATCACAAAATTTCACCATCTCTTGGGCATCTTTGTATATGGAAGGCCAATAGTAACCCGAATCAAAGACTTTCTTGGCGGTATAACTGGGCCCAAAATGTCCACCCGTAGGTCCCTTATGACAAGCTTCTAAGATCTTAAATGCCTCGGGCCCATCTACACACCTTCTAATGATTTGGTCCGCACATTCCCTAAAGAGGTAAGGGTCATACCAAAAGTAGTATTTCATTTCCTTAATAAATTTCTTCTTTTATTGTGAAGTGAGACCCTCTATTAGCACACCCCCCCCCCCCCACAAGATAGTTTGTAATATCCGCAAACCAAGGGGTGGCATCCTCTTGAGAAGAGATAGACATGAGCTCCTCTAATAGAAAGGATTCATTGATTTCCTTATGAGGAAAATCTCCTTGAAAAGGATGCTCAAGTCTACTCAAGTGATCCGCCGCTAAATTCTCGGCTCCTTTCTTATCACGAATCTCTATCTTAAACTCTTGTAGCAATAAAACCTATCTAAAAATTCTAGGCTTAGCATCTTGCTTTGTCACGAGGTACTTGAGAGTGGAATGATCCGTATACACTATGGTCTTAGATAGCACAAGATAGGGTCTAAATTTCTCAAAGGCATAGACTATAGCAAGCAATTCTTTTTCCGTGGTTGTATAATGAAGTTGAGCACCCGTCATGGTTTTACTAGCATAGTGTATAGGTTGAAAATGCTTATTCACTCTTTGTCCTAACACGGCCCCACGGCATAATCACTAGCATCACACATAAGCTCAAAAGGCAAATCCCAATTTGGAGAAACCAAAACGGGAGCCTTAGTCAACTTTTCCTTAAGTATCTCAAATGAATCAAAACACTCTTGGTTGAAAATTAAAGGAGTCTCTTTTTCCAAGAGGTGGGTCATCGATCTTGCAATCTTAGAGAAATCTTGTATGAAACATCTATAGAATCCCGTATGACCCAAAAAATTCTAACTCCTTTCACCGTGGTGGGCGGGGGAAGCTTAGCAACCACATCTATCTTAGCACGATCCACTTCTAAACCTTTGTTGGATATCTTATGTCCCAAGACTATCCCCTCTTTGACCATGAAATGGCACTTCTCCCAATTAAGAACAAGACGTGTTTCTTCACACCTCTAAAGCATACGTTCTAAATGGGAGAGACAAGAAGTGAATGAAAATGGCCATCATACACCTTTGAAATGTCCCCGGTGCATTGCACAAGCCAAAAGGAATTCTCTTGTAAGCAAATGTACCATAGGGACAAGTGAATGTGGTCTTTTCTTGATCCTTAGGGTCAATGGGTATTTGAAAATAACCCGAGAATCCATCTAGAAAGAAATAGTACTCATTTCCCGCTAAGAGTTCAAGCATTTGGTCCATAAAAGGCAATGGGAAATGATCTTTCCTAGTAGCATCATTGAGCTTCCTATAATCAATACAAACTCTCCAACCTGTAACAAGTCTAGTAGGAATAAGCTCATTGTTCTCATTAGGCACTACGGTGATTCCACCCTTCTTAGGAACACAATGGACCGGGCTAACCCATGGAGAGTCAGAAATGGGGTAAATCATGCCCGCATCAAGGAGTTTGATAACTTCCTTCTTAATGACCTCATGGATTTTAGGGTTAACCCTTCTTTGGATTTGAATTGCGGTTTATAATCATCCTCCATAAGGATTTTGTGTGTACAAAAATTTGGATCAATTCCCCTTATGTCGGATATTTTCCATGCTATGGCTTGTTTATGTTTATTAAGGACTTCTATGAGTTTTTCTTTCTCATCCTCTTTCAAATCTTTAGCAATGATCAAGGGTAATTGGTCTTTTCCTTCTAAGAAAGCATATTCAAGGTGTGATGGAAGGTCCTTAAGTTCAATACTATGGATGGATCATCATTGGTAACTTCCTGTGGGATAGGTGAAGGAATGGGATCCTCATTGAGCAACTTTTAGATAGTGACAATGTCTTCTTCCCAATTAATGGGAGAATCATCATTACAAAGGAAGTTGGACTCTAATTCCTCCAAGAGGAAATCACTCTCTCCAAAAGGTGTTAAGGAGGGAGCAATTGAGGCAACGGTCTCTACATGAGGCATGTCTTCACTATTACTCTTACAAGCATCATGGAAATGCTCATCACACACCTCATCAAGTACATCCACTATGTTAATTGTTTCACAAGCTTGAGACTTCTTAGTCACTTTACCTAGCTAAAACACCACTTTATGATCCTCAACTCTCATAATTAGTTCTCCCTCCGCCACGTCTATAAGAGTATGAACCGTCCTCAAAAATGGTCTACCAACAATTAGAGGAACTCTCGGGTCCATGTCATAATCAACCACTACAAAGTCGGCCGGAAAGGTAAACTTATCCACACCTACAAACACATCCTTCGCAATACCTACCGGGTAAGCTATGGTACGATTGGCTAACTCAAGGGTCATCCTAGTTGGAGTGAGATCGGGAAGAGAGAGTTTTTGCCAAACTGATAAAGGCATGAGATTTATGCCTACCCTAGATCCGCCAATGCCATGCAATTTTCCACCCGGGAAAATTACAAGGGATCAAAAAGCGCCCCAGATCTCCAAGTTTTGTAGGTAAGGTTTTGAGCAACACGGTGGAGCAATTATCATTAAGGGATGTGTTAGGCAAATCCACCAATTTTTCCTTGTTGAAGAGGAGATCTTTAAACATCTTAGCAAATTTTGGCATATAAGCAAGAGCTTCCACAAAGGAGATGTTTATATTAAGTTGCTTGAACATCCTCAAAAAGTTTGAGACTTGTATATTAATATTTCGTTTTTAGTGTAGTTGTCTTCTCAGCTCGATTCGAATTGATGTAACATTTTAAGCAAAGACTTGATTGTTTTTGGTTGTAAAATCTTTTTTGGTAACTATTTCTACTTGACACAAAGCATGTAAAAAGGTGAAAATAATATCTAATACTATGTATACGTACTAACTAAAAACATTTTGCACTTACACATTTAAAATACAAAATACGAATCTACAAATTTAATAAAACCACAACTTTTCTAAAAATACAAATTTATAAAACTTGAAATTTAATAACACTAAAAATTAAAATCTAATAAAACTAATTACAAAAATTTGTTAAACCAAATCTAACAAAACTAAACTGATTTTAAACCTAAAACATTTAGTCCAAACTTAAGTCTAATCAGGCCCAAATTAAAGAAACATCAAAGACTAGTATTTCAACATAACAAAAGTAACACGCAGCCAATTTTTTTAGAATGAAAAATCAAAACGCAGCCCTTAAATGAACTTGGCCCAATAGTAACAAATCATCAATGGCCCAAAAGCAAAGTTTAAACGCAGCCAGTAAAAAAAAACACTATCTTACTGATTCTTAAATCTAAGACCAACTAACTGCATATCAAAACAAAGCAAACCAAACAAGACAAACTGAATTTAGCACATTACTGGAAAGAATTAAACTACTCTAATATCAGCTAGCTAAAACAACATATTGCAAAGAAAATAACGCAAGTGACCTGCACATCCTACAAATTCTATTACGTCACAGAATACTAACTAACACATGTATGACAAGTACTATTATATCTATTTGAACAAAAATTAAAAGAGTAACCGATTCAAATAGCAAAAGATTGCGATACATGTACAATCAAACTCCAAAAAATCAATTCACGCAAGACTACACTTATTCCTATGCTACTTTAACAGCTAGCAGTCTATACTAAGAATACAGAAAACGTAAATCGTGCTTAACCATGACATCCGTCGTCTAGTCCATTGATGGCGAAGCGGAGCGCTGAGCTCGCTTAGAAATGAATCTCTACAACGCCAAACAAACTCCTACTGATCTGCTGACATGATCTTTTGAAACAGCAAAGCGAAACCTACAAAATCAAAGTAAACCGAAGGAAAACCAAACAGAATCTACAATTATGAAACCTGCATATACTAGTCTATAACGAACTAAACAGTAATCAAGATAAACGCATTCTAAGCTAGCCAAATAAACGCTAAACAGTTATCAAGTGCTGATCAAACTAACTTCTATTGAACGTATCTGAATGTTTACTGACTGAAAACGAATTCATTAATGAAGATCGAAGAGTAACATAACAGTAACATAACTGCTTTTTCAACTACTTTTCCAATATTTGATAAGGCTGAAAAAAAATACTATACGAGCTAAAAAAACAGTAAACAATCTTATAAGCTGAAACAAGTCAATGAACAGTAACCGAGAAAAGATTGAAGAAAATTAAAGCTTTTATGGTAAAGAAAAACACTCTCAGTAACTAAAAGTTCCAATCATAAGCTCGATTGAGAACTTATGAACAGTAGCAAACAGTAGAGAAAGAAGATAAAACTTGAGAAAATATCAAACTTCATTAATGGAGAAAACGGTTACATTCTTAAACTGATTAACAGATTCTAAACAAATTTCTAACTGAAAATCATAAAACATTTGAGAGAAAAGCTAACTACTCCTAACTAACTATGTGCTAATCTACTCCTAGCTAACCGATTGAAACTGATGTCTTCATCTTCTATATATAGCCGTCTGAAGAGGGTGGATGACGTGGCTCCACCAATGATTGATTGACACGTGTTTAATACGAGGTTTACTCGTTCTTCATCATCTTCAACTTTGGGGGTTTCTTCGTTCTTGAGTATTGATCTAATTAAATGGTATCCTCTTGTAGAGAAGAAAGAGGTGATCATCTTTGCTGTTGAAGACTTCAATTGATTCTTTGTTGATCGTTCGTGATTCTTGTTTGCAGGTTTAGGTGGAGAAAATGTTTAACCGTCTTTCTCTCTCTTGCGTTGGAGAAGAAGACGTAGCAAGTTTATGCGTCTGTTTGTGTTGTTTGACCGATCTTGGTCAAATTGACCAAGTTAAGTAAACTTAAACTTTCCATTGTTTCTTTTTAGTCCCTTCTTATTTCATTTCTTTGCAAATGGTTATAAAAGCTTTTAAGTAATATCTTTTCATCCTTTGAATTGTAGAAATTGCACTTTAAGCCCTTGATCTTTGGAAATTTGGCAAATAAGGTCCTTGGAAGCTCGTGTTTATCTCAAATATACCTATATTACCTGAAAATACACAAACACCAAATACACGCGTAATTCTGATAATTAACAGTTAAATATCATGTATTTGACTGTGTTTTGAGTGGTATTTGGATCATTATTGATGAGTGTTTTCACACTTATCAACTCCCCTCCACTTGACCATTGCCATGTCCTCATGCAATGCAGCATTTTAAAGCACTAAAGTTACACTTTTCTCATAATTAACCAACCTTGGCCATTTTATGATTTAATAAACTATGCTATGCTATATGATGAATGGTTTTGAATATTTACAATGCAATGCAAAAGAATCAATTCTATTTATATATTTTTGATATTTTTCATAAATGGTTTTGATGGAAATAACTCATAAAGAATTCAATGACTTAGATTAGGGCTTGGGTACCATGGACATTTATCACCCTCAAGTTTCACTTTCCCCATACCAAGCTTAAAAATGGGATCATTGCATTCACAAGTAAAAAGTGCATCAACTTATTCATGACAATTAAATGTGGAACCGGTTATTTATTGAGCAAATTGCTTGTGGGCAAATTTGTCATTATTCAAATGTGAAATATAAGAAGTGTAAAATCCAAAAATAAGGAAGCACGGTTTTAATCCTAAGTAATCGTCTCATCCATTACTTGAAAAACCGCTCACAATTAATATAAGTCCGTATTAAGAGTAATAAGTCATTCGCCTTATGTGTAAAATCCTCATGTCATGCTTTCATAAGTAACTACACACTCGCTAAGGAAAGAAAAATAAAACTCACGCAATAATTTACATCCGCATCTTTTTGAGATTTTGGATCTTCAACCCCGCAACCCGTCAAGGTAATATTGGATTGGAGCAATCTATTAAATCCCCGCAACCCGTCAAGGTAATATTGGAACTCAATAGTCACTATAATTAACACCACACTGCCCCTCTTGGGAGTCTTGCATTATTTTTTTTTTCTTTTTTTTTTTCTAGCCACTCATTTTTTTCATAAGCCGCTCTTATTTTTCTTTATTCCTCACAAAGAAATTTGAAAAGAAGAAAAGGAAAAACACCCGCTAAATATGGAGCATGACACAAGTCTAGTACACATAAAACGTGCTAACTTAGAATCTTAAGACGTACTCATATCAACCATAAATGATTAGCCAAAAATGCATAAGAGATTACAAACCAATTAAAACCGTACTTGATTATTTATTAGCAATTATATACATGCGAAGAAAATAGAGATAAAGAAGAGAAGGGTTTAGCCACAAGTAATTGCCATGAAGTCTATCTAGCCCTTTTACACTTGCTTCAACTCTATCATTTCCCATTCTCCACAAATTTAAAATTTCAAATAATGAAATTGGTGGAAGCTTAGCCTAATAGACCAATGAAGGACTACATGGTTAAGGATACTAGCTAGAGAATGCTAAGATAAGCAAACTCGGGTTGAGTCAAAATATCCATGGTGGGCCTAATATGTCAAAGAAATCTAAACTTGTTAAAACCATGTTTTATTATATTTTTTTTTTCTTTTTATATATTTTTGATGAAAAAGAAGAAATATATACAATGCAATTGTGATATGCAAATGAAAAATGATTAATGCAAAAATTATGAATGCATATTTTTGGTGGCCAAAGTAGATCAAAAATTTGAAAAATGATCGAAAAATTAATTTTCCCAATTATCATGAAGTTAAGGCAATGGTCTAGGTAAGGTCACTTCGATAGAAGTCTCCCCTACACTTAAGATAAACATTGTCCTCAATGTTTAAGAGTATTGGAGTGAACTCCCCTACACTTAAGATATTGATAACCTTGCTTAACCCAAGTTAAGGAAGAGACAACTAAAGGGTATTCATATTAAGCACAAGTGTTTTGAATATCACAATAGCAAAAACTAATCGAAGTAAACCAGATACACGGGCCTCCTCCATAAGCTCCAAGCATGAAATGTGAGAGAGCAACCCTTGAAACAAACACCAAAAGACGAAGAAAGGCACCCTCCACTTCAGCTCTACTATAACATCCTTTTAATTAAACCTAACCTATTGAAAATCTACTCTACGTTTTCTAACCTAGTTATTCAATGCTTGAGTTTTTTTTAACCCTAAGTCGCTAGCTCGACTCGGCCCCGAATTAAGTTGTCCTTGGGGAAACCATCATGGAGAATAAAGGATATCACTTTTTGAAGCTCGTCTCACATGATACACTCAAACTTAGCACGTTGCCATTTACTATAAGATTTACAAAATCCGCCTCGATAAATGGAACGGTCCAACGTGTCGCAAGTTTGTCTAACATACGAAATCTCGCAAATATGAAGTACCCCAGGATCAAATACATAGTTTCCATCTCTACATTCGAACAACTCCAAAATAGGTAACATCACCAAAGTAAGCTCATACAAGAAGCGCATATCAATCGAAGGCACACTCTTAAGTGAAGTAGATGAAAACCAAGGTGTCTCAAATTTATGTATCCCAGGATCAAAAACCTTTCCCTTCATGGGAAAATAAGAAGATGAGCTCATATCAACCATATAAGATTCCCCCTTAGTGATTAAAGCATCATGAGAATATGAAGGTGTAGGTATCAAAACATTCATAACTATTATATCCATATTAGGCTCATCATCATCAAAAGGTGGGTAATCTTCCATAGAAGGCATAGAAAAAGGAGGATCAAGATGATTAGTGTCTTGTGGAAGAGGTGTAGGCTCTAGGTTCCCAAAAAGCAAGTTCTCACTAAGACGAATCTCCTCTTCCCAATTAGAATCACTATCATCAACCTCAATATCAAATCATCAAAGACTTGATTCGAATTGATGTAACATTTTAAGCAAAGACTTGATTGTTTTTGGTTGTAAAATCTTTTTTGGTAACTATTTCTACTTGACACAAAGCATGTAAAAAGGTGAAAATAATATCTAATACTATGTATACGTACTAACTAAAAACATTTTGCCCTTACACATTTAAAATACAAAATACGAATCTACAAATTTAATAAAACCACAACTTTTCTAAAAATACAAATTTATAAAACTTGAAATTTAATAACACTAAAAATTAAAATCTAATAAAACTAATTACAAAAATTTGTTAAACCAAATCTAACAAAACTAAACTGATTTTAAACCTAAAACATTTAGTCCAAACTTAAGTCTAATCAGGCCCAAATTAAAGAAACATCAAAGACTAGTATTTCAACATAACAAAAGTAACACGCAGCCAATTTTTTTAGAATGAAAAATCAAAACGCAGCCCTTAAATGAACTTGGCCCAATAGTAACAAATCATCAATGGCCCAAAAGCAAAGTTTAAACGCAGCCAGTAAAAAAAACACTATCTTACTGATTCTTAAATCTAAGACCAACTAACTGCATATCAAAACAAAGCAAACCAAACAAGACAAACTGAATTTAGCACATTACTGGAAAGAATTAAACTACTCTAATATCAGCTAGCTAAAACCAAATATTGCAAAGAAAATAACGCAAGTGACCTGCACATCCTACAAATTCTATTACGTCACAGAATACTAACTAACACATGTATGCCAAGTACTATTATATCTATTTGAACAAAAATTAAAAGAGTAACCGATTCAAATAGCAAAAGACTGCGATACATGTACAATCAAACTCCAAAAAATCAATTCACGCAAGACTACACTTATTCCTATGCTACTTTAACAGCTAGCAGTCTATACTAAGAATACAGAAAACGTAAATCGTGCTTAACCATGACATCCGTCGTCTAGTCCATTGATGGCGAAGCGTTGCGCTGAGCTCGCTTAGAAATGAATCTCTACAACGCCAAACAAACTCCTACTGATCTGCTGACATGATCTTTTGAAACAGCAAAGCGAAACCTACAAAATCAAAGTAAACCGAAGGAAAACCAAACAGAATCTACAATTATGAAACCTGCATATACTGGTCTATAACGAACTAAACAGTAATCAAGATAAACGCATTCTAAGCTAGCCAAATAAACGCTAAACAGTTATCAAGTGCTGATCAAACTAACTTCTATTGAACGTATCTGAATGTTTACTGACTGAAAACGAATTCATTAATGAAGATCGAAGAGTAACATAACAGTAACATAACTGCTTTTTCAACTACTTTTCCAATATTTGATAAGGCTGAAAAAAAATACTATACGAGCTAAAAAAACAGTAAACAATCTTATAAGCTGAAACAAGTCAATGAACAGTAACCGAGAAAAGATTGAAGAAAATTAAAGCTTTTATGGTAAAGAAAAACACTCTCAGTAACTAAAAGTTCCAATCATAAGCTCGATTGAGAACTTATGAACAGTAGCAAACAGTAGAGAAAGAAGATAAAACTTGATAAAATATCAAACTTCATTAATGGAGAAAACGGTTACATTCTTAAACTGATTAACAGATTCTAAACAAATTTCTAACTGAAAATCATAAAACATTTGAGAGAAAAGCTAACTACTCCTAACTAACTATGTGCTAATCTACTCCTAGCTAACCGATTGAAACTGATGTCTTCATCTTCTATATATAGCCGTCTGAAGAGGGTGGATGACGTGGCTCCACCAATGATTGATTGACACGTGTTTAATACGAGGTTTACTCGTTCTTCATCATCTTCAACTTTGGGGGTTTCTTCGTTCTTGAGTATTGATCTAATTAAATGGTATCCTCTTGTAGAGAAGAAAGAGGTGATCATCTTTGCTGTTGAAGACTTCAATTGATTCTTTGTTGATCGTTCGTGATTCTTGTTTGCAGGTTTAGGTGGAGAAAATGTTTAACCGTCTTTCTCTCTCTTGCGTTGGAGAAGAAGACGTAGCAAGTTTATGCGTCTGTTTGTGTTGTTTGACCGATCTTGGTCAAATTGACCAAGTTAAGTAAACTTAAACTTTCCATTGTTTCTTTTTAGTCCCTTCTTATTTCATTTCTTTGCAAATGGTTATAAAAGCTTTTAAGTAATATCTTTTCATCCTTTGAATTGTAGAAATTGCACTTTAAGCCCTTGATCTTTGGAAATTTGGCAAATAAGGTCCTTGGAAGCTCGTGTTTATCTCAAATATACCTATATTACCTGAAAATACACAAACACCAAATACACGCGTAATTCTGATAATTAACAGTTAAATATCATGTATTTGACTGTGTTTTGAGTGGTATTTGGATCATTATTGATGAGTGTTTTCACACTTATCATATATCATCCTTGATTTTCAATTTGTCCTTTCTCAATCTTGATAGGTAAGGAAGGTTTGGTTTAGGTGTGGGTTGATTAGGTGTTGTGGTCGAAGATTTCTCTTTGTTAGCTTCTTCATGAGTAGGTGTGGAAGGTAAAGGAAAAGTGAGTATAGGTTGAGAAGATGTTGGTGTTGAAATGGTAGAGCTTGGAGGTGGTGAAGAAGATGTAGAAGGCTTATCACAAGATGGAATCATAGCAGGCTTAACAATAGAAGGTGTAGGAGGTGAAGGATCATTAGTTGTTTTTCTACTTCTTGTTGTGATAGCATTGACATTTGACCTCGGGTTTGTTTGTGTGTTAGAGGGTAAAGCCCCTTGTAGTCTTTGAGTAATTGCCATTAAAATCCTCTTGGTAGATTCCTCATTTATCATTCTCATTTTCTCTTTCATTCTTTTTTCATATTCACGAATTATCCTCTCAACATACTCATTATTATCATGTGGCCCATATCGTTGATTTTGACCTTGATAGTATCCTTGATTTGTAATGGGTTGGGGTAATGTATTAAATCCTTGATTGGGTGGATGAAAGTTATTTCCTTGATTGTGAAAGTTTTTGGGTGCTTTATAGTTGTTCCCTTGGTATTGTGGCCTTGGCCCTTGGTTCCGTTGTAACAATTGAGGGGGATTGGGTTGAGTATGGGTGGGTGGATAGGGTGGGAATCCGGGTGGAGCAAGGTAGTTTTGGGACTTGTAAGAAAGATTATTTTGATTGATTTTGGGTTTGAAATGTTCTCTATGTTCGTCTTGGTAAGCATAACACTCAACTTGATAACTTTGAACTTTATCACATTGTTGATAGGAATGGGGACCTCCACAAGTCTCACATGAAAGAGCAATAGCATGCACATCATTGGTGGAATTGTTCAAGGAAAGGCTCTTAAGGGTTTGGACTAATTCTTGATTTGACTTAAGATTCATCTCTTGATTCCTTTCCATTATTTTGAGTATCTCTTGGTGGCTCTTGAGGAATTGGTTATCACAAGGTGTTTGAGAACTATCTTGCACAACATGAACCCTTTCATCAAATTGTGTGTTAGTTTGCACCATTGATTTGGTCTCAATAATGTCCCAAGCTTCTTGAATGGATTTAGAAAGAATATTTCCACCCGCGGAAGAGTTGAGTGAATCTTGGTGATGAGGTCTTAATCCATTATAGAAAGTATTGATTTGGTGAACTTCATTGAATCCATGATTTGGGCATTTTCTCAATAACTCCTTGTACTCTTCCCAAGCATCATTAAAGGTTTGGCTAGGTTTTTGTTTAAATCCTATAATTAAGTTTCTTAAAAGCCGTGGTCTTAGATGGGGGAAAGAACTTGTTCAAAAACTTCTTAGTGAAATCATCCCAAGTAGTAATGCTCTCAGGTGGTTGTGTATCTAGCCAATACTTGGCATTTCCCTCTAGTGAAACTTGTATCAATATCAACTTAATTGCATCATGGGGAACTCCATTGTAGTTAATGGTGTTGCAAAAGCTAAAAACTTCTTGAGGTGATCATGTGGATTATCATTAGGTCTCCCAAAAAATGGTGTGTTTGAAACCAAGTTAATCATAGATGTCTTAAGCTCAAAGGTGTTTGCGGGAATCTCGGGTATAACAATAGCTTCGGCATATCCTTGCACATTGGATTGCAAGTGCTCCATCAAAGGTCGATTGTCAACGCCGGCCATGGCTTCTTGTTGTGTGTGGATCAAAACACGATTCTTGGGATCGGCTTGATGGACGGTGGTGTTTTTACTGTTTCTCTTTTTCTTCCTTTTCAGAGGAAGGGGTTGTACACCAAATGGTATTTGTGCACGCCCGCGGGTGAGTATGTAACTCAAATCAAGGAGTGAGAGATAAGCTCTCGTTCGACTTTGAAGAAGAAGGGATTATCCTCTTCGAGATTCAATATGAAATATCCACAAGAATGTATAATATACGTAAGTACTACTTGGGTGCAAGACCCCTAATCAAGCCTTCCTTCTTAGAATACGCACTAGTGAACGGGGGTTAGGTGGCGCGAAGCACTTAAGTACCTATTAACCCTTAGACGACATTTTATAGCACGTCGCCTTTCTATTCACTTTGTAGTTTGTATTCTTTGAATTCTTGCCTATTGCAAGTATTTATCTATTCTTGCTTAATTAAATTTGATGGATACACGTGTCAAGGACCGAAACGCTTCCGAACACGGTGTATTGCAAAAGCAATACTTATGGAGATATGTGTATTGATTGTTCGTATACGCATATGTATCTACATATAATAATATAGAGAAAATATTTTTGTATTTATTGGGTTTTTAAAGAGAATACTATATGTATGTAAAAACCGATGAAATCCAATAATATATATTTTTGGTTGCAATCTCTTAGGAAAAAGATTGCTTTTTGAACTTTTTAATTTTTTGGTAAATTCTTTAGGAAAAGAATTGTTTTTGTTATTTATTAGTTTTTATATTTTTATATTATGTGATTTTTTTAATGTTTTAGATTTATGATGCGTAAAAATAACGTTCACGGGGTGAACGGATCCCAAAAGCCAATGAAAACCGTCAATCAATAGTCTCTCGTAATGTCATGAACCGGCAGCGCCGCCATTTGAAATTGAGTATTTTGAAGTTCGTTTTCTCTCGATTCTTGACAAATTGAAAGTCTTAAAAATCTCAAGTCTTTAATTGTTCTTGGTTGTAAGGGTATTTGGAAGTCTATGTCTATTTCAATCAACACGTAAAAAGAGTGAAAAATATTAAGCTACGCATCCGTAAAACACTTTGCAAATACCAAGTAATATTCACAAAAATTCAAAATTAAAATGCATAAGAGTAATAGTGCTTGAAAAGTAAGCTAAGTGAAAGTATATGGGTTGAAATGTAAGTTTCAAAAACTTAAAGGACCAAAAGTGTAAATTTCTAACAAACTAGTAACTACTTTAACCAATTAACAAACTTTCTAACTGAATTGGACAAAAAACTAAAAATATAGGGACTGGAATCTAGCAAACCCTAAAATCTTGAAAGATTAGCACCAAATGAACACAATTAGCAAATTCAAGGACCAAAGTGCAATTAACTTGTAAAGTTTACCAAAAACGGGGACAACCAAATGAATAAGCTCGTTTAAGCTTATTAATAGACCAAATAAGTTCTGGTTTGTTTTAAAGAGCTTAAAATTGAATTTTAGCTAGACAAGCACAAGGAAACAACTTAAAAGCTCAAAAATCACAAGATAGCTTATTCTCATAAGCCAAGAATAAGCAAACAAGTAATCAAGACTTCTACAATTTGATTTTAATGCTCAATCTTGTTAAACAGATTACAAGGAGTATGGAATGTCTTTCCAAATTAAAAATGACTAACTGAATTACCCAGAATTTGAAATTAAGCTCAAAAGTGCTTATTTGCACAAACGTTGACCAAAAATATCAAAAAGCTGAAAATCACCAAATCCACGCAAGACATGTTTGTAACAAGAATGGTGAAAGAAAATTGGCACATTTATGAAGTAGAACTTGAGATATGAGAAATCAGTTTGGACTTTTCATCAGAAACTTGCAAATGCTATTGAGCTTATTAAAAAGCTTATTTCTCATTCAAAAATGCAAACTGTAGAATTTCCTTGTACAAGCTAATACTTTGGATGTTAATCTACAACTAGAAACAGGTTTCAAGTAAAATGATTAAGAAATGAAAACATGGCATTGAATTGAATTTGGCACGTTTTCTGAATAACTGGTAAGCAGGTTTTGACCCAAACCTTTTTAAGACCATTGCCTCTTTGACCAAATTTTTGACTACAAAATGAAAAAAAGTGTTACCACTATATAACCAAGTGTAAATGAGCAAGTATCACTGGTTTTATCAAACTTGAATCACAAATTCTAGGAAAATCCAAACACCATTTTACAAAGCTGTTAAGGACTTTTACAAAGGAATTTTAAGTTCAAGTGTAAGGCAAATGTGGATTCTAGTGAGAACTCGTTTATTATGTAAAATGAGATGAATTAAGACTGAAAGTAAGCTAGCACACAAACTTAACCACAAAATGCACTTAATGACTCAATACTGATGAAAATGAAAGCTAAAATCAAGTAAATTCAGACTAAAGCTGCAATAACACTCAAAAGCTATCACACTAACTCAATTACACTAGCATCAAACTAAAAACATGATCATATCAGCAAGAAAGCTTTACATTAGGAATTTTAGCATGCATAACAATTCAGGGGAACCAAAAACAAAATTGCAAGACCTTTTAGCTTGAAGCCTCCTCTAATGGAGTAGAGGAGTGCTGAACTCTCTATAACTACTTCCTTCAAACCAAATTCAACTATAATCAACACCTTAATCACCTCCAAAATCAATTTTTGAATCAAATCAACAAATTCTGCTACAAATACTTCAACAGGAACCGTGTTAGCCCTATATTTTATATAGTCGAACAAGAATGCAATAGGTCATCTTAGTCGTTAATGGTCTTGTATTGTAATAGGTTAGTCGGGAAAACCGGGCTTGGACTTTAAGCTAATATTGTATAAGTTAGGGGCGTAAGCCCAAAACAAAGCCAAGCCCGGTCCAAGGATTCTAAACCCACGGCCCATATGCCAAGGGTATATATACCCTCTTCCATGTGTGGAAGAGGGTGTTGGTTCATTTTACTTTCTCTCTCTAGTAAACATAAACCTTCCAAAATCTCTCTTGTTTCTCTCTATACTTTTCTTCTCTTTCTCTCTCTAATTATCTCTTCTAAATCTTGTGTTATGGATTGAATGGGATTAACATTTGGTATCAAGAGCCTATAGTGGATAGGTGATTGAAGATTCGTGTGTTGTGTTCTTGATTTTTCGTGGCTATTTTGATCTAAATCTCACATCCCAAATTTTTTTTGTGTTTTTTATGGTCTTTTCTTGATACAAATCATTACATACTAGTAGTAGTGATTTGGGTATGTTGATTTTGGCTAAAACACAAATCTTTTGGATCAAAAGTTGCGAAATTTCTTGTTTTTCTTCATTCCGAAATTCAAGCTAGTTCACCATCAGAAAGTACAAGTGTGAGGGATTTGATCGTAATAACCAACTGGTTCTACTTTGCGATCACTGTATTGCGATACCTTATTCCGATCTGGATATTCCGATCGTGCATTGCGATCTGGTATTCCGACGGGTTTAAGGGATCTTTGAGTCGTTACTCTGCCAAATTTGTTTCAGCCATATTCCGATCTGAACATTCCGACGGCACATTGCGATCTCAGCATTCCGACAGGTAACATTGCGATAGGTATTACGATCACATATTTTGATAGAACATTCCGACAGATATTCCGACAGGTATTCCGATAGTACATTCCGACGGGTATTCCGATAGAACATTCCGACAGATATTCCGACAGGTATTCCGATGGACATTCCGACAGGTATTCCGATAGACATTCCGACATGTATTCCGATGGACATTCCGATGGATATTTTGTTTGAGTAATTTTTAGACTTAGCCACTATCTAGACTAGTTTTGGAACGTAGTTTACACGAAGATTTAAAAAAAAGGGTTAATATTTTTAGGTCAAGTAAAATCAAATTTTTTCCCTACTAGTTTTTGGCTATTTCTAACTCAAATTCAAAATTTGGCGATACAAAATTTTTCGGCTTACCGTTTTGTCAGACTGAGGAATTTATTGTCGGACTGAAAAAAAATAAAAATTTGAATTTACGGAATTTCAATTTTAACCACACATCATCACAACAAACCCACTAAGATCTGCAATTCATCCACAATTATTCACCATGTCTAACAACAACATCAACATTGCAACTGCTAATCAAATTCGTTTGGAACAAGGTGGCAACGGTAATCCACCTGTGCTCACTTCCGGTTGCTACGTTCAATGGAGATCTCGTTTTCTTAGATTTCTCGACGGAAAAGAAAACCGAACTGCTCTTCGTCACTACCTTGAGAATCCACCTCCAGTTTTTGAATTCAGACCAATTACAACACAGGCAGAGGATGGTACTTCATCAACTATACGAGCTATTGAGGATTTTGACACATGTTCTACTGAGAAAAAGAAACTCCTCCAAGCTGAAGCTGATGCTGTAAACTTCATACTCACTGGAATTGATAACGATATCTATTCCACAGTTGATGCATGTCCTAATGCTATGGAAATGTGGAATGCAATTCATCGATTGAAGCAAGGTGAGTCGATCAATGTTTAAGATCTCGAGACTAATCTACTTTGGGAGTTTGGAAAATACACATCTGAAGATGGTGAATCTATTGACTCATATTACTCGAGATTCTACAAAATGATGAATGAGCTTGTCAGAAATCAGTGCACCATCTCCAATCATCATGCCAATGTTCAGTTTTTACTTCAACTCAAACCGGAATGGCAAAGGTTTGTGACTTTGGTCAAACAAAGAGAGGATATCAAGAATATATCTTACCACAAACTTTATGATATATTGAAACAACATCAGAATGAAGTAAATGAACTTAGAGCTGAAAAGGCAGAACGATCTGCGAACTCTATTGCTTTTGTGGCTGCTACTTCAACAAAACCCGTTCCCCGTCAACAACCACCTACTCATTCCTCAAAGTCATCAAGCTCATCCACCAAACCTCTAGCTACTGCTAAACACAAAGCAAAAGCAATTGTCCCCACTCCACCTCTAAAGTATGACACCGAGTCAGATGGAGACAGTGATGATGAACAAACTTCAAGGGACAAGAAGATTGAAGAACTCATGTCTTTACTCACCACAACTTATAAGAAGATCTACAAACCTACCAACAACAACCTCAGATCATCATCTGATGAGATGGCATTTATACATGATCTCATCATTCTTTTCGGGCTTTAAATGCATTAAAATGTCATAAAATACCATATATATGCTTGTGTTTGTTTACTTGTGTGTTTTAGGTATGGATATCGTGAAAAAGACAAAAGATCACAAGATACAAGGAAAAACGGACACGAGAAACGAAGCCGTACAAAGAACCGGGCCCTAATCATGGAATTTTCATCAAATACCCTTGAAGACTTGAAGACAATACAAGATTGATCATCCAAGAATGAAGAAATGACAACTTAAAACCCTTGTATAGTAATAATTACAAGTTTGGTCCCTTAAGTTTGTCAAAATTGCAAAAAGGTCCTTCAAGATTGAAGAAATGGCAAGTTTAGTCCCTCAACAAATTCAAATTGCCAAAAATGGTCCCTCATGTAGATTAAGAGACATTGAAGACCTTTGAAGATCAAGATTGTCCAAGATTAGTCCTTGAAAAATCACCAAATGACAAAAAATTGCCTTTGAAACATCTTTATGGAAAGTTTGTGCCAAAATTGTCAAGTGATGAAACTTAAATACAAAGGAGATGCGTTTTTAGGCTGAAAATCTTTAAAAGCCAAAAAAACCAAAAACCAAGGACCAAAAGTGACAAAGCTGAAACATTTGAAAAAAAATGCGCCTAACACCCACACCACCCCCAATTTCGGATCTAAACTGTTACTATTCATTGTTCTTACCACCCAGAATTTACCTTCACTTTTCCTTGGGTAAAAACCAATTAAACTTGCACACAAGTAATTCACACACTCACAAACCTTTCCCACTCCTAAAAACCTGCATCCCACTCATGTGCACCAAACCCCCAATTCCCCAATCCACCAATCACATCATTCCTTAGCCCCCAAGCATCATGACGTGGCTTAAATCAATGGCCAAGATTATTTGCTTCCTCCCAAAGCAAAATAAACGTTCAAGATCAAGAGAGGACAAAATGCACTCAAAATCATTCAAGGGCACATTTGGGATTTTCTATGTATTAGGGTTTTATGTTTTTATGCTTCTAGGATGTTCTATAGACTCTATAAAAGGAGCTCACAACTTGTGTGAAGCCCTTGTTCCAGTTTCTAGTCTCTCACATGTAATTCCTTTTTAAAGAAATAAAAAGTTTGGTTTTTGAAATATTCAAGTGTAATTCCTTTTTTATTGTTTTTAAAAGTTTGTGTGTTGTGAGGAGATTGATTCTGAGTTCCACTTTTATTTGGTTAAGCAACTTTGATTTTCAAAGTTGTTTAAGGTTTTGAGATTTTGAGAGATTTTGGTAAAATCTTCTCAAAAGTATTTTGGTGTTTATGGTTAATGTTATTGGTGATATAGGGTTTTAGAAAACGTATTTAGAAGGTTGGAAAGATTTTGAAAGTATTTTGGAAAGAAGAAAAAGGAAACAAAAAAAATATATATTGTTATATTGTTTTGTTGTTTTCTTGTTTTGTGTTCAAATAGGTGTTGAAGGCTTGTTGATTTAGTTCAGCTCCAACCCGAGTTGGATTGGAGGAGGGTTACACACCCTCTAGGGCTTTGGATGTAAAGTCCTAAGGTAACTCTCTTTTACTCTTTGAAAAGTTCATAAAAGTGCTTGTTACATGATTTGCTTGATTGATTGATTAAGTGTGTTTAAGTTACTTGATTTGTGTTTTTGTTATGTTATATACATGTTATGAAGCTTTGACAACAATTTGGTTAGGTTTCATAAGGTTTTGATTTGGAAAAATTGGTTTTCAAAAATATAAGAGGGTGTTTGGCAATAGGTTTAAGCAGGGTAAGAATTTGATTCATGTTTTAAATAGGTGTTAGTATAATTGAAAAAGGTTTGAGTTAGATTGTTTTATTGTTGTGTAATCATTTGATCAAGTTTGGAGTGAATTTGGAGTGTTTAAAAGGTAAAAAGGGTGTTAAAAAACTGCATAAGTGTTATCTTGCTTGTTTTTATGATCTTTGGTGCATTTGATTTCTTGAATTTGAGTGCTAGGTGTTTGTTTCCTTGTTGTTATTGACTCCTTGTGCTTCATTGAGCACAAGGGTGCCCAATTGTTCCAACATAATCACCAAACAAAGCATCAAGCCAACACCTCTTGGCATCATAAGTGCACAAGTGTGCACTTATTTGGTTCATCAGCAAAAATACCAGGCACGTTTCACTTGTTGCGGCGCAAGACAGAAGCACTGCGGCGCAACTAAAGGTGCTGCAGATCTTGGTATTCCCGTTTCACACGTTGCGCCGCAAGACCCAAGCACTGCGGCGCAAGACAGTGTTTTAATATTATTTTATTAATTAATTTTCAAAATTTTATTTTTCTTTCTTTTTCATTTTTCCTAGGTTCTTTGTCATTGATTAGGACTATTTCCATTTTTAGATTATTTTTATTTTATAATTATTTTAAGTTTAATTAGTTTTTAATTACTTTTAATCATTTTTAGAGTTTTAAAAATAGTTTTAATAAGTTTTAATTTTTAGAAAATTACTTTTTTAGTCTTCTAATAATATAAGTTAAGTAATTGTTCAATAAAATCATATTTTAGACTTTTGAATTAGTTAAATTTAATTTTAGGGCTTTAATTAGCATTTAAAATTAATTATTTAATTAATAAAAGGTTTTAAAATATCTTTATTGGATTTTTGTCTTTATTTATATTATTTTAGACTTGTTTTAGTCTTTTTAATCTTTTTTCTTGATTTTGTTTTTGGTTTTATTAATTTTTAATTTTTGTGTTTTTCTACGGCTTTATGTTTACGTTTTTTACGTCATAGTGTAATTTCCAAGAAACCGTCATTCCATCTTCTCAATATTAATCTCAAAGAAATACAAGTTAATTCACAACACCATACCTCCTTGGGAAACGAACTTTTACACATCATTTTTATTTGATAGGGTCATTAATACTCCGTTTTCCTAAACGAGTATTTAACGCTTACCGCTACTTTACGTTTCTTCTCTTTGTTTTTCCTAAGGCAAAGAAAGGGGTGTAATTTACTACTATCACTTTGGCGCCGCTGCCGGGGAGGTGTGTCGTGTCTTAATTTGGAAAATTTTGTTTTTGATATTATCCAAAATAGTATTTGTGTTAAGTGGAACTCCCTTAACACGTATTATCGGTTTTCTTGGTTTTTCTTTGTGAATATTATTAATATATTGTATTAAGTATCACAACCAAAATACAATATCTCCAAAAGTGTGAAAACACAACCTTGATTCGGGATTTCATCACTCGATCATTGTATTCGAATCTCAAACAAAAAGAAAAGGCAAAAATAGATAAATACTTTCGAGAAGCTCGATTTTGAAAGATACGAACTATAAGGTGGGTATAAGGCGGGTATTATAAAATATACCCTAAGGAAAAAGGCTCTTAAGTGCTTCGCGCCGCCTCGTTTCCCCGCTTGCTTGTGAGTATTTTGAGATTGAAAGCTAATCGAGGGTTTTGCCGCCCAAAGTATTAATACGTATACTATATTTGCTTGGTTTTCTTTGTGATTAAACCCTCGTGAACAATTTGGTTTTCACCAAAGTTCTAAAGTCATTCGAAGGCGTTCACTCCACGTGATCGTTTTCATTCCTTTGAGGCTTCTTTAATCAAGAGTTTGATTCGAGGAGAGATTTTGTAGATTGTTGTCTACGAAGATACACCAAAATCCAAAAAAAATTAAATATCATCAAAAACACAAAAAAAAATTGAAAATCCACAAAACAACCAAAAAGAATCTTCTTTGCTCACCTCCCATTCTTCGTGAAGTTTATGATCACTCGTAATCAAGCTAAACGAGCTCGTAAACGACTTCAAAAGCAAGCAAATCAAGGATCGTTGATTGTTGAAGAACCTCCAATTGTTGAACCTATTATAGAACAAGAAGTCGTAATGGCTAATCGTACTATGATGGAGTTGCTACAAGCACCCACCGAGGGTTTTGGAGAGGCAATTGTTATTCCCGCCATCCTTGCGGAGAATTTCGAGATTAAGACGGGTTTAATGTCGATGCTACAAGCGAACAAATTTCGAGGTCACGAGAAAGACAACCCACATTACCACATTAGGAATTTCAACCGTCTCACCGCCACTAGCAAATTCAAAGATGTTCCACATGACGCCATTAAGATGATGTTGTTTCCATATTCGTTGGATGGACCCGCTAAAATTTGGCTCGAGAAAGAACCGCCAAATTCGATTTTGACATGGGCCGATCTCGTTTCTAAGTTTGTGAACAAGTTTTTTCCACCATCGAAAACAACACACTTAAAAAATGAGATTTCACGATTTGTGCAACGTAACAATGAAAGTTTTTCAATGGCATGGGAACGATTTAAGGAGATGTTACATGAATGTCCTCATCATGATTTTTCGGAATTGCATCAAATTGATACTTTTTATAATGGGCTTAATGATCATGAACGAGATTATTTGAATGCCGCCGCGGGTGGTAATTTTTTGTGCAAGACGACAAATGAGGCTTTACAAATCATTGAAAATCGATCTAAGGTTTATAGCCCTCGTAACACACCGAGTTTTGCCAATATGGGTTCGTCATCTTCGTCACAATCGTCTCGTAGCATTAACGCCTTACATGATGAAGCTAATGAGGAGAATCGGTTTTTTGATAGATTTGCTAATCTAATGTCCCATTGGAAGGCTCAAGAAGCTTCCAATTCCGCTTCGGTTAAAGCGGTTGCTAAGAGTTGTTTATCATGTGGAGGAGCTCATGATTTATCCGAGTGCATTACCGCGGATGGTAACACTTCGAGTGCTTATGTAGCAACGGAAACTTACAACCAAAACGGCCAAGGTTCCCGCCAAAATCAAGCTCCACCAAACCAAAATGCTAATAATTATCGAAACAACAACCAAGGTAATTACCAAGGCAACACACGCAATTACAACAAAGGGAATTATCAAAGTGGGAATGGACAAATCTCTAATCAAAACCAAAACCGTGATTTTCAAAATACTACACAAGGTTTTCAAAATGCTCACACGAAAAATTTGCAAGGAGAATTTTTGGATTATGCAAAAGCAAATGATGCAAAATTTGATAATATGCAACGTGAGATGATTAGCTTAAGATCCGAGTTGAAAAACGAGCTTAAAAATGAACTTGCTAATGAACTTAAAACTCATGCAAATAAAATGGAAGGAAATGTCCAACGTCTTCAACAAAACCAACAAAAGATGGAATTAGGACAACATGAGATTAAGCAAGAGTTATTGAAAGCGGATGCTAGGCAATCAAAATTTGAGGACCGTATGGCTAAAATGTTTGAAGCTATCATGTGTAAACCCTCTTCTTCGGGTGGTCTTCCTAGTGATACCATTAACAACCCGAGGGGAGAATTGAAGGTTGTTGCTACACGAAGTGGTAAAACTTTCAAGGAACCAATCTCTCGTCCAAGTACTTCTACGGAGAAGGAAATCGAGAAAGAACCCGAGGTGATGGTCGAAAAGGAGCACATTACAATCCCACAAAGTACCGCTCAAACCATACCTACGGTTACACCAATACCAATTGTGGAACCCGAGTTTCCAAGGCCGTTGCCTAATGACCAACCCACACCACCCTTACCTTACCCTTCGAGACGAAACAAAGAGAAAGCACAAGAAAGGAACAATTATCAATTTGAGCTATTTATGAAAATGTTTCGTGATTTGCACTTTAACATAAGTTTCGCCGATGCTTTAATCATGATGCCTCGATTCGCCGCAAACTTCAAAAGTATGCTAAACAACAAAGAGAAGTTACAACAATCGTCTAGTTGTTCATCGGTTTTTCTAAGCCGCATACCACAAAAAGTCGGTGATCCCGGTAAATTTTTGATTCCGTGTGCTATACAAGATATGGAGGAATGCTACGCCTTGGCCGATCTTGGCGCTAGTATTAATTTAATGCCTCTCGAGACTTTCAAATCGCTTTCACTTCCGGCTCTTACTCCTTCGAACATGTCCATCGAGATGGCCGATCATTCTACGATTTTGGCATGTGGAGTAGCCGAGGACGTTTTCGTTAAAGTCGGAAAGTTTTACTATCCCGTTGACTTTATCGTTGTAGACATTCCCATCGATCGAAAAGTTCCTCTCATTTTGGGTCGTTCATTTTTGGATACATCACGAGCACTTATCGATGTTCATGCTCGAAAAATCACCCTTCGTTTCAATGAAGAAGAACTTGTCATCAATGCAACACAAAACTCCAATCTTTCTCATGTATATTCTATTGCAACTTTAAACCATGGTGACTCGACCAATGTCGTTTGCAAAGAATTTTCACCAAGAGTTTTAGGGAATGTCTCCAAAAACAATTTACCATTTCCTCCGCCGGTGGAGGTTATGAGTGCTAAGCCTACAAAGAAGAAACCATCAATACTTGAATCGAAAAATCCTTCACCTTCATTCTTGAAAAGTATTGATAAGTTGCCGGTTTCTACGGAAGATCTTTCGGATGATGAATATGTAGACCCCGATGGGGAGGTTTTCTTCGTCGATAAACGTTTTGAGAACTTGCCACCACCAAAACCAAAACGGTTTCAAAATGTGAGAATTTTTAGTGTGACTAACATCATCTTAGAAACACCGAATATTTTCGACATAATTAAAAAGGGTTTTCATAAGGAGAGTTTAAAAGATAACAAAGAAAAAGATCTTAAATGTGATTTAATTGATTTTTCTACAAATCTAACTCCGTCATCACCGCGTGATTTGAGTACTACAAACTCGTCTACTCCTTTTGACGATGTTTTGTGTGGTCCTAGTATGGGGGAAGCCCCTTATGTTCCCTCATCCTTGTCCACCGAGGACGAGATTTTCGATCCCGGAATTTCATGTAAAGGGAAATCTCGGTCTTCCACCGATGCAATAAATGGAAAATCTTTCTATTTGCTTGGTGCGAGTCTACCTCGAGTAGCTCAAACATTTGTCTTACCAATTGTCTCACCCTTCTACTTCTCATCTATTTTCTTCAAACTCTTTGAGTTTATGGCACATGTCCAAGTGGTGTTAATTTGTTTTCCCAATGGAAACGAGAACGCCACCTTCGACCCCGGTATTTTGCATCATCTAAGGACTTAGTCCTTTTTACCGGTTGCTTTTTGGGCCTTGTCTATCATGTAAGCCCCTTTGACCACACCATGATTTTCCCTAAATGTTCACATTTTGAGGGGATCGAGTCGAGCTCATGACTCGGTAATCAAAAACGAGGTGCCTCGTGGGGGAGATCCCATGCTTATCTTTATGCTTTTTATGTCCACTAATAAGGGGACTTGTACCCTTCCAACTCGTTGTCTCGTGGTTGTTTGTGATTGTGTTATCTAGATCATCATCATCATCTACGATTGAAGACTCTCGTGTTCGTTTACGTGAGCCTCCATCGTTCGTTTGAAGAAGTTTTTCACGAATCCATGACATATCCTTTATTGTTCTAACAATTATCTTTTAGCATAATTAATAAACGGCTTTAGATATATTGTTGATCACCCTTTCCATGCTAGATCCTAAGCATTCGACTCTTCGTCTCTAGTATGGGGGTGCTCCACCTTTAGACTCGAAACATTGAGTACAATGTTTACTTTTAGTATGGGGGGGTAAATAGATACTTGCTTTGCTACGCCCTCACGTGTTCCAATTTTCAATGTTTTGCTAATAAGGCTAAAAATAGCCAAATTTTAAAATTTTTCGTAGTTTTCATAAGTGTTTTTAAGACACGAATGTATATTTTCCGATGGGTAGAATAAGAGTTAATTTTTGACTTGATGGGCATTTGGAGCCATTTACATTCCTTAACCCGCTCAATTCAAGTTTTGCTAGACTTTTATATAGGGAGCTTTAAAACGCGAAAGTCTTAATTCATTCGAGTTAAGAACAAGAACTTTTCGCAAGTTCCTATAATTGATTCTAGAAAGTCACTTATCAAGGGAACTTTAAAACGCATTCTCTAAACTTGAAAAAGTCCAAGAAAGTGCAAGATCCTATAGGTGGCTTGAAAACCCAAAACTTTGATTTGATATAGTCTTAATGAAAGCTAATCCAAATTTGGCTTAATTTTGACTTGCATGGCTAAGTATTCACGAGTCTCTTTAATTAGAGGTCTTTAAATAGTGAAGAACGAGAAATGATAGAGTTAGACAAGTGATCATGCTAAACGTAGAACATGAAAGTGTTCTTTCAAAAACTCATATGTTTTTAATTGTGGCTTTTTCTTCCCATAAGATCAATGCATTAGGAATAAATCATAATTGCAATAAGTAAGGTCATACGATTTGAAAGGTTACTTAGCCTCTAGCGCAAGATCGTTTAAAAGTTGCTCGGGGTTGAATAGAGTTCATAGCCAAGGCATAACTTATTGAAACGGGACGCGAAGATTGGCGATTATCCAAAAAGGCCCTAACAAGGCATGAGGAGCTCTATTTTTGCTAAAGATCCAAAGATGATGTGAAGTATCATTGTTCCAAAATCAATATGAAGGATCAAGACACACGACGAGAAGCAATTACTCCCCTAAAGAATGGAGAAAGTCTATCCAAAAAGACCCTAACAAGGTATGAGGATGAATATATCCAAGTCCGAAAAGGAGGCGGATCGTTGTATATCAAAATCCAAAGTAAAGATTGAAGAAAAATGATGAAGTCGTGGTCCTATATGAAGAATCTCTCAAAAACGTCAAGTGAAGAAATTCCAAATATATGAAGAGAAGACCATTATTTCAAGAACGTCTTCCCAAGATTTGAAGTATGAAGTACATGCCAAATATCGGTCCGAGAAAGGTCTCAAATCGTGAAACGAGTTATGCCAAGATATGAACTTAAGGAGATACACGAGAAGCCGTTTTAAAAGATTTTGTCCTTCGGCTAACTATTGATCAAATCGTGCTACTTTGCTTTCGGACTAATAACTACTCAAATAAGTCAATATGAATCACTTGTGATCCATGACAATTAGATAAAAAATGCTAGTAACCCATTTCCTTTTATAATAACTAGGATTGCGGGGAGAAAAAGTATTACACAATTTGAACGTATGAGTAGTGTTAGCATTGTGACTTGTACCAACAATGATCTTGTTTTTGCACTTAGCATGGAATGTATGACAATCAAGGATGACGAAGTTTACTCTAAGGGACATTAACTTGTTTCTATTCTTTGACCCTAAAAGTCACATTTTGGTGATGAAAATCATACATTATGTCTTTACACATTCTCATAGTATGTTGCAAGTCTTTTACTCTTCAATAAAGGTTAATAAAATTGAACTTTGGTGATGCTTAGATACTTTATTCTAGCATTACGTGAGGGCACGGCAATGGCTTAGTATAGGGGAGTGATGAGATGGCATTTATACATGATCTCATCATTCTTTTCGGGCTTTAAATGCATTAAAATGTCATAAAATACCATATATATGCTTGTGTTTGTTTACTTGTGTGTTTTAGGTATGGATATCGTGAAAAAGACAAAAGATCACAAGATACAAGGAAAAACGGACACGAGAAACGAAGCCGTACAAAGAACCGGGCCCTAATCATGGAATTTTCATCAAATACCCTTGAAGACTTGAAGACAATACAAGATTGATCATCCAAGAATGAAGAAATGACAACTTAAAACCCTTGTATAGTAATAATTACAAGTTTGGTCCCTTAAGTTTGTCAAAATTGCAAAAAGGTCCTTCAAGATTGAAGAAATGGCAAGTTTAGTCCCTCAACAAATTCAAATTGCCAAAAATGGTCCCTCATGTAGATTAAGAGACATTGAAGACCTTTGAAGATCAAGATTGTCCAAGATTAGTCCTTGAAAAATCACCAAATGACAAAAAATTGCCTTTGAAACATCTTTATGGAAAGTTTGTGCCAAAATTGTCAAGTGATGAAACTTAAATACAAAGGAGATGCGTTTTTAGGCTGAAAATCTTTAAAAGCCAAAAAAACCAAAAACCAAGGACCAAAAGTGACAAAGCTGAAACATTTGAAAAAAAATGCGCCTAACACCCACACCACCCCCAATTTCGGATCTAAACTGTTACTATTCATTGTTCTTACCACCCAGAATTTACCTTCACTTTTCCTTGGGTAAAAACCAATTAAACTTGCACACAAGTAATTCACACACTCACAAACCTTTCCCACTCCTAAAAACCTGCATCCCACTCATGTGCACCAAACCCCCAATTCCCCAATCCACCAATCACATCATTCCTTAGCCCCCAAGCATCATGACGTGGCTTAAATCAATGGCCAAGATTATTTGCTTCCTCCCAAAGCAAAATAAACGTTCAAGATCAAGAGAGGACAAAATGCACTCAAAATCATTCAAGGGCACATTTGGGATTTTCTATGTATTAGGGTTTTATGTTTTTATGCTTCTAGGATGTTCTATAGACTCTATAAAAGGAGCTCACAACTTGTGTGAAGCCCTTGTTCCAGTTTCTAGTCTCTCACATGTAATTCCTTTTTAAAGAAATAAAAAGTTTGGTTTTTGAAATATTCAAGTGTAATTCCTTTTTTATTGTTTTTAAAAGTTTGTGTGTTGTGAGGAGATTGATTCTGAGTTCCACTTTTATTTGGTTAAGCAACTTTGATTTTCAAAGTTGTTTAAGGTTTTGAGATTTTGAGAGATTTTGGTAAAATCTTCTCAAAAGTATTTTGGTGTTTATGGTTAATGTTATTGGTGATATAGGGTTTTAGAAAACGTATTTAGAAGGTTGGAAAGATTTTGAAAGTATTTTGGAAAGAAGAAAAAGGAAACAAAAAAAATATATATTGTTATATTGTTTTGTTGTTTTCTTGTTTTGTGTTCAAATAGGTGTTGAAGGCTTGTTGATTTAGTTCAGCTCCAACCCGAGTTGGATTGGAGGAGGGTTACACACCCTCTAGGGCTTTGGATGTAAAGTCCTAAGGTAACTCTCTTTTACTCTTTGAAAAGTTCATAAAAGTGCTTGTTACATGATTTGCTTGATTGATTGATTAAGTGTGTTTAAGTTACTTGATTTGTGTTTTTGTTATGTTATATACATGTTATGAAGCTTTGACAACAATTTGGTTAGGTTTCATAAGGTTTTGATTTGGAAAAATTGGTTTTCAAAAATATAAGAGGGTGTTTGGCAATAGGTTTAAGCAGGGTAAGAATTTGATTCATGTTTTAAATAGGTGTTAGTATAATTGAAAAAGGTTTGAGTTAGATTGTTTTATTGTTGTGTAATCATTTGATCAAGTTTGGAGTGAATTTGGAGTGTTTAAAAGGTAAAAAGGGTGTTAAAAATCTGCATAAGTGTTATCTTGCTTGTTTTTATGATCTTTGGTGCATTTGATTTCTTGAATTTGAGTGCTAGGTGTTTGTTTCCTTGTTGTTATTGACTCCTTGTGCTTCATTGAGCACAAGGGTGCCCAATTGTTCCAACATAATCACCAAACAAAGCATCAAGCCAACACCTCTTGGCATCATAAGTGCACAAGTGTGCACTTATTTGGTTCATCAGCAAAAATACCAGGCACGTTTCACTTGTTGCGGCGCAAGACAGAAGCACTGCGGCGCAACTAAAGGTGCTGCAGATCTTGGTATTCCCGTTTCACACGTTGCGCCGCAAGACCCAAGCACTGCGGCGCAAGACAGTGTTTTAATATTATTTTATTAATTAATTTTCAAAATTTTATTTTTCTTTCTTTTTCATTTTTCCTAGGTTCTTTGTCATTGATTAGGACTATTTCCATTTTTAGATTATTTTTATTTTATAATTATTTTAAGTTTAATTAGTTTTTAATTACTTTTAATCATTTTTAGAGTTTTAAAAATAGTTTTAATAAGTTTTAATTTTTAGAAAATTACTTTTTTAGTCTTCTAATAATATAAGTTAAGTAATTGTTCAATAAAATCATATTTTAGACTTTTGAATTAGTTAAATTTAATTTTAGGGCTTTAATTAGCATTTAAAATTAATTATTTAATTAATAAAAGGTTTTAAAATATCTTTATTGGATTTTTGTCTTTATTTATATTATTTTAGACTTGTTTTAGTCTTTTTAATCTTTTTTCTTGATTTTGTTTTTGGTTTTATTAATTTTTAATTTTTGTGTTTTTCTACGGCTTTATGTTTACGTTTTTTACGTCATAGTGTAATTTCCAAGAAACCGTCATTCCATCTTCTCAATATTAATCTCAAAGAAATACAAGTTAATTCACAACACCATACCTCCTTGGGAAACGAACTTTTACACATCATTTTTATTTGATAGGGTCATTAATACTCCGTTTTCCTAAACGAGTATTTAACGCTTACCGCTACTTTACGTTTCTTCTCTTTGTTTTTCCTAAGGCAAAGAAAGGGGTGTAATTTACTACTATCATCATCCAATGCTAGATATAAGGAAGTTGATCATGCAACTAGGTATGATCGTGATGCTAGGTATGATAATCAAAGGATGCTGAATCAAGTTGGGGCTAGAGAGACTGTAGGCACTCCGGTTGTGTAGAAGACTGGGATTCAATGCTTCAACTGCAAGGGATTTGGGCACATGGATAGGGAATGCAAGAAGCCAAAAAGGGTTAAGGATTCGGGATATCACAAGGAAAAGATGTTCCTGTGCAAGAAAGAAGAAGCAGGAATTCCACTCACAGCAGATGAAGTTGACTGGCGTGATGACACTGATGATGAAGCCGATGATCAAGAGTTGGAGGCACATTATATGTACATGGCAAAGATTCAAGAAGTGATCCCAGAGACTGATGATATTTCTGGACCCATCTATGATTCTGAACCACTTGAAAAGGTACCATCAAATGATAACTATAATGTGTTTGCTAATGAACGACGACATCCTGAGCAACCCGAAAGCATCAACGACACATATGTAATGGACACGGAGGATAGCAATATCTCTACGGATTCACAGCATATGTGTAATGATGACGGAAAAGCTGTTCAGGATACTGACTTGGATGAGGACCGTGATTTGCTTGCGTCTATTATTGATTATTTAAAACATGAAATTGAGGAAAACAAAGACGCTAATAAATGTTTGAAGCAAGCAAACACATCCTTAGCCGAGGAGATAGACAGGCTTAAAGAGTGTGATTATGTAAAAGAAGCTGATCGACGGGTTGCGATAGCTAATGGTTTGGTATATGAACGTAAGGTGCTCAATGAACAATATTGTTCTGAAGTAACACACGAAATTCATATGTCAAAACAAAAGATATTGGACCTTGAAGAACAACTGCTGCTACATAAACTCCAAATTATTGAATTAGAGTCGGTTAACAAAGAACAAACTGAGATTTATAAAACTTGTGAAGAGAAGGATATTGACAAAATTCTTGCTTTGGAAAAGAGAGTCGACACGTTAAACAACATTGTTTACAAAACGGGTCAGTCTATTCAAACTATGAATATGCTCAATAGAAATATGAAAACGAGTTTTGTCAAGCCTGAATATCTCAAGAAAGTTCAAAGTACCAAGCATGCTCTTTATGATATCGGTTGCTATGTTGATAATCTTGCTCTTATGCTTTCCCCTGACTGCGACGAAATCATTCGTCATCAAGAAGAAAGTCGATCAAACTTAAGTGATTTAATAAACCTTTCTAATTATGATCATTATATTAAGTTTGTTCCTCAAAAAGAACTTTCAAAAGAACAAAAGATGTATAACAGTGTTCCACCACCAAGTTATTAACCATAAAAGAAAGTTTCTTTAAAAAGGAGTTTCAAAAAACAATCAATTTTGTTAGAAAAGCGAATTTTGGATGAAAAACGTAAATGGGATGAGAAAAGCAAAAGTGTTCAGCAATTTGAGTTTATAAAACAAGGGGTTTTAAATTTGTACAAAGGTGTCGTCGACTATGAAAAAGTTTCTAGGGATACCATTTGGAATATTAAACCTAACCCACAAGTAGAAGTCGTCATTCAACAATGCATTGTTCCAACCATTGATGATCTTTCAAAAAATGTGGACATGTTTTATAATGCTCTCACTGAGGAAATGTTAACTGATTTAAGCTATGTCAAATCTCTTGAAGATGAAGTTGATTTTCTTCAAATTAAATTAAAGACACAAGAACACCAACTTTTTAACGAAATTGATCGACTTTCTAAGGAATACTTTTATGCTGACCATATGAATGCTATACTTGGTGTGTATACCGATCTTGATCAATATTGTCATGTAGCATGTCTAGTGCCAGAATCAGACGAGAAATGTCGCAATCTTGAAGTAGAGCTTTCAAAACAAATTCAGTCATATAACAAACTTTCGAAAAGTTTTTCTCAACTTGAGAAACACTCCATTTCTCTTGAACTTGCTTTACAAAAAGGTGAAAAATCTCATAATCATAACAAGTGTCAAGAAATGTCAGCTTCTTCGTTTCGTCAACTAAATGAAAAAGATTTTGAAATAAATGATTTGAAAGCTCAGCTAAAAGAAAGGGACATAGCCATTAGTGAGTTACAGAAACTCATTGAGAAAATGAAAGGAAAGTCTGTTTTGGGTAAACCATCCGCCGTTCATCAACCGAATGCGGTTAAATGCCCTAAATCATCTATTTTGGGACAATCCCCACAGACTTTGCCTAAGATAGGAAATGATAAGAGTACCAATGTGATAGCACCTAGAATGTATAAGATGAACACTAAGCCCACTCAAACTGGAACATCGCGGTTACCTTAGAATATTAAGAAAACTAATCAACGTGTGTCTTCTTCTACAGGAGTAATCCCCACTACTAGCGTTAGCAGACCACAGCTTAAGTATATATATATATATATATATATATATATATATATATATATATATATATATATATATATATATATATATATATATATATATATATATATATATATATATATATATATATATATATATATATATATATATATATATATATATATATATATATGTATATGTATATATATATATATATATATATATATATATATATATATATATATATATATAAATAGAATGCAAGATAAGGTCATGCCTAACAATAGTCAAGGAAAGAAGTTGGAAGTAGAAGACCACCGTAGGAATTTTAAGTTTTCTAAGAATAAAACGTTTGTAACTGCATGTAATGACAGTTTAAATGCTAAGACCTCGAATGTTGAATTTGTTTGTGTTGAATAAGGAAAATGTGTTCGTACTTTCAATCATTATGCTTGTGCTCTTAATCATAATGGCGTGAATACTAGAACTAGGAAGCCTATTCCTGTGCCCACTAGTACTAGAGAACCCACAAGAACTTTGAACCAATCCACTGATCAACCACATAAGAAACTAAATGTGTTAGACTCCACTACTCTGTGTAACCAAAACAGATTAAAGAAGCTATATGAGAACATGATTAAGACATGTACACGGGGGTATTCGAGATTTACACTACCCGGATACAAATGGGTACCTAAGTTAACCACTTTAGTGATTGGGTCTAGGAATATCAGCTTGCCTGTAGACTTTGCATCTAGGCCCACTACTATTTTGGAACCCGTTTCCATCAAGGGATCCCATTTGTCAAATGCTACATTGTCTTCTAATTCTTCTGCAGCTCGTCGAAATCATCCTATTCATAATGAACTCCGGGTGCACAAAGCACATGACGGCCAATCTCAAGCTTCTCATTAACCTCGTGGAGAAGTTTCTGGGTACGGTGCGGTTTGGAAATGATCAGTTTGCTCCGATACTTGGATATGGTGATTTGGTTCAAGGAAATCTCACTATCAAACGGGTTTATTACATCGAGGGACTGAATCATAATTTATTCTCGGTTGGTCAATTTTGCGATGCGGATTTGGAAGTGGCTTTTCGGAAATCTACTTGCTATGTTAGAGACTACGATGGGAATGACCTTCTTACAGGTTCTCGTGGTTCTGATCTCTACACAGTAACTCTTCAAGACACATCTTCGACAAATCCAATTTGCTTAATGGCTAAAGCTTCATCATCTCAAGAATGGTTATGGCATCAACGATTGTCACATCTCAACTTTGACACCATCAACTTGATTTCGAAAAATGATATTGTGACCGGTCTCCCAAAGTTAAAATACGTCAAAGACCATCTTAGTTCCTCTTGTGAGTTGGGGAAAGCAAAACGGAAGTCTTTCAAATCAAAGACTACCCCAAGCTCAAAAGGACGATTGGAACTTCTACACATGGATTTATGTGGTCCCATGCGTGTAGAGAGTATTAACGGGAAAAAGTATATTCTCGTGATTGTTGATGATTATTCTAGATACACGTGGACTTTCTTCTTAAGGTCCAAAGATGAAACACCAGAGGTTCTCAAAAACTTTCTCAAGATGATACAACGCAATCTTCAAGCTCAAGTCTTAACCGTAAGAACGGATAGGGGTACTGAATTTTTGAACAAGAACTTGCAATCTTACTTTCAAGAAGAAGGCATCGAACATCAAACGTCTATTTCTCGAACTCCTGAACAAAACGGCGTTGTCGAAAGGCGGAACCGTACTTTGGTTGAGGCTGCTCGAACAATGCTTTCTGCTTCAAAATTACCGCTATTCTTTTGTGCTGAAGCAATTGCAATTGCCTGTTATACTCAGAATCGTTCTCTCGTCATCCCTAGACATGAAAAGACACCTTACCACATCATCAATGGCAGGAAACCTACTGTCAAATTCTTTCACGTATTTGGATCTTTATGCTACATTCTTAAAGACGGTGAGAATCTCGACAAGATGAAAGAAAAAGGTGATGCTTGTATGGGAATGAGCATACCTTTTGGATTTTGTTTAGATGATCCTATTTGAAACTCTAATAAAACAACTGTTTCGCGTTTAACCTTTTTGTGTCGGTTTACATATTATAATTATAGCCTTATCAGTTGAACTTTAAGAAAATGTAAGCTTTAGCAGTTGAACTTGTCATGATAAATGTATATTCCCTCCATCTTAAAATAAGCGTCATGTCTTACTTCTATAGATTGTCTCAAAATAAGTGTCACTTCTTGTTTATAACCAAACTTGAAACAATTCTATTATAAAAAGAGGACCTTTGATTGTTTTTGTCTTGAAATATTTTTGTGGGGTATGCTACATTGTCGAAAGGATATCGAGTTTACAACAAGAAAACAAAGATTATTGTCGAAACAATTCATGTGAACTTTGACGAATTTCCACAAATGGTACTTGATCACAACAGCTCAAGTCCCGCACCTCAATGTCCAGCAATGGCACCTACACACTACAGTGTACGTCCCGTGCAAGAATGTCAAGAAAATACTCCTACAGCAGACTCGACGGATACGACACAAATGAATGAGTTGGTTGATTTATATGATCCAATGTTTGATGAATATTACTATGGAAACAATCAAGTTGTGTCAAAGCCTTCCGCTGTCAATACTGCTGATGCACCCGCACAAAGTCAACAAGACACAACTGCATCTACTTCAGCAACCGTTGCTCAAGAGACAATTCCAGTGGATACTCAACAAACTCAAGAAACTGTCATACAACCAACATCACCAACCGTTAATGCTGAAGGAGGAAACAACAATCAAGCAGTCGATGCACAACCTGACGATGAAGAATTTATCAATCCGTTCGGTACACCGGTACACGAAGTCGGAGAGTCTTCTACTCAACATGTTGATCTGTCCAACATGCATACACTCTACCAACCATATCCATCCACTCACCATTGGACACGTGATCATCCATTGGAGCAAGTCATTAGAAATCCTTCACAACCAATTCGAACACGCAGACAACTCGAAACCGATGGCGATGTGTGTATGTATGCACTCACCGTGAGTTCAACTGTACCTACAAACATCAAACAATCCATGACTGATCATGCTTGGATTGAATCAATGCAAGACGAAATTCATCAGTTTTAACGCCTAAATGTTTGGGAACTTGTTGATCGACCCTATGGAATGTCAATTTTAGATTTCAAATGGATCTGGAAAAGCAAACTGAATGAAGAACAAACCATCATCAAAAACAAATCTCGTCTTGTGGTTAAGGGATACCGTCAACAAGAAGGCATAGACTACGATGAATCATTCGCTCCAGTCGCTCGTTTGGAAGCAGTCATGATATTCCTTGCTTATGCTGCACATAAGGGCTTCACGGTTTTTTAGATGGACGTTAAAACTGCTTTTCTCAACGGTCATTTGAAGGAAGAAGTGTATGTGAATCAGCCGGAAGGATTCATCGATCCTCATCATCCTGACAAAGTCTATCGTCTCAAGAAGGCTGTATATGGACTTAAACAAGCTCCAAGGGCATGGTACGAAGAACTTTCAAACTTCTTGGTGTCCAAAGGATTCTCCAAAGGTTCTATTGATCCTACTCCCTTTACTAATAAATATGGGGATGACATAATGCTGGTGCAAGTTTATGTTGATGACATTATTTTTGGTTCTACGAACCCAAAACTTTCAAAATGTTTTGAAAAATTAATGCACAACAGATTTGAAATGTCAATGATGGGGGAGCTAAAATTCTTTTTAGGCCTCCAGATTCATCAATCCCCACGTGGTATCTTCATTAACCAAGCTAAGTATGCTCAAGAGATATTTAAAAAGCATGGTATGACCTCTTGTGCTCGCGTTAGTACACCATTGTCGACCACATCCCTAGATGCTGACTTGTACTCATATCCCGTAGATCAAACGCGATATCGCAGTATGATCAGGTCACTTATGTACCTTACAGCCAGCAGGCCTGATATTCATCATGCCACATGCTATTGTGCACGATATCAAGCCAGACCTACTCAAAAGCACCTCAAAGAGGTTAAACGGATCTTTCGATACCTTAAGAATACCATTCACATGGGGCTCTGGTATCCGAGGGAAACCGGTTTTCATCTAACGGCTTTTTCAGATCCTGATCACGCAGGTTGTCTTGATAGTCTAAAAGCACTTCTGGTAGCATACAATTTCTAGGGGAAGACAAGCTTGTCAGCTGGTCGTCAAAGAAGCAGGATTGCACTTCGCTCTCATCAGCTGAAGCAGAATATGTGGCTCTATCCGCGTGTTGTGCTCAAGTCCTCTGGATGAGAACTCAACTCACGGATTATGGCTTCCACTTTGATAAAATACCTATGTATTGTGACTCAAAGTCGGCCATAGCCATATCTTGCAATCCGGTTCAGCACTCCCGCACCAAGCACATCGATGTCAGATATCACTTCATCAAGGAACAAGTGGAACGCGACATCGTGGAATTATACTTTGTCAGAACTGAGTACCAGCTGGCAGACTTGTTTACAAAAGCTCTCTCGAAAGATAGGTTTGCGTATCTCGTTGGCCGTCTTGGTATGAAGTATATGACTCCAGAAGACTTGGAGGTTTTGGCAAATGAAGCTGCTTGATATTCTCTCACAATGACTTCTAAGCGCATCACAGCTTAGGACTCGGACCTCAACTAAGGAAAGTTTATCTCAGACGATAACTTATCATTCTCAACGAGAAATTCATATTTCTCGGTCATGAGCTTCTCATAAAAACATTCAAAGTTTTTAAGTTCATGAAAAACGATTTCTAAGTAAATGTCATCTTAGAACTCGAACTTTAACTTAAGGAAAGTTTATCACGGATGATAACTTATCCTTCACAACGGGAAATTTATTTTTCTCGGTCATGAGCTAGTCATAAAACAATCAAAGTTTTGAGCTCATGAAAAACGGACCCGAAAGGGGGTGTACGTTTCAGTGCGCTTTCCCTAAGCAATAGAAGAGAAGTCTTCTATCCTGATTATTTTAAAACCGTTGAACACAATTTTTAAGAATTTCTCAAAAGGTTTTTCTAAATCTTTCAAAATTGTGTGTCAACACTCCCTTCCTCATATGTGGTTTTTATATCTCAAAATTGTCATATGTTATTTTGATCAATTTTTGAGGGGGAGCATTTTAAAATCAAGCCTTTAATGCTGTTGGGTACATCTAAGAAATTGTCATATTTTATATATCCAACACATTCCGAAAAAGATATTAAAACTGTCATATGTAATATACTATATCCGGTAAGGCATCTTTACTCCGTACCTCAACATATTTGTGGTGTTGTTTTTCCAAAATTTTGTCAAACTTTTGTTTCAAGACACACATATATTGTTGAGGGGGAGCATCCCGACTGAAAAAGTTCCATGATTCATGCGTGCACACATGTTTCTCTCCCAATCAGTTTTAAGAAATTGTCATATTTTAATCAATTGGTATCTCTAATATGATGTTTTTATATTAGAGATAGGGGGAGAAAATGTGATTAAAATGTAATATATTACAACATGTGATCTTAAAGACTCAAGTGCAACTCTTTCCTTCACATGCTAAACTATTTTTTATATTGATGCATGTGCATAGGGGGAGCTTTTTGAAAATATAAAACTTTCAAGTGTTAAAAGTTTTGATTTTTATCAAACACTTTGAATGGTTTTTAATGGTTTTATGGTTACGATCTTTACCCAAAACAACCTACTATCCACGACGGAATGATGGAGTCAAAAGGTAGTTTAGGATAGGAAACTAAGTCCTATGATCCAACCAGAACCGGAGGGATCTACCCAAGGACATTACATAGCTAGAAATAGTTGTCCTTAGGAAAGATGGAGTTGAATGAAGCTGAATGCGGACCAATTACTTAAGTTAACACTGGAACAATCACAACAAGGTGCTAGTGATGACGTATTGGTAAGCATTGAAGGAGTTGAATATTCTATGCAACTTAGGCAGAAACCGGGTTAACACATCTTTTGATGACAAGTGTCATGGACCCAGTGATGCGATGCACAACCCTTCCCCAGCCATTCGAGTTTCTCTCAAAAGAAACTTGTCTCATTGTCACGGAGATCAACACGTATCTATTGACTTTCTCACTCCGAGTTAGTTAATATTGAAAAGGTGGCAGTCTGCTCCAGCCTCTGATTACCAAAATGCACTTATTGAGTCTAGAGCCAAAACGAGATCTATCTATCATCTCATTAGGATACAATCGAGTCCTACGCATTATCCTTGCGATACTGCCAGAACATCTGAGTGATACGATTTACAATGAAGATGGAAATCCTGCTTGAGCCAGCATCAAACAAGCTCATGGTAGGTAACTTGTGCGATTCTACACGAATCAAACTTGTGATAACTAGAAAGCAACTAAGCTTGGATTCTTAATTGATTCAAACTTGATTCCAGGTTTCTTCGCAAAATCCGTGTGATCTTGCCAGAACATTCAGAGTGACACTCTTTAGTGTTCACAGTGACGAATGGAAATCCTTCCAGTGTCAACATCAAACAGCACTGCGGTAGGTAACATGCAAGATTCTTATGAATCGAGCTTGTGGCAAACTGGAAAGCAACAATGGTGCGATTCTTATAGAATCAAACTTGTTCCAGGAATTCTGAATTGACGACTCTAATCAAACGGATAACCGTATCCTTTTTGATTCACTCTTTAAGTTCGCAGTCTGCTTTGAGACGGTCGAGTAAAGAGAACTGGCTACTACCGCCGGGAAACCCTGTCAAGGAGGTTCTAAATCGAATCTACCTGATCACAGGTACGGTATTTAATACCGTTTAACGGTCTTCACCGACCGGAGGTAAAACGCTACCGAGTTAGGATGAAATGTTCAAAACCATTTTATCTGTGTGTATATATGTTGCTGCATATCAAGAAGGTGGCGTAGCTGTGCTACCGATGTCGATTCAGAAGTCACAAGAGCAAAAGATGGCGATAATCAAGATACCTAAGAATGTAAGAATGTAATAGGTCATCTTAGTCACAAGGAGCACAGATAAAGATCTCAAGCACTCAAAGTCGAATGACAAAGGCTCAAGATAAAGATCACGAAAGCATGAAGGAACAAAGCTGTTACAAACAAGATCAAGACCAAGATACAAGACCAAAGCAGGAAGATCTCCTCTACAAGAATGTATTCACTCAACCATCTTATGCTTTTTAAGCTTTTTAAGATGACCGATACATTGGGGGAGATTGTTAGCCCTATATTTTATATAGTCGAAAAAGAATGTAATAGGTCATCTTAGTCGTTAATGGTCTTGTATTGTAATAGGTTAGTCGGGAAGGGCTTGGACTTTAAGCTAATATTGTATAAGTTATGGGCATAAGCCCAAAACAAAGCCAAGCCTGGCCCAAGGATTCTAAACCCACGGCCCATATGCCAAGGGTATATATTCCCTCTTCCATGTGTGGAAGAGGGTGTTGGTTCATTTTACTTTCTCCCTCTAATAAACATAAACCTTCCAAAATCTCTCTTGTTTCTCTCTCTACTTTTCTTCTCTTTCTCTCTCTAAATATCTCTTCTAAATCTTGTGTTATGGATTGAATGGGATTAACAAACCGATATGAACTGGATAAGCTAAATCAAACTAGATAAGCTTCCAAAACGTCTCAAACAAACTTCATTGATCAATTATGATCAATGAAATCACAAGGTTTTAACAGAAATGCAGGAATGAATGAAGTAAGATAAGAGAAGAGTATGAACTGAATTTTTTGTGTTTTATTTATTTGGAGGGAAAAGAGGTTACAACTACTAACTGAATAACTACCTCTCAAGTGTGTGTCAAACACTTGAGAGAAGCTAACTATAAAATATGAACTAGAAATTGGGAGAGAAAAATACAAGTGTATGTTTTTTCACACTTTAACTACACACTACAAATGAAGGTCCTAACTGCTATTTATAGAGGTTGAATAATGAAATGTTGGAGTGGTTGACGTGTCTCATCCAATAGGGAAGTGCCAAGTGTCAAGAACTGGTTGATTGCAAATTCTTCATCAAGAACACAAAAGGGGTTTTTAATTCTGTTGATTCTCAGTCTAATTGAGTTGTGTAGTTGAATTCGTCTTCTCATTTGGAGCCCTTTTCATGTAGAGAACTTTTCCTGAAATGCCTTGTAGCTCATTCCACGATCTGGGCTTGTTCTTGAAAAAGATGACACGTGCAATCATTTTATTGGCCGAGTACACGGATTGTTATCCACTTTTGGATAAATGGTATTATTGCATGGCTGTTTTCTATCTGTTAATGAGGAGTTAATGCGCCCACTATACAGATCCTTTAATTAATTACAACTTTGAGTTAGTGGCCCAGCTGGCACATTAGGTGGCAATCTGCACCTCTATTTTCTTGCATTTTGATTGGTCCTCAAGGCAGTGACACGGATTGATCCAAAGTTTATGGAAATTTTGACACTTTCAGTCCCTATCTTTAGCAGATTATTCAATTGAGCTCCTTTCTTCATTCTTTTGACAATTTAGGTCCTTTGACTTGGAATCTTGATTATTTAAGTCCCTTGACTTGGTTGACTTAAAGGTTGACCAAGTTTGACTTTAATCTTGACTTTTCCAAAGTTTGCATTTAAGTCCCTCAACTTTTGAATATTGTCAAGATGGGTCCTTCATCTTCAAATGGCTTGTCATCTTTGATCATTCTCTTGTCTTTTCATCATAAATGAGCTTGATTTCCTCATGTTTGCTTGAAATTGTATCCTTGTTACCTATTAAAGCACAAACACAAAAAATACCACATAATACTGCTTTATAGCACATAAGTTAGGTATTTTGTGTTTTAGGGTGATTTGTTGATTAATTGATATGAGATTTTGCTCATATCAAGAGCCCCAACTTTTGGTGAGCCAGTTGTTCCAGATTTTTGCTTAGTTTCCTTTTGTAATTCCTTTTTAAATTTAATGAATGTTTGGTTTGTCAAAAAGTTTTGATTCTCTTTCAGTTTTCTTTAAAAGTTGGTATAAGTCTAAGCAAGAATCTGAGTTCCATTTAACTGTTTGTTGAGTTTTGAGGAAAGGTTATATGTTGTTAAAACCTTGTTTTCAAAAATAAGTGATTGTTTAGTTTGAATCCTTGTGTTTTTGTTGATCTTAGCAGGTACAAAGGAAGCTTGTGGTTGTTCTTGCTACCACATAAGCTCTAAACATCCCAAGGTGTGGATTGTACATCTTGGAGGTTTGATTTTCAAATCCCTTTTACTTTTATGTCAATATAATTGATGGTTATGTGATTTGTGGATTTGATGGGTTGATTGTTTGTATTGTGGTTTAAATCTTTTTAATAGGGTTTACTTGATATCATCACACTTAGATCTTGTTGGATAATAGGGTTTAAAATCGGATTTGAGTGTAAAAGTTGGATAAAGGGGTGTTTGTTTCTGCTGGTTCATAGGCCTTAGGGCCTTTGAGCTTGGTTCCTTGGTGATTGTAGGTGTTCACTTGCTGCTTTATAAGCTATTTAGGGTGCTGGTTTAGTCTAAAACAAGGAAATACTAAAAAAGGTAGGTTGCTAGTTTTTGCACACTAATTTCATGTCAAACATATCAGAGAGTGTGATTTGCTTATTTGATTGAGTTAAGGTCTGAAAATTGGTATGCTAATAGTTTTGATGGTTTTTAACTCTGCATTATCTGGTTATAAAGTTTGGTAGCTTATTGTAAGTTTTACAACTTATTGAAATTCAGTTTTTGGTCAAGTGTATCAACAATTGTTCTTGGTCTTCATGCTATTTGATTTGATATGTTGAGTGCCTTATTGTGTTTGAAATTGTGATATTTTTGTGTTTCTTGACTCCCATTAAGACTAAGCTTATTGGGGTGCCATTGTTTCCAAAAACCATCAACAAACAAGGCATGAGATCAAGCCAAAAGTTACCTGTTTAAGCAGCAGTGGAACCTCCTTTGTAAAACCCGTATTTAAAAATCAGAATATTTAAATACGCAGTTTAATTTTAATAGACTATATAAGTATTAATCTTAGACAGAGATATAAACGCAGAAATTAAATACGCAATCCCAGTTTATTTAAATTCTATTAATATTACAGTTTATTCAGATAATAAGTATTTAGTCTCATAAAATATTACAGATGAATTATTTAGTTTATAGAAATAATTAAACGCTAACAAGAATCACGCAGTCTTAGTTTTAATTAATAACGCGACTTAATAAAGATTACAAGTGTTTAAGGGGCTGTTTTAGACAAACTAGAAAGTAATGGGACTTGGGCTCAAGGCCCAAGTGGGTTTGGAGCCGTGTATAGTTAGAGAGACGGGGGGGGGGGGGAGTAGTAACATTTTTTTTACTATACAAAACATACAAAACCCTTAAACCAATAGCAGCCGCCAGTTTTTTTTTGGTCTCCTCCTTTTTCTCTCTTCTCTGCCGCAACCCACACAAAGAGAAGAAACCACGGCGTCCAAGAAGAAAAAAGATTTCATTGTTTTGATATCATCCTAAAAACCCTAAATACGAGGTAAGTTAAAAAAAAACCCTAATTCGTTTATTTCTTCTTTTAAATTGATCTCGAAACTGAAATTAAAAAGGGTTTTAAAACGTGTCAAGTGGCGATTAATGAGGGTTGGGGTCGTTTAGTGTTGCTGTGGTAGTTTGGCACACAAACCGAGAGACAAGAGACTCTCGGTGGTATTTTTATCTCACCAGCCGCAACCCAATTAGGGTGTTGGCTTGGTTTATGCTGACGGGGGAAACAACAAGGAGGCAGTGGGTTGGTTTGGCTCACCAGCGGGAACCCACGGCAGGCAGGTTTGGCCTGCCGGTGGGAACTGGTAACCAGCAGGGGAAAACCAGAGCAAGGCGGGGTGTTTGGCTACAGGTTTAACGGGGTGTTTGGCAACCCGGTTTAGAAAACAGTTAAGGGTGCGTTTGGGACTGCAGTTCCAGCAGGGGTGTTTGGGACTGCAGTTCCAACAGGGGCTGTTTGGGAGTACATTAATAGTGGGAACTTTATACGAACAGTGGGAAGTTGTATACTAATAGTGGGAACCATGAACTAACAGGGGGAACCGTGAACTAGCAGTGGGAACACTGCTTTGGCAGTGGGAAAACTAATCAAACAGTGGGAACCACAAATTAATTTAATTGGTAAATTGTTTTATAAATGAGTTATATAAATAAATTAATTATATTATCTAATTTTGGTTATCTAATTAATAAAATTAAATTAATTCTAGCTTTCATTTTTACCTATTAAAAACTTATGATTTATAAATAATTTTATTTAAAGATATTAAATTGGAAATATTTCTAAATCAGGAAACTTTCTATGTATGACAGGTTACTATTTTTTAGTAAATCGTAAATATTAGAAATATATATCATACGGTAATCAGAATTACAAGAATACACATATCAGAAATAATACAGAACATTCAGATTTATCAGATTATATAGTATTATAATACAAAGACAGTTTTGAATCAAACTAAGAACAAATAAGAGGCAGCAATTGTAAACAGTTATCAGACGACTTATTTTTCCGTCTAATATTTTCGTAGTATTCGTGAAGTCAGAGCCGATCCTTCAGCTTTCATTCTTATTTCATTACTGGACACGAGGTACGGATTTCTCGTCCTTTCAGTAAGGACTTCCTTTCCTATGCATGATTAGGATTTCCCGTCTGCAGCCAAATGTTTTCCCCAGTATATGTTTAAGCTTATCAGTAATCATGTTAATAATAGAATAAATTGCTTGAGCATTATATACAAGCATGATTAGTTTATGTACTAGTTACGGAGGTACCGTAACCACGACACTAGAGGCACCGGTGTCGTGACTCATATGCAGGAGAGTGATATCCTGCATCGTCCCACTCAGCTCAGCTTGGCCATTTTATCAGTATTATTATTAGTGGGGCGTATGGATGCATCCTAGGCTACAGTTTACAGTTTAGCAGGTGAATGTGGTGTGTGCTCTACATCCTTCACATTGGAGCTGATCCCTCCACCCAGCACAGTTATTTAGAGGTCACCCCTCTACAGCATGACGAGGTCACCCCTCTAAGTATTCATGCAGCAGTTGTTACAGCACATGACCTATATAAGCTCTTGGCAATTAAAATACAGTAAATGCATGTTATACAGATTTAACAGATAATAGTTCAGTTTCATTATTGATAAATCAGACTTTACAGATTATTTTTAGATTTCCACTGCATCCTTACTTATCAGTCTTACAGCTCCAGTATTTCATCATCTGTTCATTTCAGTATTTCCTTATCATGTTTCATATCCGTTCACTGAGCGTTATGCTCAGCCGTAGTTCCTTTCATGTTCTAACGGCAGGTACACCAGGATGCTTTTAGGATTCTAAGAGCATGTACATTTGGATGGAAGCTATCCAGACTTCTTACTCTATGTATTTCTTACATTATTCTGCTTATTTGGACATTATTTAGTCCTTTCTTTTAGTATTTTATTTTTCATGTTTGGGCTTATGTTTGGATTGCCGATGTTTGATTCCGGTATTTCCTTTATGGTCAGTTAATGTTTAGGACATTTACCTTATGCTTTGATGACACGCCATAAATACACGTAACGGTCCACTTATCCAAGTGGGGTGTTACAATTATGGTATCAGAGCGCAAGGTTCGACCTGTAGGCTCTAAACTTGACCTGTGACTAGTGGGTAGTCACCAGGAACTTCTCAGATTTTGGCGTCGTTGTCTTTCATATTTCTCATGGATTATTCAGTCAGTTTTCTTCGTTTATCAGTCAGTTTTCTTAAAGTTTTGACTAAGTAAAAGGTTGGTACAGAACTGGCCATATTTAGTCGCATGTGCTTTTAGCGAGCTTTCGTTTTGGTGAACTGACCATAGGCGTTCACCCTTGCCCGTTCAGATTTTGTATTGGTAAACTGACCATAGGTGTTTACCCTTACTCATGACAGATTCATGTTTTCAGTCAAATATCACTTGGTGAACCAGTCATAAACGTTCACCATTTCGCAAGTTGAATTTCATGATTTTCAGTCAAATGTTGCTTTGTGAACCGATCCATAGTTGTTCACATTTGTCATATCATGACATTCTTTAAATTTTGACAAGTATGAATTGGACTACAGCCATCCATATTTAATACCAGATTATAAATTTCTATACAAGACAGTTCTCAGAAAATTTTGACCAGTATGGATCGGACCAAAATAGCCCATACTTAGTCTCATGTTTTCTTCTTAGGATTCTGAGGATTGAACCATAGCTATCCACATCAGTTGATGTTAAACCTCAGTTGATTATTCTCCTATGTTATTTGTATCAGTCAAGTTTATACTTTCACGAGAATGTCGTTCTCATGCTGACTAAGTTCATGTCTCATTATGAGGATTATGTCTTTAGCAAGGTGATAGTGTTTTCACCCTAAAATACAGAAGGATTACAGTATCATCCTATTTCATGATAAATCATGTCCTGGTTTCCATCAATCATGTCTTTATATTGAACATTGATGAAACTCCGTTTAATCATACTTTTCAGCCTCTATACAACCAGCATTAAGTCGAAGCAGGAATTGTCAGCCTATCATGTTATTTATTTCAGATCAGCTTACTACCGTTTAAATCAATTTGTTTCTTGATAATGTCAGGCAAGCGACACCAGTATCGATCATCCCATAAAATTTCCACCAGCTCCATGTACAGTATTCCATATGTACCCCATGTACAGTGTCTCAGTTATACTCCATGTATAATATTTCACGTGTACTCTACGTACAGTGTCTCAGATTTGCTACATGTGCAGTATTCATTTTGTACTTCATGTACAGTAGCCAGGTGTACTCCAGGTACCCTACTCCATGGATATTGCTAATCGATCCTCAATCATCTCAGGCGTTTCCACTTGTCGATATTTTACCAGTTGCTGATGCTGCTCGTGAGTGGAAGATTTTGCTAGATGCTGATGCCGCTAACACTCTGAAGACCACACAGATGCTGATGCTGCTGATACTTTGGGAATCCCTCAAGATGCTGATGCCGTTCATACCATGAAGACTCTGCAGAACAAGGACGAAAACTATAAATTGAAATTTCTGACTAGAATAAAATTCAACCATCAGACACTACCATTCCACTCCATACTTTTACCTTCTCAGTTAGATGTCACATTTCACTTAGCCAACCGTTCATTCAGAAGAGTGGAAACCGGAACTCAACCGGCCACTCAGCAGAATAGTTACATGAATCACGGTCATGATAATGACCGTCATAAATGACAGACAAAGTAGTAGTGACAACCCCCGTGCTCATAATTAATCAGTCAGTAACCATCGGAACTCCGGCACGGACGTGACCAGAAATACAGAGGTCAGCAGTCTAACCGGTCCGCCAACCCTAACAGTTACCGAAATTTTTCAGCCTTGTTCATATTCATCTATTAAAACACGTGCCAAGACATCAGTCAAGACATAGTTCTCAGGTATCATTTCGGAAGACACATATCAGGGCACCAGTCATGATACACGGCATACGAATATCTTCTCAGGGTACGAGTCCGAGCTCCTAACTCCAGTATGTTCCAAGCAAGACCCTCAGTAATTCAGGGTATCTTTCAGAAAGGGTTATACCCGTTCTATTATGTCACGCATGAATCAGATCATTAAAAAAAAATTAGTCACCACCACTAGAGTATGATTCAGGTTAAACACGCAGCATTCACTCTGTGAGATTACAGACGAACCCATTCAGTGAAAAGTCGCCATGATCACTTCAAGTATTTCTATGTCAGCTTTATCTTAGATCATGTGGTCACCTGCCTCTCAGCCAGAAAGGACTCAACAGTATCACCATATTTATTAAAGCCTTATTTCAGTTAATGACGAGATCCGTTTCTACTAAATCCCAAATATATTCATTATACTTTCTGTCAGAAAAATCAGTACAAATTACGTCTACATTACAAGCACGTAGTTTGTCAGTCCATAGCTACGAAGACTTTTACATACCTGTTATAAATTCACTTCTGAAATTCCTTAAATTCATGATCAGCAGATTATTCCCGAGTTCCGGATATAAATTCAGAAAGTTTTCAAGAAATTCCTTCCTAACCACGAGACATAAATTGAAACATCGAGCTAGTCTCAAGAACAGAACCTGTTTTCAAAATTCTTGATCACAGGGCTTCAGCTAAGTTAAAAGAGTTGTAGCAATTGCTGCAAGAATTACCGGAACGAGGCTTTATTCGCCCTAACGCACCACCAGGAGGTGTATCGTTTCTGTCTATCAGAAAGAAGGCCGGTACCATTCATAAAACGATACTCATAGGAGGTTACCTGACCTGCTACGATGTCTTAAATATTTTCCAGAACAATTCGAGATCGTGCCACCAACAGTGGTGAGGGAAGAACATGATGTTTTCCAGATTGCTGCTGAACATGTTATAGTCCCTCTAAAAAAAAATTTTGATTTTATACTTCTGAGCTCCCTAACGCTCCAGTTAGATTATGAAATTATGAATAAATTTTTTTTATGACTCCCATGCAATATCATCAGTATATTCATTGATCACATTCTGATATGCCTAATACTAGAGAAGAACACGAGACTCATATTCTCGCAATTGTACCGAATCTTCAATAGGAGTTATTTTTATACCCAACTTTCCAGATATAAATCTCACTTGAACAAAGTGGCATTTCTGAGCCACCACAATCAACAGAAAGAAATTTCAGACAATCCTGCGCAGGTGAAGGCCATCACCTGATGGTCCCGACTGACGCCTGTGAACGATATAAAATTTTCTAGAACTCAATTGACTACTACCGCAGAAATTGCCGACAATTCTCACAAAAAATGTTTTATGACTATTCAACCAGATTTCCACCAGAATGTTCCATAATCCCAGACAAAACTTTAATAGAATCCGCATCACACATTAATGCAGCTATGTTCATATCTAGATGCCTGACCTACTGCAGGTTCAAGATAGAACGCCGTCATGTTAGTGAGTTACTACAACCCTTAGAAATTTCTGAACAGAAATGAGACGAAATTCCATGAAATTGTTATCAGCTACCACGGGCTCAGAGAAAGTATGATACTATCTAAGTTATCATCAACCATGTAATCAGCTTGCGCGCTTCTTTCATCCGAAAGGATCACGCCGTAGCAGAAAATCTTGAAATTCAGCAGTAAATCGTACGAATTCAAGGCATTCCATCGACCATCATATCAGACAGAATTCATGTTCACGATCAAGTGTATGTTTACGCCCACTTTAAATACATGTTTATTTTCACTTTCACGTTTACGTCTCGTTCGCGGTATGATGCTGTTTCAGTTCATCTTTTATGCTATCTCATAATTTAAGCTCACGTTTGTGTTCATAACATTGTTCACGTTCAAGTTCGTGTGCCATTTCACGATACACATTTCTCAGTTTATTACCGAATACGGTTACAGAAAGCTTGAGAGACGAGACTCAAGTTTAGCACAACTATTCCATAACCAGGCAGACATTTCACATCTCAGGCCGTATCGTTTGGCATTCATTCCTCGGTCAGCATACGTTCATGATATGTTCTAGTATCACGTTCACAGTATGTTTCACTTATCATATTCTAATTCTATGCCAGCGTTCCTCATATAATTATGAACCACGTTCACAATTGCTCACTTAGCATATTCACAATTGTTCACGTAGTTCGTCCCTATAATTCAACAGCTTTCCCAGAGATATAAATATTATCTTTTCAGAATATTTACACGTATCGTTTCATGTATCATACATGCTATAGTTATTCAGTCTATCAGATTCAGAAAATCCATCTTAAATATGGAACCAGAAACTATTCAGCATCATCATGACAGGGTCATCAGGACCAAGATTATATTTATTATGTTAGACCTTTGAAGAAATCGTTTCGAGCAGGAGGCCACTCGAAACGGAGGAGTCCATCCGGACCTCTCATCCTTTCTTCAATAAATCAAGTTAAGTCCTTTCAGTCAGGTTACGTCTATGTCCTCTTCAGCCATGTCACGTTGCATGATCATTTCAGTCATGTCAGGTTTACACCTATCAGCAGCATTATGTCTTAATTAGAAGACAATTTATCCTTCAGCTTAATGGTCTTTTCAGTCTACGTGTTCTTTCTGTTCTTATAAATTCCTCAGCTTATTACCTTTAATTCGAGGACGAATTTCTCCTTTTTAGAGGGGAAGAATTGTAAAACCCAGTATAGTCGTATCTTTAATTCGGGGACGAATTATTGTTTTTAGAGGGGAAGAATTGTAAAACCCGTATTTAAAAATCAGAATATTTAAATACGCAGTTTAATTTTAATAGACTATATAAGTATTAATTTTAGACAGAGATATAAACGCAGAAATTAAATACGCAATCCCAGTTTATTTAAATTCTATTAATATTACAGTTTATTCAGATAATAAGTATTTAGTCTCATAAAATATTACAGATGAATTATTTAGTTTATAGAAATAATTAAACGCTAACAAGAATCACGCAGTCTTAGTTTTAATTAATAACGCGACTTAATAAAGATTACAAGTGTTTAAGGGGCTGTTTTAGACAAACTAGAAAGTAATAGGACTTGGGCTCAAGGCCCAAGTGGGTTTGGAGCCGTGTATAGTTAGAGAGACGGGGGGAGTAGTAACATTTTTTTTACTATACAAAACATACAAAACCCTAAAACCAATAGCAGCCGCCAGTTTTTTTTGGTCTCCTCCTTTTTCTCTCTTCTCTGCCGCGACCCACACAAAGAGAAGAAACCACGGCGTCCAAGAAGAACAAAGATTTCATTGTTTTGATATCATCCTAAAAACCCTAAATACGAGGTAAGTTAAAAAAACCCTAATTCGTTTATTTCTTCTTTTAAATTGATCTCGAAACTGAAATTAAAAAGGGTTTTAAAACGTGTCAAGTGGCGATTAATGAGGGTTGGGGTCGTTTAGTGTTGCTCTGGTAGTTTGGCACACAAACCGAGAGACAAGAGACTCTCGGTGGTATTTTTATCTCACCAGCCGCAACCCAATTAGGGTGTTGGCTTGGTTTATGCTGACGGGGGAAACAACAAGGAGGCAGTGGGTTGGTTTGGCTCACCAGCGGGAACCCACGGCAGGCAGGTTTGGCCTGCCGGTGGGAACTGGTAACCAGCAGGGGAAAACCAGAGCAAGGCGGGGTGTTTGGCTACAGGTTTAACGGGGTGTTTGGCAACCCGGTTTAGAAAACAGTTAAGGGTGCGTTTGGGACTGCAGTTCCAGCAGGGGTGTTTGGGACTGCAGTTCCAACAGGGGCTGTTTGGGAGTACATTAACAGTGGGAACTTTATACGAACAGTGGGAAGTTGTATACTAACAGTGGGAACCATGAACTAACAGGGGGAACCGTGAACTAGCAGTGGGAACACTGCTTTGGCAGTGGGAAAACTAATCAAACAGTGGGAACCACAAATTAATTAAATTGGTACATTGTTTTATAAATGAGTTATATAAATAAATTAATTATATTATCCAATTTTGGTTATCTAATTAATAAAATTAAATTAATTCTAGCTTTCATTTTTACCCTATTAAAAACTTATGATTTATAAATAATTTTATTTAAAGATATTAAATTGGAAATATTTCTAAATCAGGAAACTTTCTATGTATGACAGGTTACTATTTTTTAGTAAATCGTAAATATTAGAAATATATATCATACGGTAATCAGAATTACAAGAATACACATATCAGAAATAATACAGAACATTCAGATTTATCAGATTATATAGTATTATAATACAAAGACAGTTTTGAATCAAACTAAGAACAAATAAGAGGCAGCAATTGTAAACAGTTATCAGACGACTTATTTTTCCGTCTATTATTTTCGTAGTATTCGTGAAGTCAGAGCCGATCCTTCAGCTTTCATTCTTATTTCATTACTGGACACGAGGTACGGATTTCTCGTCCTTTCAGTAAGGACTTCCTTTCCTATGCATGATTAGGATTTCCCGTCTGCAGCCAAATGTTTTCCCCAGTATATGTTTAAGCTTATCAGTAATCATGTTAATAATAGAATAAATTGCCTGAGCATTATATACAAGCATGATTAGTTTATGTACTAGTTACGGAGGTACCGTAACCACGACACTAGAGGCACCGGTGTCGTGACTCACATGCAGGAGAGTGATATCCTGCATCGTCCCACTCAGCTCAGCTTGGCCATTTTATCAGTATTATTATTAGTGGGGCGTATGGATGCATCCTAGGCTACAGTTTACAGTTTAGCAGGTGAATGTGGTGTGTGCTCTACATCCTTCACATTGGAGCTGATCCCTCCACCCAGCACAGTTATTTAGAGGTCACCCCTCTACAACATGACGAGGTCACCCCTCTAAGTATTCATGCAGCAGTTGTTACAGCACATGACCTATATAAGCTCTTGGCAATTAAAATACAGTAAATGCATGTTATACAGATTTAACAGATAATAGTTCAGTTTCATTATTGATAAATCAGACTTTACAGATTATTTTTAGATTTCCACTGCATCCTTACTTATCAGTCTTACAGCTCCAGTATTTCATCATCTGTTCATTTCAGTATTTCCTTATCATGTTTCATATCCGTTCACTGAGCGTTATGCTCAGCCGTAGTTCCTTTCATGTTCTAACGGCAGGTACACCAGGATGCTTTTGGGATTCTAAGAGCATGTACATTTGGATGGAAGCTATCCAGACTTCTTACTCTATGTATTTCTTACATTATTCTGCTTATTTGGACATTATTTAGTCCTTTCTTTCAGTATTTTATTTTTCATGTTTGGGCTTATGTTTGGATTGCCGATGTTTGATTCCGGTATTTCCTTTATGGTCAGTTAATGTTTAGGACATTTACCTTATGCTTTGATGACACGCCATAAATACACGTAACGGTCCACTTATCCAAGTGGGGTGTTACATCCTTTCCCACTGCTTGTTACCACTGCTAGTGTTAATCTGGTTCAACTTATTATTAAGCCATTTTAGCTTATTGAAACGTGCAATAACTTTTATTTTGTAATCAGTCTTCCTCTTTTGACCCATTTATTCATTCTGGAGCTTTTGGGCTTTTGACTTTAGGGTTTGACTAGAAAACCAACTTATTTGAATTTTTCATAAGTGCTTATCATCTTATTCAGCTTATTTGGCTTAGCTTATTGGATTTTTCTTTATTGATTTGTCTTAATTAAGTCATTTAGAGTCTTTTGCAAGTTAAATCAAGTTCTGAAGTGGTCTAAATCTCTAAGTCGACTATTTTGTCTTTTAGTGAAATCATACTTGGCTTATTTCTGGCTTATTGGTTAAGCTTTTACAAAATTTCTTTTTACAGATCTCTTTAGTATCCCAAAAGAAGGTTGTGTGTCAAATTAGAGCTTATGGCATTAGCTTATAGCTTAATGGGCCAAAAATCCCGTTAAGAATAAGCTGTTGGTCATTTAAGCTGTGATCAGCTCATATTCAGCTTTTGGGCCTTTAGAGTTTTGTGTTTAGAATTAAATTTTGAGTCAGACTAGAACTTTTCAGCTTATTTGGTTGATTTTTGGCTTATTGGGCTAAAAAGCCCATTAAGGTGCACTGTTTTTGTTTTTAGCCCATTTGGGGGCCTAATAAGGATATTTTGGTAATTTCAATTTCATTTTTGTTTATTTAGGTTAAAATAAACTAGTTTGCAAGTTTTTAGAATTTTTTATAATTTTTGGAATTATAATATTATTTTATTATTAAAAATTGCTTTTAGGGTAAAAATAGTATTTTTGAAACTTTTCCATTTTTCTTAGGTTAAATACATTAAGTTAGGATTTTTAAAACAAATAGATTAATTTTCTCATCATTTTATTAATTTTTAGGATTATTTTAATATTTTAATAGTTTTTAATCAGTTAAAAATAGATTTAATTGGTTTTAAATTTTATAAAAATAGTTTTTAGTTTAATTAATTCATTTTAGAGTTTTATAAATTGAAAAATCCTAATTTGGGCTTTTTATTAATTATTTTGATCTTTAGGGCTTTAATTAGCATTTAAAAATTAATATTTAATTAATTAAAAGGTTTGAAAAAGTTTTGATCATTTGTATACTTTTATTACAATTTTAGTTATTTTTGGTGAATTTTTGGGAATTTTTATAATTAGTTTTTATTTTGTCACTTTTTATGGTTTTTCGTTTCGTCGTCGTAGTATAATTTTAACGCATCCGTCAATCTAATTTCTCATATTTTTTTTCTCTCATATTAATTCAAAATCATTACGAATTATTCACACACAATAAACCTCCTTGGGAAACGAACTTTCACCTTTGGGTCATTAGTGCACGGTTTTCCTAAACTATCGTACTTAATACTTACCGCTATTTTACGCTCTTTTGATTTTTCCTAAAGTCAAAGGTAGTGTAAATCACCACAATCATTTTGGCGCCGCTGCCGGGGAGGTGTGTCATGATTAATTTGTCAATTTTTTTAATATTTAACCATAAATAGTATTTGTGTTAAATAGAAATCTATTAACACGTATTATCAGTTTTTTTCGTTTTTCTTTTGAATTATTATTACTATATTGTATAAGTATCACAATAAATACAAAATATCTCCAAAAGTGTGAAAACACAACCTTAATTGGGATTTGATCTCCTAGTTATTGTATTCGAATCTCAAACAAAAAGAAAAAGGCAAAAATAGATAAATACTTTCGTGAAGCTCGATTTTGAAAAATACGAATTATAAGGCGAATAGATAGGCAACATGCTATAAAAGGCCGTTAAAGGGAAGCTAGGTACTTAAGTGCTTCGCGCCACCTCATTCCCCCGGTTCACTTGTGAGTGTTTGATATTGAAGGCTAATCGAGGGTTTTTCCGCCCAAAGTACTATTACGTATCATATATATTTGCTTGGTTTATTTGTGATTAAACCCTCTTGAACAATTTGGTTTTCACCAAAGTTCTAAAAGTCAATCGAAGGCGTTCACTCCATGTGATCGTTTTCATTCTTTGAGGCTTCTTTAATCAAGAGTTTGATTCGAGGAGAGATTTGGTAGATTCTTGTCTACAAATACACACAAAATCCAAAAAAAATAAAAACAATCAAAAACACAAAAAAATGAAAATAAACAAAACACCCAAAAGAATCTTCTTTGCTCACCTCCACGTTCTACGAGCTCGCAAACGTCGTCAAAACAAAGGAAATCAAGATCAACTGATTGAAGAAGAACCTCCAATTGTCGAACCCGTTGTAGAACCAATAGTCACTATGGCTAATCGTACTATGATGGAGTTGCTTCAAGCACCCACCGAGGGTTTTGGAGAAGCTATTGTGATTCCCGCCATCCTTGCGGAGAATTTCGAGATCAAGACGGGTTTAATGTCGATGCTACAAGCAAACAAGTTTTGAGGTCATGAAAAAGACAACCCACATTATCACATAAGGAATTTCAATCGTCTCACCGCAACAAGAAAGTTTAAAGATGTTCCACATGACGCCATTAAAATGATGTTGTTTCCATACTCGTTAGATGGACCCGCAAAAATTTGGCTCGAGAAAGAACCACCAAATTCGATTTTGACATGGGGTGATCTCGTTTCTAAGTTTGTGAACCAATTTTTTCCGCCATATAAGACAACACATTTGTAAAATGAGATTTCAAGTTTTACAGAACATAATAATGAAAGTTTTTCAATGGCATGGAGCGATTTAAAGAAATGTTACATGAATGTCCTCACCATGATTTTTCGGAATTGCATCAAATTGATACTTTTACAATGGGCTTAACGATCATGAACGAGATTATTTGAATGCCGTCGCGGGTGGTAATTTTTTGTGCAAAACGACCGATGAAGCTTTAAAGATTATGGAGAATAGATCTAAGGTTTATAACCCTCGTAACACACCGAGTGTTGCCAATATGGGTTCATCGTCATCGTCATCGTCTCGTAACGTGAATGCCTTACATGATGAAGCAAATGAGGAAAATCGGTTTTTCGATAGATTTTTGACGCTTATGACACATTGGAAAGCACAAGATGCTTTGAAGTCCGCATCGGTTAAAGCGGTTGAAAAGAGTTGTATATCTTGTGGTGGAGCTCATGATTTTTACGAGTGCATTACCGCCGGTGGTAACACTTCGAGTACTTACGTAGCAACGGTAACTTACAACCAAAACGGCCAAGGTTCCCGCCCAAATCAAGCTCCCCAAAATCAAAATGTTAACAACTATCGAACAACAATCAAAATGGTGGTTAGCAAGGCAATCAACGTAACTACAAGAAGGGTAATTACCAAAGTGGGAATGGGCAAGTTCAAAATCAAAACCAAAACCGTGATTTTCAAAACACTACACAAGGTCTTCAAAATCCTCACACTAAAAATCTTAATGGAGAATTTTTGGATTATGCAAAAGCAAAAGGTGCTAAGTTTGATAACATGCAACGTGAGATGATTTGCTTAAGATCCGAGTTGAAAAACGAGCTTAAAAATGAACTTGCTAATGAACTAAAAACTCATGCTAATAAAATGGAAGGAAACGTTGAACGTCTTCAACAAAACCAACTAAAGATGGAACAAGGTCAACATGAGATTAAGCAAGAGTTGTTAAAAGCGAATATAAGGCAATCAAAATTTGAAGATCGAATGGCTAAAATGTTTAAAGCAATCATGTGTAAACCCTCTTCCTCGGGTGGTCTTCCTAGTGATACCATTGCAAACCCGAAGGGAGAAATGAAGGTTATTACTACTCGTAGTGGTAAAACTTTCAAGGAACCAATCTCTCGTCCTAATACTTCTACGCAGAAGGAAATCGAGAAAGAACCCGAGGTGATGGACGAAAAGGAGCATATCACAAGCCCACGAAGTACCGCTCATATCACACCTACGGTTGAACCAATACCAACTGTGGAACCCGAGATTCCAAGGCCGATGCCTATGCCCCAACCCACACCACCTTACCTTTTTATAAAAATGTTTCAACAAGTGAATTTTAATGTAAGTTTAGCCGACGCGTTGTTATACATGCCTCATTTCGCTTCCACTTTTAAAGGTATGATGAACGATAAGGAGAAGCTTTCGAAGCTATCTAATTGTTCTTCGATTTATCTTAATCGAATACCGGAAAAAGTTGGTGACCCCGGGAAGTTTCTCATTCCCTGTGACATACAAGATATGAAAGAATGCCTCGCCTTGGCCGATCTTGGTGCGAGCATTAATTTGATGCCATTTTCCATTTTGAAATCGCTATCGCTTCCGGCTCTTACTCCATCGAACATGTCAATCGAGATGGCCGATCATTCTATGATTCTTGCTTGTGGAGTAGCCGAAGACGTTTTCGTGAAAGTGGGGAAGTTCTACTATCCCGTTGATTTTATAGTAATTGACATCCCCGCGGATCCTCAAGTTCCTCTAATTTTAGGTCGTCCATTTTTAGACACCTCAAGATCGCTTATCGATGTTCATGCAAGAACTATTACTTTGAGATTCAACGAAGAGGAACTTGTTATAAACGCTACTCAAAACTCTACACCTTCTCATGTTTATGCAATCGCTACCATCAATCACATTGACTTAGTCGATGTGGTTTGCGATGAGTTTTCACAAGAAGTGATAGGTTTTTCCGATAGTTCGTCAAGTGGCAATCCCACTATTATAGCTCCAATTCTTGCTAATTCTACACCAAATCTCACTCCATTCCAAGGAGGCGATTTTATTTCAAATGAAATCGACAATGAAGATGTAAAACCCGCATGCTTTTACCATGAACAGTACACTTATAATCGTACGTACATGATTAAAACTTTCCTTTTATAACATGAATACGTTTCACGAACATAAACTACAAGAACTACGTACGTGTTATTACACGATAAGTATTAAGTATGTAATAATACACGATAATTATTATAGATAATAATTAAATCACGAACATGAAATCATGAACGTAAGAATCATGAACGTATAATTATGTATTTACGTAATTATTATTACGACTACGTACAAGTATATATAATAACACGAATATTAAATAATAACGAAACGTGAATACAAGCAAACGAACACGTAATATATTAGAACACGAAATAGCTACGGGTTTTCCTTGGTGGGCCCTGGTATCCGCGGCACACAAAGAAGAAGGGCCCAGCCCATTAAGTAAACAAATAATGTAAACATTATTCATTCACAGTAAAATTTCCGAAAAGTAAAAAACCTAAAACCCTCCTCCTTGCTCCTTAGGCCGGCGGCTACATCACCAAAACAATGGTGATTGGTTTATTTTGATTTAAGAAATCACATGAACGTGTTCGTGTATTCAAGATCTATTGATTCCACGTGTTTTGGTAATCCAAAAACCTTTCTTTTTATCTTCTTTTTTTATGTTTTATTCATGTATGATCATGGGGTTTAAAAACATAAGAATTAAAACAAGTAAACCATGGTGGGTAAATAATACAAGGGTGTTTTCGGGTTTGGTGTTCGACCGCCACACAAACCAAGAGTCTCACGACTCTCAGTGTCGTTTGGTTCGCATCACCACACGAGACAAAGGTCTCGGTGGTGTTGGGTTTTGGTCAACAGCAGGGAAACAAGGCACCCCGACGTACGTCAGGGGTGTCTTGTGGTTCGGTTGGTCTCGACAGCCACATAGCCCCACCACCGGCTAAAGCCGATGGCTATTTATGGTAAGCAGGGGAAACCGCACACAAGCAGGGGGACCACTGGCTACTGCCAGTAGGAACCCTAGTGTGGTCAGCGGCTGGGCTGAGAAGGGCAAGACCACCGGCTACAGCCGGTAGTAGTGAGCCGAAGGCAGGGGCAACCGGCCTAGGCCGATTTGCCGCCTATTTTTGGGGTTTTGGTTCGACCGGTTCATGGGTTCACAGGTCCGGTTCACGACATGTTTAATAAAAATAATACATAGGTTCGGGTTATTATTTTTACAAGTTTAATAGTTTTACAAGTTAATTAAATTAATTTAACATGGCATATAATTAATTTAATTAAAACATGGACTTAGGTTTATTATTATTATTAAATAATACATGATTTTAACCTAAGTATTTATTTATATAATTAGACTAAAGTAATTAATTAATTATTAAAACATGACATATAATTAATTAATTTTCATGACTTAGGTTATATAAATATGAATATTAATACATGTTTTAACCTTAGTATTATATACACTTTAATTTAATTAAATCATGAGTATATTTAATTAAATCATAAAACATATAGTTTATTTAATTAATATGTTATAATTAATAAACTATACTATTAATCACATGACTTGGTACATTTAGACAGTAAAACTTAAGCTTATCTTATTAGCTTAATAATACAACTTATTTCTAATTATGGAAATTTCTATTTCAGGAAACTTGCTATTTTTTGAAACTTTCTATTTTTAGAAACTTATCTATTTTAAGCAGTTAAACTATTTTTGGAAACTTTCTATTTTAGGAAACCTGTTATTTTTAGAAAGTTACTTATTATTACACAACAAGTATAATAATACAAGTAATACTTAATCAGAATATCCAGAATACATGATAAACACAGCATAACGATAAAATCAGTAAAACAAGACATGAACATATAAAACAAGCTAAGACATGATATAAAACCAGTTACGTACTCAGTAACCAGAATACTTATACACGTATACTATTTATGTAGCATTAGTGAGATCGAAGTAGGACTCTCTTCCGTTCGTCTTCTTCGTTCACTTGACATAAGGTACGGATTCTCCGTCCTTTCAGTATGGACATTCTTTCCTTATTAGGATTCCCCGTATGCAGCCAACTATTTTCCCAATATATGTTTTATATGTTTTGATTTGCTTATGTTTAATTTAAATGCCTAAGCCATATACATGCATGACCAGTTTCACCTAGTTATGGAGGTACCATAACCATAACACTGGAGGCACCAATGTTATGAGTTCACCACGGCGGAGTGATAGCTCGTGGCGTCCCTTTCAGCTTTTGGCCATACTATTATGTTATCATGTGGGGCGTATGGGTGCATCCTAGGTTACATGTTTTTAATAGATTATTCAGGTGAATGTGGTGTGTGCCTTGCATCCTTCACAAGGACCTGATCCCTCCTACCTAGAGGTGGAAAATTTTGCCCATTTGGATACATATGGGCACTTTTTACCCATTTTCAAAAAAAAAGATGGGGAAATTTTTGCCCATTCTTTATAATGGATGGGCTAAACGGGCGCATATATAAGAAACTAAATGGGCTTAACGGGCGCACTTGTAAAATACAAATTAGTATACTCGACGAAGATTTTTTATTAAATTTTATCCCCGACTTTCAAACAAGTATTTTTATTTTTTAATTGTAGGTTTTTATATGTTTTTTTCCCTTTTTTAGCTTGCGCCCGTTTAGCCCGCCCATTTTGCCCGCCCATTTGGCCCGTGCCCATTTAGCCCGCGCCCGTTTAGCCCGCCGCCCGTTTAGCCTATTGCCCATTTAGCCCACCACCCGTGCCCGCCCGCCCGTTTTGCCACCTCTACTCCTACCCAAACTTATATTAATTAGAGGTAACCCCTCTAATTGCATGATGAGGTCACCCCTCCAAGTATTCATGCACGTTGATATTTCATAACCTATATCGACTTAATGGTTAACATGTTAAACAATTTTCATAAGATAAACATAAGGCTTTTCAAACTATAAAACCAGTTTTACTAAGTTATACCAGGTTTTCCAGGACTTAATCAATTCCGCTGCTATATGTTGTATATGCTTATGTTATTCATTCTATGCTTGTATATCCGCGTACTGAGCGTTATGCTCAGTCGCTTTCCTTTCATGTTCCCAAAACGGCAGGTACTCAGGGACGCTATTTAGTCCTTTTCCATCATACATTTTGCTACTTGTTTCCATCATACATTTTGCTACTTGTTTCCATGGGAATTGTTTAGTCCTTTTCCTTTACAGTACTTATGTTTGTGTGTGATGAGCTTATACTTTGGGGTACCGATGTTTGTTTCCGGTATTTCCTTTATGGTCATGTAATGTTTAAGACATTTATCCTTGTATGCTTTGATGACACGCCATAATCACGCGTGACATTCCATTTACCAAAATAGGGTGTTACAATTATGGTATCAGAGCCAAGGTTTCGACCTGTAGGCTCTCAAAACATGACCTGTGATTAGTGGGTAGTCACTATGGTCTTCCTAGAACTGACAGGCGGTTTTCATGCATTCATTGTTTTAATGCATTCATATATATGTCATTGTCGCAGGTTTATGACTAAGTAATGATTGATACAGGACTGACCCTATTTAGTCGCATGTGCTTTTATCGAAACTTTTAACTTTGGGACCGACCCATTGGCGTCCCCTCGCCATGTCTTTTGTTTTGAGTAAACTGACCATAGGCGTTCACTCTCGCACATATAAAAGTTTTCATAAAACTGCATCATGCATTCATGTACTAGTTTTCCTTCATAAAATTTTCCTCATGATTTATTCGTATAAATTTTTTCATGTATATATTTTATGTTTTGATCAGTTTAATCATGTATTTTTGTGTTATACTGACAGATGGTTCTCACACGCGAGCTGGAACAACTCAATGCAGCAGTCCAAGTTGTGATGCAAGCTTTGCTTCCTCAGCTGAGGAACGAAATCAGGGCTGAGGTGCAGGCTGCCAACAATCAGCAACAGCACCCAGTACCTCCTCCTCCAGCAACATTGGTCACATGGCTGGAGAGATTCAACAAGCAATGCCCTCGATCCTTCGAGAAAACTGATAGCCCCAGTGAAGCTGAAAGTTGGTTGGCTCATATTGAGAAGATATTCGATGAAATGAGTTGTGACCCCGTCTTCAAGTCGAGGTTGGCCTGTTACAAGTCCGAAGGTGATGTGGTAGGATAGTGGAAGTCACTCAAGCAATCTGAGGGAGGTGATGATTGGGTGGCTGGTTTGACTTGGGCTCAGTTCAGGGAGTTAGTGATGGGATAGTGCTTCCCCAAGGTTGAGCAAGACAAGCTGAAGGGGGATTACCACGGAATCAGACAGAGAGCTGGGGAGAACAGCAACGAGTTCATGAAGCGCTTTCTTTGTTTGGATGGTTTTCTTGGCGCAGCAGCAGGTACTGACAAAGAGCAAGCATACCACTTCCGGTGGGCTCTTCATACATCGGTCGCCAACAACTTGGTGTGTGCTATGTTCAACACGGTAGCACAAGTTGCCGATGCAGCACGTAAGTTGGAGATGTTGCAAGAAAGAGAAGAGTTCGGGGAAGCAGAGAGACCCGAGAAGAGGTAAACCTTCGTTATTCACCGGTGACCATTCCGAATTCTTTCAGTATTATCCAATTTTTATCTCTCTTTAAACTACATCTTTCAGGCAGAAGACGGGGGACCGGTCTCAGCCGGCTACTCAGCAACAGCCTACTCAGCCAAACGGAAACGATCAGACTCACGACCGTTCAACTACGGCTAGGCTTGGCGGTAATGATAATTACCGTAACAACGCTGGAAACTCCAACAGCAGCAGGTCCATACACTTACTCATTTCCTTATGTTACATGCAATATTTCATAATTCTGACACATTAGCAATCTTCTACCAGGAATCATGGTAACGGGAGGGACCAGAACCAAAGAGGTTCACAGCCTAACCGTCCAACTATTACTGGTATTACATCTTACGAATTTTCCGCATTGTCCTTTGTACCTATAAGACCATGTCTCATGTATACTGTTCTAAACAGGCTCCCAGCCAAAAAGGGCACCTGCTGGAGGGTATACTCACCCTCTTTGCACTACATGCCGTAGGCACCCAGGGCCATGTCGTCGCGACAGCGACGCATGCTACAAGTGTAGCCTTACTGGTCATCGCATGAAGGACTACCGCAAAGGCGAGATGGAGGGCACATCGGACATGCTGATTCTAAGCCGCCTCCTACTAGTGGACGCGTTTACACGACTTCTCGCGACCAGGCCAACAAGTCTATAGGTACCATCACTGGAATCTTGTATATGTATGGTCAAGCTGCATGTGTTTTATTTGACACGGGTGCTACTCATTCGGTCATTTCTACTGCTTATGCTCAGAACGTTAGGATATCCCCTATGACATTAGAGAATGTACTAAACATTTCCACGCCTTTAAGAGACTCTGTATGCATAATCCATGTGTACAAGAGCCTTCCCCTATAGTTTGACGACAAGATTCGTCCTGTTGACGCACTTCCGCTAGACATGAGTGATTTTGACATGATATTTTGCATGGACTGGCTATCCAAACATCACACCACCATAGACTTCCATACATATCGGGTCATCTTTGGTGATGTAAAGGCACCAGATTACATTTACAACGGGTTCGTACCTAGAAGGTCTGTACAAATCATATCAACCTTGCAAGCACGTGCATTACTTTCACATGGTTGCGAGGGCTATCTAGCTACTATTCATGACATGGATGCTGAATCTCCATCAATTCATAATCAACCAATAGTGTCAGAATTTCCAGACGTAATTCCAGAAGAACTTCCGGGCATACCACCTGCACGTGAAGTAGAGTTCAACATCGAGCTCATCCCAGGAGCTGAGCCGATTTTCAAGGCTCCTTACCGCATGGCTCCCATAGAGTTGAAGGATCTGAAGGACCAACTGCAAGAAATTTTGGAACGAGGTTTCATTCGACCGAGCACATCTCCATGGGGCGCACCAGTCATATTTGTGAAGAAGAAAGACGACTGCGTCTTTACATAGATTAACGCGAACTCAACAAGATCACCATCAGGAATAGGTATCCTTTACCATGCATTGAAGACTTGTTTGACCAACTCCAAGGGGCCAAAAATTTCTCCAAAATTGATCTGAGGTCGGGCTATCATCAGCTACGGGTTAAAGAGCAGGACATCGCCAAGACTGCTTTCCGTATACGCTATGGGCACTATGAATTTGTAGTCATGCCATTTGGCCTTACCAGTGCTCCAGCTGTTTTCATGGATTTGATGAACATAATCTTCCATTAATTTCTGGACAAGTTCGTCATTGTCTTCATTGACGACTTCCTGATATTCTCTAAGTCCAAGGAGGAACACGAAGACCATCTTCGTACAGTGCTACAGATTCTTCGCCAGAAGCAGCTGTATGCTAAATTCTCCAAGTGTGAGTTCTGGTTAGACAAGGTGGCGTTCTTATGTCACATTGTATCAGCAGAAGGAATCACCATGGATCCAGCAAAGGTTGAGGCTATTACCAAGTGGCCAAGACCGACATCACCGACTAAGGTTCGCAGTTTCCTAGGCTTAGCTGGTTACTACCGTAGGTTCGTAGAGATCTTTTCCTGTTTGGCACTACCATTGACCAAACTGATGCGGAAAGGGGAGAAATTTGTTTGGACTGAAGAAAGATAGAAGAGCTTTGAAGACCTAAAGCAGAAGTTAGTATATGCACCGATTCTTACTCTCCCATCTGATTCAGGTGGATTTCAAATCTATAGTGATGCTTCAAGGAAGGGACTTGGTTGTGTTCTCATGCAACATGGGAAAGTGATCGCGTACGCTTTACGGCAGCTTAACCCTTATAAGGAAAATTACCCTACGCGTGACTTGGAACTTGCAGCAGTCGTGTTTGCATTGAAGATATGGAGGCACTACTTGTATGGAGAATCATGTGACATCTTCACATACCACAAGAGCCTGAAGTACATCTTCACTCAACGTGAATTGAACATGAGACAGATGAGATGGTTAGAGCTGTTGAAGGATTATGACATTAATCTGCAGTATCATCCCGGCAAGGCGAATGTAGTGGCAGACGCACTTAGTAGAATGTCCGGGATGATAAACGGCATTAAAATTGAGGAGTAAATAATAAGAGACTTAGAGCGACTAGACATCGAGATCATGGTACGTGGACAACACGGTTACTGGGCTAATCTTAGAGTGGAACCTGAGTTACTCGCTAGGATCAAGGAAGCTCAGAAGGATGATGGTGAAATTTGGGCGATAATTCAGAACTTAGAGAAACAGACAGAATTTCGTGTAGACGGAGACGGTATCTTATGGCAGGCACGAGACTTTATGTTCCTGATGATCAAGAACTCCAGGAAGCATTGTTAGCTGAGGCTCATAGCTCCCCATTATTCATTCATCCTGGTTCGACCAACATGTACCACGACATCAAGCAATACTTTTGGTGAAGTGGTATAAAACAGGATGTTGCGACTTATTTCTCCAAATGTCTTACCTGCCAGCAGGTTAAGATCGAGCATCCGCGATCTAGCGGTCTTCTACAACCGTTATATATTCCAGATTGGAAGTGGGACAAGATCACCATAGATTTTGTTACCGGTCTTCCACAGACAAAGAGGAGGCATGATGCGATTCGGGTTATCGTTGATCGATGATGAGACTGCTTTTATACATGGTCTCATCGTCCAAATCGGGCTTAAAATGCATAAAATATCATTAAAACTGCCAAATATATGCTCGTGTTTGTTACTTGTGTATTTTTAGGTACGGATATTGAGGAAATGGCAAAAGATCACAAGAATAAATCAAAAACAAACACGGGAACCGAAGCCGCACAATGAACCGGGCCCAAGTTTGGATTTTACAAAAATGCCCTTGAAGAATCGAAGATTGGAAACTTTAGTCCCTCAACTTTGGAAGATTTACACTTTATACCCCTCAAATATTCAAAATCATGAATAGGGTCCCTAAAGTTTGAAGATATTACAAGATCAGCCCTTGAAGAAATGAAGAATGTGCATTAATGGCCCTTGTTTCAAGTTTATAAACCTTTAGTGCCAAAAATGACAAGATGGTAAAAGTTGTTAAAGGGAAAGAAGGCGTTGAGGGCCATTTGTTACAAAGTGAAGAGGACAAAGAAACTTGGGGACCTATCCTGCCAAACAGCAAAACCAATACATCCAGTCACATCCTGCCACGTCACATAACCCACCCAAATACCCAAACCCTTACCCGACCTGCCCACCCATTAACCCAACCCAAGTTTATTAATTAAACTAGGTCAAACACCCAGTCAACACCCCACATTATTTCCCTCCAAACACGTTTTTAAACAAGTTTTTACCCAAAATAGATTAAACCCCCACACTAATTACCCATAAACCCTAAAAACCCCAGGGTCAATTAGACTTAGAACAAAGGGTTTTTGCTCCATCTCTTCCAGAATGTTAATTACCCTTATTGTCATCAAAACCCACATCCTTAATCCACCCCAGACACACCCATGTGACCCCCCAAGATTCCCCTGCACACGTCTTTTTCCCCCAATACCAACAAGCAGACAAGATGAACGACTCAGATGATCTCCTTGGTCCCCAAGTCCAATTTAACGTCCAAGATCAAAGCTACAAGCTGGCCATCACTCTCATATCACATGAAGCCTCTTTGACTGATTTTGAAGAAAGAAGACCAAGGGCATTGTAGGAAATTCTAGCATTAAGGTTTATTATTCTAGACTCTTCTCTTTCATTGTATAAATAGGACGTTTGTGTCATATTTTAGTTTGTTCCAGATTTTTACTCCAAAAATATTCCTTTTTAAGAAATTAAAGTTGGTGTTTTTATATAAATGTAATTCCTTTTATTGTTTTTAATAGTTGGTATATGTTTGTTGAGTAAAATCTGAGTTCCATTGTTATTTGTGAACACTTGTGTGTTTTGAAAATTTCAGAAAGAAAGTTTCTGAAATTGGGAAATTTTTTGTTGGAAATTGTTTCAAGGTTTGAATTTCAGGATTGTAAGTAGTTGTTTAAGGTGTTTTTGAAAGGATTAAGTTTGAGAAAGTTTTTGAAAAAGGTTTGAAAAAAGAGGAAGTAAATCAGAATCATTGTTTTATTGGATATTCTTGTGTTTGTTCTTGTTTTTCTTAGCAGGATTAAAAGTTTGATTTGTTAAAGGATCAGCATAGACCCGGGTCTATTGGAGGTGGCTACCAAGCCATGGTTGGGCCTGGATGTAGGTCCAACAAGGTAACCTTTTGTTTCCTTTTCATTTTTCAGTTATTGGTAATTCATGCATGATTTTTGTGCAAGGTGTTGAGAATGTGTTTAAATGTTTGAAATTGCTCCTTAGTTGTTAGCATGCATGTTTTGAGTGGTTATAAGCAGTTTGATTAGGTTTAGATGTGATTTGGTTTGCAAAATTTTGCATTTCAGATTTTTAAGGTGTGTTTGGATTAGAGTTTAAATTAGGGTACTTGTTATTATTATTGTGTTATAACCTGGTAAACTCACTCATTAGGGGTTATTAGGTTGTATGCTGGCTTGGGTCTCAGTTTGGACAAGTTTAGAACACATTGCATGTTAAAAAATTGAAAAAGATAGCATAAATCTGTATGCCTTGATTTTCTGCTTGTTTTATGTGAAATTGAGCCATCATATCTTCATAGTTGGTAGTTCCTAGGTTGTTTGAGGATTGTAAATCATTTATATGCTAGTTGGTGCCATTGTGTGCAAGATCTTGGGCTCTAAAATTCACTATTGTGCTAAGTGCATTAGAAAAACGTCCACAGACCTACATAAGCATATCAGCAACTTGTTTTGAGCTATTTTTTTGAGATTTTGTGCTATAGCTTGTGTGTTTTTGTATGTATCTTGACTCCCTACACTCAACTGAGTGTAGGGGTGCCCATTATCTATCAAAAACATAACAAAACCAAGAATTAAGGCCTCTTGATTCGTATTTGCACAAGTGAAGATATATCTTCTTTCTTCCTTGTGTTCATTAGTCAACAAGTTTAACCTGGACACGTTTTTCACTCTTTAGGGCTTAATATTGTTAAATTTAGATTGGATTTGTGTTTTTTGTGTTTAATTAAGTTACTGGTTTGAGTTTAAAGCTTAAAAAAAAAAGTAAAAACTCACCTGGCCTGGGCTCGAACACGCGACCTCCCTTTCGGAGGAGTAACGTGTTTACCAGTGATCCGGATGTTTTTTTTACGTTATGGTTTCATTTCAATAGTTACTTAAGACGTTTTTGTTTGTACTTTTGTTAAACAAGCCGTAGCTTAATAAGCCCATAAGTGCTTATTGGCTTTGCTTATTTGCTCATTTTCATTTTTCTTAGGTTTGTCATTAGGTTTAGGATTTTTCTGAACCAAGTTTGTATTTTTCTTCTTCTTTAATTATTTTTTATTATTTTTTAATTAGCCGTATTAAATTATATAGTTTAAAAATAGTTAAAATAGGTTTTAATTTTTAGAAAAATAGTTTTTAGGTTTTAATTTTCAAAAAGTCTAATTTTTAATTTTATAAGATTTTAGGGTTTTTAAGCAACTTTAAAATTTAATATAAAATTAATAAAAAGGTTTTAGGAACTTTTAATCACATTTTTGTTTTAGTTACATTATTTAGGATTTTTGGTAATTTTTTAGAATTATTTTATAAACTTTTTATTTTTTGATTATTTTATTATTATTTTATTATTAAAAATTAAAAGTTTGTTTTTCCTACTTCTTTCATTTTTCCTAGATTGTAGACATTTAATTAGGAACTTTTTAACTTTCCAAATCTTTTTAGGACTTTTCATTTATTTTTTAGAATTAATTTAATATTTAATAGATTTTATAATTTTAAATGTTTAAAAATAGTTTTATTAGGTTTTAAAATTTCAAAAAATACTTTTTAGCTTAACTAGGTTATTTTTGAGGTTTACAAACTTTAAAATCTTGTTTAGGGCTTTTTAATAATTAAAAGTGATTTTTAGGGCTTTAATTAGCATTAAAAAGTCATTATATAATTAATTAAAAGGTTTTAGCAAGTTTTGATTTTTTGTAAACTCTTAGAATTTTATTGTGGATTTTTAGTAATTTTTAGGAATTTTTAGGTTAAAATTTTAAATTTTGTAGTTTTTACGGTTTTACGTGAACGCGTTTTCGTCTTAGCTCGATCCGTCTTCGTAACCGTCTTTTCTTTCTCTTCTAATCCCATTTCTTTCTCAATCAATTTATCACAAATCATTAATCAACTCAACACACAACGCACTTGCCTCCTCGAGAACGAACTCACTTTTAAGGTCATACACACACGGTTTTCCTAAATCGTCGTGCTCACTTACCCTATTTACGCTCTTTTTCCTAAAAGACGTATTTCTACAACTATCATTTTGGCGCCGCTGCCGGGGAGGCGTGATGTGTTTTGATTGAACCATTGTTGTTTTTTATATTAGCCATAATAGTATTTGTATTAGTAGCACTCTACTAATACGTATTATCGTTTTTCGGTTTTTGTGTGAATATTATTACTATATTGTATACGTAGAACAATAAATTCACAAGTACTCCAAATACGTGAGAAATCACAACCTTGACTTGGGAGGTCATTACCCAATCATTGTATTCGAATCTCAAACCAAAGAAAAAAGGCAAAAATAGATAAATACTTTCGTGAAGCTTAATCTTGATAATACAAACTATAAGGTGGGTATAAGGCGGTTGTATTTCACGACCTAAAGGAAAAAGGCTCTTAAGTGCTTCCTGCCGCCTCGTTTCCTCCGCTTGCTTGTGCGTATTTGATTTTGAAAGTGAATCGAGGGTTTTGCCGCCCAAAGTATTATTACATATCATATATATTTTCTTGGTTTCCATTGATTAAACCCTCTTGAACGATTTGGTGTTCCACCATCGTTCTAAAGTCATCGAAGGCGTTCACTCCACGTGATCGTTTTCATTCCTTGAGGCTTCTTTAATCAAGAGATTTGATTAAGGAGGAGATTTGTAGATTATTGTCTACTTAATACATTTCACCAATTTCCAAAAAAGTTAATACCATCAAAAACCACAAAAAAAAATTGAAAAAATACAAAACACCAAAAAGAATCTTCTTTGCTCGTCTCCTCGTTGTACGTGACGTTTATGCTAACTCGTAATCAAGCAAAACGTGCACGTAGACGAAAGAACAAAACTCCCACTCCGACTCATTCTAGTGAGGAGACTCCAAGTGAGGAACCTATTGTAGAACAAGAAGCTATCATGGCTAATCGTACTATGATGGAGTTGCTTCAAGCACCCACCGAGGGTTTTGGAGAGGCCATTATGATTCCCGCCATCCTTGCGGAGAACTTTGAGATCAAGACGGGTTTAATGTCTATGCTTCAAGCAAACAAGTTTCGCGGACACGAAAAAGACAACCCACATTATCACATTAGGCAATTTAATCGTCTCACCGCGACAAGCAAGTTTAAGGATGTACCACACGATGCCATTAAGATGATGTTGTTTCCTTACTCGTTAGATGGACCCGCCAAGATATGGCTTGAGAAAGAACCACCGAATTCGATTTTGACATGGGCCGATCTCGTGTCTAAATTTGTGAATCAATATTTTCCACCATCTAAGACAACACATTTGAAAAACGAGATTTCACGTTTTACACAAAGACCTAATGAAAGTTTTTCAATGGCTTGGGAAAGGTTTAAAGAAATGTTACATGAATGTCCACACCATGATTTTTCCGAATTGCATCAAATTGACACTTTTTATAATGGGCTTAATGATCATGAACGAGATTACTTAAATGCCGCAGCGGGTGGTAATTTTTTGTGCAAAATGACCAATGAGGCTTTGAAAATCATAGAAAATAGGTCTAAGGTCTATAGCCCTCGTAACACACCGAGTGTTGCCAATTTAGGCTCGTCATCATCTCGTTCCATTAATGCCTTGCAAGATGAAGCAAATGAGGAGAATCGGTTTTTTGATAGGTTTTCGACTCTTATGTCTCATTGGAAAGCTCAAGAAGCTTCAAATTCCGCTTCGGTTAAAGCGGTTGCTAAGAGTTGTATTTCGTGTGGTGGAGCTCATGATTTTTCCGAGTGCATTACCGCGGATGGTAACACTTCGAGTGCTTATGTAGCCACGGGAACTTATAACCAAATCGGTCAAGGTTCCCGCCAAAATCAAGCTCCACAAAATCAAAATGCTAATAACTATCGAAACAACAACCAAGGTGGAAATTACCAAGGAAATCAAAGGAATTATAACAAGGGTAATTATCAAATTGGTAATGGGTAAATTTCTAACCAAAACCAAAACCGTGATTTTCAAACATCGACTCAAGGTTTTCAAAATGATCACACCAAAAATCTTCAAGGAGAATTTTTGAATTATGCTAAGGCTAATGATGCTAAGTTTGACAATATGCAACGTGAAATGGTTAGCTTAAGGTCCGAGTTGAAAAACGAGCTTAAAAACGAACTTGCTAATGAACTTAAAACTCATGCTAATAAAATGGAAGGAAATGTCACACGTCTCCAACAAAATCAACAAAAAATGGAGCAAGGACAACATGAGATTAAGCAAGAGTTGTTAAAAGAGGATGCTAGGCAATCTAAGTTTAAAGACCGAATGGCTAAGATGTTTGAAGCTATCATGTGTAAGCCCTCTTCTTCGGGTGGTCTTCCTAGTGATACCATCATAAACCCGAAAGGAGAATTGAAGGTTATTACTACTCGTAGTGGTAAAACTTTCAAAGAACCCATTTCTCGTCCAAGTACTTCTATGGAGAAGGAAAAAGAGAAAGAACCCGAGGTGGTGGTTGAAAAGGAGCAAATTACAAGCCCACAAAGTACCGCTCAAACCACACCTACGGTTGAACCAATACCAATCATGGAACCCGAGATTCCAAGGCCGATGCCTATGCCTACTATGCCCCAACCCACACCACCTTTACCCTACCCTTCAAGACGAGACAAGGAAAAGGCACAAGAACGAAATAATTATCAATTTGAACTCTTTATGAAAATGTTTCGTGACTTGCATTTCAATATAAGTTTTGCCGACGCCTTAGTTATGATGCCTCGATTTGCCGCGAACATCAAAAGTATGTTAAACAACAAAGAGAAATTGCAAAAATCGTCTAGTTGTTCTTCGGTTTTTCTAAGCCGCATACCTCAAAAAGTCGGTGATCCTGGAAAGTTTTTAATCCCATGTGCTATCCAAGACATGGAAGAATGCTACTCCTTGGCCGATCTTGGTGCTAGTATTAATTTGATGCCTCTTAAGATTTTTAAATCGCTCAATCTTCCAAATCTCACTCCTTCAAGAATGTCAATCGAAATGGCCGATCATTCTACGATTCTAGCTTGTGGAGTAGCCGAGGACGTCTTTGTGAAAGTTGGAAAGTTCTACTATCCCGTGGACTTTATTGTTGTTGATATTCCCATCGATCCTAAAGTTCTGTTAATTTTAGGTCGATCTTTTTTGGATACCTCGAGAGCACTTATCGATGTGCATGCAAGGAAAATCACTCTTCGTTTCAATGAGGAAGAACTCGTCATTAATGCAACCCAAAACTCCACTCTTTCTCATGTGTATTCTATCACATCTTTGTACAATGTCAATCCCATCAAAAGCATTTGCAAAAAGATTTCAAATAGAGTTTTAGGAGTTGTTGAGAAAAATGAAGTTCCGTCCCCTCCGCCGGTGGAGGTTAAGAGTGTTAAGCCTACGGTTCCAATCTCGAGTGATTCTTCGGATGATGAATACGTTGATCCCGATGGGGGGTTTTCTTTGTTGACAAAAGATTTGAGAACTTACCACCACCTAAACCAAAAAGATTTCAAAATGTGAGAATTTTTAGTGTGACTAACATTGCTTTAGATACACCAAATATTTTTGACATAATCAAATCGGGTATTCACAAGGAGAGTTTAAAAGATGAAAAAGGAAAGGATTTTAAATTGAATTTAAAAGATTTTTCTACAACTCTAACTCCGTCATCACCGCGTGTGTTGAGTACTACAAGCTCGTCTTCTCCTTTTGACGATGCTTTGTGTGGACTTAGTGTGGGGGAATCCCCTTATGTTCCCTCCCCTTTCTCCACCGAGGACGAGATATTTGATCCTGGAATTGCTTATATAGGGAAATCTCGGTCTTCCACCGATGCAATAAATGGAAAATCTTTTCATTTGATTGGTGCGAGTCTACCTCGAGTAGCTCATGTTTTTAGAGACTTACCCATTGTCCCACCCTTCTATTTCTTCTCATCTCTTTTCTTGAAACTCTTTGAGTTTTTGTTGACTATTGATGAAGTGGCGTTGATTTGTTTTTCCAATGAAAACGAGAACGCCATCTTTGATCCCGGTATTTTGCACCATTAAAGGACTTAGTCCTTTATACCGGTTGTTTTTGGGCCTTGTTTATCATGTAAGCCCCACCAAAAATTGACCACACCATGATTATCCCTAAATGATCACATTTATGGGGATTCGAGTCGAGCTTTTGACTCGGTTATCAAAAACAAGGTGCCTCGTGGGGGAGACCCATGCTTATCCATGTACATATTATTGCTTTCTAATTAGTTAATGTGAGTGGATTTGTGCCCTTCCAACCTTTGTTTCGTGGTTGTTTGTGCATTGTGGTTTTTAGATCATGATCTTCACGATTGGAGCCTCTCGTGTTTCCTTTTATGGGAGCACTCGATCGTTTGTTTGGAGACATTTCTCAATATCCATGATATATCCTTTTATGTTCTAACCTTAGGTTTTTAGCACACTTCATAAACGGCTATTGATTTAATGGTTACACCCTTTCCATGCTAGATTAGGCATTCGACTACGTCTCTAGTATGGGGGTGTTTGCACCCCTAGACTCGAAACATTAAGGACAATGTTTAACTTTAGTATGGGGGGGTGAATAGATACTTGCCTTGCCAAATCTTCACGCTTTCCAAAGTTTATCGTTTTGTTTATCGTTTTTGTTGCAAAATAAGGCTAAAAATGGCCAAATTTTAAAATTTTTCTCATGTTTTATAAGTGTTTGAAGACACGAATGCAGGTTTTCCGATGGCGAGAATAAGAGTAATTTTTTACTCGACCGTGCGTGTTGAGCACTTAGCTTTGATTCCTTAACTACACATTAGGCTAAGTCTCTTAAATGAGGACGAGAAATGATAGAGTTAATTATAAGTTACTATGCTAAACGTAGAGTACTCGTATTCTTTCAAAAACTCATGTGTTCTCGTTGTTTGCTTATTCTCCCTTCGCATGTAAATATTTTTTGCTTAATAAATATTGACTTAGCGGTTTAGTTAGGATTGTTGGGTTTCTAGTCTTTTCTAGTAGCTTCCGTGTAATTAAATTGGGAAGACATTAAGGTATCGCCAGCATCACGGTTTTGAATTATTGGCACCCCAATAATCGAAAGCTTCACCTAATAATAAGATTTCAAGTGCTCACCTAAATCTAGCAAACAATTTGAAGCCCCACAAGGCCTAAAATCTATGCAAAAATTGAAAGTGAATCAAGCCTTAATCTTCGAAGCTTTAAAGATCCAAAATTCGCCTTAGCGTGAGGATATACGTCTTTGGCTAATAAAACCACCGATGAGGCGGATAATAAAAGGCAAGGCAAGACCGAAGTCATAATAAAAGCTTCATGGCGAAGTTGAATAAAAGATGGAGGTAAACCAAAGATAATAAGGCCCTTCCGTTAGGGGGCATATAAAAGTCTTGGTAATAAGTCTCATGTTCAAAACCGTTATAAAACCGTGTTTATCGATCCTTCTTGTCAACTTAATTTTTTGACATCGTTGTCTATTAGGAGGGGTTATTGATTTGATGGTCTTAGTTACACCGTTAGGACTCTATTTTTAGACCTAAATCTCTATTATCGCATAAGTCAACAATGTATCCTCGTGATCATTAAGACATAATAAAATATAAGAGATACAACTTAGGAATAATGGGAGAATAAGTACGTGATTAGGGCATATGAGTAGTGTTAGCATTACTAACTTATAATGACAATGATCTCGTTGCACGCTTGGCATGGAATTAGGGTGAAAATCGAGGACGATGAAATTATTTCTAACGAAGCATTCACGTGTTCTTATTCTATGAACCTAAACGTCCCATTTTGCGATGAAAATCATACATTATGTCTAAAACGCAAGTAGTAGTAATAGTAGTAGTGTAGCTAGTTTATCATTTCAATAAAGTGAATAAAATGAATTTTGGAGTTGCTATGATACTTTATTCTAGCATTGCGTGAGGGCACGGAAATGGTTTAGTATGGGGGAGTGATGAGACTGCTTTTATACATGGTCTCATCGTCCAAATCGGGCTTAAAATGCATAAAATATCATTAAAACTGCCAAATATATGCTCGTGTTTGTTACTTATGTATTTTTAGGTACGGATATTGAGGAAATGGCAAAAGATCACAAGAATCAATCAAAAACGAACACGGGAAACGAAGCCGCACAATGAACCGGGCCCAAGTTTGGATTTTACAAAAATGCCCTTGAAGAATCGAAGATTGGCAACTTTAGTCCCTCAACTTTGGAAGATTTACACTTTATACCCCTCAAATATTCAAAATCATGAGTAGGGTCCCTAAAGTTTGAAGATATTACAAGATCAGCCCCTGAAGAAATGAAGAATGTGCATTAATGGCCCTTGTTTCAAGTTTATAAACCTTTAGTGCCAAAAATGACAAGATGGTAAAAGTTGTTAAAGGGAAAGAAGGCGTTGAGGGCCATTTGTTACAAAGTGAAGAGGACAAAGAAACTTGGGGACCTATCCTGCCAAACAGCAAAACCCATACATCCAGTCACATCCTGCCACGTCACATAACCCACCCAAATACCCAAACCCTTACCCGACCTGCCCACCCATTAACCCAACCCAAGTTTATTAATTAAACTAGGTCAAACACCCAGTCAACACCCCACATTATTTCCCTCCAAACACGTTTTTAAACAAGTTTTTTCCCAAAATAGATTAAACCTCCACACTAATTACCCATAAACCCTAAAAACCCCAGGGTCAATTAGACTTAGAACAAAGGGTTTTTGCTCCATCTCTTCCAGAATTTTAATTACCCTTATTGTCATCAAAACCCACATCCTTAATCCACCCCAGACACACCCATGTGACCCCCCAAGATTCCCCTGCACACGTCTTTTTCCCCCAATACCAACAAGCAGACAAGATGAACGACTCAGATGATCTCCTTGGTCCCCAAGTCCAATTTAACGTCCAAGATCAAAGCTACAAGCTGGCCATCACTCTCATATCAAATGAAGCCTCTTTGACTGATTTTGAAGAAAGAAGACCAAGGGCATTGTAGGAAATTCTAGCATTAGGGTTTATTATTCTAGACTCTTCTCTTTCATTGTATAAATAGGATGTTTGTGTCATATTTTAGTTTGTTCCAGATTTTTACTCTAAAAATTGTAATTCCTTTTTAAGAAATTAAAGTTGGTGTTTTTATATAAATGTAATTCCTTTTATTGTTTTTAAAAGTTGGTATATGTTTGTTGAGTAAAATCTGAGTTCCATTGTTATTTGTGAACACTTGTGTGTTTTGAAAATTTCAGAAAGAAAGTTTCTGAAATTGGGAAATTTTTTGGTGGAAATTGTTTCAAGGTTTGAATTTCAGGATTGTAAGTAGTTGTTTAAGGTGTTTTTGAAAGGATTAAGTTTGAGAAAGTTTTTGAAAAAAGTTTGAAAAAAGAGGAAGTAAATCAGAATCATTGTTTTATTGGATATTCTTGTGTTTGTTCTTGTTTTTCTTAGCAGGATTAAAAGTTTGATTTGTTAAAGGATCAGCATAGACCCGGGTCTATTGGAGGTGGCTACCAAACCATTGTTGGGCCTGGATGTAGGTCCAACAAGGTAACCTTTTGTTTCCTTTTCATTTTTCAGTTATTGGTAATTCATGCATGATTTTTGTGCAAGGTGTTGAGAATGTGTTTAAGTGTTTGAAATTGCTCCTTAGTTGTTAGCATGCATGTTTTGAGTGGTTATAAGCAGTTTGATTAGGTTTAGATGTGATTTGGTTTGCAAAATTTTGCATTTCAGATTTTTAATGTGTGTTTGGATTAGAGTTTAAATTAGGGTACTTGTTATTATTATTGTGTTATAACCTGGTAAACTCACTCATTAGGGGTTATTAGGTTGTATGCTGGCTTGGGTCTCAGTTTGGACAAGTTTAGAACACATTGCATGTTAAAAAATTGAGAAAGATAGCATAAATCTGTATGCCTTGATTTTCTGCTTGTTTTATGTGAAATTGAGCCATCATATCTTCATAGTTGGTAGTTCCTAGGTTGTTTGAGGATTGTAAATCATTTATATGCTAGTTGGTGCCATTGTGTGCAAGATCTTGGGCTCTAAAATTCACTATTGTGCTAAGTGCATCAGAAAAACGTCCACAGACCTACATAGCATATCAGCAACTTGTTTTGAGCTATTTTTTGAGATTTTGTGCTATAGCTTGTGTGTTTTTGTGTGTATCTTGACTCCCTACACTCAACTGAGTGTAGGGGTGCCCATTGTCTATCAAGAACATAACAAAACCAAGAATTAAGGCCTCTTGATTCGTATTTGCACAAGTGAAGATATATCTTCTTTCTTCCTTGTGTTCATCAGTCAACAAGTTTAACCTGGACACGTTTTTCACTCTTTAGGGCTTAATCTTGTTAAATTTAGATTGGATTTGTGTTTTTTGTGTTTAATTAAGTTACTGGTTTGAGTTTAAAGCTTAAAAAAAAAAAGTAAAAACTCACCTGGCCTGGGCTCGAACACGCGACCTCCCTTTCGGAGGAGTAACGTGTTTACCAGTGATCCGGATGTTTTTCTTACGTTATGGTTTCATTTCAATAGTTACTTAAGACGTTTTTGTTTGGACTTTTGTTAAATAAGACGTAGATTAATAAGCCCATAACTGCTTATTGGCTTTGCTTATTTGCTCATTTCCATTTTTCTTAGGTTTGTCATTAGGTTTAGGATTTTTCTGAACCAAGTTTGTATTTTTCTCCTTCTTTAATTATTTTTTATTATTTTTTAATTAGCCTTATTAAATTAATTAGTTTAAAAATAGTTAAAATAGGTTTTAATTTTTAGAAAAATAGTTTTTAGGTTTTGATTTATATTTTTGAGGTTTACAGCTCAAAAAGTTTTCAAAAAGTCTAATTTTTAATTTTATAAGATTTTAGGGTTTTTAAGCAACTTTAAATTTAATATAAAATTAATAAAAAGGTTTTAGGAACTTTTAATCACATTTTTGTTTTAGTTACATTATTTACGATTTTTGGTAATTTTTTAGAATTATTTTATAAAACTTTTATTTTTTTGATTATTTTATTATTATTTTATTATTAAGAATTAAAATTTGTTTTTTCTACTTCTTTCATTTTTCCTAGATTGTAGACATTTAATTAGGAACTTTGTAACTTTCCAAATCTTTTTAGGACTTTTCATTTATTTTTTAGAATTAATTTAAGGTTTAATAGATTTTTATAATTTTTAAGTGTTTAAGAATAGTTATATTAGGTTTTAAAATTTCAAAAAATACTTTTTAGCTTAACTAGGTTATTTTTGAGGTTTACAAACTTTAAAATCTTGTTTAGGGCTTTTTAATAATTAAAAGTGATTTTTAGGGCTTTAATTAGCATTAAAAAGTCATTATTTAATTAATTAAAAGGTTTTAGCAAGTTTTGATTTTTTGTAAACTCTTAGAATTTTATTGTGGATTTTTAGTAATTTTTAGGAATTTTTAGGTTAAAATTTTAAATTTTGTAGTTTTTACGGTTTTACGTGAACGCGTTTTCGTCTTAGCTCGATCCGTCTTCGTAACCGTCTTTTCTTTCTCTTCTAATCCCATTTCTTTCTCAATCAATTTATCACAAATCATTAATCAACTCAACACACAACGCACTTGCCTCCTCGAGAACGAACTCACTTTTAGGGTCATACACACACGGTTTTCCTAAATCGTCGTGCTCACTTACCCTATTTACGCTCTTTTTCCTAAAAGACGTATTTCTACAACTATCAATCGACTTACTAAGTCAACTCATTTCTTATCGATCCGCAAGGATGATCAGGTCAGTAAACTCGCCGATACGTACAAGAAGGAGATCATGAGACTTCATGGTGATCCATCCAGCATCGTCTCGGATAGAGATCCTCGTTTCACTTCACGATTTTGGAAGAGTCTGCAGAAAGCTTGGGGTACAAAACTTAAGCTTAGCACAGCTTTTCATCCTCAAACAGACAGGCATTCGGAGCAAACAATTCAGACATTGAAGATATGTTGAGGTCATGTGTGTTGGAATAGACAGGAGACTGAGACGATTACATCTGTTTGGTAGAGTTTACATACAACAACAGTTGGCGCGCCAGCATTAAGTGTGCTCCATTTGAGATGTTGTATGGCAGAAAGTGTCGCGCCTCAATCTGTTGGGATTAGGTTGGTGAGCGAACACTTGAAGGACCAGAAATGATAGAGTTGACCAACGAGAAGGTCGCTGTAGCTAAGCAAAAATTGCAAGAAGCACGATCACGTCAGAAGAGTTATGCCGACAAACATCGTAGGGACTTACATTTTAACGTTGGAGATCACGTCTTTCTTAAGGTATCACCGGCACGTGGCGTTAAGCGTTTTGGAATCAAAGGGAAGCTCAGTTCTCGATTCATCGGACCGTTTGATGTCATTGAGCGAGTCGGTGAAGTGTCTTATCGTTTAGCGTTACCTCCACAGCTTTCCCACGTTCATGATATTTTCCATGTGTCCTTACTCAGAGGGTACAAATATCTACCCTTCACATGGTTCAGTATCCACTGGAACAGATACGTGAAGATCTTACCTTCATAGAGGAACCCGAACGAGTTCTTGACAGACAAGAACGAGTCATGAGGAGGAAGACGATTCCATTCGTCAAAATCCTTTGGAGGGACCATACCGAACGGGAAGCCACTTGGGAAACCGAGGAGTCTATCCGGACTTCTTACCCTCATTCAAGTTTTGAATTCAGCTATGTTCCTCTTTTTCAGTTTACTTTATCTATAATTCAGGGACGAATTATTCTTTTTAGTTGGGAAGAGTTGTAAAACCCGCATGCTATTACCATGAACAATACACTTATAATCGTACGTACATGATTAAAACTTTCCTTTTATAACATGAATACGTTTCACGAACATTAATTACAAGAACTACGTATGTGTTATTACACGATAAGTATTAAGTATGTAATAATGCACGATAATTATTATAGATAATAATTAAATCACGAACATGAAATCATGAACGTAAGATTCATGAACGTATAATTATGATTTACGTAATTATTATTACGACTACGTACAAGTATATATAATAACACAAATATTAAATAATAACGAAACTTAAATACAAGCACACGAACACGTAATATATTAGAACACGAAATAGCTACGGGTTTCCCTTGGTGGGCCCTGGTAGCCGTGGCACACAAAGAAGGAGGGGCCCCAACCTATTTGTTTTATTAAGTAAACAAATAATGTAAACATTATTCATTCATAGTAAAATTTTAGAAAAGTAAAAACCCTAAAACCCTCTTCTTTGCTCCGTAGGCCGGCAGCTACATCACCAAAACAAGGGTGATTGGTTGATTTTGATTTAAGAAATCAGAAGAACGTGTTCGTGTATTCAAGATCTATTGATTCCACGTGTTTTGGTAATCCGAAAACCTTTCTTTTTATCTTCTTTTTTTTATGTTTTATGCATGTATGATCATGGGGTTTAAAAACACAAGAATTAAAATAAGTAAAACCATGGTGGGTAAATAATACAAGGGTGTTTCGGGTTTGGTGTTCGGCCGCCACACAAACCGAGAGTCTCACGACTCTCGGTGTCGTTTGGTTCGTATCACCACACGAGACAAAGGTCTCAGTGGTGTTGGGTTTCAGTCAACAGCAGGGAAACAAGACACCCCAACGTGCGTCGGGGGTGTCTTGTGGTTCGGTTGGTCTCGGCAGCCACACAGCTCCACCACCGGCTAAAGCCGGTGGCTATTTATGGTAAGCAGGGGGAAACCGCACTTAAGCAGGGGGCCACTGGCTATTGCTAGTGGGAACCCTAGTGTGGTCAGCGGCTGGGCGAGAAGGGCAAGACCACCGGTTACAGCCGGTGGCAGTGATGCGAAGGCAGGGAAAACCGCCCTAGGCCGGTTTGCCACTATTTTTGGGGTTTTGGTTCGACCGGTTCATGGATTATCGGGTCTGGTTCACGACATGTTTAATAAAAACAATACATGGGTTCGGGTTATTATTTTTACAAGTTTCATAGTTTTACAAGTTTATTTAATGTATAATTTAATTAAATTAATTTAACATGGCATATAATTAATTTAATTAAAACATGGACCTAGGATTATTATTATTATTAAATAATACATGATTTTAACCTAAGTATTTATTTATATAATTTAGACTAAAGTAATTAATTAATTATTAAAACATGACGTATAATTAATTAATTTTCATGACTTAGGTTATATTAATATGAATATTAATACACGTTTTAACCTAAGTATTATATACACTTTAATTTAATTAAATCATGACTATATTTAAATAAATCATATAACATATAGTTTATTTAATTTACATGTTATAATTAATAAACTATACTATTAATCACATGACTTGGTATATTTAGGCAGTAAAACTTAAGCATATCTTATTAGCTTAATAATACAGCTTATTTCTAATTATAGAAACTTTCTATTTAAGAAAACATACTATTTTTGGAAACTTTCTAGTTTTAAAAACTTATCTATTTTAAGCAGTTAATCTATTTTTCGAAACTTTTTATTTTAGGAAACCTGTTATTTTTAGAAAGTTACTTATTATTACACAACAAGTATAATAATACAAGAAATACAAGTAATACTTAATCAGAATATCCAGAATACATGGTAAACACAACCTAACGATAAAATCAGTAAAACAAAACATGAACATATAAAACAAGCTAAGACATGATATAAAACCAGTTACGTACTCAGTAACAAGAATACTTATACACGTATACTATTTATGTAGCATTAGTGAGATCGAAGTAGGATTCTCTTCCGTTCGTCTTCTTCGTTCACTGGACGTAAGGTACGGATTCTACGTCCTTTCACTATGGACATTCTTTCCTTATTAGGATTCCCCGTATGCAGCCAACTGTTTTCCCAGTATATGTTTTATATTTTTTGATTTGCTTATGTTTAATTTAAATGCCTAAGCCATATACATTTATGACCAGTTTCACCTAGTTATGGAGGTACCATAACCATAACACTGGAGGCACCAGTGTTATGACTTCACCACGGCGGAGTGATAGCTCGTGGCGTCCCTTTCAGCTTTTGGCCATACTATTATGTTATCATGTGGGGTGTATGGGTGCATCCTAGGTTACATGTTTTTAACAGATTATTCAGGTGAATGTGGTGTGTGCCTTGCATCCTTCACAAGGAGTTGATCCCTCCTACCCAAACTTATATTAATTAGAGGCAACCCCTCTAATTGCATGATGAGGTCACCCCTCCAAGTATTCATGCACGTTGATATTTCATGACCTATGTTGGCTTAATTGTTAACATGTTAAACAGTTTTTATAAGATAAACATAAGGATTTTCAAACTATAAAACCAGTTTTACTAAGTTATACCAGGTTTTCCAAGACTTAATCAATTTCGCTGCTATATGTAGTATATGCTTATGTTATTCATTCTATGCTTGTATATCCGTGCACTGAGCGTTATGCTCAACCATTTTCTTTTCATGTTCCCAAAACGGCTGGTACTCAGGGATGCTCGTTGACTCTAAGCGTACGTGCATATGGATTGGAAGCTTTCGAGCTTTCATTACTTGATGCTTGTCATCATACATTTTTGCTACTTGTTTCCATGGACATTGTTTAGTCCTTCCTTTCCAGTACTTATGTTTGTGTGTGATGAACTTATACTTTAGGGTACCGATGTTTGTTTCCGGTATTTCCTTTATGGTCATGTAATGTTTAAGACATTTATCCTTGTATGCTTTGATGACACGCCATAATCACGCGTGACATTCCATTTACCATAATAAGGTGTTACAGAAGATGAGGTGATTATTAGTAATGATACTCTCATTCCACCATTTCTTCCACTGATGGAAGTTATGAGTGTTGAACAAAAATCTTCGATCGAGGAACCGCCAATCCTTGAATTGAAAGATCTTCCATCTCACCTTGAATACGCATTCTTGGAAGGTGATGACAAGTTGCCGGTTAATATCGCAAAAGATCTTGCTAATGATAACAGTCGCACTTGTAAAAATTCTTAAAGCTCATAAAGGGGATATTGCGTGGAAAATTTCCGACATTAAGGGTATTGACCCAAAATTTTGTACTCACAAGATTTTAATGGAGGAGGACTATAAACCCGCAATTCAAAGTCAAAGAAGTGTAAACCCCAAAATTCACGATGCCATCAAAAAGGAAGTCTTAAAACTTCTTGACGCGGGAATGATTTATCCTATATCCGATAGCCCATGGGTGAGCCCAATCCAATGCGTCCCTAAGAAGGGAGGAATGACCGTTGTGCCCAATGAAAACAACGAGTTAATTTCGACTCGTGTTGTGACCGGTTAGAGGGTGTGTATTGACTACCGAAAGTTAAATGACGCCACTCGTAAAGACCACTTTCCCTTGCCCTTCATGGCCTAAATGTTGGAGCGTCTTGCGGGAAATGAATTTTATTGCTTTTTAGATGGTTTTTCCGGTTACTTTCAAATCCCTATCGACCCTCGTGATCAAGAGAAAACTACGTTTACGTGTCCATATGGAACGTTTGCTTATCGTAGAATGCCTTTCGGACTTTGTAATGCACCGGGAACGTTTCAACGGTGTATGATGGCTATTTTTAATGATATGATCGAGAAGTCGATGGAAGTATTCATGGATGACTTTTTGGTGTCTGGTGATTCGTTCACATCGTGTTTATCTAATCTTGAGAAAATGTTAAAACGTTGTGAAGAAACCAACCTTGTGCTTAATTGGGAAAATGTCATTTTATGTGTAAACAAGGAATCGTCTTAGGGCACAAGGTCTCAAAAGCGAGGATTGAGGTCGATAAAGCTAAGATAGACGTCATCGCCAAGTCATCTCATACCAAAACCATTAAGTGAGTTAGGAGTTTCCTAGGCCACGCGGGCTTTTATCGTCGTTTCATCAAAGACTTTTCGAAAATCACTCGACCTATGACACATCTTCTCGAGAAGGATGCTCCTTTTAACTTCAATGAGGATTGTGTTGGATCTTTCGAAACTCTTAAAAGGAAACTTACCGAAGCTCCCATTCTTGTTGCTCCTAATTGGGAATTACCCTTTGAAATCATGTGCGATGCAAGTGGTTATGCAATTGGGGCCGTATTAGGGCAACGTTATGAAAAGCACTTCCGTCCTATCCATTATGCTAGCAAGACGATGACCGCTGCTCAACTTAAGTACACCACAACGGAAAAGGAATTCCTTGCCGTGGTTTATGCTTTTGAGAAATTCCGACCTTATCTCGTCTTGACTAAAATCATCGTGTATACGGATCATTCAACTATCAAGTACCTCTTAGCTAAGCAAGATGCTAAGCCGAGATTGCTCCTTTAGATGCTCCTCTTCCAAGAATTTGATGTCACCATACTTGACAAAAAAGGAGCCGAGAATCTAGCGTCCGATCATCTCTCTCGTTTAGAAGATCCTCACAAAGATGTATTCGAGAACAAGTAAATCAGTGAAACATTTCTTCTCGAGACTCTCGGAGTAGTGAATTCTAAGGAAGACACCCCATGGTTTGTCGACATTGCAAACTACCATGCGGGGAACTTCATAATCAAGGGTATGACGACACAACAAAAGAGAAAATTATTTCGTGACGTCAATTCTATTTTTGGGACGACCCTTATCTCTTTCGGGTTTGTGCGGATCAACTCGTTCGACGTTGTGTCTTTCGTACCGAAGCTTCTAACATCCTTAGAGCTTGTCACGAGGGATCCACGGGTGGTCACCATGGTGTTAATCTCACGGATAAGAAAGTGTCTGATGCCGTCTTCTTTTGGCGTACGATCTATCGTGATGCACACGCACTTGTGAAGTCGTGTGATTCTTGTCAACGCCAAGGAAAATCGTCGCAAGAGGATGAAATGCCGCAAAATACATCTCAAGTGTGTGAGATTTTCGACATTTGGGACATTGACTTTATGGGGCCTTTCCCATCATCTCATGGAAACAAGTATATCCTCGTCGCCGTCGACTACCTTTCAAAGTGGGTGGAAGCTAAGGATTTACCTACAAATGATGCTCGTGTGGTAGTGAAGTTCTTGAAACAACTATTCTCTCGGTTTGGAACCCGTCGTGCTATCATAAGCAATCGTGGAACCCATTTTTGTAATGACCAATTCGAAAAGGTTTTAAAGAAATATGGAGTTACACATCGTCTTTCTACGGCTTATCACCCGCAAACGAGTGGTCACGTCGAGGTTTCAAACCGAGATTTGAAGAGGATTTTAGAGAGGTCGATTGGAGAAAACCATGCTTCATGTTCTGACAAACTCGATGATGCTTTATGGGCCTTTCGGACCGCTTATAAGACACCTATCAGTTGTACTCCTTATAAGTTGGTTTATGGAAAGAATTGTCATTTGCCTATTGAGCTGGAACATAAGGCATATTGGGCCCTAAAGCGTGCCAACTATGACTTGAAGACCGCGGGAAATCACCGGAAAATACAACTTAATGAATTGGATAAATTAAAAGATAATGCTTATGAAAATTCACTAATTTTTAAGGAAAAGACTAACAAGTTTCATGATTCAAAGATTAAAACCGGGTTTTTAATGTTTGTGATCGACTTTTTACATATCGTTTGAAGATATTTTCCAGGAAATTGAAATCTCGTTGGTCGGGTCCGTTCACCATAACACAAGTGTTTCCTTATGGGACCGTCGAGCTAGCTCAAAATGATGGTCCTAATTTCAAGGTGAATGGACATAGGCTTAAGCACTACTTCGGTAGGGAAGTCCCTTCTTTGGACGACCTCGACCAAGTCACCTTCCCCAATGATAATTAGCATTAAGGGGATTGAGTCGAGCTCATGACTCAGTAATAAAAAAACGAGGTGCCTCGTGGGGGAGATCCCATGCTTATCCATTGTACATATTATCGCTTTCTAATGTAGTTAATGAGAGGGGATTTGTGCCCTTCCAACTCGTTGTCTCATGGTTTTTTGTGAATGTGTTATCCAGATCGTCATCATCGCCACGATTGAAGACTCTCGTGTTCGTTTACGTGAGCCTCGATCGTTTTCTTGAAGAGTTTTTCACGAATCCATGACATATCCTTTATTTTCTAACAATTATCTTTTAGCATAACTCATAAACGGCTTTAGATATATTGTTGATCACCCTTTCCATGCTAGATCCTAATCATTCGACTCTTCCTCTCTAGTATGGGGGTGCTCCACCTTTAGACTCGAAACATTGAGGACAATGTTTAATTTTGGTATGGGGGGGGGGGAGTAAATAGATACTTGCCTTGCCACGCACACGCGTTTTCCAACTTTCATCGTTTTGTTTTGTTTTGTTGCAAAAAAGGCTAAAAATGGCCAAATTTTAAAATTTTTCTTAGTTTCATAAGTGTTTTTAAGATACGAATGTATATTTTCTGATGGGTAGAATAAGAGTTAATTTTTGACTTGATGGGCATTTGGAGCCCTTTACATTCCTTAACCCGCTTGAATCAAGTTTTGCTAGACTTTTATATAGGGAACTTTAAAACGCGAAAGTCTTAGCTCATACGGGTTAAGAACAAGAACTTTTCACAAGTTCCTATAATTGATCCTAGAAAGTCACTTATCAAGGGAACTTTAAAATGCATTCTCTAAAACATGAAAAAGTCCAAGAAAGTGCAAGATCCTATAGGTGACTTGAAAACCCAAAACTTCGATTTAATATAGTCTTAACGAAGCTAATCCAAATTTGGCTTAATTTTGGCTTGCATGGCTAAGTATTCACGAGTCTCTTTAATTAGAGGTCTTTAAATAGTGAAGAACGAGAAGTGATAGAGTTAGACAAGTGATCATGCTAAGCGTAGAACATGAAAGTGTTCTTTCAAAAACTCATATGTTTTTAATTGTGGCTTTTTCTCCCATAAGATCAATGCATTAGGAATAAAATAATTTCAATAAGTAAGGCCATACGATTTGAAAGGTTACTTAGCTTCTAGCCCAAGATCGTTTAAAAGTTGCTCGTGGTTGAATAGAGTTCATAGCCATGGCATAACTTATTGAAGCGGGATGCGAAGATTGGTGAAGGTCCAAAAAGGCCCTAACAAGGCATGATGAGCTCTATTTTGTTGCTAAAGATCCAAGATGATGTGAAGAATCATTATTCCAAAATCAATATGAAGGATCGAGACACACGACGAAAAGCAATTACTCCCCTAAAGATCATGGAGAAAGTCTATCCAAAAAGACTCTAACAAGGTATGAGGATAAATATATCCAAGTCCTAAAAGGAGGCGGATCGTTGTATATCAAAATCCAAAATAAAGATGGAAGAAAAATGATGAAGTCGTGGTCCAAGTATGAAGAATCTCTCAAAAACGTCAAGTGAAGAAATTCCAAAATATGAAGAGAAGACCATCATTTCAAGAACGTCTTCCGAAGATTTGAAGTATGAAGTACATGCCAAATATCGGTCCGAGAAAGGTCTCAAATCGTGAAACGAGTTATGCCAAGATATGAACTTAAGGAGATACACGAGAAGCCGTTTTAAAAGATTTTGTCCTTTAGCTAACTATCGATTAAATCGTGCTACTTTATTTTCGGACTAATAAATACTCAAATAAGTCAATATGAATCACTTGTGATCCATGACAAATAGTTAAAAAATTCTAGATACCTTTTCTTTCATAATAACTAGGATTGTGGGGAGAAAAAGTATTACACAATTTGGACGTATGAGTAGTGTTAGCATTGTGACTTGTACCAACAATGATATCGTTTTTGCACTTGGCATGGAATGTAAGACAATCAAGGATGACGAACTTTACTTTATGAGACATTCACTTGTTTCTATTCATTGACCCTAAAAGTCACATTCATGATGAAAATCATACATTATGTCTTTTACAAATCTTCATAGTATTGTAGCAAGTTTTACTTTTCAATAAAGGTTAATAAAATTGAATTTTGGAGATGCTTAGATACTATATTCTAGCATTGCGTGAGGGAACGACAATGGTTTAGTATGGGGGAGTGATGAGATGGCATTTATACATGATCTCATCGTTCTTTTCGGGCTTTAAATGCATAAAATGCCATCAAAATACCATATTGATACACGGCTTTTGCCCGTATAAAAATTAAAGTTAAGTTCTCGTTTTCTCGGTATCTTAACGAATTGATTTCCGGCTTAAAGTATGACTCAGTTGATTTTGGTGGAAAAGAATATTTTTGGTTGTTTTTAAAATAAAAGTGCAAAACTTTAAAGTAAAAGGGCAATTAAAGTAAATCTAACTCTAATGTAATGTAAATGGCAAGTATTTAAAAGCGTGACAGAAATTAAAAGGCACTAAAAGTAAATAAAGCAAACTTAAATCTAACTAAGGCAAACTTAAAACGCAACTAAAACTAAAACTTAAACTAAGGCAAGGCTAAAATAAATCTAAGGCAAATAAACTTAAAGTGCGTCTAAGGAAAAAGGCGGGAAAAATAAAGCTTGAAATTAAAAAGCAGAAACTTAAAAAAACTGAAATTAAAGAAACCTGAAAATTAGCTCATCCGGAATAATACCCTCATTCGGAATAAACACTCATCCGGACTGTCACCTTCGTTCGGAATGTTTTTCTTCACTCGGAATATTCACCAAAACCTTTGATCCGGAATAAATGGCTTACTCGGAATATGTCACCTATCCGGAATAATCTTCTTTATTCGAAATGTTGGTCTTGATTCGGAATGTTGCTGTTGATCCGGAATAATTCTTGATCCGGAATAATATTCCGAATAGAACACCTTAATCGGAATATGTCACTTATTCCGGATGGAAGCTCTTTATCCGGAATATCTCCTTGATCCGGAATATTCTTGATGATTCGGAATGTTTGGTCTATCCGGAATGTTCTGTCTATCCGGAATAATTCCCTTATCTGGAATATTGGATATTCCGGATGAACCACCTTGGCTAAAATCTTGATCCGGAATGTTGAAGATTCCGAATAGAGTACTTTGATCCGGAATAATTAATTATTCCGGATGGGCGACTTTGATACGGAATAATCAACACAAACCCTTCACTTAGTTTGATCTGGAACTTTTTCCTGGGAAAGATGCAGTAACAGCAAGGCCGAAGAACAAGGACACACAAGATAGCACGAATCTAGACAAACTTAAGCAAAATCAACCACAAAATTAAATCAAACTAATCACAAAACATCTACTAATGATAATCAATCAATCCAAAACAATCAAACTAACAAAACTTAATCAAAATAATCAAAACCCATTTAATAAATTTAACAAAAACTCAAAAACATAAACATGAACATGAACAATAAAGACAAAGATTAAAGATTAAAGAAAGGTAGAATGAGAGATCAAACAATAAAGATAAATGATTAACAATAATTAAAAGAACACTTACTTGAAATTAAATGGTAATTAAGGTGCAAGACAATAAAGGTAAATGGACATGAAAAGTAAATGACAAGATAAGTAAAATGGAAGAACTAATTGTCACTATTAGCCAACAAAATGAAATGATTAACTTCCTAATCTATTTATAGGGGAGGATTAAGAAGTGCTTAGGAAGCTTCCTCCCCTCCTTCATTTCTTCTTAATTGCATCATTAGGTCCTTCTCTTCTTAATCTTTTGTTAATTGCACAATTAGTCCTTAAGCCTTTTAATCTTCTTAAATCTTGGACTTTAATGACTTTTGGCTCGGGATTTCTTTGGACTCGTCTTTTAATTCTTCAATAAATAAGACTAGAGTTCTTCGGCTTTTAGTAAACTTCCGTCTTTTGACGTTTTCTTCGATAAATCTTCAGAATTGGTCTTGGACTTCCGTTCTTTTTGCACTCTTGACTTCTTGACTTCGTCTTTCATCATTTTCTTCAATAAAAGCCCGTGAATGCCCGTGTTTTCTCCACTTTTCACCTTTTCGTCCTAAATCACAACAAAAACACAAACCACGCATAATTCCGACATAATTGACATAAAATACACGTTTTGGCTCGGTTATTATTGTAATTAAGTGGTAAAAAGGATGGGTGTTTACACACCTATCAAATCCCCTACACTTGACCATTGCAATGTCCTCATGCAATGCATTAGTTACAAAGCAAGTTTACATTTTTCATCATAATCAATCCATGGTGGCCTTTATTAAAGAGATAGAAAATTATAAACATTCAAAGAAAAGAAATCAAAAACATACCTTGGGTTTTGGAAATGTTGTGAATGATCATCATCCTCAAGTTTTCACTCTCCAAACCAAGCTTAAAAACGAGATCATTGTTATTATAAGTTAGTAAACTAACACGAACTCATGTGGGCCAATTATTCACTTAGACTCCCTTATTCCTAGGTGTATCTCTTATATTTTATTATTGTCTTGAATGATCACGAGGATGCATTTTTGACTTATTTCGATAGTTATTTATGCCGAAAATAAAGTGAACGATTTAATCAATAGTTAGCTAAAGGACAAAATCTTTTAAAACTGCTTCTCGGGACCTCATAAAGTTCATATCTTGGCATAACTCGCTTCGCGATTTGAGACCTTTCTCGGACCGATATTTGGCAGCGACTTCATACTTCAAACCTTGAGAGACGTTCATGAAATAATGGCCTTCTCTTCATAATAGGAATTTCTTCACTTGAAGTTTTGAGAGATTCTTCATATTTGGACAACGACTTCTTCATTTTTCTCCAATCTTTATTTTGGACTTTGATATACAACGATCCGCCTCCTTTTTGGACTTGGCTTCATTTATCCTCATACCTTGTTAGGGCCTTTTCGGATAGACTTCTCTATGACTTTTTGGGAGTTTTTGCTTTTCGTCGTGTGTCTCGATCCTTCATATTGATTTTCGATAAATGATTCTTCACATCACTTTTGGATCTTTAGCAACAAAATATAGCCCTCATGTCTTGTTAGGACCTTTTTGGACTCGCCAATCTTCGCATCCCGCTTCAATAAGTTATGCCTTGGCTATGAACTCTAATCCATACCGAGCAACTTTTAAACGATCTTGGGCTAGAAGCTAAGTAACTTTTCAAATCGTACAACCTTATTTATTGCAGATAAATTTATTAGCAAGCGATGGGAGAATAGGCTTATAATTAACTCACATAAATTCACGAAAGAATACCAAACTTATAATTGATTCTATCATCTCTCGTTCACCACAGTTTAAAATCTCAAGGAATGAGACTCGTGGATGCTTAGCCTATTAAATCAAAGTTTTGGGTTTCGAGTCGCCTATAGGATCTTGCAAACTCTTAGACTTTTTCAAGTTTAGAAATCGCTTTTTAAAGTTCCCTTGATAAACGACTCTCTAGGATCAATTATAGGAACTTGCGAAAAGTTCTTGTTCTTAACCCGTGAGGGTTAAGACTTTCGCGTTTTATAGCTCCCTATATAAAAGCCTAGCAAAACTTGACTTAAACACGTTAAGGATACTAGCTAGAGTAACTTAGATAAGTAAACTCGGGTTGAGTCAAAAGATTCACAACGTTTGAAAATTAAAACCACTTTATTAAAATTTATTCTAATAAGGAAAGAAAATAACTATACAAAAGGAAAAACTAATGGGCCGAAATAGATCAAATATTTTGAAAAATGTCCAAAAATTGATTTTCCGGTTAAAATGAGGACAAATACAAGGAAAAGACCACTTAGCTTCGATAGAAGTCCCCCTACACTTAATATAAACATTGTCCTCAATGTTTAAGCATGTGGGACTAAACTCCCCTACACTTAGGACATTGTGCACATTGTTTAAATCTCGCTAAGGAAAAGACAACTAACGAGATTCCTATTTTAATATTGAGAAATATAAAATAGTGAATCGAAAAGAGTTTAGGATAGAACCGGGAAGAAGGGAACACGGAATCACGGGTCATCAAGAATCATCAAGAGTGGATCATTGAGCGCTCGAATCCTTGATTAGTAGAAGAGAGGAAATAGCAACACCAACGGGTCTCCCCTACACTTAGGATAAAGAAAGCTAAAAGATAGATACATGGGTTGCCTCCCAAGAAGCGCTTGATTTTTGTTAACCGAGTCGTGAGCCTGACTCGACCTTGATCATCATAGGAAGAAGCATGAAACATATCCACCGGGATCAAGGACATAGTTTTTGTCCAGCAAATAGCAGAAGCTTAAGGCGAACAAGGCAAGCCAATGAAGAGTAGGCAAGGTTCCCTTAAGCAAAGATGGAGCACGGTGGAAGCAAGGGTGAAGTGGTGCAAGCATATCTCCATAAGTTCCAAAGATATTTCCTTTTATTGCATCAGGTGGATACTGAGATGGCTGCAGAATATCGATACCGGGGTCGAACACCTTTTCCTTTAGGGGAAAATAGCACTCAGGCTCAGCAGAATATGAAGATGATCCGCGAAGAAAATGCACAACCTCATCCTCAGAAGGTGGACAAAGAGGTGTCAAATCATACGTGCTGCGGATGTTGGTGTCGACCGGTTGCTTCTCCTTTGAAAGAATTTTCTTCAAATCCAAAGTAGGATCAAGACGATAATCTTCAAAGTCCAAAGGAGGTGCATCACTCTCATGAGGGAAGTAGGTGTTGAGAAATGTTGAAAAGTCTTCCTCAAATGAGTAGTCGTCCAAAGTAGGATCGAGTGATGGCGGAGGATCTTCATTATGTGAAGCATCACTCGAAAGAGTATCGGCCTCATCAAAATCATCGTATGTGGGCAGGTCGGGATACTCGGAAGTACAATCATCAAAATCATCTGAATCTAAGCTAGAATCATCATCATAAGTATCAAAGATCGGTGGAGAATCATAAATGGGCGAAGGTTCCAAATTGGAGAGAGAATCATCCACATCATCTTCAAAAAGTGGATTATCAATGCAAGACTCGAATAGAGGATTGTTGTAGATGACAAAATCATCGAGCACATTAATCATATTCGTAGATTCTCGTCCAAAGGATTTGCTTGTAAGCTTCCCCATTTTAAAAACTTGTGCATCATCCCCGACTCTTAAGATTAACTCACCTTCGGCAACATCAACTAGAGCTCGTCCGGTTCTCAAGAATGGCCGACCAAGTATTAAAGGAATACGAGGGTCCATTTCATAATCAACAACGACAAAGTCGACCGGGAAAGTAAATGTGCCAACTTTAATGAACACGTCTTCGGCAATACCAACGGGGTAAGCGAGAGTGCGATTTGCAAGTTCAAGAGTCATCTTTGTTGGTGTGAGGTCGGGCAATGATAGTGTTTTCCAAACACTCAAAGGCATAAGATTAATACTGGCCCCGAGATCAGCTAGGGCAGTAAACTCTTCGGTTTTGTTAAAAATGCAAGGCAACACAAAACGACCGGGATCTCCAAGATTTTCCAGAAGTTCTTTAAGAATAACTGCAGAACAGTTTTCATTTAATCGTGTGTTGGCGAGCTCAATTAGCTTCTCCTTCTTGTTAAGCAATTCCTTGAATGCTTTCACAAATTTCGGCATGTGGACAAGTGCTTCAACAAGGCTAATGTTGATGTTCATTTGAGAGAGCATCTTCACATAGCTCGACACTTGAGAATCATTCTTGGTTAGCTCGTTGGTCTTGCCCAACCGTGAAGGATAAGGGATATTAGGTTTGGTTGGTGAAGGTGCAGGTGTAGGTAAAGGTTGAGATGTTGAAGGGTTCTTCTTTGGAACATCGTCATGACGAGGCAGAGACGGTAATGGTGTACTAATACTAGGTGTAGGAGGAGTAGGGATAAATGGTGGTGGAAGAGGTGTAGATGATGGGGGCGGGATAGGTGGTCCTACTATGGTAACTCTACTACGGGTAGTAATAGCACTCACATTCGCTCGCGGGTTGGTGACGATGTTAGAAGGTTGAGAACTCGAAGTAGAAGGTTGAGCGGCGGGCAAGAAACTAGCAAGCATATTCTTTATATCATTCGTTTGAGTGCTGAAGGAGGATTGAATTTTTTCTCGAAGCTCGGATCTAATGTCATTTCCTTGCTTGGTGATATCTCCTTTCAGATTGATGATTTGGCTCTGCAGATTCTTGATTTGCTCACCTTGAGTTCTCATGATGGCTTCAACATCGGGATTAATGGGTGGGGCTTGTTGAGCGGGTGGGTTATAAGGATTAGAAGCTATTGGTGGGATTTGGTTTCTTCTATTGTAGTTGTTGGCGGGGTTTTGGTTTTGAGGAGAAAAACCGGGTGAAAGGTAGTTGTTTGACCGGTAACTCAGCAAATTTCTATCCCCTTGAGGTCGAGCTTGGTAATTTTCCGGTGAATAATTACCATAAGCTGCATACACATTTTTCGGATTTCCTTGTGTAGAAGGACAATCGGTGTATGAGTGAGGACCGCCGCATGTTTCACAAGGATTGGCAACCGCTTTAACTTGTTGTTGTTGGTTTGAAGCGAGAAGCAAAATACTTTTGTTCATTTTAGTCATCATGCGGGTGAATTCGGTCATGTCAGGGCTTGTTGAAGTAGAAGAAACATTGACTCTCGGGTTGTTCCTTGAAGAAGCGGAGGAATCCCAGTTTTTGTGGTGAGTAGTCATGTTCTCAATAAGCTCTCTACACTCCTCGGGTTTCCTTTTCATAAATGTGCCACCGGCGGCTGCATTAATCATATCACGATCACAAAAAGTCAATCCGTTGTAGAAAGTATCTATTAAGGTCACAGGGAGCATGTTGTGGTTTGGACAACGATCAATCAAGACATTATATCTTTCCCAAGCATCAAAGAGAGATTCATCGGGGTGTTGCATAAAACCGCTGATTTGATTGCGAAGGCTCGTGACCATGGATGGTGGAAAGTAGCGCGATAAAAAGCGTTGAGTCATGTCATCCCAAGTATGAATTGAATTCTTTGGAAGACGATCAAACCATTTCCCGGCATGATGCGATAAAGTGTGTGGGAAGAGTTGTAGGCGAAGAACATCCATTGTGGCACCAGGCAACTTCATGCTTTGAGTGATTGTAATGAACTTGTCGAGGTGTTTGTTGGCATCATCATCAGGCATTCCTCTAAAAGGATTTGTTTGCACTTGCTGAATCATGTGGTGCTTCAACAAAAACTCCGGAGCCGTGATTTGCATTGGCGCAATCGGTCCTCCTCGTCCAAACATGGTAGGTTGACAAAGCTCCTCCATTGTCCGAAGATCGGGCGGTGGATGAACATTGTTGTTATTGTTGAGGTGCGGTGGATTATTGTTGTTGTTAACACCTGCCATACTTAAATCTTCTCGAGTCTCGGGCTCTTGATAATTAGAAGATCTAGTACGCATACACCTACAAAGGCAAAAGAAAACAATACCAAACACAAAGAGAATATATATACATAATAAAAATTAAATCTTTTTGGATTTTTGAAATTTTTAATTTTTATGTGTTTTTTAACAATTTTTAATTTTTATGGTTTTTAAGATTTTTTAAGCAAGAAAATAACGCTCACAAGTGAACGGATCCCAAAAAGCAACGCGTCTCTCACAGAAAACCGTTAATCTTTACGAAAAGAGCCGGCAGCGGCGCCATTTGATACACGGCTTTTGCCCGTATAAAAATTAAAGTTAAGTTCTCGTTTTCTCGGTATCTGAACGAATTGATTTCCGGCTTAAAGTATGACTCAGTTGATTTTGGTGGAAAAGAATATTTTTGGTTGTTTTTAAAATAAAAGTGCAAAACTTTAAAGTAAAAGGGCAATTAAAGTAAATCTAACTCTAATGTAATGTAAATGGCAAGTATTTAAAAGCGTGACGGAAATTAAAAGGCACTAAAAGTAAATAACGCAAACTTAAATCTAACTAAGGCAAACTTAAAACGCAAGTAAAACTAAAACTTAAACTAAGGCAACGCTAAAATAAATCTAAGGCAAATAAACTTAAAGTGCGTCTAAGGAAAAAGGCGGGAAAAATAAAGCTTGAAATTAAAAAGCAGAAACATAAAAAAACAGAAATTAAAGAAACCTGAAAATTAGCTCATCCGGAATAATACCCTCATTCGGAATAAACACTCATCCGGAATGTCACCTTCGCTCGGAATGTTTTTCTTCACTCGGAATATTCACCAAAACCTTTGATCCGGAATAAATGTCTTACTTGGAATATGTCACCTATCCGGAATAATCTTCTTTATTCGGAATGTTGGTCTTGATTCGGAATGTTGCTGTTAATCCGGAATAATTCTTGATCCGGAATAATATTCTGAATAGAACACCTTACTCGGAATATGTCACTTATTCCGGATGGAAGCTCTTTATCCGGAATATCTCCTTGATCCGGAATATTCTTGCTGATTCGGAATGTTTGGTCTATCCGGAATGTTCTGTCTATCCGAAATAATTCCCTATTCTGGAATATTGGATATTCGTATTCCGGCTGAACCACCTTGGCTAAAATCTTGATCCGGAATGTTGAAGATTCCGAATAGAGACTTTGATCCGGAATAATTAATTATTCCGGATGGGCGACTTTGATACGGAATAATCAACACAAACCCTTCACTTAGCTTGATCTGGAACTTTTTCCTGGGAAAGATACAGTAATAGTAAGGCCGAAGAACAAGGAAACACAAGATAGCACGAATCTAGACAAACTTAAGCAAAATCAACCACAAAATTAAATCAAACTAATCACAAAACATCTACTAATGATAATCAATCAATCCAAAACAATCAAACTAACAAAACTTAATCAAAACAATCAAAACCCATTTAATAAATTTAACAAAAACTCAAAAACATAAACATGAACATGAACAATAAAGACAAAGATTAAAGATTAAAGAAAGGTAGAATGAGAGATCAAACAATAAAGATAAATGATTAACAAGAATTAAAAGAACACTTACTTGAAATTAAATGGTAATTAAGGTGCAAGACAATAAAGGTAAATGGACATGAAAAGTAAATGACAAGATAAGTAAAATGGAAGAACTAATTGTCACTATTAGCCAACAAAATGAAATGATTAACTTCCTAATCTATTTATAGGGGAGGATTAAGAAGTGCTTAGGAAGCTTCCTCCCCTCCTTCATTTCTTCTTAATTGCATCATTAGGTCCTTCTCTTCTTAATCTTTTGTTAATTGCACCATTAGTCCTTAAGCCTTTTAATCTTCTTAAATCTTGGACTTTAATGACTTTTGGCTCGGGATTTCTTTGGACTCGTCTTTTAATTCTTCAATAAATAAGACTTGAATTCTTCGGCTTTTAGTAAACTTCCGTCTTTTGACTTTTTATTCGATAAATCTTCAGAATTGGTCTTGGACTTACGTTCTTTTTGCACTCTTGACTTCTTGACTTCGTCTTTCATCTTTTTCTTCAATAAAAGCCCGTGAATGCCCGTGTTTTCTCCACTTTTCACCTTTTCGTCCTAAATCACAACAAAAACACAAACCACGCATAATTCCGACATAATTGACATAAAATACACGTTTTGGCTCGGTTATTATTGTAATTAAGTGGTAAAAAGGATGGGTGTTTACACACCTATCAAATCCCCTACACTTGACCATTGCAATGTCCTCATGCAATGCATTAGTTACAAAGCAAGTTTACATTTTTCATCATAATCAATCCATGGTGGCCTTTATTAAAGAGAGAAAATTATAAACATTCAAAGAAAAGAAATCAAAAACATACCTTGGGTTTTGGAAATGTTGTGAATGATCATCATCCTCAAGTTTTCACTCTCCAAACCAAGCTTAAAAACGAGATCATTGTTATTATAAGTTAGTAAACTAACACGAACTCATGTGGGCCAATTATTCACTTAGACTCCCTTATTCCTAGGTGTATCTCTTATATTTTATTATTGTCTTGAATGATCACGAGGATGCATTTTTGACTTATTTCGATAGTTATTTATGCCGAAAATAAAGTGAACGATTTAATCAATAGTTAGCTAAAGGACAAAATCTTTTAAAACTGCTTCTCGGGACCTCATAAAGTTCATATCTTGGCATAACTCGCTTCGCGATTTGAGACCTTTCTCGGACCGATATTTGGCAGCGACTTCATACTTCAAACCTTGAGAGACGTTCATGAAATAATGGCCTTCTCTTCATAATAGGAATTTCTTCACTTGAAGTTTTGAGAGATTCTTCATATTTGGACAACGACTTCTTCATTTTTCTCCAATCTTTATTTTGGACTTTGATATACAACGATCCGCCTCCTTTTTGGACTTGGCTTCATTTATCCTCATACCTTGTTAGGGCCTTTTCGGATAGACTTCTCCATGACTTTTTGGGAGTTTTTGCTTTTCGTCGTGTGTCTCGATCCTTCATATTGATTTTTGATAAATGATTCTTCACATCACTTTTGGATCTTTAGCAACAAAATATAGCCCTCATGTCTTGTTAGGACCTTTTTGGACTCGCCAATCTTCGCATCCCGCTTCAATAAGTTATGCCTTGGCTATGAACTCTAATCCATACCGAGCAACTTTTAAACGATCTTGGGCTAGAAGCTAAGTAACTTTTCAAATCGTACAACCTTATTTATTGCAGATAAATTTATTAGCAAGCGATGGGAGAATAGGCTTATAATTAACTCACATAAATTCACGAAAGAATACCAAACTTATAATTGATTCTATCATCTCTCGTTCACCACAGTTTAAAATCTCAAGGATTGAGACTCGTGGATGCTTAGCCTATTAAATCAAAGTTTTGGGTTTCGAGTCGCCTATAGGATCTTGCAAACTCTTAGACTTTTTCAAGTTTAGAAATCGCTTTTTAAAGTTCCCTTGATAAACGACTCTCTAGGATCAATTATAGGAACTTGCGAAAAGTTCTTGTTCTTAACCCGTGAGGGTTAAGACTTTCGCGTTTTATAGCTCCCTATATAAAAGCCTAGCAAAACTTGACTTAAACACGTTAAGGATACTAGCTAGAGTAACTTAGATAAGTAAACTCGGGTTGAGTCAAAAGATTCACAACGTTTGAAAATTAAAACCACTTTATTAAAATTTATTCTAATAAGGAAAGAAAATAACTATACAAAAGGAAAAACTAATGGGCCGAAATAGATCAAATATTTTGAAAAATGTCCAAAAATTGATTTTCCGGTTAAAATGAGGACAAATACAAGGAAAAGACCACTTAGCTTCGATAGAAGTCCCCCTACACTTAATATAAACATTGTCCTCAATGTTTAAGCATGTGGGACTAAACTCCCCTACACTTAGGACATTGTGCACATTGTTTAAATCTCGCTAAGGAAAAGACAACTAACGAGATTCCTATTTTAATATTGAGAAATATAAAATAGTGAATCGAAAAGAGTTTAGGATAGAACCGGGAAGAAGGGAACACGGAATCACGGGTCGTCAAGAATCATCAAGAGTGGATCATTGAGCGCTCGAATCCCTGATTAGTAGAAGAGAGGAAATAGCAACACCAATGGGTCTCCCCTACACTTAGGATAAAGAAAGCTAAAAGATAGATACATGGGTTGCCTCCCAAGAAGCGCTTGATTTTTGTTAACCGAGTCGTGAGCCTGACTCGACCTTGATCATCATAGGAAGAAGCATGAAACATATCCACCGGGATCAAAGACATAGTTTTTGTCCAGCAAATAGCAGAAGCTTAAGGCGAACAAGGCAAGCCAATGAAGAGTAGGCAAGGTTCCCTTAAGCAAAGATGGAGCACGGTGGAAGCAAGGGTGAAGTGGTGCAAGCATATCTCCATAAGTTCCAAAGATATTTCCTTTTATTGCATCAGGTGGATACTGAGATGGCTGCAGAATATCGATACCGGGGTCGAACACCTTTTCCTTTAGGGGAAAATAGCACTCAGGCTCAGCAGAATATGAAGATGATCCGCGAAGAAAATGCACAACCTCATCCTCAGAAGGTGGACAAAGAGGTGTCAAATCATACGTGCTGCGGATGTTGGTGTCGACCGGTTGCTTCTCCTTTGAAAGAATTTTCTTCAAATCCAAAGTAGGATCAAGACGATAATCTTCAAAGTCCAAAGGAGGTGCATCACTCTCATGAGGGAAGTAGGTGTTGAGAAATGTTGAAAAGTCTTCCTCAAATGAGTAGTCGTCCAAAGTAGGATCGAGTGATGGCGGAGGATCTTCATCATGTGAAGCATCACTCGAAAGAGTATCGGCCTCATCAAAATCATCGTATGTGGGCAGGTCGGGATACTCGGAAGTACAATCATCAAAATCATCTGAATCTAAGCTAGAATCATCATCATAAGTATCAAAGATCGGTGGAGAATCATAAATGGGCGAAGGTTCCAAATTGGAGAGAGAATCATCCACATCATCTTCAAAAAGTGGATTATCAATGTAAGACTCGAATAGAGGATTGTTGTAGATGACAAAATCATCGAGCACATTAATCATATTCGTAGATTCTCGTCCAAAGGATTTGCTTGTAAGCTTCCCCATTTTAAAAACTTGTGCATCATCCCCGACTCTTAAGATTAACTCACCTTCGGCAACATCAACTAGAGCTCGTCCGGTTCTCAAGAATGGCCGACCAAGTATTAAAGGAATACGAGGGTCCATTTCATAATCAACAACGACAAAGTCGACCGGGAAAGTAAATGTGCCAACTTTAATGAACACGTCTTCGGCAATACCAACGGGGTAAGCGAGAGTGCGATTTGCAAGTTCAAGAGTCATCTTTGTTGGTGTGAGGTCGGGCAATGATAGTGTTTTCCAAACACTCAAAGGCATAAGATTAATACTGGCCCCGAGATCAGCTAGGGCAGTAAACTCTTCGGTTTTGTTAAAAATGCAAGGCAACACAAAATGACCGGGATCTCCAAGATTTTCCAGAAGTTCTTTAAGAATAACTGCAGAACAGTTTTCATTTAATCGTGTGTTGGCGAGCTCAATTAGCTTCTCCTTCTTGTTAAGCAATTCCTTGAATGCTTTCACAAATTTCGGCATGTGGACAAGTGCTTCAACAAGGCTAATGTTGATGTTCATTTGAGAGAGCATCTTCACATAGCTCGACACTTGAGAATCATTCTTGGTTAGCTCCTTGGTCTTGCCCAACCGTGAAGGATAAGGGATATTAGGTTTGGTTGGTGAAGGTGCAGGTGCAGGTAAAGGTTGAGATGTTGAAGGGTTCTTCTTTGGAACATCGTCATGACGAGGCAGAGACGGTAATGGTGTACTAATACTAGGTGTAGGAGGAGTAGGGATAAATGGTGGTGGAAGAGGTGTAGATGATGGGGGCGGGATAGGTGGTCCTACTATGGTAACTCTACTACGGGTAGTAATAGCACTCACATTCGCTCGCGGGTTGGTGACGATGTTAGAAGGTTGAGAACTCGAAGTAGAAGGTTGAGCGGCGGGCAAGAAACTAGCAAGCATATTCTTTATATCATTCGTTTGAGTGCTGAAGGAGGATTGAATTTTTTCTCGAAGCTCGGATCTAATGTCATTTCCTTGCTTGGTGATATCTCCTTTCAGATTGATGATTTGGCTCTGCAGATTCTTGATTTGCTCACCTTGAGTTCTCATGATGGCTTCAACATCGGGATTAATGGGTGGGGCTTGTTGAGCGGGTGGGTTATAAGGATTAGAAGTTATTGGTGGGATTTGGTTTCTTCTATTGTAGTTGTTGGCGGGGTTTTGGTTTTGAGGAGAAAAACCGGGTGAAAGGTAGTTGTTTGACCGGTAACTCAGCAAATTTCTATCCCCTTGAGGTCGAGCTTGGTAATTTTCCGGTGAATAATTACCATAAGCTGCATACACATTTTTCGGATTTCCTTGTGTAGAAGGACAATCGGTGTATGAGTGAGGACCGCCGCATGTTTCACAAGGATTGGCAACCGCTTTAACTTGTTGTTGTTGGTTTGAAGCGAGAAGCAAAATACTTTTGTTCATTTTAGTCATCATGCGGGTGAATTCGGTCATGTCAGGGCTTGTTGAAGTAGAAGAAACATTGACTCTCGGGTTGTTCCTTGAAGAAGCGGAGGAATCCCAGTTTTTGTGGTGAGTAGTCATGTTCTCAATAAGCTCTCTACACTCCTCGGGTTTCCTTTTCATAAATGTGCCACCGGCGGCTGCATTAATCATATCACGATCACAAAAAGTCAATCCGTTGTAGAAAGTATCTATTAAGGTCACAGGGAGCATGTTGTGGTTTGGACAACGATCAATCAAGACATTATATCTTTCCCAAGCATCAAAGAGAGATTCATCGGGGTGTTGCATAAAACCGCTGATTTGATTGCGAAGGCTCGTGACCATGGATGGTGGAAAGTAGCGCGATAAAAAGCGTTGAGTCATGTCATCCCAAGTATGAATTGAATTCTTTGGAAGACGATCAAACCATTTCCCGGCATGATGCGATAAAGTGTGTGGGAAGAGTTGTAGGCGAAGAACATCCATTGTGGCACCAGGCAACTTCATGCTTTAAGTGTTAGCCTCAAAATATTGAGCCAAACAAGAATGCTCGGTCATATGTTTATTATGTATCGTATTTTAGAACGTTGTAATAGGTAGTATATTAGTCGTGTAATTACGGGCTTAACTTTAAGCTAAGGTTCATTAATAAGTAACCAAAGCCCAAAAGGAAAGCCCGGCCCATGATCATATAGCCCATTAAGCTACATGTAAGCAAGGCTATATAAACCTCTCCTTGCATGTAAGGAGAGGTTGGTTGGTCATTTCATTTTCTCTAATCTAATATTCCACAAGTTTCACCAACCATTTTCTCTCTACTTTCTCTCACTACTTTCTCTCTCTAGAATTCTTCTCATATCTTCCTTTCTTTCTTTAATTCGTGTAGTATAACAATCATATATTAGGGACAACAATTGGTATCAATCGCCACGGGGTAGATTTGTTATTGGTTGTTCTTCTTATATTTGATTCGTGTGATTTCTTCCATAAATCAACTCGAATTCAAATTTTTTGTGGTTTTCGTGTTCTTTATCTTGCTACAAATCATCTATATACTTGTTGTAGAGATTTGGTTGTTTTGGTTTGGTAAAAATCACGAATTTGTTGCCTAAAAGTTGCTAATTTGTTGCCTAAAAGTTGCTAATTTGTTGCCTAAAAGTTGCCAAAAACCGTTGCCTAAAAAGTTGGAAAAAAGTCCCTTATTGCGACAGCTAGAATTTCGGAAAGGAGAGTACGATTTCGATCGCAATAACCCTAGGGTTTTACTTTGCGATCAGTATTGCGATAGACCCTTATTCCGATCTGAACATTCCGATCGTTATTGCGATCTGGATTGCGATGGATTTAAGGCAATCTTGAAACGTTACTCTGCCCACATTGCGACAGCCATATTGCGATAGGTGCACATTCCGATCTGGATTTCGATAAGTACACATTGCGATCTGAATATTCTGATCTGGGATTTCGATAGGTACACATTCCGATCTGGGATTTCGACAGGTGCACATTGCGATCTACAGGACATTCCGATCTAAACAACATTCCGATGGACATTCCGATGACATGTTTAGCCAAATTTTTGTTTGAGTATTTTTTAGACTTAGCCACCATCTAGACTAGTTTCGGAACGTAGTTTACACGAAGATTAAAAAAAAAAAAAAAAAAAAAAAAAAAAAAAAAAAAGAGTTAAAAAATTTAGGTCAAGTAAAATCAAATTTTTTCCATACTAGTTTTAGGACATTTCTAGCTCGATTTCAAATTTTGGCGATTACAAAATTTTTGGACTACCGTTTTAGTCGGACTGGAGAATTTATTGTCGGCCTGGAGAAAAATTGAAATTTTCGGAATTTAAACCACAACAACAATCACAACAAATCTACTTAAGATCCATATTCACTTCATCATTTCAGAGAATATTGAGATGGATTCTACTGCCGAATATCGTGTGACGAACAACAACATAATGGTGGCAGGTAACAAAGAGAGACCACCAATGCTTGTATCTGGTCGGTATGCTCAATGGCAATCACGTTTCATACGATATCTTGATACAAGACCTAATGGTGATGCCTTGAGGAAATGTATTACTCATGGACCATATATATTTAAGAAGATCTCAGTTCCTCCAAGAGCAGCCACAGATACTACTGATCCAATACCTGCAAGTGAACGTGATGAAACAAGAGCTGATCTCACACCTGAAAATTGTGCTTGGCATGATGCGGAGAAGGAAGCCATTTATATGGTTTTAAGTGGGATTGGAGATGATATTTACTCCACGGTTGATGCATGCCCGACAGCACATGAAATGTGGACTGCTATTGAACGCTTGCAACAAGGAGAATCACTCAACAAACAAGATGTCAAAACAAACTTGTTTTGGAATTTTGGCAAGTTTACTTCAAGGGATGGAGAATCAATTGACTCTTACTACTCCAGGTTTTATAAGATGATGAATGACATGACAAGAAATAACCTGCAAGTCTCCACCATGCAAGTCAATGTCCAATTTCTTCAACAACTTCAACCCGAGTGGACACGATTCGTCACTTTGGTGAAACAACAAGAAAAGTTAGACGAGGTCTCATATCATCGACTTTTTGACATCTTGAAGCAATTTCAGAATGAAGCAAATGAAATTCGAGCTGAACGTGTTGCCAAGACGGCTAATCCACTTGCTTTAGTGACTACCACTCAACATGTTCAAGATCCTAACTCTCGTGCTCCTAAGCCATACTCCAATACATCATCTTCACCACGATATTCCACATCATCTAAGTCTTCATCTTCCACAAAATCTCGAGGTAAAGCGCCAAGAGCACCATCACCACCATCTGAGTCCTCATCTGAAGAAGATAGTGATGAAGACCAAGCTCAAAAGAACCGAGAGATGAAACAACAAATTGCTTACATAATGAAGACTTACAAGAAAATCTACAAACCCACCAACAACAATCTTCGCACATCATCTAACACAAAGAACCGATATGTTGAGAGTCCTCCAAGGTATGACACACGTCGACGTGGTGAAAGTCCTTCTAGGTATGATCGACATAATCCAACACATGTTGAGGGTTCTGCAAGATATGATCGACAAACTGCTAAGTATGATGCTCAGAGGATTGCTGCTGCTACTGGGAATAGGGACACGGTTGGAAGTCAAGTGGTTCAGCAGAGTGGGATTCAATGTTTTAATTGCCAAGGTTATGGGCATATGGCAAAGGAATGCAGGAAGCCGAAAAGGGTTAGAGACTCCAGCTATCACAAGGAAAAGATGCTGCTATGCAAGAAAATGGAAGCAGGGGTTAAATTGTCAGCTGAGGAAGGAGCCATGCTTGATGATACTGATGATGAAGATTCTGATCAAGAGCTTGATGCACATTACTCGTACATGGCAAAGGTTGAAGAAGTTCTCAAAGTCACTGAAGATGACAATGGTCCTATCTTTGACACTGAGCCAATCGATAAGGTACACACTACTGATGAATATAATGTGTTTGGTGATATTCCTGAGCATAGTGATCTACCCAATGCCATTAATGACACGTGTATGATGGAAACGGTTGATAGCAATACCACACCCGATTCATCAGACATGTGTAATAATGAGTCTGAGGATGATCAGCATGCAAATGAATATGATGAAGAGGAACGTATTGCGCTTGCTAATTTAATTGCTACTTTACAAAAAGATGTCACTGAAAATAAAAAGAGTCAAAAGCAATTAAAGAAGGCAAACGCTACGCTCACTCAAAGCTTTGAAGAATGCAAAGCTGCTCTTATCAAATCTACTGAGATGACTGAAACCTATAGAGATGAGCTCCTTCAGAAAACCAAAGAGCTTGAGGGGTACAAGGGAAGTGCGTTAAAAAGTCAAAAGGACGATTTTGAAAACAAATATAATACAACTCTTGAGTTATTAGCTAAAGAGAAGCGTCAATATAATGTTTTCTTAATGGATGAACGTCAAAAAACGTACCTTGCCAATACCAAAGTTAATGAACTTGAACAAAAGCTCTCTATGACCACTACCGCTTCTGCTAAAATTATAGAGGATAAGAAACAAGAGGTAGATGCGTTAAAACAAGACTTCAAAAGTAGATATGATAAAGAAACCGAAAAAGTTACAAAACTAGAAGCACAAGTCGACTTTTTGAAGAACGTTGTTTATAAAACGCATGATTCTATTCAATCCGTAAGAATGCTAGCACCTCCATCGATGTTTAAGGGTCAAGCTAGCTTTGCAAGTCCTGAGTACCTTGCCAAAGCTCAAGCTGCGAACCCGCATCTTTATCTTGATGAGACTGAAAGGACAGATCTTGATTGCATGCCTGTTAGTGCCAATAGTGAAGAGACTGCCCTTTGGGATGCCGATAGTCAACCACTTGTTAATAAGGAGTTTGTGAAACCTTATAACTATGCTTATGAGAATAGTCTCTATGGCCTGTTCAATAAACAAACTCAGAAAACTCGTGAGGAAGTGTTCTTAGAATGCAAACAAAAAAGAATTCAATGGAAGAAAGCATTTGCCCCTAAGAAATCTAATGTTTACAAATACATCAACTACCTCCCTCTAGATGAATCTAAAAGCAAGAGTAGGAAAACATTAGGTATTCTTAAACACCACATAGATAATGTTAAATCTATTGTTGAAAGAGACTGGGCCAAACGTGAAAATGCTGAGTGGACACGTCCGATTCCTCAAGATATTACCTTGCTTGTGAAAGAACTCTTAATTCCAAACACGGCTTTGATTAAAGAAACTGTTCTTCAACTTGAGGAGTTCATTCGGACTGAAATGTTTGATGATTTAAAATATGTTGAATCTATTGAGAAACACATTGATGATCTTCAAATGGAAAAGTCTGATTTCTCAGATGAATATGATTTGCTCTTGCAAGAATGCGTTTCTAAAGATGTTATGTGTGCTTATTTTACATCTTGTGCTGATATTGATGAATATTCTGAAGTTGCATGCCAATATCTTGATAAGATCAAAGAATGTGAACGTCTTGAAATTGAGCTTTCGAAACGAAAAGAAAATGTTGACAAAAAGGCTTTTGAGTTATTTCAACACAAAACTGATTTCCTTCAAAAACATTGTCATTCACTTGAACTTGCTTTGCAAAAAGATGTTGGTCGTTTTCCACATGATAATAAATTGCAAGAAAAACTTTCGCAAACATTTCGAGAAATGAATGAACAGAATTTGGAAATTAAAGGGTTGAAAGCTCAATTACAAGACAGGGACAGAGCGATAGCTGAGTTGCAGAAACTCATTGCTAAAATGGGTGGGAAAATTGTGGAACCTAGCATTAAGAAAAATGTTGTTAGACAACCCAATGCCTCTAAAGAGAATAGATCCTCTATCTTGGGAAAACCATCTGCTTTATCTAATTCCTCGTTTGCAAAACCTGTGTTTGCCCCCAAGATGGATGGAAAGGAAAGGTTACCACAAGCTCAACCCATAAGGAATCCTGTAGCACCAAGCGTTAAGCACAATAATGTGATTAAACCAGGGATGTATAGAATGCCCACTAAGCCCACAAACAAAGAGACTCACTCGCCTCAGACTTCTAGAAACACTAATATTCGTGTGTCTTCTACTACAGGAATAGTTTCCACTACTAGTGTTAGCCGGCCTCAGCTTAAGAGCACTCAAGTGAATGATAAGGTCTGGAAACACAAGAATCAAGGGAAGATGAAGCAAGTAGAAGAACACCCTAGGATTTTCAATGTTTCTAAGAATAAAACGTCTGTAATCGCGTGTCATGACGATTTGAATGATTCGACTTTGAATGCTATGAATGTGAAATTTGTTTGTGTCAAATGTGGCAAGTGTGCTAATGCTAATCATTCTATGTGTGCTATGAATAATGTTAAAGGCGTAGAAACTAGAACTAAGAAGCAAACTGTGATGCCTATTAGTGCTAGTAAACCCAAACGCAAAGTGAACCATTCTGGTGCTACCCCCACTAAGAAAAGTAATGCATCAGACTCCACCACTAAGAATCCTAGAAGCAAAATTAAGGAATTATATGAGTCTGCTAGCAAGTCTTGGAAATGGTGGTTTGCTAATCAATGTCCTCCCGGATATAAATGGATGCCTAAAGTTAGGACAGAAAATGTGAAAACGAGTGTTAGTTTGCCTTTAAATGTTGATAAGGACACTAATGATTCTACTATCACAACTACTGTGGTATCCAATTTAGCAAATGCTCCATCGTGTTCTAACTCTTCTGCAGGTGATACAAATAATTCTCTTCATAATGGACTCCGGATGCACGAAGCACATGACGGGGAATCTCAAGCTTCTAATTAACTTCGTGGAGAAGTTCCTAGGTACGGTCCGATTCGGAAATGATCAATTTGCACCGATCCTAGGATATGGAGATTTGGTTCAGGGGAATATCACGATTAAAAGGGTATACTACGTCGAAGGGCTCAATCACAATCTTTTCTCGGTTGGTCAATTCTGTGATGCGGATTTGGAAGTTGCTTTCAGAAAGAAGACATGTTTTGTTCGTGATTATGATGGGAATGACTTACTTACTGGTACACGGGGTACTGATCTTTATACTATTTCACTTCAAGACACATCTTCATCAACTCCAATTTGCTTCATGGCTAAAGCTTCCTCGACTCAGGCATGGTTATGGCATCAACGTCTTTCTCATCTCAACTTTGATACCATTAACTTGCTTTCCAAGAAAGATATTGTGAGAGGCCTTCCAAGCTTGAAATTCATCAAAGATCATCTTTGTTCTTCTTGTGAACTTTGTAAAGCTAAACGAAGTAGCTTCAAAACAAAGACCACACCAAGCTCTAAAGGACGGTTAGATCTTCTTCACATGGATCTGTGTGGTCCCATGCGTGTTCAGAGTATCAATGGCAAGAAATATATTCTAGTAATAGTCGATGATTACTCAAGGTACACATGGACTCATTTCTTGAGATCCAAAGATGAAACTCCCGACGTTCTCATCAGCTTCCTTAAATTGATACAACGTGGTCTTCAAGCTCAAGTTAAAGCGGTTCATACTGACAGAGGTACAGAATTTTTGAATTCTAATCTGAGAAAGTATTTTGAAGCCGAAGGGATTGAACATGAAACATCTATTGCTCGAACACCCGAACAAAACGGCGTTGTTGAAAGACGAAACCGTACTTTGGTTGAAGCTGCTCGAACATTATTATCCGCTTCAAAACTTCCACTATACTTTTGGGCCGAAGCCGTGTCAACCGCATGCTACACACAAAACCGCTCCTTAATTATCCCAAGACACGAAAAGACACCATATCACATAATTCATGATCGAAAACCTTCACTCAAACATCTTCATGTTTTTGGATGCACTTGCTACATTATTCGAGATGGTGAAAATTTGGATAAAATGAAAGAGAAAGGTGATGCATGTATTCTTGTGGGATATGCAACTCAGTCTAAGGGATATAGAGTGTTCAACAAAAGAACAAAATTGATTGTCGAGACAATTCACATCCGATTTGATGAATCTCAAGAAATGGCACTTGAACAAAGCAGTTTAAGTCCCGATCCACAACGACAAACGACTTCCGTTCACAACCGCACGGAACTCGGAACTCAAGACCACAGCAATGAACCGTCAAGTTCAAAGCTGGTTCCTGAATATGTTCCTAGAGCAGATATGACAGTGGACACGACACTTGAAGAGTTGGAAATGTTATATGGACCAATGTATGATGAATATTTCACGGGGGAGAAACAAGTTGTATCGAAGTCTTCCGCTGTCACTCATGATACGAATGATGATATCGATCATCATCAACAAAAGAATACAACTTCATCTACTTCAACACGGGTTGTTGCAGATTTACCTCCTCAGAATATCACTTCAACAATCGATCCTACAACATCCACAACTACTGTCATTGCTCCAGAGAACACAAATCAAGCAGACGGTGCATCATCTAACGATGACGAATTTATCAACCCATTCGGTACACCGGTACACGAAACTGGAGAGTCTTCTACTCGCCATGTTGATCCGTCAAATATGCATACGTTTTATCAGCGACATCCTTCAACACATCATTGGACCCGAGATCATCCTTTGGTTCACGTAATTGGAAACCCTTCACAGCCTGTTCGTACAAGACGACAACTAGCCACTGATGGCGATGTTTGTATGTTCGCACTCGCCGTGAGTACTGTCGAACCGAAAAACATCAAAGAAGCCATGGCTGATCATGCTTGGATTGAATCGATGACGGATGAACTTCAACAATTTGAAAGACTTAAAGTCTGGGAACTTGTTGACAGACCATACGATGTGACTCCATTAAATCTTCGTTGGATCTGGAAAAACAAGATGGATGAAGAGAATACGATCATCAAGAATAAAGCTAGGCTAGTGGCTAAGGGGTATGGCCAGAAAGAGGGAATTGATTTTGAAGAATCATTTGCACCAGTAGCTCGAATGGAAGCAGTCAGGATTTTTCTTGCTTATGCTGCACATAAGGGATTCACTGTCTATCAAATGGACGTAAAGACAGCATTTCTTAACGGTCCTTTGAAGGAAGAAGTCTATGTCACGCAGCCGGAAGGATTCGTCAATCCTCATTATCCTGACAAGGTGTATCGTCTCCACAAGGCACTATATGGACTCAAGCAAGCTCCAAGGGCGTGGTACGACGAGCTCTCAAAATTTCTGGTATCCAAAGGTTTCTCAAAAGGTTCCATTGATCTAACTTTGTTCACTTATAAATATGGGGATGACATTTTGCTTGTGCAAATTTATGTTGATGACATTATTTTCGGGTCTACAAACCCAAAACTTTCAAAATGGTTTGAAAAAGTAATGCACAGCAAATTTGAAATGTCAATGATGGGCGAACTAAAATTCTTTCTAGGAATTCAAGTTCACCAATCCCCAAGTGGTATCTTTATAAACCAAGCTAAGTATTGTCAAGAGATAATCAAAAAGCATGGTATGACTTCATGTGACCCCGTTGGGACACCATTATCAACCACATCGCTAGATGCTGACTTGGAGGGATTACCCATAGATCAAACGAGATATCGTTCCATGATCGGGTCCCTCATGTACTTGACAGCAAGCAGACCTGATATTCATCATGCTACGTGTTATTGTGCACGTTATCAAGCACGACCCACTGAAAAGCACCTCAAGGAGGTTAAACGGATCTTTCGGTACCTCAAGAATACCATTCATTTGGGACTCTGGTATCCGAGGGAAACCGGTTTCTTTCTAACGGCCTATTCAGATTCTGATCATGCAGGGTGTCTTGATACACGCAAAAGTACTTCTGGTGGTGCACAATTTCTAGGTCAAGATAAGCTCGTGGGATGGTCTTCCAAGAAGCAGGATTGCACGTCACTCTCATCAGCCGAAGCGGAGTATGTGTCTCTATCTGCGTGTTGTGCTCAAGTTCTTTGGATGAGAACACAACTCACGGATTATGGCTTCCATTTTGATAAAGTACCTATGTACTGTGACTCAAAATCGGCCATAGCCATCTCCTGCAATCCGGTTCAGCATTCCCGCACGAAGCACATTGATGTCCGATATCACTTCATAAAGGAACAAGTTGAAAGAGGTATCGTTGAATTATACTTTGTTGGAACGGATTACCAATTAGCCGACTTGTTTACGAAAGCCCTGTCGAAAGATAGGTTTGAGTACCTCGTTAGGCAAATTGGTATGAGATGTTTGACTCCAGCAGACCTGGAGATTCTGGCAAAGGTGCCTGCTTGATTTATCTATCAAACATCAACCTGTAAATATCTTTGAAAAAGCAAAATACAAAAATATAAAACACATAAAAGCAAAACACAAAATTAAAAATCTTTCAAAATCCAAAAATATTCTTCTCGACATGTCTTTCAGTATCGATAATATGGACGTGCCTAGAAATGTCGCTCAATAACGACACGGGTGTGTACATAAAGCTCGAATGAAAGTTGTAAATATTTTTTCAAAACATGTCATTTCTTCTTTTAATAAAGGAAATTGTCTATTTTGGACAAATATTTCCAAACAACGGGTAGAGCAATCTATCACGGGTTGAGCTTGTCACAAAACATTCAACGTTTTGAGCTCAACACAATGGCTTGTAATCACTTTCAGATTGCAACCCGGTTCCATATTCACGGGGGAGTGTACGATTTCGTGCCCTTAACCTTAGCAAAAGAAGAGAAATCTTCTTACACTTGAGTGGATTTGTCATGACATTCAACGTCTATGAACTCAAGTTTATGCTTCAGAAAAACCTCTTCGACAAAAAGAAATAGGATTTTTCAAAAAGCGTTGAACACAATTTTTTCAAGAATTTCTCAATGATTATTCAAAATCTTTCAAAAATTGTGTGTTCAACAACTCCCATCCTCAAAAAGCGAAATGTGGATCATATCCTCACAATGACAATTCAATTGGATCAATTTTTGAGGGGGAGCATTCTAACTTCATGCAAAAGATTAACACATCTTTCTCCCAGAGATTTCAAGACTATTTTTTCAAAATATATTTTAATCAAATTTGGTATCTCTAATATCAAAAGATTTTATATATTAGAGATAGGGGGAGAAAATGTGATTAAAATGTGATCTAATATAAGACTCAAGCACTTTAACTCTTACCTACATGTGCGAAACACTTTCGATTATCGATGCACATGTGAAGGGGGAGCTTTTCTGAAACGACAAAACTAGCAAGGTGTTAAAAGCTTTTCAAACACTTTGTTAGAATTTAAAGTGGTTTTCATGGTTACGATCAAATACCCACAACATCTTTAATTCACGACGTTATTGGTGTCAAAAGGGTGGTTAGGTTTAAGTCCTATGATCCAACCAGAACCGGAGGGATCTTCCCAGGGACAATCCAATAGATTATTAGAAGTCCTTAGGAAAGATGGAGTAGAATGTGAACGTAGCTGAATGCCGACTAAGTACTGATGCTAGCACTGGAACAATCACAACAAGGTGCTAGTAATGATGTCTTGGTAAGCATTGAAGGGGTTGAAGAATGAAAAAGAAATGTAAGGATAAAGGGTCTAAAGAAAGAAGCCCTCCATACAACTTAGGCAGAAACCGGGTCAACTCATCATGAAGACAAACTCATCATGGACCCAGTGATGTGAAGCACAACCCTTTCCTAGCTACTCAGGCTTCTCTCAAAAGAAGTTTGTTTTATTGTCACGGAGATCAACAAGACTTCTATTGACTTTCTCACTCCGAGATTGTTGATATTGAATAGGTGGCATCTGCTCCAGCCTCCGACCACTAAAAGTGCACAAATCGAGTCTAGAGCCAAGAGATCAATCAAATCTCGTTAGGACACACGGATGAAGATCAAGAGAGTCCTACGCTATATCCTTGTGATATTGCTAGAACACTCAGAGTGATACTACTTAGTATTCACAATGATGAGTGGAAATCCTTCCAGTGTTAACATCAAACAGCACTGCGGTAGGTCATATGCAAGATTCTTTATGAATTGAACATGTGCAAAACTGAAAAGCAACAGTGGTTTGATTCTTAATTGATTCAAACTCGTTTCAGGTTTCTACGCAATATCTTTATGGTCTTGCCAGAACATTCAGAGTGATATTTATTAATATTCACAGTGACGAATGGAAATCCTTCTAGCGTCAACCTCAAACAGCGCTACGGTAGGTAACTTGTGAGATTCTTATGAATCAAGCTTGTGTCAACTGGAAAGCAACAATGGTAAGATTCTTAATGAATCAAACTTGTTCCAGGAATTTGAATTGACGACTTTAATCAAGCGGATATTTATCCAATTGATTCACTCTTTATGTTCGCAGTCTTGCTTTGAGACGGTCGAGTAAAGAGAACGGCTAGTACAGCCGCGAAACCCTGTCAAGGAGATTCTTAATTGAATCTACCTGATCACAGGTACGATATTTAATATCGTATAACGGTCTTCACCGACCGGAGGTAAAACGCTACCGATTTAGGACGAATGTCAAAGCCATTCAGTCCGTGTCTATGTTTTGTCTCGAGAAGGTGGCGTCACGGTGTACACAGCAAAGTCAATGATTCAGAAACCACATACTCATGCCTAAAGACATATTCAACTATTAATAGTGTGAGCATATGGATGAAGACACAAGATCGCAAGATGGCAAAGACAAGTCAAGGATGATTTGAAGATCTCAAGCTTAAAGACAAAGTCGAAAGACAACGACAAAGGCTCAAAGATCACAGCATGAAGAAACAAGGCTACGATTACACGTTCAAGACTCATTTATGGCGAGATTAGTAATCTCTACAAATTTCCTAAATGACCAAGGTTTATGACCTCTCATTGGGGGAGATTGTTAGCCTCAAAATATTGAGCCAAACAAGAATGCTCGGTCATATGTTTATTATGTATCGTATTTTAGAACGTTGTAATAGGTAGTATATTAGTCGTGTAATTACGGGCTTAACTTTAAGCTAAGGTTCATTAATAAGTAACCAAAGCCCAAAAGGAAAGCCCGGCCCATGATCATATAGCCCATTAAGCTACATGTAAGCAAGGCTATATAAACCTCTCCTTGCATGTAAGGAGAGGTTGGTTGGTCATTTCATTTTCTCTAATCTAATATTCCACAAGTTTCACCAACCATTTTCTCTCTACTTTCTCTCACTACTTTCTCTCTCTAGAATTCTTCTCATATCTTCCTTTCTTTCTTTAATTCGTGTAGTATAACAATCATATATTAGGGACAACATTGAGTGATTGTAATGAACTTGTCGAGGTGTTTGTTGGCATCATCATCAGGCATTCCTCTAAAAGGATTTGTTTGCACTTGCTGAATCATGTGGTGCTTCAACGAAAACTCCGGAGCCGTGATTTGCATTGGCGCAATCGGTCCTCCTCGTCCAAACATGGTAGGTTGACAAAGCTCCTCCATTGTCCGAAGATCGGGCGGTGGATGAACATTGTTGTTATTGTTGAGGTGCGGTGGATTATTGTTGTTGTTAACACCTGCCATACTTAAATCTTCTCGAGTCTCGGGCTCTTGATAATTAGAAGATCTAGTACGCATACACCTACAAAGGCAAAAGAAAATAATACCAAACACAAAGAGAATATATATACATAATAAAAATTAAATCTTTTTGGATTTTTGAAATTTTTAATTTTTATGTGTTTTTTAACAATTTTTAATTTTTATGGTTTTTAAGATTTTTTAAGCAAGAAAATAACGCTCACAAGTGAACGGATCCCAAAAAGCAACGCGTCTCTCACAGAAAACCGTTAATCTTTACGAAAAGAGCCGGCAGCGGCGCCATTTGATACACGGCTTTTGCCCGTATAAAAATTAAAGTTAAGTTCTCGTTTTCTCGGTATCTGAACGAATTGATTTCCGGCTTAAAGTATGACTCAGTTGATTTTGGTGGAAAAGAATATTTTTGGTTGTTTTTAAAATAAAAGTGCAAAACTTTAAAGTAAAAGGGCAATTAAAGTAAATCTAACTCTAATGTAATGTAAATGGCAAGTATTTAAAAGCGTGACGGAAATTAAAAGGCACTAAAAGTAAATAACGCAAACTTAAATCTAACTAAGGCAAACTTAAAACGCAAGTAAAACTAAAACTTAAACTAAGGCAATGCTAAAATAAATCTAAGGCAAATAAACTTAAAGTGCGTCTAAGGAAAAAGGCGGGAAAAATAAAGCTTGAAATTAAAAAGCAGAAACTTAAAAAAACAGAAATTAAAGAAACCTGAAAATTAGCTCATCCGGAATAATACCCTCATTCGGAATAAACACTCATCCGGAATGTCACCTTCGCTCGGAATGTTTTTCTTCACTCGGAATATTCACCAAAACCTTTGATCCGGAATAAATGTCTTACTTGGAATATGTCACCTATCCGGAATAATCTTCTTTATTCGGAATGTTGGTCTTGATTCGGAATGTTGCTGTTAATCCGGAATAATTCTTGATCCGGAATAATATTCTGAATAGAACACCTTACTCGGAATATGTCACTTATTCCGGATGGAAGCTCTTTATCCGGAATATCTCCTTGATCCGGAATATTCTTGCTGATTCGGAATGTTTGGTCTATCCGGAATGTTCTGTCTATCCGAAATAATTCCCTATTCTGGAATATTGGATATTCGTATTCCGGCTGAACCACCTTGGCTAAAATCTTGATCCGGAATGTTGAAGATTCCGAATAGAGACTTTGATCCGGAATAATTAATTATTCCGGATGGGCGACTTTGATACGGAATAATCAACACAAACCCTTCACTTAGCTTGATCTGGAACTTTTTCCTGGGAAAGATACAGTAACAGTAAGGCCGAAGAACAAGGAAACACAAGATAGCACGAATCTAGACAAACTTAAGCAAAATCAACCACAAAATTAAATCAAACTAATCACAAAACATCTACTAATGATAATCAATCAATCCAAAACAATCAAACTAACAAAACTTAATCAAAATAATCAAAACCCATTTAATAAATTTAACAAAAACTCAAAAACATAAACATGAACATGAACAATAAAGACAAAGATTAAAGATTAAAGAAAGGTAGAATGAGAGATCAAACAATAAACATAAATGATTAACAAGAATTAAAAGAACACTTACTTGAAATTAAATGGTAATTAAGGTGCAAGACAATAATGGTAAATGGACATGAAAAGTAAATGACAAGATAAGTAAAATGGAAGAACTAATTGTCACTATTAGCCAACAAAATGAAATGATTAACTTCCTAATCTATTTATAGGGGAGGATTAAGGACTGCTTAGGAAGCTTCCTCCCCTCCTTCATTTCTTCTTAATTGCATCATTAGGTCCTTCTCTTCTTAATCTTTTGTTAATTGCACCATTAGTCCTTAAGCCTTTTAATCTTCTTAAATCTTGGACTTTAATGACTTTTGGCTCGGGATTTCTTTGGACTCGTCTTTTAATTCTTCAATAAATAAGACTTGAGTTCTTCGGCTTTTAGTAAACTTCCGTCTTTTGACTTTTTATTCGATAAATCTTCAGAATTGGTCTTGGACTTACGTTCTTTTTGCACTCTTGACTTCTTGACTTCGTCTTTCATCTTTTTCTTCAATAAAAGCCCGTGAATGCCCGTGTTTTCTCCACTTTTCACCTTTTCGTCCTAAATCACAACAAAAACACAAACCACGCATAATTCCGACATAATTGACATAAAATACACGTTTTGGCTCGGTTATTATTGTAATTAAGTGGTAAAAAGGATGGGTGTTTACACACCTATCAAATCCCCTACACTTGACCATTGCAATGTCCTCATGCAATGCATTAGTTACAAAGCAAGTTTACATTTTCCATCATAATCAATCCATAATGGCCTTTATTAAAGAGATAGAAAATTATAAACATTCAAAGAAAAGAAATCAAAAACATACCTTGGGTTTTGGAAATGTTGTGAATGATCATCATCCTCAAGTTTTCACTTTCTCCAAACCAAGCTTAAAAACGAGATCATTGTTATTATAAGTTAGTAAACTAACACGAACTCATGTGGGCCAATTATTCACTTAGACTCCCTTATTCCTAGGTGTATCTCTTATATTTTATTATTGTCTTGAATGATCACGAGGATGCATTTTTGACTTATTTCGATAGTTATTTATGCCGAAAATAAAGTGAACGATTTAATCAATAGTTAGCTAAAGGACAAAATCTTTTAAAACTGCTTCTCGGGACCTCATGAAGTTCATATCTTGGCATAACTCGCTTCGCGATTTGAGACCTTTCTCGGACCGATATTTGGAAGCGACTTCATACTTCAAACCTTGAGAGACGTTCATGAAATAATGGCCTTCTCTTCATAATAGGAATTTCTTCACTTGAAGTTTGAGAGATTCTTCATATTTAGACCACGACTTCTTCATTTTTCTCCAATATTTATTTTGGACTTTGATATACAACGATCCGCCTCCTTTTTGTAATTGGCTTCATTTATCCTCATACCTTGTTAGGGCCTTTTCGGATAGACTTCTCCATGACTTTTTGGGAGTTTTTGCTTTTCGTCGTGTGTCTCGATCCTTCATATTGATTTTCGATAAATGATTCTTCACATCACTTTTGGATCTTTAGCAACAAAATATAGCCCTCATGTCTTGTTAGGACCTTTTTGGACTCGCCAATCTTCGCATCCCGCTTCAATAAGTTATGCCTTGGCTATGAACTCTAATCCATACCGAGCAACTTTTAAACGATCTTGGGCTAGAAGCTAAGTAACTTTTCAAATCGTACAACCTTATTTATTGCAGATAAATTTATTAGGAAGCGATGGGAGAATAGGCTTATAATTAACTCACATAAATTCACGAAAGAATACCAAACTTATAATTGATTCTATCATCTCTCGTTCACCACAGTTTAAAATCTCAAGGAATGAGACTCGTGGATGCTTAGCCTATTAAATCAAAGTTTTGGGTTTCGAGTCGCCTATAGGATCTTGCAAACTCTTAGACTTTTTCAAGTTTAGAAATCGCTTTTTAAAGTTCCCTTGATAAACGACTCTCTAGGATCAATTATAGGAACTTGCGAAAAGTTCTTGTTCTTAACCCGTGAGGGTTAAGACTTTCACGTTTTATAGCTCCCTATATTAAAGCCTAGCAAAACTTGACTTAAACACGTTAAGGATACTAGCTAGAGTAACTTAGATAAGTAAACTCGGGTTGAGTCAAAAGATTCACAACGTTTGAAAATTAAAACAACTTTATTAAAATTTATTCTAATAAGGAAAGAAAATAACTATACAAAAGGAAAAACTAATGGGCTGAAATAGATCAAAAATTTTGAAAAATGTCGAAAAATTGATTTTCCGGTTAAAATGAGGACAAATACAAGGAAGAGACCACTTAGCTTCGATAGAAGTCCCCCTACACTTAATATAAACATTGTCCTCAATGTTTAAGCATGTGGGAGTAAACTCCCCTACACTTAGGACATTGTGCATGTTGTTTAAATCTCGCTAAGGAAAAGACAACTAACGAGATTCCTATTTTAATATTGAGAAATATAAAATAGTGAATCGAAAAGAGTTTAGGATAGAACCGGGAAGAAGGGAACACGGAATCACGGGTCGTCAAGAATCATCAAGAGTGGATCATTGAGCACTCGAATCCTTGATTAGTAGAAGAGAGGAAATAGCAACACCAATGGGTCTCCCCTACACTTAGGATAAAGAAAGCTAAAAGATAGATACATGGGTTGCCTCCCAAGAAGCGCTTGATTTTTGTTAACTGAGTCGTGAGCCTGACTCGACCTTGATCATCATAGGAAGAAGCATGAAACATATCCACCGGGATCAAAGACATAGTTTTCGTCCATCAAATAGCATAAGCTTAAGGCGAACAAGGCAAGCCAATAAAGAGTAGGCAAGGTTCCCTTAAGCAAAGATGGAGCACGGTGGAAGAAAGGGTGAAGTGGTGCAAGCATATCTCCATAAGTTCCAAAGATATTTCCTTTTATTGCATCAGGTGGATACTGAGATGGCTGCAGAATATCGATACCGGGGTCGAACACCTTTTCCTTTAGGGGAAAATAGCACTCAGGCTCAGCAGAATGTGAAGATGATCCGCGAAGAAAATGCACAACCTCGTCCTCAGAAGGTGGACAAAGAGGTGTCAAAACATACGTGCTGCGGATGTTGGTGTCGACCGGTTGCTTCTCCTTTGAAAGAATTTTCTTCAAATCCAAAGTAGGATCAAGAAGATAATCTTCAAAGTCCAAAGGAGGGGCATCACTTTCATAAGGGAAGTAGGTGTTGAGAAATGTTGAAAAGTCTTCCTCAAATGAGTAGTCGTCCAAAGTAGGATCGAGTGATGGCGGAGGATCTTCATCATGTGAAGCATCACTCGAAAGAGTATCGGCCTCATCAAAATCATCGTATGTGGGCAGGTCGGGATACTCGGAAGTACAATCATCAAAATCATCCGAATCTGAGCTAGAATCATCATCATAAGCATCAAAGATCGGTGGAGAATCATAAATGCGCGAAGGTTCCAAATTGGAGAGAGAATCATCCACATCATCTTCAAAAAGTGGATTATCAATGCAAGACTCGAATAGAGGATTGTTGTAGATGACAAAATCATCGAGCACATTAATCATATTCGCAGATTCTCGTCCAAAGGATTTGCTTGTAAGCTTCCCCATTTTAAAAACTTGTGCATCATCCCCGACTCTTAAGATTAACTCACCTTCGGCAACATCAACTAGAGCTCGTCCGGTTCTCAAGAATGGCCGACCAAGTATTAAAGGAATACGAGGGTCCATTTCATAATCAACAACGACAAAGTCGATCGGGAAAGTAAATGTGCCAACTTTAATGAACACGTCTTCGACAATACCAACGGGGTAAGCGAGAGTGCGATTTACAAGTTCAAGAGTCATCTTTGTTGGTGTGAGGTCGGTCAATGATAGTGTTTTCCAAACGCTCAAAGGCATAAGATTAATACTGGCCCCGAGATCAGCTAGGGCAGTAAACTCTTAGGTTTTGTTAAAAATGCAAGGCAACACAAAACGACCGGGATCTCCAAGCTTTTCCAGAAGTTCTTTAAGAATAACTGCAGAACAGTTTTCATTTAATCGTGTGTTGGCGAGCTCAATTAGCTTCTCCTTCTTGTTAAGCAATTCCTTGAATGCTTTCACAAATTTCGGCATGTGGACAAGTGCTTCAACAAGGGTAATGTTGATGTTCATTTGAGAGAGCATCTTCACATAGATCGACACTTGAGAATCATTCTTGGTTAGTTCGTTGGTCTTGCCCAACCGTGAAGGATAAGGGATATTGGGTTTGGTTGGTGAAGGTGCAGGTGTAGGTAAAGGTTGAGATGTTGAAGGGTTCTTCTTTGGAACATCGTCATGACGAGGCGGAGACGGTAATGGTGTACTAATACTAGGTGTAGGAGGAGTAGGGATAAATGGTGGTGGAAGAGGTGTAGATGATGGGGGCGGGATAGGTGGTCCTACTATGGTAACTCCACTACGGGTAGTAATAGCACTCACATTCGCTCGCGGATTGGTGACGGTGTTAGAAGGTAGAGAACTCGAAGTAGAAGGTTGAGCGGCGGGCAAGAAACTAGCAAGCATATTCTTTATATCATTCGTTTGAGTGCTGAAGGAGGATTGAATATTTTCTCGAAGCTCGGATCTAATGTCATTTCCTTGCTTGGTGATATCTCCTTTCAGATTGATGATTTGGCTCTGCAGATTCTTGATTTGCTCACCTTGAGTTCTCATGATGGCTTCAACATCGGGATTAATGGGTGGGGCTTGTTGAGCGGGTGGGTTATAAGGATTAGAAGCTCTTGGTGGGATTTGGTTGCTTCTATTGTAGTTGTTGGCAGGGTTTTGGTTTTGAGGAGAAAAACCGGGTGAAAGGTAGTTGTTTGACTGGTAACTCAGCAAATTTCTATCCCCTTGAGGTCGAGCTTGGTAATTTTCCGGTGAATAATTACAAAAAGCTGCATACACATTTTCCAGATTTCCTTGTGTAGAAGGACAATCGGTGTATGAGTGAGGACCGCCGCATGTTTCACAAGGATTGGCAACCGCTTTAACTTGTTGTTGTTGGTTTGAAGCGAGAAGCAAAATACTTTTGTTCATTTCAGTCATCATGCGGGTGAATTCGGTCATGTCAGGGCTTGCTGAAGTAGAAGAAACATTGACTCTCAGGTTGTTCCTTGAAGAAGCGGAGGAATCCCAGTTTTTGTGGTGAGTAGTCATGTTCTCAATTAGCTCTCTACACTCCTCGGGTCTCCTTTTCATAAATGTGCCACCGGCGGCTGCATTAATCGTATCACGATCACGAAAAGTCAATCCGTTGTAGAAAGTATCTATTAAGGTCACAGGGAGCATGTTGTGGTTTGGACAACGATCAATCAAGACATTATATCTTTCCCAAGCATCAAAGAGAGATTCATCGGGGTCTTGCATGAAACCGCTGATTTGATTGCGAAGGCTCGTGACCATGGATGGTGGAAAGTAGCGCGACAAAAAGTGTTGAGTAATGTCATCCCAAGTATGAATTGAATTCTTTGGAAGACGATCAAACCATTTCTCGGAATGATGCGATAAAGTGTGTGGGAAGAGTTGTAGGCGAAGAACATCCATTGTGGCACCAGGCAACTTCATGCTTTGAGTGATTGTAATGAACTTGTCGAGGTGTTTGTTAGCATCATCATCAGGCATTCCTCTAAAAGGATTTGTTTGCACTTGCTGAATCATGTGGTGCTTAAACGAAAACTCCGGAGCCGTGATTTGCATCGGCGCAATCGGTCCTCCTCGTCCAAACATGGTAGGTTGACAAAGCTCCTCCATTGTCCGAAGATCGGGCGGTGGATGAACATTGTTGTTATTGTTGAGGTGCGGTGGATTATTGTTGTTGTTAACACCTGCCATACTTAAATCTTCTCGAGTCTCGGGCTCTTGATAATTAGAAGATCTAGTACGCATACACCTACAAAGGCAAAAGAAAACAATACCAAACACAAAGAGAATATATATACACAATAAAAATTAAATCTTTTTAGATTTTTGAAATTTTTAATATTTATGTGTTTTTTAACAATTTTTAATTTTTATGGTTTTTTAGATTTTTTAAGCAAGAAAATAACGCTCACAAGTGAACGGATCCCAAAAAGCAACGCGTCTCTCACAGAAAACCGTTAATCTTTACGAAAAGAGCCGGCAGCGGCGCCATTTGATACACGGCTTTTGCCCGTATAAAAACTAAAGTTAAGTTCTCGTTTTCTCGGTATCTTAACGAATTGATTTCGGCTTAAAGTATGACTCAGTTGATTTTGGTGGAAAAGAATATTTTTGGCTGTTTTTAAAATAAAAGTGCAAAACTTTAAAGTAAAAGGGCAATTAAAGTAAATCTAACTCTAATGCAATGTAAATGGCAAGTATTTAAAAGCGTGACGGAAATTAAAAGGCACTAAAAGTAAATAACGCAAACTTAAATCTAACTAAGGCAAGCTTAAAACGCAACTAAAACTAAAACTTAAACTAAGGCAGGTTAAAATAAATCTAAGGCAAATAAACTTAAAGTGCGTCTAAGGAAAAAGGCGGGAAAAATAAAGCTTGAAATTAAAAAGCAGAAACTTAAAAAAACTGAAATTAAAGAAACCTGAAAATTAGCTCATCCGGAATAATACCCTCATTTGGAATAAACACTCATCTGGAATGTCACCTTCGTTCGGAATGTTTTTCTTCACTCGGAATATTCACCAAAACCTTTGATCCGGAATAAATGGCTTACTCGGAATATGTCACCTATCCGGAATAATCTTCTTTATTCGGAATGTTGGTCTTGATTCGGAATGTTGTTGTTGATCCGGAATAATTCTTGATCCGGAATAATATTCCGAATAGAACACCTTACTCGGAATATGTCACTTATTCCGGATGGAAGCTCTTTATCCGGAATATCTCCTTGACCCGGAATATTCTTGCTGATTCGGAATGTTTGGTCTATCCGGAATGTTCTGTCTATCCGAAATAATTCCCTTATCCGGAATATTGGATATTCCGGATGAACCACCTTGGCTAAAATCTTGATCCGGAATGTTGAAGATTCCGAATAGAGTACTTTGATCCGGAATAATTAATTATTCCGGATGGGCAACTTTGATACGGAATAATCAACACAAACCCTTCACTTAGCTTGATCTGGAACTTTTTCCTGGGAAAGATACAGTAACAGCAAGGCCGAAGAACAAGGAAACACAAGATAGCACGAATCTAGACAAACTTAAGCAAAATCAACCACAAAATTAAATCAAACTAATCACAAAACATCTACTAATGATAATCAATCAATCCAAAACAATCAAACTAACAAAACTTAATCAAAATAATCAAAACCCATTTAATAAATTTAACAAAAACTCAAAAACATAAACATGAACATGAACAATAAAGACAAAGATTAAAGATTAAAGAAAGGTAGAATGAGAGATCAAACAATAAAGATAAATGATTAACAAGAATTAAAAGAACACTTACTTGAAATTAAATGGTAATTAAGGTGCAAGACAATAAAGGTAAATAGACATGAAAAGTAAATGACAAGATAAGTAAAATGGAAGAACTAACTGTCACTATTAGCCAACAAAATGAAATGATTAACTTCCTAATCTATTTATAGGGGAGGATTAAGGAGTGCTTAGGAAGCTTCCCCCCCTCCTTCATTTCTTCTTAATTGCATCATTAGGTCCTTCTCTTCTTAATCTTTTGTTAATTGCACCATTAGTCCTTAAGCCTTTTAATCTTCTTAAATCTTGGACTTTAATGACTTTTGGCTCGGGATTTCTTTGGACTCGTCTTTTAATTCTTCAATAAATAAGACTAGAGTTCTTCGGCTTTTAGTAAACTTTCGTCTTTTGACTTTTTCTTCGATAAATCTTCAGAATTGGTCTTGGACTTCCGTTCTTTTTGCACTCTTGACTTCTTGACTTCGTCTTTCATCTTTTTCTTCAATAAAAGCCCGTGATGTTGATCCCAAACTTAGATCGATTAAGCTTTGTGTATACGAGATTAGATCAAGTAATACACGTAGAGAAACCTTTGCTTATGAATAAAGTAACTAAGTGTTATGCGGAATTAACACTTAATCTAGAACACAAAGATGTTAAACAAACTTTCACTTGTATTAGAATAATCGAACTTGATTACAATGAAAGAGGTTTAACAGTCGAATACTTGTGAAAACTTATTATAACTGATGATTAACATTAACCTAAAAGATCTTCTTTTATAGATTAAGAAGTCTTGTACAAGAAGCTACGAATCAACTATTCTAGGTAAAGATAATAATGGAAAATACAATGTCGAGTTTATCTTTACCATATACAAATAAAGAAACAAAAGATTCGTATAAGATAACTTCCATCAGTGCTTGTCTTCCAGGCTATCAGCGTTGACTTTCCTAACTGTCAACGCTTGGCTGTCAGCGTCCAATGTCATCTTATCAGCGCTTGAACTCTTCTTATCAGCGTCTAGTGAACTGACCCATAATTTATTCCCAATAATCCTCCCCTAAACTTGATATCTATTCCAATGATCAAGTTTCTGAATAAATACTTAAGGCTTAGGAGGAATCTTACAAAAAATTCTTATGTTGGTGATAAACATATCTAATCAAGTCTTTGGCCACGTCACTAGTATAATCAATCTCCAAGGGTGTCTCCTTCATCTTCTCCAATACTTCTTTGGACAAGAAATAGTCAGCATCCACAAGTAGATACTCTGAAAACTTTGTAGAGCTCAAATGAAACACACCACAAGTAGAATAAAGCCTCCAATGAAGACCACTGAGGTCATCTTCAAGATCCTTCCATATGGCAGGATCTGCTTCCCTTGGACCACACAAAGTCAAAAATGTGTGCCATAGTCTTATTCCATTTGCTGAAGTAGGTGCTTCAGCCGTATACTTGGCCTCTATCAATCTCCATAGATGCACCAAGTCTTCTCTGTCTATGCTTGCAAAGATAGAAATAATCAAAGTGAAAGTGTGTACCTCCTTCCCAAATCTGCCAATCTTCCAAAACCCACACTCATCTTCATGAAAACTTATGATTGGATTTCTGGCATCTAGAGATACTACATTAACCAAATCTGAAGCTTCTAATGGAGAAAGCTTGAGATGCTTCCTTATGACAGTTTCACTTGGATAATACACATCCATATCTTTGGGAAATTGGAGAGGATCTCCTTTCTTCACTGGTCTTTGAGCAATCCTCATCTCCTTTTGAATCTGCATTTCCTCAGCAAGCTCTTGTTTCCTTTCTTCTGAAAGAAACTGTAAGACATTATTTTCTTGCACATGCCTCCAAATAGCATGTGCCCTGTACTCTAGCTCCTCAAAAGATAAAGCCAGCAACTTCTTGTATGTCCATCCAGGTTGATGGCATCTAAGCAACTTGTAATACAATTGCCTTCTATCTCTTTTAAGCCAAGTCTTGACCTCTTGTGCATTATACTTCAAAATCACCTTTATATCATCTGGTACCCTGAGAAGAATTTCCAACCCCCAAATTTGATCTGACAAACTCATCCCTGGGTTGTCCATTACCTTATCTTCCCAAGCATGGTACATTTTGGTGATTTCTGGAAGATCAAAATCAACCTGCTTCTTCAAATCACTCAATCTTTCTTTTGCCAACTCATCCCCATATTCAAGTCTTTCTAGATCTTCAATGATTTGAACACTTGAATCTGAGCTAGCTCCTTCTTTTTCATCATCACTCTCTTCCTCACTCTCAGAAGTGGCAACAAATGGTGATGTCCCACTTCTCTTCAAATCTTGCTCCAAAAGTTGTGCAACCAACTGGTTATCAAATGCAATTTGTGCTGCATCTTTCTTTGGAACATCTTCTTCAACCATAAGCCCCTTACCCTTGTCTTTTGGATCAATAATTGGTAAGGTAGAAGAAGAAACCTGTGTGGACACATCTTTGATGATTGCTGATGACTGGAATACATCAACACCACCTGCAACTTTATCAGCGTTCAAGTTACCTTTATCAGCGCCCCGATTACCTTTGTCAGCGCTGGATGTGTCAGCGTTCAAACCTGTATCAGCGCCCATTGTTGCTGTGAAAGATCCTTCCAAGTTTAATGGAGTTACCTTGGATGTATCAATGGCAGGGTGCTTCCTCAAGTTGGTGAGTGCTTCAGCAACATTTAAAGATTCACTAAATTATGAACTCTTCTCACTGGCTGTATGAATCAGCTCATCCTCTTCATCCTCCCCTTTGGAAGATTCCTCCATTCTACTCCTGCTACTAGGATTCTCCAAAACAGTTACCCGCTCCCTCAATGCTTGGAGTTCACGGCCCTGATTATTGACAATTTGTACAAGGCTGACATTTTGCTTTTGCAAGCTAATGACAGCAGCCGTCAATTCATTCAATGTCATAGGTTCCAATCTGCCCTCAGCTAGAATGGGGATTTGACCTCCCAAAATAGAATCATAGGGCATGGATGAGGTCTTATCAATGTTGGACCTGTCTTGGCCAGCGTCTAAGCCTGTACCAATAGGTCCAGCCTCACCCATGTCACCAGCCACACTTGTGGAGGTGGTTCTCTCTGCTACATGGCTAGGACCACTAGAGGAGAACACTCCAGTAGTCCTTTGGCGTTTTCTCAACCTAGATTGTAAGGGGGTGGAAGATGATGTAGATTGTGTGGGTGTTGGTTGGATAAGGGGTGTTTGGGATTGTCAGGGATGTCATCAGCGTTGGGATTGGCTGTGTCAGCGCCAACATGTTGAGTGTCAGCGTTGACATTGGCTTGGTCAACGTCCATGTGTGCAGGCGAAGGTAATGGTTCAAGGATAGGCTCAAGTTGAGGTTCAGGGTCTGGTTGTGGTTGGGCAGCCTGAATTACTTCAAGCATGGCTTGGGTGAGAGGTATAGGTCTGTTTGTTGAGATCATTTTGTCAAAAATGGTTTTCTTTTGCTTAGGGATCTCATAAAAATGGTCATGATCCCTAAGACAATATTCTTGTAAATCAAACACCATTTGCAAAAATCTTGGGTAAGCCAAAGTCATTTTACTTCCCTTATTTTTACACATTCCTTCAAAAATCATTTTTGAAAAATTATACCTAAGCCCACGTGACATACAAACCAAAGCACTTGCAATGGACCTGTTTATTTCATTAAAAGCAGTACATTTTGGACTTAAGCATTGAAGAAGGACATGTATCAAATATTTCCAATCTGAGGGAAATTCCTGCTTATGATATTTATTTAAAGTTTTATCAGCAGGAATAGGATAACCCAATTCCCTAAGACCTTGTTCTATTGTTGCAATGGCAAGGGTAGTCACACCATCAGCGTCATTAAGACGCAAAGCTTGGCGAACCAAAGCTTCAGTGACCACCCATGTTCTACCATGAACAGTAGATGTTAATGTAGTCACTCCATTAGCTGTTGTGGAACTTACATTATTCCAAAACTGTCTAATGTGTGCGACAGGGACTAGTGGTTCATGAGAAAGTGCATACCTTATGGAGGATGCATTTAAAAATGCCACCATTTGTGAATACTGAGGGAACAAATCATTATCAGCGTCCAAGTAAGCTACCATATTATGTTGGCTCTTGAACTCCAATGTCAGATTGTTTGAGTTGAACTTTGGTGCCATGTTGAAAGCTGTTTAGGTTATGTGATATGGGAAAAATCTAGGAGAAAAATGTTAGACAAGAAAATATGAATACCCAGAATGAAAAGTTAGCCAAATTTATAGGAGAGATGCATGATTATGATTGGTCAAAAATGAGGCAGTTATATTCAAAGAGTAATGATGAAAATATTGAATCAAATATAACTTATCTCATGCATTAATTAAAAGTAACAACTCCCCAAAAATTACGGCCAAAGATTAGTCAAAAATAACAACTGGGTAGGGCCCACTAGGTGTCAACGGTCAAAAATAGCCCATCAACGCCCAACGGCTATATTTTCTTGTCAGCGTTTGCCTAAAGCCTTGTCAGCGTCACGATTGGTCGTAACAGCGTTTGGAGAAAAACTTGTCAGCGTCTAAAAATAAAAATATTTTAAAAAGAAAAAGACCGTAACAAAGTAACTTATCCTAAGGGAAATATCTTGCAAGTTGATAGTAATTACTGGGTGGCAAGCACTGTCCACTTATGCACACTTGCTTAAGCAAGATAGACACAAATGTCCTCAAGTGTCCCTTGCTAACCAAAATACTTACCAACAAAGTTATTTCATAAAATCCTTTGTAACTCCCAGGTAAACCCATAACAAAACTATTCCCAAGTCTCCCAACAGACCACAACCAATTCTAGGCCAAAAATGTCTTGGCAGCATGCATAGTTTGTCAACTTTGCATGCTACAGTGCCTCATGGTTTAGTAAAACTAACCCATACTCACCTGTGGACACAATCTAGAATTGTGATAAGAGTATTATAAGAATACCCAAGAGTCCTAAAGGTTCCTTAAACCTTCCCATAAACTATGATACATGAGTTTCTCAAAATATATATGAACATTAAAAATTTATGTCAAGATAGGAATATAAATATTCCAACCATCATCCATAAACAAAAACATGTCCAAATAGCTCCTCAAAGATCCATAAGCAACTCTGTATCCAATGGCATATAGCTAACACCACCTACACATTTAGATTGAAAACCACAAAACTAACATTGTTGTTGACAGCGCCCCGACAACTCTTATCAGCGTTGAAGGAACGCTTGTCAGCGTTAGACAATAATATCTCTAACAACGGCAAAATAACACTTGTCAGCGTTACATTTACCTTTGTCAGTGTTAGAAAAATAAAGTGGAAAAATCTAAATCATCACAAAGACCAATAACAATGCATTATCCTGTACATACTTTTACAAAAAGGTTCCAAAACACATATTAAGTGAGATTAACCATTCCAATATTTGTTACCAAATATTGAAATCTTCCAGTATCAAAAGGTTTAGTTAATAAATCAGCCACATTATCTTCTGTGTCTACCCTATCTGGTTGTATTAAACCTTTCTCAAAGCAATCTCTTATAAAATGATGCCTAATTTCTATGTGTTTGGTTTTAGAATGATGTACAGGATTTTTAATAATGCATAAAGTACTGTTATTGTCTACAAAAATCTTGGTATGCATGAAATTATACCCATAATCCAACAGCTGGTTCTGAATCCATAAGACTTGTCCACAACAAGCAGCTACAGCCACATATTCTGCTTCAGTTGTAGAGTTTGCCACCACTGTTTGTTTCTTGCATTGCCAAGATATCAGTCTACTCCCAAAAAATTGACATCCACCAGTTGTGGATTTTCTATCAAACTTGTCACCACCATAGTCACTGTCCGAATATGCAATAAGCTCCAATGGAGAATCTTTTGGGTACCATAAGCCAAGATCTGGATAACATCTTAGGTACCTAAAGATTCTTTTCACAGCAAAAAGGTGACATTCTTTGGGATTCACTTGATGGCGTGCACAAGCACACACAGCAAACATGATGTCAGGTCTTGAGGCTGTAAGATACATCAATGAGCCAATCATTGATCTATAGTGCCTAACATCCACATCTTTTCCAGCTCCAATTTTTCCCCAAGGGTGTTCCCTATCCATAGGAGTGGAAGCACTCTTTTCATGTGGAGAAAAAACAAATTTCTTCAAGATTTCAGCTACATATTTGTCTTGGGAGATGAAGATACCATCTTCTTTCTGCTGAACTTGTAATCCTAGAAAGAAGTTCATCTCACCCATTGCACTCATCTTGAATTTATCTGTCATAAGCTTGGAAAAGTCTTCACTCATCTTTGGATTGGTAGATCCAAAAATGATATCATCAACATAGACCTGAACAAGTAAGACATCCTTACCTTTCTTCTTTGTAAACAATGTCTGATCTATGGTGCCCCTTTTAAAACCATTTTCCACCAAGTAGGTGGACAATGTACCATACCATGCTCTTGGGGCCTGATGAAGTCCATACATAGATTTCTTCACTCTATAAACCTTGTCTGGATTCTCAGGATCTTCAAAACCAGGAGGTTGCATGACATATACCTCCTCAACAATTGTTCCATAGAGGAAAGCACTCTTCACATCCATTTGATAAACAGTGAAGTTCATACAAGAGGCATAAGCTAAGAAAATTCTTATAGCTTCAATTCTTGCAACAAGAGCAAATACCTCTTCATAATCTATACCTTCCTCTTGTGTATATCCCTGAGCTACCAAACGTGCCTTGTTTCTGACCACAATACCCCTTTCATCTTTCTTGTTCCTTAGAACCCATCTTGTCCCAATTGGTCTCACATATCTAGGACAATCAACCAGCTCCCAAACATCCTGTATAGCAAATTGGTGAAGCTCATCCTGCATTGCTTCCACCCAACTAGGTTCTTTGAGAGCATCAAAAATCTTCTTGGGTTCCTGTTGTGACAGAAAACAGGCAAACAAACATGCTTGTATAAGAGGGGTATCAACCTTCTTGTGGATATTAGCAATGAAGCTATCATGAGTCTGGTGAGATCTTCTAGTTTGAACAGGAGTCATGATATTCCCAATGATTTGAGAGGGAGGATGATTCTTCAAAGTAGATCTAGGAATTCCATTTTCAAGAATTCTGTTGTCTTCAATATCATCCTCCATATTGCTAATATCTTCTTCAGACTCTCTTCCATCTTGAACCTCTTCATTTATTCTTGAAGGTTCACCTTGTTCAAAATTGGAAGATACGAAATGCTCATGAGTGTTGTCAACGTTGGAATTTTGCTTGTCAGCGCTGGAATTACTTTTGTCAGCGCCAGAATCATTGTTGTCAACGTTTGAGCCATCAGCGTCTGAATTGGTCTTGTCAGCGCTTGAATTGTTCTTGTCAGCGCCTGAATGACCATGCATGTTATCAACTGGTGGTATTGAAGAACCACCTTTATCCTTTCTAGCAGCAGCAGCAGCATAATACTCATCTGTCCATATAGGAAATGTAACATATTCTTGTGTGGGAGATGACTCAACTGCTGGTGGTCCATCTTTCTTAGCAACCTGTGTACCTGAAACATTACCAATTCTCTTTTCCAAAACACTTGAAGTTACCTTCACAATGTCTGGATTAGTAACAGGCATATAATTTAAAGCTCTAGATAAAGGTTCCAAGTCAAACAACCAATTTGGACCACTTTCAGGATCACTAGGTTTACTCTCTAAAAACCTAACATGTACTTTTTCAAGTATACGTTTTTCCTTTTTAATGTAAACCCTATATCCTTTGCTCTGCACTGAATAACCCATGAAATAGCCTTCATCACCTTTTGCATCAAATTTACCTAGGTCATCACTAGTTTCTAAAACAACTACATGACAACCAAAAGGTTTGAGAAAGCCAATATTTGGCTTCCTTCCCCAAAGTAACTCATAAGGTGTCTTATTGTGTATTTTGTTGACCAATGCCCTATTTTGAACATAACAAGCTGTGTTAACAGCTTCAGCCCAAAAGGCTATAGGAAAGTGGGCATCAGCCAACATGGTTCTGGCTGCTTCAATTAGGGTTCTATTCTTTCTTTCAGCAACCCCATTTTGCTGTGGGGTTCTAGCTATGCTAAACTGCCTAGTAATCCCTTTCTTGGCACAAAAATCCTCTAGTAACTGATTTCTAAACTCACCCCCATTGTCACTTCTAAGAATTTTGACCTCATTACCATTCTTCTTTTCAATCTGGGTAATGAAATCAATCAAAATTTGGGCAGTTTCACTTTTCTTGGCTAAAATGAAAGTCCATGTAAACCTGGAAAAATCATCAGTGATGACAAAACAATATGATTTACCCTTCAAACTTTCTATATTAGTTGTACCAAAGAGGTCCATATGCAATAAGTGAAGTGGTTTAGAACTAGAGTGCACCTGTTTAGATTTGAATGAGACCTTGTACTGCTTGCCCTTAAGACATGCAACACAAGAGTGGTCATTGTGGAAAGCCTTTTCAGGCAAACCATCAACTAAACCAAGTCTCACAAGTCTATTGATATTTTTAAAGTTTATGTGCCCTAATCTCATGTGCCAAAGATTACTTTCATCTACTGAAGCTTTAGCATAAAAACATGACATCATTTTATTATTCATCTTAATTCCATTAAGATTCACATTATATATGTCTTTATGCCTTGGTGTTCTAAATTCTATGTAGTTCTCCTCAGGGAGCTTGTAATCTTTGCTTAACACCAAGCATTCAGTATCAGTAAAAAGAACTTTATTCTTGTTATCACACACCTGTGATACACTAAAAAGATTATAGTCGAGTTCTTTTACCAGAAATACGTTTTCAAAACATAAGTTGTTGGTGAGAAGGGTTCCTTTGCCTGTGATAGTTCCATATCCGCCCCCAAAGAGAACCTTATCACCATCTTCAATGGGAGTGAAGTTACTCAAGTAATCTTCTTTCCCAGTCATGTGCCTAGAGCATCCACTGTCCCAATATACATAGTCATTAACCTGTTTTTGAATGCCCTGCACATAAGAAAACAAATTAGTTTTCTTTGGGAACCCAAGCCTTGGAAGACTTGGATTCATCTGGTTGTTCAACAAGAACAGACTTGGTTCTCATAACAACCCCATTTTCATCCCTTTTTGGATGAAATGCCCAGTTAACCCCAATTGGTCTTGACATGACCTTTGAAATATAATGAAACCTGTTGCATGTCATAGAAAGACCAGTAGAATTAGGGTTTTGGTCTTGTTTTGGTCTCCATGTTAAGCTAGTAGAAGCTTTAGACCCCTTTCCCTGTGGTTGCAAATACCTAGGTTTGGCAGTGTGTCTGTCAGCGCTGAAATTGTTCTTGTCAGCGCCCCGATTGCCTTTATCAGCGTTGAACCTAGGGTTTGCTACAGGAACCCATTGCCTATTGGACCAAGTGTTTGTCTTTTGGAAAGGTCTTAGGCCATGTGTGTTAGACCCTCTAGAAAAGAATGGGGCTGGTCTAACAACTTGTGAACTTTTGTTCACAAAGGTTTTGTGTCTGACAGTATTTGACCTATGTTAACTTTTATCAGCGCTGAAATGGTTCTTGTCAGCGTTGACATTTGAAGCGTTGACACATTTGTATGCCAAATGTGAAAAGCTACCACAAGTGTAACAGGCTTTTCTAGACATGGTCTTAGGTCTAGAAGCAAAGAAGCCTGTTCCATGGTTACTACCTTGGCTTTTTGGTGACCTAGTATTCCTATACATCTCTGCATACTTAACACTAGGTTTTCTAACAGTGTGTGAGCCAAGGTCAACAGCTTTGCCAGTGGTTGGGTGTGTGATTTTAATAGGTGTAGGATCATGGCTCGTGATTGGTGTGGGCTCATTTGGACTTTCACACAACAAACCTCCCTTAACAAACAAAGTGTGGTTAGCTTTCTTCCACTCATCTAGGTCAGTCAGTTTTTGTTTATACTCTTCAACTGGGGAAGTCACTCTAGGTGGAGGAATGAATTCCTTCTCTTGGAGTTCTGGCAAGCCAGTCCAAGATAAGTCCTTTGATTGGACACCATAGAAATCCCCAGCTGGTGGTGGAACACCAGTATAATCTTTCATCCCAATCCCACTCATGTCCTTAGAGTCTCTTTGTTTACTAACACACTCTCCTAGGGTTTGTGTGGCCTTATCAAATCTCTGGATTTTAAGACTCACATTATCTTTATTTTTGTTAGCCTCATCTAACTTAGCTATCAAATCAAGATTAACCCTGTTTGTGATATCTTGAATATCTTTACTTTGATGTAACTCATGTTTTAAGATATTTATTTTATCCTTTAAATCAAACTCCATTTTCTTATACTCAGCTACTGTCCTTTCTGTTTGGGTGAGAGAAATTTGATAATTAGATACTTTGCATCTTTCAGCACTTGCCTCATCTAATAATTTTACTATCTCTTGATTTAGTTTTTCAGTATTTAAACGACAACCCTTAGAACAGAAAGCATCATCATATACCTCATTATCTGATGAAGAGGAGGAGTGTGCCATGAGAGCATATTCAACATGCTCTTCTTTAACTTCAGCAACCAATGCTTTGTCCTCTTCCTCATCCTTAGCCAAAAAGTTCCAGCTCCAGTCCCATCCTCCAACACCATCAATTTGTTGAACAGCTACCATGGCCTTGGAATCTTGGCTCTTAACCATTTGGCTTGAAGGCTTACCAGCATCAGATCTTCTTGGAGATCTACATTCCCTCATAAAGTGCCCCATGCGATGACAATTGTAGCACTCAACTTTGGATTTGTCAAATCCAGCAACATCCTTAGCATCAAAGGTCATCTTCTTCTTGAACCTTTTATTAAACCTGTTTGCTCTTAAACTTACAAGAGCCATAGTCCACTTGATGTCCATCTCTTCCAATTGCTCATCACTTATTTGCTCAAGATCCTCATATGTAATCCTTGAATCACTGGGCAAAGAAGCAATGAATGCACACACAGTATCTAGATCTAAACCAGCAGGTTTAATTCCATCAGCGCCAAAGTTGTGAGTGTCAACGCTTGAGTATGAGGCGTTGACAGGATATGATCCAGCGCTGACAGGATGTGTTCCAACGCTGATAGGATGTGATCCAGCGTTGACACATGCAGATCCAGTGACTGGATGTCCATAGGAGTTCATGGAATCAAATTGACCTTCACTTTGTGAGAAGAAGGCCATGTTGCTACTGGAAGGTTTATTATCACTCTCCAAAAGCCATTCATTCTCCAACAGTCTTAGTTTGTTGAAGATGTCATCAAACCTAGAGGTTTTGTGGGTGTTATTGACAAGAATGGATCTTGCCTCAATCTTCCATACCTCACCAAGGCTTTTGAGAAAAGTAGCATTCAAGTCAGGGTCATCAATCTGTGTTCCCATAAAGGAAAGTTGACTTGTAATGTCAAGCAGTCTACTTCTCACACTGCTGAGATTCTCATTGGGTTGAGCCTTAAAGACAGCATACTCATGCATGAGTTGCTTCTTCTTTTCTTCTTTAGTGTCAGCATTGCCACCATGTGCTACTTCAAGAGCTTCCCAAAGCTCTTTTGCAGACTCAAAGCGTTTGTATTTGTGCTGATTCTCATGACCCAAGGCGTGTTTCATGATGTTCAAAATTTTCATGTCCACCCTTTTCTTGGCTATATCTTCAGCAGATACAGCTCTTCCATCTTCAGGCCTTTCCTTCTTATCAGCTTCAGGACAATTAGGAACAGCTACCCTTGTGGCAATAGCATTAGCAATCTTTTGAGCTTTGTTGAATGTGTTCCCATATTCAACAATCTCCCAAAGAGTGTAGTCATGGATGGCTACATATTGCTCAAAATTGGACTTCCAAAGCTCGAAGTTCCTGGCATCAAACATGGGAATTTTGATACTAGGGTTTGTGGTGTTGCTTTGTAGCAAAACAGGAGCAGGAGGTTGTTCTGAGCCAGACATGATGTTTTTAGGGTTTTGAGAAATTTAGGGTTTCGTTGTTTTAGGGTTTTTGGTGTTTTAGGGTTCTTGTGTTACTTAAAGATCAAAAGTTTCTCAACAAGCTCTGATACCACTTGTTCATCCCAAACTTAGATCGATTAAGCTTTGTGTATACGAGATTAGATCAAGTAATACACGTAGAGAAACCTTTGCTTATGAATAAAGTAACTAAGTGTTATGCGGAATTAACACTTAATCTAGAACACAAAGATGTTAAACAAACTTTCACTTGTATTAGAATAATCGAACTTGATTACAATGAAAGAGGTTTAACAGTCGAATACTTGTGAAAACTTATTATAACTGATGATTAACATTAACCTAAAAGATCTTCTTTTATAGATTAAGAAGTCTTGTACAAGAAGCTACGAATCAACTATTCTAGGTAAAGATAATAATGGAAAATACAATGTCGAGTTTATCTTTACCATATACAAATAAAGAAACAAAAGATTCGTATAAGATAACTTCCATCAGTGCTTGTCTTCCAGGCTATCAGCGTTGACTTTCCTAACTGTCAACGCTTGGCTGTCAGCGTCCAATGTCATCTTATCAGCGCTTGAACTCTTCTTATCAGCGTCTAGTGAACTGACCCATAATTTATTCCCAACACGTGAATGCCCGTGTTTTCTCCACTTTTCACCTTTTCGTCCTAAATCACAACAAAAACACAAACCACGCATAATTCCGACATAATTGACATAAAATACACGTTTTGGCTCGGTTATTATTGTAATTAAGTGGTAAAAAGGATGGGTGTTTACACACCTATCACATATATATGCGTGTGTTTGTTTACTTGTGTATTTTAGGTATGGATATCGTTAAAAAGACAAAATATCACAAGAAACAAGGAAAAACGAACACGAGAAACGAAGCCGCACAATGAACCGGGCCTTAGTTCATGATTTCTCAAAGAATATACCTTGAAGACTTGAAGATGTATAAGAATGATCCCTCATTTATGAAGAAATGACACTTAATACTCTTGTATATTCATAATAACAAGTTTGGTCCCTTAAGTTTGTCAAAATTACAAAATGGTCCCTTAACTTTGAAGATTTGGCAAGATTAGTCCCTCAAGACTCAAAATTGTCAATAATGGTCCTCCATAATGTCAAACATCCATTAAAGACCTTCAAAGATGAAGAATGTCCAAGATCAGCCCTTGAATGTCCAAAATGGCAAAACTAATCCTTAAAAATAGTTTGGAAAACTATTTGGGGAAAAAGTATAAAAAATGAAACTTTATTAACAAAGGGTTTCAAGTTTTGGGCTGAATAAACATAATTTACAACAATTTCCAAAGAACAAGGACCAAACCTGCCATTCTCAAAGTTTGAATCCTAATAACACGCGGGTAACACTTACTGTTTGGATTAAACGAGTTATTGTTCATGTTTTTACCCAGGATCAAAAAGGAGCAAAACAAATGGTAAACTGAAATTGGTTAGACTCACGTGTGATTCACCTTACATGAATCATATCCCAACAATAAAACCTTCATCTCCACTACTAGGAAGACCCCACAAGGACCAACCACAAGACGCCACATGGCAAATTTTCATGACATGGCAAAATCAAGGGCATACCTTCACTACTTGTCCTCCAAGGAATAAATGGACGTCTGAGATCTTCCAAAAACAAGTTGTCAACAACAAGATATCATTCTGGAAGCTTCATATGGTTATTTTAGGGAATTTCATAGATTAGGGTTTGTAAATAGTGCCCTTATCATGGCCTATATAGAGAGCCCCAACTTGTGGTGAGCCTCTTGTTCCAGATTTTTGCTTAGTTTCCTTTTGTAATTCCTTTTTAAATTTAATGAAAGTTTGATTTGTCAGAAAGTTTTGATCTCTTTCAGTTTTCTTTGAAAGTTGGTATAAGTCTAAGCAAGAATCTGAGTTCCATTTAACTGTTTGTTGAGTTTTGAGGAAAGGTTTTATGTTGTTAAAACCTTGTTTTCAAAAATTAATGATTGTTTAGTTTGAATCCTTGTGTGTTTGTTGATCTTAGCAGGTACAAAGGAAGATTGTGGTTGTTCTTGCTACTACATAAGCTTTAAACATCCCAAGGTGTGGATTGTACATATTGGAGGTTTGATTTTCAAATCCCTTTTACTTTTCTGTCAATATAATTGATGGTTATGTGATTAGTGGATTTGATGGGTTGATTGTTTGTATTTTTGTTCAAATCTGTTTAATAGGGTTTACTTGATATCATCACACTTAGATCTTGTTGGATAATAGGGTTTAAAATCATATTTGAGTGTAAAAGTTGGATAAAGGGGTGTTTGTTTCTGCTGGTTCATAGGCCTTAGGGCCTTTGAGCTTGGTTCCTTGGTGATTGTAGGTGTTTACTTGCTGGTTTATAAGCTACTTAGGGTGCTGGTTTAGTCTAAACCAAGGAAATACTAAAAAGGTAGGTTGCTAGTTTTTGCACACTAATTTCAGGTCAAACATATCAGAGAGTGTGATTTGCTTATTTGATTGAGTTAAGGTATGAAAACCGGTATGCTAGTAGTTTGATGGTTTTTTAACTCTGTATTATCTGGCTACAAATATCTTATTGTAAGTTTTATAGCTTATTGAAATTCAGTTTTTGGTCAAGTGTATCAGCAATTGTTCTTGGTCTGCATGCTATTTGATTTGATCTGTTGAGTGCCTTATTATGTTTGGACTTGTGATATTTTTGTGTTTCTTGACTCCCACTAAGCCAAAGCTTATTGGGGTGCCTTTGTTTCCAAAAGTTATCAACAAACAAGGCTTGAAATCAAGCCAATAGTTACATGTTTAAGCAGCAGTGGGAACTCCTTTCCCACTGCTTGTTACCACTGCTAGTGTTAACTTGGTTCAGCTTATTATTAAGCCATTTTAGCTTATTGAAACGTGCAATAACTTGGATTTGGTAATCAGTCTTCCTCTTTTGACATATTTATTCATTCTGGAGCTTTTGGGCTTTTGACTTTAGGGTTTGCCTAGAAAACCAACTTATTTGACTTTTTCATAAGTGCTTATCATCTTATTCAGCTTATTTGGCTTAGCTTATTGGATTTTTCATGATTGATTTGTCTTAATTAAGTCATTTAGAGTCTTTTGCAAGTTAAATCAAGTTCTAAAGTGGTCTAAATCTCCCAGGCGACTATTTTGTCTTTTAGTGAAATCATACTTGGCTTATTTCTGGCTTATTGGTTAAGCTTTTTCAAAATTTCTTTTTACAGATCTCTTTAGTATCCCAAAAGAAGTTTGTGTGTCAAATTAGAGCTTATGGCATTAGCCTATAGCTTAATGGGCCAAAAAGCCCATTAAGAATAAGTTGTTGGTCATTTAAGCTGTGATAAGCTCATATTCAGCTTTTGGGCCTTTAGAATTTTGTTTTTCGAATTAAATTTTGAGTCAGACTGGAACCTTTCAGCTTATTTGGTTGATTTTTAGCTTATTGGGCTAAAAAGCCCATTAAGGTGCACTGTTTTTGTTTTTAGCCCATTTGGGGGCCCAATAGGGGTATTTTGGTAATTTCACTTTCATTTTCTGTTTATTTATGTTAAAATAAACTAGTTTGCAAGTTTTTTGAATTTTTTATAATTTTTGGTTTTTTAATATTATTTTATTATTATTTTATTATTAAAAATTTGTTATTAGGATAAAAATAGTATTTTTGCAACTTTTCCATTTTTCTTATGTTAAATACATTAAGTTGGGATTTTTAAAACAATTAGATTAATTTTCCATCATTTTATTAATTTTTAGGATTATTCTAATATTTTAATAGTTTTTAATCATTTAAAAAGTAGTTTTAATTGGTTTTAAATTTTATAAAAATATTTTTTAGTTTAATTAAGTCATTTTAGAGTTTTACAAATTGAAAATTCCTAATTTGGGCTTTTTATTAATTATTTTTATTTTTAGGGCTTTAATTAGCATTTAAAAATTAGTATTTAATTAATTAAAAGGTTTGAAAAAGTTTTGATCATTTGTAAACTTTTATTACATTTTTAGTTATTTTTGGTGAATTTTTGGGAATTTTTAGAATTAATTTTTATTTTGTCACTTTTTATGGTTTTTCGCTTCGTCGTCGTAGTGTAATTTTAACGCATCCGTCATTCTAATTTCTCATCTTTTCTTTCTCTCGTATTAATCCAAAATCATTAAGAGTTATTCACACACAATAAACCTCCTTGGGAAACGAACTTTCACATTTGGGTCATTAGTGCACGGTTTTCCTAAACCGTCGTACTTAATACTTACCGCTGTTTTACGCTCTTTTGATTTTTCCTAAAGTCAAAGGTAGTGTAAATCACCACAATTAATAATTGACAATGACCCAGATGGAAACAAGTCTATTTGAAGTGCCAAGATCCTCATTGTTCTTACCTATTTCCATGGAGGAAATTTAGGTTGAACTAGTAAGTCGGATGACTTTCAATATTCCTATAAGGATTTTAATGTTTCTTCGAGTTAAATGGAATACTTCACATTCTAAGTCTTATGTTCAATATGATAAGATGAATATTCCAATATTTTGGCGTACTCATGAAGTCCTTATCATAATTCACATAGGATTCAGATCTTCTTCTTAATTACGTAGAGGTATAAAACTCATAAGAGAAGTGAATAAGACGCTTCTACATATGAAATCTAAGAATATATTATATAGACGGATAACGGTTGAATATAATTCGTGTTATCCCATGTTATTAGATGATTAAAGATAGAAAATAGATGAAAAAAGATATGAATTTTAGAGAGAGAAAGTAGTGAGAGAAAGTAGAGAGAAGTTGGAGAAACTTTGTAAAATTAGATTAAGAATAATGAGAACTTCCACCCTCCTAACATGCTAGGAGGGTGCTTATATTGTCCACCCACATGCGGGCTCTCTAATGGACTATATATCTTTTTGGGTCGGGCTTGAATAAATGCTTAGTACCTTGAAAGAGGCCTTTTAAGCAAACCATCAAGCCCGTAATGTCACGACTATTTTAACTAACTATTACAACGTTCTAATAAATATTATAATATAAACCTATGACCGAACATTCTTGTTTGACTCAATATTTTGAGGCTAACAATCTCCCCCAATGTGAGGTCATTCCTCTTCGATATTTAGAGTTCAATGGAGATTTCAAATTTCGTCATAAATGAGTCTTGAACGTGTGATAGTAGTTTTTGTTCCTTCATGTTGTGATCTTTGAGCCTTTGTCATTGTCTTTCGACTTTGTCTTTTATCTTGAGATCTTCAAATCATTCTTGACTTGTCTTTGCCATCTTGCTATTTTGTGTCTTTATCCACATGCTCATACTTTGCACAATCTTGAAAGCTTACTAACAATCTCCTTTGAAGAGAGATCATTCCTCTACTTAATTGATAAGGAAGATTTTGATCGTCAGAGTTGCGGAAGTCTTTAGCTTTCTTGATTGTTGAATGTCTTTGGGCATGAGTATGTGGTTTTGAATCTTTGACTTTGCTGAGTACACCGTAACGTCACCTTCTTGAGACAAAAACATAGACACGGACTGAATGGCTTTGGCATTCGTCCTAAATCGGTAGTGTTTTACCTCCAGTTGGTGAAAACCGTTAGACGATATTAGATATTGTACCCGTGATTAATTAGATTCAATTAAGAATCTTCTTGATAGGGTTTCACGGCAGTACTAGCCGTTCTCTTTACTCGACCGTCTCAAAGCAAGACTGCGAACATAAAGAGTGAATCAATTGGATAAATATCCGCTTGATTAAAGTCTTCAATTCAAATTCCTGGAACAAGTTTGATTCATTAAGAATGTTACCATCGTTGCTTTCCAGTTGACACAAGCTTGATTCATAAGAATCTCGCAAGTTACCTACCGTAGCGCTGTTTAATGTTGACACTAGAAGGATTTCCATTCGTCACTGTGAATATTAATAAATATCACTCTGAACGTTCTGGCAAGATCATAAAGATATTGCGTAGAAACCTGAAACGAGTTTGAATTGATAAAGAAACAAACCACTGTTGCTTTTCAGTTTTACATAAGTCTAATTCATAAAGAATCTTACACATGACCTACCGCAGTGCTATTTGATGTTAAAACTGGAAGGATTTCCACTCTTCATTGTGAATACTAGATAGTATCACTCTGAGTGTTCTAGCAATATCGCAAGGATATAGCGTAGGACTCTCTTGATCTTCATCCGCGTGTCCTAACGAGATTTGATTGATATCTTGGCTCTAGACTCGATTTGTGCACTTTTAGTGGTCGGAGGTTGGAGCAGATGCCGCCTATTTAATATCAACTATCTCGGAGTGAGAAAATCAATAAAAGTTGTGTTGATCTCTGTGACAATAAAACAAACTTCTTTTGAGAGAAGCCTGAGTCAGCTGGGGAGGGGTTGTGCATTACATCACTGGGTCCATGATGCGTTGTCTTCATGATGTGTTGACCCGGTTTCTGCCTAAGTTGTATGGAGGGCTTCTTTCTTTAGACCCTTTATCCTTGCATTTCTTTTTCATTCTTCAACCCCTTCAATGCTTTCCAAGACATCATTACTAGCACCTTGTTGTGATTGTTCTAGTTCTAGCATTAGTACTTAGTCAGCATTCAGCTACGTTCACATTCTACTCCATCTTTCCTAAGGACTTCTAGTAATCCATTGGATTGTTTCTGGGAAGATCCCTCCGTTTCTGGTTGGATCATAGGACTTAAACCTAACCACCCTTTTGACACCAATAACGTCATGAGTTAAAGATGTTGTGGGTATTTGATCATAAACATGAGTGCTTGAGTCTTTAGATCATATTTTAATCACATTTTCTCCCTTATCTCTAATATATAAAATCATTTGATATTAGAGATACCAAATTTGATTAAAATATTATTTTGAAAAATAGTCTTGAAAAACTTTCGGGAGAAAAATGTGTCAAACTTAGCATGAATTTGGAACGCTCCCCCTCAAAAATTGATCCAACGGAATTGTCATTACGAGGATATGATCCACATTAAACTTTTGAGGATACGAGTTGTTGAACACACAATTTTTGAAAGATTTTAAATATCATTGAAAAATTCTTGAAAAAATTGTGTTCAACGCTTTTTGAAAAATCAATTCTTTTTGGCGAAAAGGTTTTTCTAAAGCATAAACTTGAGTTCATAGACTTTGAATGTCTTGACGAATCCACTCAAGTGTAAGAAGATTTCTCTTCTTTTGCTGAGGGTAAGGGCACTAAAGCGTACACTCCCTAGTGAATATAGATCCGGGTTGCAATCTGAAAGTGATTACAAGCCATAGTGTTGAGCTCAAAACGTTGAATGTTTTGTGACAAGCTCAACCCAAGATAGATTTCTCTACCCGTTGTTGGAAAATTTTCCAAAATAGACATTTTCCTTTATAAAAGATAGAAATGACATGTTTTAAAAAATATTTACAACTTTCATTCGAGCTTTATGTACACACCCGTGTCGTTATTGAGCGAAATTTCTAGGCACGTCCATATTATCGATACTGAAAGACATGTCGAACAGAATATTTTTGGATTATCAAAGATTTTCTAATTTTGTAGTTTGCTTTTTCATTAATATTTACAAGTAGATGTTTGATAGATGAATCAAGCAGGCTTCTTTTCCAGAATCTCCAGTTCTGTTGGAGTCAAACATCTCATACCAATTTGCCTAACTAGATACGCAAACCTCTCTTTCGAAAGTGCTTTTGTAAACAAGTCAGCTAATTGGTAATCAGTTCCAACAAAGTATAATTCAACAATACCCCTTTCAACTTGTTCCTTAATGAAGTGATATCTGACATCAATGTGCTTCATGCGGGAATGCTGTACCGGATTGCAGGAGATGGCTATGGCGGACTTTGAGTCACAGTACATAGGTACTTTATCAAAGTGGAAGCCATAATCCATGAGTTGTGTTCTCATCCAAAGAACTTGATCACAACACGCAGATAGAGACACATACTCCGCTTCGGCTGATGATAGTGACGTGCAATCCTGCGTCTTGGAAGACCATCCCACAAGCTTATCTTGACCTAGAAATTATGCACCACCAGAAGTACTTTTACGTGTATCAAGACACCCTGCATGATCAGAATCTGAATAGGCCGTTAGAAAGAAACCGGTTTCCCTCGGATACCAGATTCCCAAATGAATGGTATTCTTAAGGTACCGAAAGATCCGTTTAACCTCCTTGAGGTGCTTTTCAGTGGGTCGTGCTTGATATCATGCACAATAACACGTAGCATGTGATATATCTGGTCGGCTCGCTGTTAAGTACATGAGGGAGCCGATCATGGAACGATATCTCGTTTGATCTATGGCATCTCCCTCCAAATCAGCATCTAGGGATGTGGTTGATAATGGTGTCCCAATGGGGTCACATGAGGTCATACCATGCTTTTTGATTATCTCTTGACAATACTTAGCTTGGTTGATAAAGATACCACTTGGGGATTGGTGAACTTAAATTCCTAGAAAGAATTTTAGTTCGCCCATCATAGACATTTCAAATTTGCTGTGCATTACTTTTTCAAACCATTTTGAAAGTTTTGGGTTTGTAGACACGAAAATAATATCATCAACATAAATTTGCACAAGAAAAATGTCATCCCTATATTTATAAGTGAACAAAGTTAGATCAATGGAACCTTTTGAGAAACCTTTGGATACCAGAAATTTCGAGAGCTCGTCGTACCACGCCCTTGGAGCTTGCTTCAGTCCATAAAGTGCTTTGTGGAGACGATACACCTTGTCAGGATAATGAGGATTGACGAATCCTTCCGGCTTCGTGACATAGACTTCTTCCTTCAAAGGACCGTTAAGAAACGACGTATTTACTTCTATTTGATAGACAATGAATCCCTTATGTGCAACATAAGCAAGGAAAATCCTGACCGCTTCCATTCGAGCTACTGGTGCAAATGATTCTTCAAAATCAATACCCTCTTTCTGGCCATATCCTTTAGCCACTAGCCTAGATTTGTTCTTGATGATCGTGTTCTCTTCATCCATCTTGTTTTTCCAGATCCATCGAATATTTAATGGTATTACATCGTATGGTCTGTCAACAAGTTCCCAGACTTTAAGTCTTTCAAACTGTTGAAGTTCATCCGTCATCGATTCAATCCAAGCATGATCTGCCAAGGCTTCTTTGATATTTGTTTGTTCAGCTATACTCACGGTGAGTGCGAACATACAAACATCACCATCGGTTTCAAGTTGTCGTCTTGTACGAACGGGCTGTGAAGGGTTTCCAATTACTTGAACCAAAGGATGATCTCGGGTCCAATGATGTGTTGAAGGATGTCGTTGATAAAAGGTATGCATATTTGACGGATCAACATGGTGAGTAGAAGACTCTCCAGTTTCGTGTACCGGTGTACCAAATGGGTTGATAAAGTCGTCTTTGTCATTTAATGCATGGTCTGCTTGATTTGTGTTCTCTGGAGCAATGACAGTAGTTGTGGATGTTGTAGGAGCGGTTGTTGATGTGATATTTTGAGGAGGTAAATCTGCAGCTACCCGTGTTGAAGTAGATGAAGTTGTATCCTTTTGTTGACGATGATCGGTATCATCATTCTTATCAGGAGTGACAGCGGAAGACTTCGATACAGCTTGTTTCTCCCCCGTGAAATATTCATCATACATTGGTCCATATAACATTTACAACTCTTCAATTGTCGTGTTTACGGTCATATCGGCTCTTGGAAAATTTCCTTGAACCAGCTTTGAACTTGACAGTTCATTGTTGTGGTCTTGAGTTCCGAGTTCCGTGTAGTTGTGAACAGAAGTCGTTTGTCGTTGTGGATCGGGACTTAAACTGTTTTGTTCAAGTTCCATGTTATTAGATGATCAAAGATAGAAAATAGATGAAAAAAGATATGAATTTTAGAGAGAGAAAGTAGTGAGAGAACGTAGAGAGAAGTTGGAGAAACTTTGTGAAATTAGATTAAGAATAATGAGAACTTCCACCCTCCTAACATGCTAGGAGGGTGCTTATATAGTCCACCCACATACGGACTCTCTAATGGACTATATATCTTTTTGGGTCGGGCTTGAATAAATGCTTAGTACCTTGAAAGAGGCCTTTTAAGCAAACCATCAAGCCCGTAATGTCACGACTATTTTAACTAACTATTACAATGTTCTAATAAATATTACAATATAAACCTATGACCCAACATTCTTGTTTGACTCTATATTTTGAGGCTAACAAGTCGATATTTTATTTCCTATAAATACAGGATAATTCTACTAAACATATGATTTATATGACCACTTGTCTTTACAAATCCTAATCCACTGTCCTACTATGTTGAAAATCCAACACCATATGGTGCAAATTTCTGTGTGATGCAGGTTGCATTTCTTTTACAGAATAAAATTTCCATCATACTCACCGTAGATTGGATTAGTAACATAAGTTATGGTAGTTTCTTGTTTATTAGATTTTACGGACATTCTTTCCTTGCTGATATTAAGCTTAACATTTTTCCGATTTTTGCATAGGATTGTGCTAAATTACCTTGTTCATTAACTTTTGGGATATGTTAATGACTATTTCCAATATATTGGGATTTTGGAAGCGGCAATCTTTAAAAATCTTTGATAAAATTCCTTGATAAATTTTTCTAGCAAAATATTCTGATGGAGTCTTCTTAATAGATTTTCAGATGAATTTCCATGACATAATTCTAGGATAAAATCTTCTGATGAAGTTTTATGATAAAACTTTCTGGTGAAATCTTGTGATAAAAGCCTTCATCATTTTACGGAATAGAATACAACTCTACTCACTTTTGAAATTTCCTCGTGCATGTCTCGAGGTTAATTCATTTTATCATTAGATAGCGGAGTTCTTCTTTAATCTTCTCGATCATTTTTCTAAGAAATATTTGAAATTAAATCAAGCGATCTTATGTACTTCTTTTATCTCAAAGGGGTTGAGCATAAATAATTTACCAAGATAACTGCCGAAGTGCTATCTTCTCATAGCAACTTCATTTTATAAATTTCAAATACGATTGATACGATGGAAAACTGAATTGGCTTTTTCAATCCAATGGGTGATACTAATAGCATCTTTTCTTCCTTGGATATCATAAACTAACTAGTCATTGAGTATTCTTCTGGATAATACTTCTTATTGACATTTTGCATTTGCAGGATTGCAGCCACATCATCGTCATTCCTTTGTTAAATATTTTTAAGGTTTAGAATGAGTGGGAAAGAATAGAAATAATTCATAATCCAAGGCATACTCATATCAGAAAACATCTGTCACATATGTATATGGATACATATAAATGCTTATCGAACACAAGGTATATCTTTTAGGTTTATATAGGAAACTTACTATGTTGATTATCATTCACATCTAAGGATAATAAATCCAACTAGGAAATAGGATTTCAAAGTTTTAACATGGATTTATAAAGATATGACTATAACATAATATTTTCATGATATGGAATGGAGGAATATAGCAGAAAATGTAAAACCTCATTAAATAGAACAAGCTTCTCTTTTACATATCACATATCCTATTGAAGAATATTTTGATAGACAAAAGTCGAGAACAGAATATTTTAAGAAAGCTGGGGAAGTTTCCTTTCTTCAAACTTGCGGGTTATATTCAATTTGATAATTATCATTATCATAGAAGATAACAGAAATTCCAAGAATATATACTTTATCAAGCATATGCTTTTCCCAGAATTAACGCAATTTCATTCATAATCATTTTTGAGAAAACCAAGAAATAGGGATTTTCTTTCTTCTCAGAAATAAATATGAAATGAAAAGATGAGAAACACGACTTTTATTTTTAAACAACTTGTCTGTTTAAACTTACAAGACAAGCTTCATTGTTAATATAAAAGTAAAGACATAAAGTTGAAAGTATTTACAACTAAATAGTCTAATGTCTTCATTTCTCTTTCTTGAGTTCCTTGATGGCATCAAAAATACTTCGTAGGTTGGCTCAATTTGTAATTTGAATGTCCTCAATGACTAATTCTAGAGTAGAAATATTTAGTCGAGGTTGAACAATCTCTTCATCATGTATCATTTGTCTTTTCTGCAACTTGGCTCTAGCTTCTTCGATCTCCTTCTAACTTCTCAAAATCTCGTTGTGTATTTCTTCGTCCTTTCCTAAGTCCGTCAACTTTATCTTCAAGATCTTCAATACGCTCGGGAGGAAGTTCTTTTATATAGGGTAGGATATCTTTAATTTTTTGTTCATAGATATTTTTGGATAGTTTTTTACATATAGGTGATAATGCATTATTAGGGTGATGGAAACATTTTGGTGTCGAGGTGTAAAATCTATTTCTTCATTATATGCTCGTATAACTTGCATATAGGGGTCGTCATCAAAAGGTAAAATGGCTTTTAGGATTTTCCGATCTTTGGATGGATTTTCTAAGATATCTAATAATCCATATGATACCTCGGGATATCGTCAGGAATAATTGTAGAACGCTTATCTTGAGAATCCGATAGGATGATAATAGAAGGAAGATAGGGATTGGAGACGTCGATAAATAACATAACTTATTTATATTATATTACGTATATTTAAACATAATATCGTTTATGTCTAAACATAATATCTCTTATGAATAGGCATAATATCAAATAAGCATAAACTTACACATAATCATGGAGAATAGCAGTACAGTCATCTACATCATTCTTGTAGCAGCACTGGCTTTGGCACGGAGGACTTTCTTGTAATTATTTTAAAAAGTAGTTATAGTCAAGATTTTAATTCTTGTTCTCTATAACCATGGCTCTGAGTACCAATCTTTAACACCCCCATTTTACGTTTACGTTACGAGACATTGATCTGGGGTATTACTTCATAGAACACAAGTCACAATAATAGAAAACAACTTAAAAGAGTGATAAAATCAACTTTTTTTATATATCATTGAAAAAACTGAGTTTTACAATATAAGGTTCCTAAAATCTAGAATAATAATTTCAATATTTTGCCTCTTCATGCCATCCTCATGCTGTTCCATAACAACAATCTTTAAAACCTGAGATATATGCTTAAAATCAACATAATGGTTGAGTAAATTCATAGGTTTAAAATCATATTGAATACAAGATCCTTTTCTTGAGCTACGTTATTATTCACTCGTAAGGTTTATAAATTAATGCACTAAGCTTATGATACCACGACTAGACATATCAGAAACCCACAATTGCCCTTATAAGGAAGTCTGCCAAACTATCCTTATTAGCAAAATAAAGTATGCATCTTTGACCACTGAGGTGCTAGCAAGTGTGACTTGCCTAGACAAGGGATGTCAGTCCCCAAATAGTACTATTTACAATATTATCACTCATTTCCGAGAAAATGATTAACGGTTCATAATTAAAAAAGGACTTTCAAGGCAGTAGTAAACATAGTGATATTATATGTGAGAAGCATACCAAAAATACTTGTATTCTAGTTTAACATATATCCCCTCACGGATTTTCAAATTTGAAAGTAGTATACTTTGGTCAGGCTATGAACTCACTTGGGATCCATAGAGTTTGAGCTATAATAGATTTATTTCTTTCACAGATAAACAACTTGATCACATAAACCACAACTTGGTCTTATTTACAACAACTTGATCTCACACAAACCTGGATTAACACATTTTGTATAGTATCAAGTCTTTAATATTTTGTTCAATCTTTCTAAGTATTTGGCTATATATTCTTTAGTTATTATTTGGTGGTAATTCTAGCACCATTGTTCGGGCCATCATACTCAGAAGCTATTCTATAAACTTTTGAGGAGCGAGCTTTAAATCGTAAACCCAACCACTCAGTCAGAACGTAATATCGAGATGGAACATCTTTGTACAAAGCTCCCTACTAACATGATACTTTCATTACTTCCTTATATTTATAACTAATCTTCATAAGTTTCAAAATGGGCAAAAATAGCCCTTATAGTTATATTTTGGTATAATTACACTTTTAACCCCTAAAGTATATAGTTTTAGTATTTGCATTTTAAACCCTCAATATTTAACCTTAGGACCACACACTTTTCAACATTTATTATTATAGATTATACTTTCATAAAATGACACTTTTGGCCCAAAATGTTAAATCATTTCAAAAATGACAATTTTAGTCCTTATACTTGTAAAATCACATAACAACCTCAAAAATGGACCAAATGATCTAGGATTTTAAAACAAAGTTTCAAAAAAATGTTTATAATCATAATAAAAACATTTATTCATATTTATATCTTTTGAAATGGGTTTTTGCTCATTATTTCATGTAAATTACAAAACTAGTGTTTTAAGACATCTTTAACTTATAACTTTCATTTAAATTGATGAAATGACTTAGTTTATTTTAGATTATCTTTCTAACATAATTTTGGCATTATAACAAGTCTAATATATTATTATACCAAGATCAAAGCATAGCTAACATAGAAATTACCTAGGATGCTCCAAAATGGCTCCTAATGGCTTCCTATGAACACTACTTGCTATCAAAGCTTCAAGAGCTTCAATGGATACCTTTTAGACCTGTTTTCTGGTCTTGAGACACGTCCTAGGATGTATATAGAAGTGTAAATAGAGAATGGGTAGGAGGTAAAAGAGAAACAGGGTGCAAGTTCTTATGAATGCATTTTGCCCGTATTTTTACTTTTTCCAACCCTTAGGCTCCAAGGTAAAGCCTTAAACGTGTCATGATGATATCTTAGTAACTAAGTATGGCTAGTGAAGGTCTATGCAAATCCTATAGTCTAGGATGAAAATATCTTAGTCTTGTGGCTAGGAATGAAGTCACGGTATACTTAGATAAGTATGGTGATGTGTAGCACACATGTAGGTGATGCACTGTAGAATCATAGATTCTTAGGATTGTAGATGTGTTTGTATGTATCTAAAGATAGAGATGGAGAAGGAAGAACTAGAGAGAGAAAGCTAGAGAGAGAAAGAGAGGAGAAGAGAAAGATGGTTGATTAAGTGAAAATGTGAAATGAAGAATGACCAACCCCTCCTAACATGCTAGGAGGGGGTATATATAGCCCACCCTACATGTGGACTATATGGGCTATACTGTTTACATACTGGATCACGAGCCTAATACTTGAATATATCATTGGAGTGACTGATCCTTCCTAAATACGTAAAAACATATTTCCAACAATCTCCCCCTAAGGGAGGTCACTCCAAGTTACAATGTCCTAAATAGTCTATAGCTCGTGATCTATGCTAACAATGATGTGACCGAGACTTTCCTTGGAAAAACGTATTTCCAACAATTTCCCCCTAAGCGAGGTCACACCATTTTACAAAATCTTAAACCTAGCATACTATGCTTGAGTCTTCGATCTTGTTCTTGTGAATATGCTGATGAGATCTTTGACTTTAGTCTTGAGCATGTTTCCTTGCCTTGACCTTGTGCATTCATTACTTGTGAAATTTTCCTCCTCGTGACTTCATGTTCCACATACTTATACTTTTATAAATTCTTGAAAGCTTTAGAGTTTAATACAGCGGAAGACTTGACTTTTATACTTTCTTGAATTTGTTGAAGTATTAAGTGCATACAGTATAAGCATGTGTTGATGACTTCTTCTGGATTGTACACCGCAATGCCACCTTCTTGTTACGCTGCATAAGACAGTTAGCAACAAAACATATACACGGATGAAATGGCCTTGAACATTTCATTCTAATTCGATAGCATTTTACCTCCGTTCGGTGAAGACCGTTGGACGATATAAAATATCGTACTTGTGGCAGGTAGTTTCAGTTAGGAACCTCCTTGACAAGATTTCGCGGGTAAACCCGTTCTCTTTATTCGACCGTCCAAAGCTGACTGTGAACATAAAGAGTGAATCATTTGGATAATAATATCCGCATGATTTGAAGCCGTTAATTCATGTTCCTGGAACAAGTGAAATTCAATTAAGAACTGCACCATCGTTGCTTTCCAGTTGTCACGAGCTTGATTCGTATAGAATCTTGCAAGTTACCTACCAAGTGCTGTTTGAGGTTAACACTAGAAGGATTTCCACTCATCACTGTGAACACTAAGGTATCACTCTGAGTGTTCTGGCAAGATCACTCAGATATTGCGTAGAGGCCTGGAACGTGTTTAAGTTCGGTTAAGAATTAAACCACTATTGCTTTCTAGTTATCACAAGTTTGATTCATAAAGAATCGCACAAGTCACCTACCATGAGCTTTCTGATATTCGCTCAATAAGGATTTCCATCTTCATTGTAAATACTTCCGTATTACTTGGATGTTCAGGCAAGATCATGAAGTTTTGCGTAGGACTCTTAAGATCTTTCTTACTTTTCATAGTGTGTGAAGAAGCAAGGAATTATGAAAGTGTGTCCTAATGAGATATTTGATGATCTCAAATGGTTCTAAACTCGATCGTGCATTTTGGATTTTAGTGATCGGAGGCTGGAGAGGAGTGCCACCATTTCAATGCCAATTTATTCGGAGTGAATAAATCAATAGATAATGCGTTGTCTCCGTGTGATTAAAACAAATATCTTTTGAGAGATATATGAGTTAGCTGGGATGGGTTGTGCATTGCATCACTGTGTCCATGATGTCATATCTGCAATATCAAGCATCATTAAATATGATCTCAATAGCATATGTATTGACCCAGTTTCTGCCTAAGGTTGTAAGGAGGGCTTCTTTCTTTAGACCCTTTATCATTACAATTCTTTTTCATTCTTCAACCCCTTCAATGCTTACCAATACGTCATAACTAGCACCTTGTTGTGATTGTTCCAGTGCTAACTTAAGTACTTGGTCGGCATTCAGCTACATTCACAATCTTTCTCCATCTATCCTAAGGACTACAATTTCTAGCTATGGAATGTCCTTGGGAAGATTCCTCCGGTTCTAGAGGAATCATTGAACTTTAACCTATCCTACCATCCTTTTGTCACCACAATCTTCATCGTCATGAAATAAATGGGTTGTGGGTAAGTTTAAATCACCATGAAATCCATTTTGAAGTGAAAATCCATTTTGCTCCCCCTTAACATATGCCACGATATTCGAAAACATTTCGCACATATCGGGATGAACCAGCACATTAAGTCAAACCATTATTGATCTCAATATTAAATCACATGTTCTCCCCCATATTAAAAATATTAACCCAATCGATGTTTTTAATATCAATTGATTTAATAGTATATTAAGAAAATTTGGGAAGAAAAATGAAAATCTAATTATCTTCATGATTTTTATAAGCTCCCCCTCAAATTAATGAGGGTGTACTTGAAACGTAAATTAAATACTTTTTAAACACAAGTGTAAGGTATTTATCACGTGCAAAGATCATATATGATAATGTATTCACAAGATTAGCAATTTACGAGGTTGGACCTGAATGATAGAGAACATCATATGAAAAAATCACATGGTTCTTGTTCACGAATGTTGGTCTCCTCGTCACGTCTGAAGTTATCTCTTGACTCCATGTGTACGATTGATATCGTTGTCTTGACACCAATATGTGAACTTGGCACTTTCGGCATCAAAGAATCTGAATGCTAGACAACTGCTCCCCCTCAATTGTTGACCCGTATTCTATTGAAAGAGTTGTAGTCGCCGTTTGAGTAGTCGCATCGTCGAGTATGTAGATATCAATTGTAGATTGCTATTATTGGTGAAGCTGATAACTTCATAAAAACAAGATTTCTCTTGTTTTAACAAATAAATGCACTGACACGTACATATATTCGTGTTAGATTGTGTTATTCCGTAAACACAATACCTTACATGGTTATAAATTAAACCATGCCCGAGAAAATTAATTCTCGTTGTTGAGTCAAAGCTTTCCGGTGAAATGCTTGACTTGAGTATGAAAAAAGGTTACTATCTGAAATAATAGCAAACCATTTTGAGCATGTTTTAAAACATTTAAACTTCTGCTCGAACTTTATTTACAACCCCGTGTCATTATTGAATGAAATTTCTAGTATCGTAAATATTATCGATTCCAGAAGACATGCTCTTTTTATCAAAACATTTTTGAACACACAATTTTGAAAAATTTAGAAAAACCTTTTTGAGAAATTCTCAAAAAATTGTGTTCAACGTTTTGAAAACCAATTATTTGAGCTTAAGATGTTGAATATCTTGCAAAACGAGCTCAAGTCCGAGAAGTTGTAAACTTCCCGTTGTTAAGGATAAGTTTATCATCGGCGATAAACTTTCCTTTTAACTGAAGAACGAGTCCTAAGTTGACATTTACTTAGAAGTCGTTTTCATGAGCTTGAAAAACTTTTGAATGTTTTAACGTAAAGCTCATGACTGAGAAAGATGAATTTCTCGTTATAAGGAAAAGTTCTCTTATTTAAAAGATACACTTTCCTTTCTGAGCTTAAAACTTGGAATGTTTTAATACAAGCTCATGACCGAGAAACTTTAATTTCTCGTTACGAGGATAAGCTATCTTTAAAGATAAGCTTTCCTAAAATTATGGTCCGAGTTACAGTCTGATATTTAACTGTAAGTCTTTATGCATGAGCTTTAAAAACTTCCAATGTTTTAATATAAGCTCATGCCCGAGAAAAATTAATTTCTCGTTGTAAGGATAAGTTTATCATCGGCGATAAACCTTCCTTTGTTTGAAGTCCGGGGCATAATCTGAAATGTGATTATACGCCATTTACACGAGCTTAAAAACCTTTGAATAGTTTTAATGTAAGCTCGTGTCCGAGAAAATTTAATTTCTCGTTAATGAGGATAAGTTTATCATCGGCGATAAACTTTCCTTTCTTAGAAGCGCGGTTTACAATCTGACATGTGACTGCAAGCCGTTGTGCATGAGCTTAAAAACTTCGAATGTTTTTAATATAAGCTCATGCCCGAGAAAAATTAATTTCTCGTTGTGAGGATAAGTTTATCATCGGCGATGAACTTTCCTTTATTTGAAGAACGGGTCATTGTTGAACATTTAACAATGAGCCATATACACGATCTTAAAACCTTTGAATAAATGTAAGCTCGTGTCCGAGAAAATTTAATTTCTCATTTTTCAGGATAGGTTTATCATCGATGATAAACTTTCCTTTATTTGAAGATCGGGTCATCGTCTGATATTTAACGATGAGCCATATACACGAGCTTAAAACCGTTGAATAGTTTTAATATAAACTCGTGTCCGAGAAAATTTAATTTCTCGTATTGAGGGTAAGTTATTGTGACAACCATGGTTTTGGGGTTTGTCACTTAGACTATAGTTTTGGGTGTTTTGTGCAAATATGTGCTTTTATGTGCTTATATGTTTATTTTGTGTGTTTGAAGTGAGGTTTGGATATCGTTTATGGGTGTATGGTACTCATAAGTAAATCGAGGAACGGTTATTTTATGTTCATGAGCTCACAAGGTAGTGACTATGAAATGATATGGTGTTATTTCGTGGCTTTACGTATACGTATATGTATTATAGAAAATCGTATTTTTACGATTTAGGGTTGTGCATTTAGGGGTCTCGGATGAGCTATTTAGTCACGTGAATAATTTACGGGATGGTTTTAAGTCATTTAAGACTTAATTATATACTTTATTTCATATTCTAAGAGTTTTTATAAAACTGTATATTTTTACGTCTTTTACGGTATACACGTAAATTTGACTAGTTTTACGGTTTTGAGGTTTCCGAGGCTTTAGGAGCTAAAATAAATTAAGGTAAATTAAGGTATTATTAATAATATATTAATAAGTAATAAAAAGAAAAATATATATATAAAAATACATATAATAGTCGGTTTTGGGATGCAAGAAAGAAAAAGAAAAGGGAAAAAAAGGAAAAAGGGGAACCGGGCTTTTGTAATGGGCCAAGGACTTGTTAGGAAATTATATAAAAACTTTTTATTAACCAAAAACATTCATAAAATCCCTGGAGATCAAGCTTAAGTCGAAATCCATGGAAAAATTAGGGTTCTTCATCAAAAATCTTGTTTTCCAAAAATCTAAGGTAAACTCTTCAAACCCTTTTAATTAAATTGTTTTTAATTCTTTCTTAATCATTATATGATGGATCTAGGTAGTGTTTATTATAAAATATGTAATTTAATGTTATCACAATAATATAGACATGATTAGAATAATTAGGGTTAATGATTAAACATGATTAGGGTAATTAATTTGGTTAATTATGTTAAATTCATTTTTAAAAACTGAGCAAAATGTTTGGGTCATTGTTTTGATCATATCTAGAGTTTTACAAACTTTTAATTTTCGAATCGTATGTCCTTGGAAAGGTAATTGAGTTGGCTTTCAAATGCAAGAAACGAGTACTAAATTGGAGGTCTGGAAGTGGGTCAAAAACAGGTTATATCAGTCGGGTGTCAAGACAGTTTTTGGATCAGCCTATTTTCTTTTTATGTTTTGAATTGTTTGGGGTACTTAGGGTTATATTGGAACCTTCAAACGAACATGAGACTTAGATTATATATTAAATAAAAGATATGGATGAGGTGTAAACAAATGGGTTAGGTTAAGACCCTCTGATCATAACAAACGTTTCATATGTTCAAAATTAGTAAATTCTGGATAGGTAAAAGTATATATATATATATGGAGCCCTTAACAGTGTCTTCAAGGTTGCGGCCAAAGGGTAGAGTTAGCTAACACATGTAAAGGCATAGGGTTTCTTTTAAAAAGGAATTTTATTTGGTTAAGTGGGTGTTCGACCCATAGTTTTAGGTATGAAAAATGGGACTGTTTTGGGTTAAATGTTAACGGGGCGAGTTATGAACTAAACTAACTTAAGGGCTTTATAGAGGGGTGTCATGAGATGCGTATGACATATAAATAGGGTTAAGTTGTAGGACAGGGTTAGATATCCATCATAGATTGATGAGCCATTTTGGTATGTGGTTCATGCCTTGATTGTATACGTTTGTGTGTTTAGATTTTGCTAGAGTGCGGGTACTTGGAGAAGCTTGTTCAGGTGAGTTTCATAGTCCCATGTTTATATGAGCTATAAATGATTTGACTTCCAGATGGGTTGGAAGAGACACTGTATGGTTTTGTAAATAATGTTGTGAATGTTTTTATGGTTTGTGATGGACTTGTGTGTACACTTATGTGACTAACTGCTTTGCGATTCTTGATTGTTATTGTGGTTTGACTTGGTACCAAGGGGATGTTGACAAGGCGGGGCCTTGGGATTGGTTCATAGGTGTATGGGCGCCTATGGGACAATGGTTATTGGTAAGGCTGGGAGCCTTGGAAATTGTGGTTATTGGTAAGGCTTGGTGCCTTGGAATTATGATTGTATGGTTAATCTTGAATGGTAGTTGTTAATGCATAATTGTAACACATTGTCCATATTTTCTTTTGTTAATGGTTGTTATTCACAGCTTATAACTGATTTGGCTTTGGAGTCTAAACATATGACTCTCACCAACTTTATGTTGACGTGTTTTAGTGTCTCTTTCAAGTGAGAATGTGGTTAAGCGTGAGAATAGGAGTGGCTAGATGGGAGGCTTAGGATTGCATTTGGAGGAACCCCCTTTCCTCTTAGTCTTTATTTATGTTTGAATAAGTGATACCTTGTAGACACCTATATGTTTGTTATTTGTTAATTGTATGTCTTTGGTAAGAGGTAGACATGTTACCTACTTACCTAGACGCCAGCATTGTTTGAGATATCTTCATGACATTGTGTCACCAGTTATGATATTTCCATTTCATTTAGTTATCTCTATAGACACGTTATTGTTGGGATGATATCCATACGTCGCGCCCCATATTCTGCCATGGTGGGGTGTGACAGAATGGTATCAGAGCCAATGGTTATATAGAATTAGGTTGCCTTGTCTAGTAGCCTAGTCTATAGCTTAAGGGTCCATGCATGTAAGTGTCATAGGGGTATGTGTGCATTATAGTATATGGAGTGCTTAAGTGTTAATTTCGTTTTGGATATTTATTTACTTTCATACTTACTTATTGAGATATAATATATGTAAGTACATCCATTTATTTTCTATTGATGCGACGTATGAACCGGAATTGTAGGAACTTATTTAGTGTTACCCATGTCGCGTAGAAGAAGAGGTGCGCTAGGTAATAGGCTAGTACCGATGTTGAGTCTGCGACTAGTAGTAGATTCGAATTTCCGCCTGAATTGTTATGATCATTTTTTTAATGTTGCATATTTTGTTGTTATTGATTTGTTTTGGCGTTTGAGCCTCGAGTTACAAATAAAGTTAGGGTTGACGTATGAGATGTTCTTATTTTACCTATACGGTATATATATAGAGTGTATTTTATGTGGTATATATGTGGTAGACTTATGTGTTCCGTGTAGTACTAATTTCTTATAAGTGTCATCATAGGAGGGAGTACATGGGTGAAAGGGGACATCTATAATTATGGAGGCCTACGTAATTATATATGTGCCACAACACCAATGGACTTCCAAGTATGGTTGCATGAAAAAGGGGTTAGTACATGCTTGTATATGATGAGATATGTATTTTGGGTATTTGTAAACAATGGGTGTTTATGTAATGGTTGCCTATGATATGCTATTTTTTTGTTGTATTTTATGTTTTGAGTAATAGTCATGTTGTGTGATTACGGGGTCACACGATATGGGTTGGTTTTGGTGATGGGTTTTATACCTTGTTATGGTATGGTGAGATGGTGATTACTCGTATGGAAAAACAAGTGTATGACGCGATCGATTGACTTGACATGTATGATAACGAGTATGTTTTGAGAGATTTAATAAGTATATATCTGCGGATGTATATATACTAGTAGATGTTATGTTATGATATACGGTCGTTCAATAGTTATTATAACTTGAACGTACCTAGTGTTCTCTCGTGTTTAAACAGTTTATTAGTGCTGGAGTTTGATGGAGTTCCAACGACGTTTTGAGTCTTTTGATGTGTGTCTACATTCGGGTATGTATTTTAATTAATGATAACTACTAAATTTTCTTGCAAATGAGTCTAGCTAATTAAAGGAAAATGCTTTTGAAAATACTTTGTAAGTGTACGGTATGATTTCCTGACTTACATATCTTTTCTTTAAGTTTATTGGTAATAAGTAAAAAAAAAATCTTGACAATAATTGGATTAGTTTTCTAGGTAACATGTGATAATACATTTTAAAGGGTAAAGAAATTTTACAATAATTTTCTTAAGTGGAGTTAAAATTTTAGAAGTATTTAAATGGACGGAAAGAGTAAAAAAGGAAGATTTTATTATAATAATGATAATAATAACACCACACCTTGTAAACGTGTAATAGTTAGTTATAACAAGCCTAAATGGATTATATAAAATAATTATAATATAGAATAAAATAAATAAAAACACCATACTTTATAAACACGTATTGGTTTCATAATAACAAGTGAAATGAGTTTAATGTGAGTAAACAAGATAATAGTTAGAATAACATTATACTATACTAACTAGTGAATACATTTGATAAAATAATGAAGATAAAAGATGAGTTTATTGTTAAATGAGATGATAGATAAGGTGAGTTTTAGTACACTAACTGAGTTGTGCCCTTTGATAATTATGGAGATGGTAAAATATGACTATGATTTCACTTATTGGCGTTAAAATATGGTCCTAATATGAAGTAACTAATTGAGATGAAAATTTAAAATTTTCTAAGATATTGAAATTTGGTAATACAAATCGTGATGAGTCTATCTTTTGTTGTTGGCACACTCCATTGATCTTTCGGATTACATCGTTTTGTTTTCAGTTGTTTTGGCTAGGGTTCGTTTTACCCTATATTTTATTTTGGGACGCGATTGTTTGGGATTATTTTGGTACACGTCACGGTTGATTTAGTTATGCGGTTGTGGGAACGTTAGGATGAGAGGATAGAGTTAGGTAGTATTACTTATGGTTAGATATTAGAATGGAGAGATGTATTTTGGTTTAAAGGTTGTGTTGAAGGAATGATTAAGGTTTGTGGAGTTTTGAAACTTAGATTGGTTACAGGAATAAGGGAGTAAGTAAAGTTAGTTGACTGGTCATGGGAACGAGATGTCATGCTATGAGAAGTTGGTTGAAGTACCATTAGGAGATTGATGAAAGTACTAGCGGATGTGAGGGTAGAGTAGAAAGTTTATACTAACGGAAAGATGGGGCAAATAACAAGCAAGGGAATTGGTATAGTTATGCAGGCAAGGTAGTAGTAGACACGTGAAGGAAAACATGGATGTGAAAGAATGATTGGTAGGAGGCTGATTAATGGTGAAGTACAACAAGTAAGGAAGAGTGAGCCATTGAGTGGTTGAAGTACCTTTAAAAATATTGTGGTAGATGAGTTGAAGTTAGAAGCTACTAGGTAGTGTGAACTTCCTAGGTAACATCATAGAGACGAGAAGGAGTGCGTGAAGAGCTACATCGTGAAGCAAGGAGCCGAAAGGACTACGTGCCGGATGCTAGAAGGATGCAAGATATTTTGAAGGAGTCACAAAAGTTGCAAGGACTGGAAAGGTGACAAGCATTATGATGGGAATCTACGTATGGTTCGTGACGAAGAAGGACAGATCGAGTACCAGAGTGGAGCTACAAAGGGCTAAACCAATGGATCATGATCGAGTGACTACATAACATGGGAGATTAAGAACTCGTGGAAGTAACAAGGGGAGTCGAGTGACTACACAGATAGAATTTTGTGGCAATCAATATCGAGGGATGAGTAGTGAAGCTGAGCGGAATAAGTTCGTGGAGAAGTGATTATAGGGTCAGTTTATTGAAGGTGTTTATGAAGGATTTTTAGAAGAGACAGTTATGCATTATCCAATGCAATAACGATTTCCATAGACTTGATGAATTGAGTGAGAAATATTGGTTGGACATGATAGTGAAGGAATTAGGGAGAACCATGGAAGGAGAGAACCAGGTATTCCTATAAGATGATGATTGAAAGTACCTCATGTTAGGTGCAAGGTCATAATAGAAGTATGAGACTTGAGTAAGAATTTAGAATATGGCTTAGTTTAGACATATGGAAACTAATATGGGTATAAGATGAGAGTGTGATCCGCATGTAATCACATGAAACTCTAGTCTGTCCCTATTAAGAAGGAGTAGGAGAACTGGTCGTGGAGATAACAAGTGAATCTACTCGGAAAACTTTGACGTATAGATGACTTGAAAGACGGGAAGCATAACCTCGTGATGTATGCCATTAGCTGCGGAAGAAGAATGAAGTGTGGATAGATGCGAATCATGAACGAAATAGGTCAAGATAGGAACCGAAGGTAAAACTTTGGTATAGCCTAATTAGTAGACTAAAGCACAAAGCATGCTAATATTGTTGTAGTGTGGAAAACAGAATGGCACTGACCGATACTGTTGGATTGGAAGGCTTAGTATCGATAATCGAATGGATGATGAGTTATAGATGTGATGTGTCATGAGAGACGAAGGGTTTGGTCTAACTAAGACAAGATGAGGAACACTATGACCTTGAAGGTAAGACATTATGTAGGAATAAAGGAAGTGTTGGGTATAAAAAAATCTTTCATTGTGGAAAGTGAGAAAAGAAGTGTATGGGTGCTACTAATGAGCTATCTAAATTTGATGGAAGCAGTTGTAACATAGGTTTGGATGACAGTTGATAAAACTAACTAATGAATATGTGAAAGATCGTCACAGGTCACTTTTGTAAGGAAATTAGATTTTTTAAGTGGTTTGGGGAACAGACTAAAGGGATTGATGAACATGATTGGACATGAGTATATCCGGCTAACTGGAAATGGATGGACGAAGTGAGAAATTTCTACAAGTATAGGAGTCATGTTGAGAGCTTGGGTGACTGATTTAGAGGGAGGTGGGAAACTCGTTAGCAATGTCTGATTTTTCATATAATGATAGTTATCATACTAGAAGTCGATGAATGCCATTTGAGGCACTATATGGAAGGATAGGGTGAGTTGTCCTTATGGTGGACTAAAATTGGTGAAAGAGACTACTAATGTAGTAATGGTGTTTGTGGAAAGGATGAGAGCAACAGGAGATTATATGTTGAAAACGAGGAAACTACTAGAGTTAAGTGACAAAGTTATGTAGAAAGTTTCACCCACAGTAACGGGTGGTATATTTTGGTAAAAATGGAAAAGTTGATGTCGAGTTTTGTAGGTCCTTTTATGATCTTTGGAAAGATCGGACCAGTAGCTTATGGGTATAGAATTACCTGGGGAATTAAGTGGTGTACATGATATTTTTCATGCAATAAGATATAAGAAATGTGGTTTGAGAATGCATATTTGCATGTACGGTTATTCGGGGTTTGTGATAATAAGAGTCTTTGATTATTAAAGAATCATTTGTGAGATTTATGGTCTGTGAGTTCAATAGTTGGGAATGAGTTTAAATATTGATGGTTTGTATATGTGGTATTTTGAGACTTGAACTAAAGTACACATGGAAATGAGAGGAGTTCATTTCGAACAAGTATCCTCATGTGATTTGTTGTTTGTGTGTGTTTGATCCTAAGGAGAAAATCTCGGGACGAGATTTCTATTAGGAGGGAGTGATGTGACAACCATGGTTTTGGGGTTTGTCACTTAGACTATAGTTTAGGGTGTTTTGTGCAAATATGTGCATTTATGTGCTTATATGTTTATTTTGTGTGTTTGAAGTGAGGTTTGGATATCGTTTATGGGTGTATGGTACTCATAAGTAAATCGAGGAACGGTTGTTTATGTTCATGATCTCACAAGGTAGTGACTATGAAATGAGATGGTGTTATTCCGTGGCTTTACGTATACGTATATGTATTATAGAAAATCGTATTTTTACGATTTAGGGTTGTGCATTTAGGGGTCTCGGATGAGCTATTTAGTCATGGGAATAATTTACGGGGATGGTTTTAAGTCATTTAGGACTTAATTATATACTTTATTTCATATTCTAAGAGTTTTTATAAAACTGTATATTTTTACGTCTTTTACGGTATACACGTAAATTTGACTAGTTTTACGGTTTTGAGGTTTCCAAGGCTTTAGGAGCTAAAATAAATTAAGGTAAATTAAGGTATTATTAATAATATATTAATAAGTAATAAAAAGAAAAAAATATATATATAAATACATATAATAGTTGGTTTTGGGATGCAAGAAAGAAAAAGAAAAGGGAAAAAAGGAAAAAGGGGAACCGGGCTTTTGTAATGGGCCAAGGACTTGTTAGGAAATTATATAAAAACATTTTATTAACCAAAAACATTCATAAAATCCCTGGAGATCAAGCTTAAGTCGAAATCCATGGAAAAATTAGGGTTCTTCATTAAACATCTTGTTTTCCAAAAATCTAAGGTAAACTCTTCAAACCCTTTTAATTAAATTGTTTTTAATTCTTTCTTAATCATTATATGATGGATCTAGGTTAGTGTTTATTATAAAATCTGTAATTTAATGTTATCACAATAATATAGACATGATTAGAATAATTAGGGTTAATGATTAAACATGATGAGGGTAATTAATTTGGTTAATTATGTTAAATTCATTTTTAAAAACTGAGCAAAATGTTTGGGTCATTGTTTTGATCATATCTAGAGTTTTACAAACTTTTAGTTTTCAAATCTTATGTCCCTGGAAAGGTAATTGAGTTGGCTTTCAAATGCAAGAAACGAGTACTAAATTGGAGGTCTGGAAGTGGGTCAAAAACAGGTTATATCAGTCGGGTGTCAAGACAGTTTTTGGATCAGCCTGTTTTCTTTTTATGTTTTGAATTGTTTGGGGTACTTAGGGTTATATTGGAACCTTCAAACGAACATGAGACTTAGATTATATATTAAATAAAATATATGGAGGAGTTCTAAACAAATGGGTTAGGGTAAGACCCTCTGATTATAACAAACTTTTCATATGTTCAAAATTAGTAAATTATGGATATGTAAAAGTATATATATATATATATATATATGAAGCCCTTAACAGTGTCTTCAAGGTTGTCGCCAAAGGGTAGAGTTAGCTAACACATGTAAGGGCACAGGGTTTCTTTTACAGAGGATTTTTATTTGGTTAAGTGGGTGTTCGACCCATAGTTTTAGGTATGAAAAACGGGACTGTTTTGGGTTAAATGTTAACGGGGCGAGTTATGAACTAAACTAAGTTAAGGGCTTTATAGAGGGGTGTCATGAGATGCATATGACATATAAATTGGGGTTAAGTTGTAGGAAAAGGTTAGATATCCATCATAGATTGATGAGCCATTTTGGTATGTGGTTCATGCCTTGATTGTATACGTTTGTGTGTTTAGATTTTGCCAGAGTGCGGGTACTTGGAGAAGCTTGTTCAGGTGAGTTTCATACTCCCATGTTTTTATGAGCTATAAATGATTTGACTTCCAGATGGGATGGAAGAGACACTGTATGGTTTTGTAAATAATGTTGTGAATGTTTTTATGGTTTGTGATGGACTTGTGTGTACACTTATGTGACTAACTGCTTTGCGATTCTTGATTGTTATTGTGGTTTGACTTGGTACCGAGGGGATGTTGACAAGGCGGGGCCTTGGGATTGGTTCATAGGTGTATGGGCGCCTATGGGACCATGGTTATTGGTAAGGCTGGAAGCCTTAGAAATTGTGGTTATTGGTAAGGCTTGGTGCCTTGGAATTATGATTGTATGGTTAATCTTGAATGGTAGTTGTTAATGCATAATTGTAACACATTGTCCATATTTTCTTTTGTTAATGGTTGTTATTCACAGCTTATAACTGATTTGTCTTTGGAGTCTAAACCTATGACTCTCACCAACTTTATGTTGACGTGTTTTAGTGTCTCTTTCAAGTGAGAATGTGGTTAAGCGTGAGAATAGGAGTGGCTAGCTGGGAGGCTTAGGATTGCATTTGGAGTAATCCCCTTTCCTCTTAGTCTTTATTTAAGTTTGAATAAGTGATACTTTGTAGACACCCATATGTTTGTTATTTGTTAATTGTATGTCTTTGGTAAGAGGTAGACCTGTTACCTACTTACCTAGACGCCTGCACTGTTTGAGATATCTTCATTACATTGTGTCACCATTTATGATATTTCCATTTCATTTAGTTATCTCTATATACATTGTGTCACCATTGATGATATCCATACGTCGCGCCCCATATTCTGCCATGGTGGGGTGTGACAGTTATCGTTGAAGAGATAAACTTCCCTTTCTCTGAAGTTCGGGTCACAGACTGTAATTTGAATGTAAGCCATGTACACGAGCTTAAAACCGTTGAATAGTTTTGGGATAAGCTCGTGTCAGAGAAAACTTAATTTCTCGTTTGTGAGGATAAGTTATCATCGGCGATAAACTTTCCTTTATGTGAAGAACGAGTTACAGTCTGTGATGTGACTATAAGTCCTTGTACACTAAGTTTAACTGCGAATCCCCTGAGACACTTGTTTCTCTTATATCAGCTTCTTCAGTAACCAAAATCTGAGAGTGTCCTTAGTTGAACGGTATGTAAAGATTGGACCGGTTTGTTTATGTTGATCCTTGACTTTGGTACTTGCATTCTCATTAGGAATTTTCATGCTTTGATATGGGTTAGCGATATCTATCTTAGAAGCAGGTGGGGGATCATATTTTTCTTTTCTTGTGCTAGAGGTGACCTGAGGAGATGATTCACTTGTCTTAGTGGGCAAACGTTTCCTTTTATAGAAAACCTTAAGTTCAGGCTTAAGTGATGTATCATCTTTTTCAATTTCCTCCCTAGTAGTCTTAGTAGAATCGAAGACTATCCTAGTTAAAGGGCACTCGTTTCCTACAATAGTGAAAGTGCTACCAGTGGGGCGCCACTTTTTACCAATAGGTTTGATTTTAGCTACCCACTGGGATTTAAGTCTAGCACGGGAGTTCACCTTGTTAAGCAATTTCTTGACACAAGAATCATGATTGGTTTTAAATACACATTTCCTACATGTTTTACAAGTAGCATAGTTAATGTCCGAGTAAGATCTAGAATTCCTAGAAGATTGATTGATGCTCCTAGTATATGACATGCTACGGTTAGTAGTGTTGGGTAATCTAGAAGGCATCTGACTAGGTTTAAAATTCCTATCTCTTACTTGTGTCTTTTGAATAGTTTCCCTTAGACCAAAGTTATGGCGAACGTCATTTGAACTAGTTCGAGACGTGTTCTTTGGACTATGTCTAGGGAGACTAGATGCAATCATGTGATTAGGTCTTGCAAAAGCTGTTTTAGTCACATTGGCCCTAGTTGGTGGAGTGACTATTCTAGACATAAGCCATATCAACTTGGGAGGCAAACCGCGGTCTCGAGGATTGTGGTCGCTCGGATCTAAATGCAGTCGGTTGTCTAACGAACTGATTTGTAGGCGGTTTCTCCAAGATTGATGGTTTTTCAAGCTTAGTGTCCACACTAGTTCCTTTGGTTTTCCTCAATTCGTTTTTCAACGCAGCTATAGCAAAGACCTTTTCCTGTACTTAAGCCTTTAAAGTCTCATTCTCTTTGAGCAATTCATCTTAGGATGCCAACTTAGATTCAATCAACTTAACTTGTTTTAAAAGATTATCCTTTTCAGCTTTAGAATCTAGAACTGTTTGATCCAATTTTCGTTGAAGAACAACATTTGACTTTTCAAGTTTTTCAAAATACTTTTCAAATTTGTCCGTTTTCTTTGAAAATTCAATTTTGGCATCCTCAAGCTCTTTTGATTGCTGAGCTAAAGTTGTTTCAAGCTCTTTAATCTTGGAATCAGAAGCAGTTAATGAAACAGTAATAAGGCAATTATCATGATGTACTATAGCATTCTGAACAATCTCTCCCCCATTATGACGCACATCAGATGAATCTAAAGTGTTAAAACGATCACCGCTTTCCATCCCATGTTTGGCATAAATAGGTTCGGAATGCTCAACATGCGTTAGTTCATCGGCATAGACATCATATACAACATTACATTGTACCATATTTGTAGGATCTTCGTCATAAACGGGTATGGCGTCATCATAAGAGATGTCTGTAATATTCCCTGACGTGTTGCTGATGTTATGTTTAACTGTTGATTCCATGTCCTTGCAATCTTTAGCAGCCTCTAATGCGTCAATCGTATGACCATTTTCCTCTTGCATCTTAGAATCTTGCACTCCAGTATCATACGCTTGCTGAAGTCAAGATCTTTCATAAATCGAAGACGATACCGATGTCATGAGTTTCAATAGTGTACCACGGAAATCTTGAAGCTCGGTATGTGTGTCTCGAAGAAATGACTGACAAATCACTGAACTTTCAGAATTGACAATATTGAATTGGAGGAAAGGCGTGAGTTGAGTCACAAGAGCCTTATATGCAAGTGCCGATGTAGAGTGATTAAAGTCTTCATTGTGAAGTTGCTCTGCTAGTTGGTTCAAGATGATGAACATCGATTCCGTGAATGTATGACGATCGTGACCAAAGAGTATCACAAATTCTCTTCCTCCGTGAAGCCATGAAATGGTCATTAGATGAGACTGAAGTATTTGAAATGAAGTGATGCCATTTTCACTAGCTTTGTCTTGCATTTTATACGCTTCTCCCTTTTGAAAAGTTGAATCCAAAGATTCCATTGAAATTTGATGAAAATGTCTCGGATCCTTGTTGGGACACAATAATTTTGTGGTCGTGGTTCTTAAACATCCTCGATTGATGATATAACTCTTTTATGGGCTCAATAATTTTTGTCGGCTCAAACTATGATAAAACAAAACGGAGTCCAAGTAAAGTACGACTCACTCTAAAAATAAAGCCCATCAACAAAAAATCCAAGCTACGGTTAATATATTGATTGGCCCGACAGTTTATATCCAAAACAAAACATACCATAAAGCTCAACCCCTTAAAATTTACTCCATCCGAGCCCAAAGAATTGTCAAAAACACGTGAATAACTTTAAAACGTGGTCCAAACCGTTCCAACTCTTACAAAAATGTGGCCCAAAACTTAAAAAAAAAAATTCTCACACTAATACTAAATTCGGCCAAAATTCGACGTGGCCCAAAATCTCTGTATAATGCCACGTTTTGCCAAAATTCGTCTATATTGTCCACGTTTTGGTGAAGCTAAACGTGTATCCCACTTGGGATTAATATAACACTTACCCTAAATTTTCTCACACAAAAATAAAACACACAACCACAACTTTGTAAACTCCGTCTCCTTTACTTGAAAAGTCAACACACTCTTAAAACTCCACAAAAATAAAACACAACTTTGCTTCTACCAAAACAGATCTTCACAAAACTAGTTATATCTCTCAAATACCCACTTAGTAACCTCCGTCCCCTAACCTTCTTTGACTCAACAAAAAAACGCAGGTTTCAAATATTAATCGATAACAACTACCAGGAGTTTATTTCTCTTCACGAAGCATAAAAGAAAATATTAATCAAATCCTTTTTGATTTCGTTTGACCGAGCTCCAGTCGTGAAGAAAAACAGTCTTCAAGATCGTATCTTGTTTCCTCCGTCGTCAATCTAATCACCACCAAATCACAACGAATAACAAAAGTCTTTTTACTCCTGTTTTTCGAACGAGAAGATAAGATCTAAGATTCGGCTTCAAGATCCTAGCATGGGTCTCGGGTAGGTTGTTTTTATGTTTTCTTTTTGGTTTGATTACTTGATCGAGGATAGTCTTCGACTGAGATCGTGTTTTGAGTCGAGAGTGGGTTTGTTTAGTGAGGGTTTGCTGAGAGATCGAGAATTGGTCAAGTCTTCTTGAGTGTGTTGATTTCAAAATGAATCGAGTGTTGTGTTTGGTTTAAGTCGAGGGTGGGTGTCGTGTGTGGGAGTCGATGGTGAGGGTTTGTGCAGTTGTTTAAGTCTTGGTTCAAGGCTGTAAGTCTAGGTGATAGTCTAGTCTTGGACAGTTTTGGTTTTGTATGTTGGTTTAGTCTGTTGGTGAGTCGAGGGTGGATTGTGTGAGAAAGATGTTGGTTATTGTGTTTGAGAAGTGTAGGGGTGTGTGTGTTTAGATTTTGGGTTTCGAGTCTTTATAAAAAAATGGAGTCTTGTGATTGTTGAATCACGAGATGTTGGTGTAGAGTCAAAAGTCCGTCTGGTCAGGTTGTCTGTAGAGTCGAGTGAGGTTCTTGGTTTTGAGTCGAGAGAATGTTTGTGTTTATGCGAATGGGTGGGTGTGTGAGTCGAGTCTTGGGAGAGTCTTGTGGTTGGAACGAGAGTCGTTGGTAGAGTGTTGAGTGAGTGAGTCGAGAGTCAAGTCTTGGTTTAGTGTGAATTGAGGTTGTGGTCGAGTGTTGAGTTTTGGGTTCGAGTGCATAGTTTGTTTTGGTTTTGTTTTGTGCGAGTGTTTTGGTCAGTCAAAGTCAAGGCAAGTGTCTTCTTATCCGGATTAAATGATGTCCAACATAAGTCGGAATAAAGTTAATCCACACGTAAGTCGGAATACTCGAATTCTCACCTAAGTCGGAATGCATAAGTTAGAATCTTATCCGGAATTCACTATTTCTACCTTGTTCGGAATTTGTTTTTTCTAACGTTATCCGAAATCGGTTTTTCAAACCTTAGTCGGAATCCGAGTCACCAACCTAGTTCGGAATCCAAGTCACCAACCTAAGTCGGAATCATTCAATAACTTAAGTCGGAATAATCCAACTCGAACCTTATCTGGAATACCACATACTGGACCTTATCCGGGATGCTGCTTCGTGATACAATCTGGAATGTGTTTTCCAACCTTATCTGGAATATAAGTCGAAATAACACTAATTCTCACATAAGTCGGAATGACACCAAACACACCTAAGTCGGAATATATTAATACTCCCTTATCCGGAATCCATCATGTTTCAACTTCCTATCCAGGAGACAAAAAGTGATAGACTTAAATGTTAATGAGACAAAAATTGATAAAGATGATAAACTGATACTCAAATGAGACAAATTTATCTTGATATTCCCAAAGTTTATAAAAAATTGATAAAAACACGTAACATTAAAATTTGATAAAAGATTTATGAACGATCCAAGATTGTCACTTTATGAAAAAAAAATTTGACCAACAAATCAATAGATAAAAATACGCAAATCCTAAGATTCAATCATTGCTCTTGATACCAATTGTAGAATCACAGATTCTTAGGATTGTAGATGTGTTTGTATTTATCTAAAGATAGAGATGGAGAAGGAAGAACTAGAGAGAGAAAGCTAGAGAGAGAAAGGAGAGGAGAACAGAAAATGCTTGATTAAGTGAAAATGTAAAATGAATAATGACCAACCCCTCCTAACATGCTAGGATGGGGTATATATAGCCCACCCTACATGTGGGCTCTATGGGCTATACTGTTTACATACTGGATCACGAGCTTAATACTTGAATATATCATTAGAGTGACTGATCCTTCCTAAATACGTAAAAACGTATTTCCAACATGCACCTACTTGTAATGGCTTGGAAAATATCTTAAAACATGTGAAATATCTGATTTTTGAATTTAGAATGGGAGGGAATGGTAGGAAATGGGTTTTTGGAGGGAAAACATAAAACCGGGTCTAAATTAGGGCTTGTAACTTTATACTTTGTGAATTTGGTGATTAAGGGCTTAGAAATGTGATTAGTGATGGATTGGGGTTTAATTAGGGTATATATGTGACAACCATGGTTTTGGGGTTCGTCACTTAGACTATAGTTTAGGGTGTTTTGTGCAAATATGTGCTTTTATGTGCTTATGTGTTTATTTTGTGTGTTTGGAGTGAGGTTTGGATATCGTTTATGGGTAAATGGTACTCATAAGTAAATCGAGGAACGGTTATTTCATGTTCATAAGCTGACAAGGTAGTGACTATGAAATGAGATGGTGTTATTTCGTGGCTTTGCGTATACGTATATGTATTATAGAAAATCGTATATTTACGATTCGAGGATCTAGCGTTTAGAGGTCTCGGGATTAAGATTTTGAGTGGGCAATGGTTTTAGTATTTATTATAAGTCATGTAAACTTAGTTTTGATAATTTGGAATGGATTTATGAATATAAGAAAAAATCTCATTTTTGCGTATTTTACGATAATCGCGTAAAAAGTCGAAAAATTTACGTAAGGCTTTCAGGTTTTGGCTCGGATGCAACCCAAGAGTACCATTTAGTTTAGTAATGGTTTAAAAACAGAAATATAGTAAAAAGTCAGCCATATGGTGTTTGGGCTTGGATTTGGGCTGACTTAAACTTAAGGAAGGGAAAGGGAAGCCCAATTTGAGTCTCAATATGAAGCCTTTTTAATTTTAACCATAAATAAGCCACCATAAGCCCCAAAATGATTTTAGCTTTTCCCAAACTTAATCTCAGTTGTTTCTATCAATGGAGGAGCAAGAAAACCCAATAGTTCATTTAGGGTTTAAGGTACACACTAAAACTATGACAATTAACATTTAATTTACGTATATGTAACCTAATATGATGGATTAGGGTTGAGATTCATAATTTTTTATTAGGGTTTGTTAATGACCTGTAATTAGTGATGTAATTAATGGGTTTTTATCATTGGCAATCATTTTTAGGTTTTAATAAGGTTTATGTATGATTAATTAGGTTAATCATATTAAATTCGTCATTAAAAACTGGGCAGAATTTTTGGGTCATTCTTTCGATCATATCTAGAGTTTTATAAACTTTTAAATTTCGATCTTGGTATCCCTAGAAAGTTAATTGAGTTGGCTTTCAAATGCAAGAAACGAGAACTAAATTGGAGGTCAGAAAGTGGGCCAAAAATAGGTTACAACAGTCGGAGGTCAAAGCAGTTTTGAAATCAGTCGGATTTAAATTAATGTTTTAAGATGGTTAGGGTACTTAGGAGTATAATTGGACCTTCAAACGAACATGAGACTTAGATTATATGTTACATAAAAGATATGGAGGAGGTCTAAACAAATAAGTTAGGGTAAGACCCTCTGATCATAACAAACTTTTCATATGTTCAAAATCAGTAAATTCTGGATAGGTAAAAGTATATATATATATATATATATATATATATATATATATATATATATATATATATATATATATATATATATATATATATATATATATATATATATATATATATATATATATATGTATATATATATATATATTATATAGGTATAATTATGACCTGAAACCACAGTTTTAATCCCAGTCATATCCCAGTCACATCTTTTAACCAATAAGATTTGAGTATTTGCTAAAAAATCTCACTTTTTTCCTTTTTAACTCGCTTTGGGCGGGCCGCAGTTTTTAAAAACGCTTTTTGTTTCAAAATCGTGTTATCATACCGTGGATATATATTTTTTTCTTTTTTTCCTCATTTTTCCCCCACGCACACGGGGTGAAAAAAACACACACAAACATCCGAAGACCTCATATCTCTCTAAACGGTGGGTAAACCCTAATCCAAAAAACATACTAAATCAATCGATCTTTGATCTTTGATTCATAATCAATCATAACACCTTTTTTTTCTTTTCTTTGATCTTTGATTCACAAACAATCGGAAAAGTGATGTTAGCTGATTGGATTGTTTCATTTTGTTGTTTTCCTTTATTATATTTTGTATTGATTTTATGATTCTCGTGTAATTTGTTTCCCTCAAAACCATAATCACATTACCCCCCCCCCCTTTGTTTAATCCAAAACCCTAATATTCTGTTTCTTTATGATCCAAATCAGGTTTGGATATTTTCATATGGAAAATCATCTTTGATCCACCGTGTGAGGAGCACCTTAATCCAATTTAAGTGATTTTCCAGTTGCTAAGATTGGGGATCACTACCTTGCAGGTGCAGTTTTATCTCTCACATAGTATAATTAAGTCTCTGACATCACTACCATCGTTTTCTTTTAATGAACAGGGACCGGAGGCTTGATGTAGATAATATGCCTTATGAGGTTTCTTTAGTGTAGATCTGTTAATTATAGTTATAAAATAATATCCTTTAATTATCATTAGCCTATATCATGGTCACTGATATTGGTTATAGCGTTTCTTTTACTAGCACATGAAGCTAGGGGTTCGTTGGGTATAGGATTCGAGAACCATGTATGATGGATTATTTATCTGAAAAATTGATTAATTTTTCTGATTGGTTCTAGCTACGAGTGGCTTTACCTAGGTCATATGTTGCCGGTTTCATCAAGAATGATAAGGAGTTTCAAATTAAAGGTATATCACCCTTGCTCCAAACTAGCAGTTGATTTGATTTATATTATCAATCACTAAGTGGCCTTGCAGGCTTGCACAGACTCGATTATCGATCGATCTGTTCTTATTTCCCACTTATCATTACTATCTGGATTTAAGTTAATGCCCTAACTTTACTTTTACAGTTCTATATGGTTATTAATATGTTTGGCGAGATTTAAACCATTATATGTGGAATGCCTACAAATAACTAAAAGAATGCACAAAGGTAATTATGGTGCGTTATTTGTGAACTCTAATACACAAACATATATTTTTAGGTGAAGTATGATTTTACACATATGTATGTTTAATTTAGCATAACTATTGATTAGTTAACTCTATACTTTTTGATCTGTTCTTTACATTTTCTATTATAGTTCCGATGATAAAATACTTTTGCTATTTTTTAACCTTAGCATAAATATTTCATTAATAAGGAGACTGAAAAAACTGGAACTCTAACAACCAGGGCATAATAGCTCACATGTGTACTGTATCTCAAGCCTTTTGTTGATTTGCGATCGGAGACGACCAGCAGGAGGTTGAGTTGGACCTGAAAGATGCAAAACATCGACTCAAAAATGACCACTATGGCTTAGTCAAAGTCAACATATTATCGAATAATTAGTAGTTTGCAAGGTTGGTCGACTCTATTTAACGTGGATCAAAATGTACCTAATTTGACCTCAAACAGTTACCTAATTCGCAAAAGTATCAACTTTTCTTATCGTGTATCATTCGTATTGGTAATAGTGTGATACACTAAGGCTTTACCTTTTTTACTTTCTCTATATCTGCATAAGACATTCCTCGAGAAGTAGTGAAGTAGAGATGTCGTGCAACCAAAAATCCATACTCCCCTTCTATTGTGGGAGCCACTTTGGAAGTTATTTAGAAGAAACAAAATTAGAAGCCTGAAGTTCATGATGATGCTGCTAGGGAGGCTACTCTTCGGTATGTTAAATTGTGAGACCATACTTTATCTCCATTTTTTAAAATATATCGTTCTGCATTAACGAGTAACTTTTTATACACTATCCAAATTTCAGTGAGATTGATATTCTAAAATCCACGCACCTTAAACAACGTTATCAAATAAGAGTAAGAATGTCAAGCTTAAGCTGTTTTTGGAAATAGAAGTTGGACAGGTAAGATCTCAATGCTAACATATCATTTTGGGATGTTACTAACTCGAAATTAATTTTATTTTCCAATGCAGAGTTGTTGAAAATGGTTTAGAGATATAAGTATAAAGCAAAAGGTAAATGATCATAAATTTGTGATGTTTAGTTTTTTACTTTTTCTTTTCTTTTATTATAATTTTACTACCACTATTCAGATGTTGAATGAATGTTCGGATGTTGAGAATTGGCTGAGAGAGAGAAAAAACTTCAGGACTCGCATCCAAAGCACGTTGATCCAATGATTTTATTGTTTGATATTAGAAAGAAATCAGAGACAATTGACAGGTATGTACCACACACCTGTTCTTATTATAAAAGTAAATATCGCTTCTTTGTCGTTGCTGGTTTCAGTACTTTTAGAGTAAATTACAAAGGTCCTCCCTTTTTGGTGATAATTAAGGATTCGTCTTTGTTGATATGGTCCTTGGTCCTACTGCATTATTTTAGTTTTACTCCATCCTCCTCTCGCAGTCCTACCCTTTTTAGCTACATACTTGAGTAAGCATAACTGAAATGAATTACATACTTTAGGGAACACAAATGAAAGCAAATCGTGTTATTAAGGACTTTTTAGCACATAGAAATACGATGGTTGATTTTGTTGGGCAGTACAGGGTCTGCAGGCCAATAATGACGACACCTAATCCGGCCCCACCACACCCAGCTACCCCTGAGGCACCAACATCGCCTACACAACATCAGTCAGATCAACAACCCTCTCAAGGGTCAGAGAATGCCACAAGCCGAGCCCAAGCTAAGATGCTGATATTGAGAACCCCGATGGTCATAAAGGGCAAGCGATTTTTGGAGTATGATAATATGATTAAAATCAATTTGACTTTAGTTTACAAGTTTTAGCCATTATTTGAGAATAACTGACCAGGGCTGTAAATCGAATTGCAGAATGAACATTTTAAATCTGAGGTTAATGACAGATGACTCAACCGTCTGGGGTCCAACCATCGCGTAAATCCATAAAACCTTTGAACAACGAGGCTGCTGAATCAAGATCTGCGTGCAATCAAGGTAACTTAATTCCTTAAGCTGTTTGTTCCTTGGATTTTTGATTTTTAGTGTAAAAGCTTGAATAAAGTGATTTTGCTAAAGATTCTTATGTCTCTTTTTATTCTTGGCAGTAACCATCACTTATGAGTCTACTCCAGCCAACATACAAAAGCAGCAAAAATTACTTTGGAACCCCTAATGACAGCAAATATAAATAACTACTAAGAAAACCCATGGTTCCAGAGTTGGTGTGTGGAAAATGACCTGACCCATTGCGTCATTGACACTGGCCAATCAAGATACGAAGGTTAGTACTTTTTCTGTATTGGATGCTTTCTGAAACCTTCGCATTCTTTTACCCTTTCTTTGGCTTCTATATCAAATTTTTGACTTCTAATCTTTTGTAACAAATTAAACTATAACTATAGACTTTTAGAACAAACTATTGACTGTACAAAAAAAATGTAGTATTTATTTAATTTGACACAAAAAATGTACTGTATTTATTTAAACCTGAAGGCATTTATGGATAGACTTGATAAAATAGACTGATCAAACAGAATTTGAGAGTGCGCCAATATTAAATGACTTAAATTTGGGATCTAATTGACGCCTGTAATTGTAGGATTCTAAAATTATCATATTTTTATATAATCTTTTTAAAAAACAATATTATAAAAGTAACAAAATATGTACATGATTACCTGATATCAAATGCAGCCTCGCTAAATGAGGTAATTTAGTGTTTGTTTGAGCAATGTGTTTGATATATAGGTATTCCTATTTTTTGCCACCGCTTAGAATTAAAAAAAACACTCTAGCAAGAAGCTAGAGCAAAAGGAAGTTACAAATACGTATTACAAGCAGTTATATGATCATACACCCACTGAATCCAACATGGATTGATTTTCTTATTCATATGACTAATCCTGTGTGACAGAATTTGATGTAGTCAAACAACAAGAACCACTGATTTCTAAGGAAGTACATACTGGTGCTGAAAATGACGTGTCTCATCTACTTATTTTAATATTGTTCTTGCAGGATTTATACAATCTTATGTGAGTTAGAACTAACTGATGTACTAAGTATAATATTTAGAAAAATCTATATGAATCGCATAAGCTTAGCCAAACGCCCCTTCCAATTTATAATTCTTCACAGATTTACTTAAGCTTAAGCTTATGATATCTTTATAGTATATGTTAGATGTCTTTCATATATTCGAGGATGTTTTCATCGATCTCTTGCAGGACAATAATTGACGACCATATGGTGTAGCAAATGTATACAGGTTAATTTAGTTTGATATTGAATGCAACACATTACTTTGTCTTATAACGAGTCTTTGATGAATGAACACATTTTCGAAAAATGACATGTGTGGTGGGTTAAGCCGACGCCAACCAAAAATGTTTGGTTGGCAGTGAAGTTGACAGAGAAGCTCATTGTCCTTGCTGAAAGCAGTGAGATGGCAATAGAGGCTTATAGGATTCAGTGGTGGTGGGCTAGAGAAACTAAACATAGGCGTTAGAACTTGGCCAATCAGTCTGCTCATCAACATGCATTGGTTTTGACTTTCTAGATTCCTTGATGAAAGTGAAGCTGCATGACTTATCGCTTTCGACAACAGTGTGCATAAGATTATTGGAGTTACCGCGTGCATAAGATATATTGAACTTCATAAGAATTTTGGTGTTGAAGGCAATGACTTTCTTGTGTGATATTTCCAACTTCACTTGAACGAGGTAACCTTTAGTTTTTGCTTTACTTTCATCTTTTTCAGAAGTACTCTAACTATCATTATCTTTGTTTACTATCTCAGTTTGTTTACGGTCATTTTGATCAGAAGATTGGTGTGCAAATTATCCAAAAAGCTCAGGTAAATGTTTCTCTTTCCCCTCATTAGTATCTCAAATCCAGGCATGCTCTTAACTTTAAACATAAAGTAAGATAAGATCAAGACAATAATAATCAACCTAATATATCTCGTCAAAACATGGTTAGACTAAAAACATAAAAGACATAACTGAAATTGACAAGATATTCAGGTCACCATAGTTGTACATTGTTGGTTATATCATTTATATGCATTACATAGATTTCAACTAACTACTTTTATATTTGCATTCTATCCAAACTAAGATGTCTATGATGTGTTTCGTAGACACCCTTTTTGCTACAGAAGGGGTGTTTGGATACTGCTTTAGCAGCAGCTGAAATAGTATCCAAACACCCCTGTTGCAGCAGAAAGGGTGTTTGGCTACTGCTAAAACAATATCTGAACACCCCTGTTACAGAAGGAATGATGTTTCATTACTACTTTAACGATATCCAAATACTCGGGTTATTCTTTGGTTTGAGGCTACAATTGCCGGAATTGGTTGCAAAATTTGTTACCCTTTTGTGTATTGCTAATGTATTGTGATTGTGCTGTGTATACAGGGGGTTTGCCGGTTTGCTGAAATTGTGAGTTTGCTATTTAAGGTGACCTTTTCATCCATTACATTTGTTATTCAAGGTGACCTTTTCATCCATTACATTTGTTATTCAAACGTGAAAGCAAATGGAACTATTGACAATATAAATTATGAATTTGGCCACAGAAACAAGGATACTGTATCTCAACTTGAAGATATAAATAACCCTATGTCTGAAGAAGATAATATAGCGTACTCAAACATGAAAGGTAGACGAAAACATAAAATAGAAATAATGAATTAGGGCCTAAAGATACATAATGTATCTCAATTGCTGGAAGTATGCATAAATTTTTGTCGAAATTGAGTCTTGTTAGTCCCTATTTTGTATGTTTTTTGGGGGTGCTGATAAACGTTACGTAGTAAAACTTTAGGTGAATCCTCTTATACCAATTGTGGGGAAAAAATAGGTCTGAAGAGGCTATTTCCTCATTACATAAAGGAACCGATGCCGGAGTTGCTGGCTTTACGGGTTCAAGTGACAAAAGGCTGTTTACAGATCGTGGTATTTCATGTTCTTTACATCCATTGTTTACTTACTCTTATTGTGTCATTGAAAAGTGCTTTACTGTTATTGTGCCAGTTAAAGAGTGCTTACTTTTTCGTGTCTCTTGTAACACAGGGCGCACTCCTTTTGACTTTGTTGATAAAAAAAGATAACGATTTGGGAGTTATTGGCAAGGTCAGAAAAATCATGTTGCAGGCCATTCGTTACTGATGGAATGGCAGTTCAAATGTGGGATCCAAAAGCACTGTATATAAAATGGTTTCTTCCTCAGCCTTTTTTAATTGTCATTTCTTTTAGTATCTTCTATTGTGTTGTGCTTTTAGTTCTAATCTGTTTTCCTATTACTCTTTGGTGTTTCCCTATTACTTTTTGGAACTGGCATTCGTGGGTGTAATGTAGTTTTACATTGATATAGGTGAGTGCGATGTTAATGGTTAATTGTAATCATCATTAATTTTCGGTTTTCAAAATGCATATGCGATCCTCATTTTTGTTTACTTGATTTGTTTCAAAGCTCTCAAGGTCTAGATAAGCCCATAACCCCATTAAATAAGCTGATACAAACACCATGTTTTGATACAGTAGCTTTGTAGGTTTTTATATTGTATATGCAAACTGCTTATATGAAACTTTTTAGCCTATAAGTTGCTTGCTGAAACATTAGATGGTTGTCGGCTTCATGGTAGGGTGGTAGATACAAACCAAATGGATCGAGAAACAATCTCCGAGCCCGCGACCCTATTGCTTCCCCTAAGCACCAGACTACTAAGTTATCCGTTATAGATAAAATGCTAAGCGAGTATCCGATTCATATACCGATCTAAGTTTAAGGTGCTTTACAAGTAATGTATTCTGAATTTTAAAATTGGAATGTATGTTATTTTGTTTCCGTAGTTTATAACCATATTGGTTCCTGAATGGAAGTTGGTAAGATTGGAAGTTGGTTCTAGAATTCGCGTTATGCCAAACAAGAGTATGTAGAGCCTTCACACATTCACCTAAATCCGATGGCTGATACTGTGTGTAATGCCTCAATGTGGAATCCCAAGGCTTCTCTGATGGAGATTTCACATATCTTGCTAAGAATATAGCGGAGGCAGCAACAAGAAAGGGGCATACCGCACCAAATACATAGGAGCCTCATTCACACCTTGACCAGCACGAACAAATCTTCTTAAAAAACATATAACAGTAGGATCAGTCATTTCAAACTTCAAGATATTTAGAACCGACGATTCCATCTCCAACACCTATTCTTTGAAGTATGTATTATTAGTTATGTAGCAGAATTCTTCAACCTGTGGTGCACAGATCTCCTCATACTTTGATGCTATCATCATGAAAGCAACACCAAGCAATTGGAGTCTTTGTCTATCCATTAAATTTCCAGAGAAGAATCGGTCAATGTAGTTTATAGTCAAATACATTGTAGCAGGCACAAGTCTATACTCTTCAGCAACCTCAACAAGCCAGTCTATAAGGATTGCACGCATACTGGAATTAATGTCTTTCTAGACATTCTCCATAAAATCAACTGCATGTCTTTTCTTTGCCTCGGTTGCTCTAAGGTGTTGATAAATGTCACAAGCCATAGTAGCACACAACTGTGGTTCCATAAAATCCACATCTAGATCAACAATTTTCTCACCCGTCCCCATCTCTATAAGTATCTCTCGCTTACACACATTCCCTGATACGTCCTCGTGATCCGAGATGCTGAGTTTGCTAGATGTTTTCCTCTCAATAGACTCCATTGCAGCAAAATCATTGTTGTCAATATACTCAACATCTGGACTACTCAAAGAATCACAAGTAGACATTGTCTCGTCTATTGAGACCGATAACCCGTCTGATTTAGATGGAGATATATCCATTTTAATTTGAACAAAAGCAACAATGATCCTAGATACAGTAGCATATTTTCTTGTTACAGATGTACTCCTACTCATGCCAGTTTGCTTCAAAGGAACTGGTGTTGAGAAGATCCAGGTGTTAGTAACAGTTTTATTTGGTTCACTGATCTTCGACACAGGTGGTACATTCAAATTCGACCCACTCCGCGGCCTCTGATTCGTAACATTCGCAAGCACAGGCCGTTTCTTCGCCTTATGTGCCGGCACCGCCATCGATTTCCCAAAAACGTTCTCCGCCTATCTCTCCGCCACAGAAGACGACCCCATCCCCTCCTATTCCCAACAGTAGACATCCTTACAAAACCCTAGAATTTACGCTAATGAAATATATTTTTGATGAATCAATTATTTTCTATCTAAATTTCTGATACATCTGTATAAAAAGAACACATGTTTATAATCAAATTTATTAAATGAAATAAAAGACACCATTGTATTACACTGGAGCTATGCTCCTCACTCATAAGAACTCATTTTGTTGCTCTTTGCTTTCTAAATGCTGGGGGTTTGACTTTGCTGCTATCTTTGCCTGCTGGTAGTCTGTTTGTTGGCTATGATAGTGTTGCTGCTTCTATTATTCGCCATATTCTTGAAGACCCACAGACGCTCCAGCAAGCAATGGAATCTGAATTACGCCAGAGTGTTGTCGCGGTTATCAGTCGACAGTCTAATGGGAGGCTTACACCACGCAACTTCCTTTTGAATTTGGGTTTTGTCGCTTCAAGGGACCCTGCCATTTTTCTATAAGCTGCTCATTCTATTTTCCAAATTGAGATGGTTGGTGACAGACCATACATCATATTGCTAAAAGACCGCGAAAAGGATAAACCCAAAGAAAAATAAAACGAGAAAGAAAAAGCTCAGACCACCTTGAAGAACAATGGCAAACTTCCTGAGGAAAGTACAAAACATGTTAAAGTTCATCGAAACCCTCCTCAGAGTTTTGTGAATATAATTGGTTTACTTTAGTGTATGTTTTTACTCTCTTTCTTTTTGGGTAGTATGTTTAGTGCATTCGTATGTTTTAATTTTACCTGTCAGTTTCGAGGAGAGGTAAATTGTTGATTTCAGTAAATTTTATTTTATCGCACATACTCAGCTAGCCTTCGATCTCGGAAGAAAAGGATCCCGTGAATTTAATAGCAAGCTATTGATAAGCATAATTGCAAACATTACTAGCAAATATTCTTAATCATTCTTTAAATGTCGACGTTGTTTCTCATGATTTTTGTTGTGATTTCTCAATAATAGAATCACACGTATGTGTAGTCTTTATTCATTAGAATGTTATAACAGTACTATAATGCGTTGACATGGTTATTTTTTTAATTGAAGTAGATATATGGAAGTTGGTGATGGGTGTGAAATGGGCCAAAAAAGGCAACGAGTAGATCAAGTCTCTCAATATAATGCCTGCAAAAATTGCTCGACGCTAGCGAGGCGGTTGCGTACTGTCAAGCGGTTAATCGGTTTGTGAGAATTAATCGAGGATTAATCAGATTCATTTTGTATACATAAAATTATAAAATTTTGAAAGTATATACCCGATTAGGCCGAATTATCCGCTTTTTAATCGATTTTTTTACGATTTGGCCGATTTTTATCAGAAATCGAGTTGGCCGATTCATCCACTTTTTTTATTTGACCGATCTATCCCTGATTTATCCGATTATGAACGATTTTGATCAAACCGATTAATAAGGTTGATTAGTATAAATCATGACGATTAGTATAAATCGTGACGATTAGTATAAATCGTGGCGATTAGTATAAACCGTGGCCGATTAGTAACATGATTAGTAATAAAACAAAAAAGAGAGTGGTACAATATGACCATTAATATGTTACTTTAATAGTTTAGTGAGATCTTATTTAAACTATATAACAATTTTATATTGGGTCTTAGACTATAATTTATAATGCGTTGAGCAAAGTTAGTAACTTTTAAGGATGGTGAGTTTATACAATATAATACCATTATATGAGTCAAATTTGATAATATGGGATAGAGGACCATTTGAAAATACATGATTCAACAAAGTGCAAGGTGTATTTTTTATGTGAGAAAAAAAAGATTGTTTTTTGCTCATTATCAGATGATAAATTTTGTTCCCCACCCCTTAATACCTAAATAAACACGTATAAACTTGAAAAGTTTTCTGTCTATCCATTAATATAATTCTTAACGTGTATTATATGTTTTACTCATAATGTTACATATACAAATCTGTACCAACAATTCCTTTACCCTCTTATAATACTACCCTCTTATAATATTTATTTAGAGTGTAATATCATGCATACCCGAGTTTTAGAATATACAAGTTATAGTGACATACAAACCGGTTCGTATGGATGTGCAAAGACAACTCAAATTGCGTTTTGCTTAAGTTTAAGTTTAAGTTTAAGTTTTTTTTTAACAAAAAAGGAGTTATACTTCAAACAGATAAAACTAATACCCAAACGTACTTTAAAAAACGATTTGCGAAACGACCCCGTCTGTTGGGCGGGTTACGACGCTAGTATATATATATATATATATATATATATATATATATATATATATATATATATATATATATATATATATATATATAGAGGGGCGTTATTGTGATGACCATGTTTAAAATAAAAACAATAAGAACCAATCCGAACCGTTAAATGTACCTTTTTAGTTATGATTCAAATTTAATTAAATAAATATACAAAAGGGTAGTATCGTAACCTAACACAATATTAGTGACAATTTAAAACCCATTTACATTCATTCACACATTTATGACCATCTTTTATTTCTTGGCTTCTTTTTTTGTAATAGGCATTCACTCACGCATTTCCGTTTAATTTTTAGCCCAGATTTCTTTTTCCATAGTATTCTTGCGTCTTATTACATTTTGTCTTTTACTGAACTTACTAATACATTTTATGTCGGTATTGTATTGTGTTTGTATGTCTAAGATATTTTGTTTGTAACTAATAATGTGTAATAAAAATTAATGTGTCATAAAATTTAGTGTGTTATTGAAAATTTATCACAAAAATTTTGTGTGCCACTATTAAAAAACTAATGTGGTAGATATAGTGTGTCGCTAAAATGTTTAAAATTTTTATAATGCGTCATTATAAATGTACTTCAATTTTAGTGTCATTAAAATATATTAAAAAAATTAACGTGATATGCATAGTGTGTCGCTAAAATGTTATAAATTTTTGTAATGTGTCACTATAAGTGTATTTAGATTTTAATGTCACTAAATATGTATTAAAAAATTAATGTTGTAAGCATAATGTGTCGCTAAAATGTTATAAAATTTTGTAATGTATCACTTTACTTATTTAATGTGCCACTATATAAATATAAGTATCAAGAATATTTTGTGACACTAAAAATGTGTCAAACCATATAATGTGTCACTTGGTATCACGAGTGTCGTAAATGAGATACATGCAACGTAAAAAATCACCTCGCATGCAAATTCACATACGTAGTAATTAAGATCAAAACATTATATTTGAACCTAATAGTACTTGTTAGTGTTTTTGTTTTAGTTTTAGGCGTTACTTAAAACGGTCGTGTAATTTAAAGATGGTGAATCATGAATAATCTTATACTATGATCGTGGAATACATATAACTTCTGCATGGTATAAACATATAATGAATAAACAAGTAAACAACATTTAGACATTTTCAATACACGAAATCAATATCAATATGAAGCGTCGTGCATCACCTCGGTTGCGATTATATTCGCAAAACAACTAATATCAATGCGTATCGATGCACATCACCTAAATTAAAAACTTCGATGATCTCATGATAGAGGTAGCCTTCGTTGATGGCGAATGAGTAGAGGAGATTCGCGGACATAAGATATATTAATAAAAACGATCGTTGATAGATCCGATTGTGACAAGAGGCCGACCATACAAGATCTGGTAATTAATAAATTTTTGTTATGCCAACAAAATAAATGGAAGGTTTTCGTTGAGTGTAATCCATTATATATAGTGAAAGAACATTAAATAATTAAGAAAATTGATAGATAATGGTTATGTCACATATGGAAGAAAGATTATGGTATCTTTTTGATATAATGATAGAATGACGGAAGATGTTGTAGGTTAAAGGAAAATGGAGAGAAGCTTGGGAATATAAATTTCCTAAATTACCCTTTAGTTTATTTTTTAATTAAATGTGTAATTAAAATTAAAATCGACACGTGTCACTTGTTGGTTGGTTCTTATTGTTTTTATTTTATAGTTGGTTCTTACATGAACGCAAATCTATATATATATATATATATATATATATATATATATATATATATATATATATATATATATATATATATATATATATATATCAGAACTATAATTGGCCAATCAGAAATTAGATAATTAATGTGATTTAATTTAATAGGAAAAAATGGAAAAGGGTAAGAATGTAAATGTGAATTGTTTACAATTCATGGTAACTCTTTACTTTCCAAAAAAATAGCAAACCAAATTAAATACCTGCGTTCTTTTTTTTTCAAAAACATGCCGTGTTTTTTTTGTTAAAAAACATGTCGGTTTTCTTTCATCAAGTTTATTCGTTGTTTTTTTTAATCTTATCCAAAAATAATTTATTCTATCAAACATAATCATGTATGTTTATCATGCGATTTTTTTCAACATTTATGTTTTTGAGACGGTATGATTTTAAAAAACTCTTATTTTTCGATATTAAATTTCATTTTATTTTTTGATATTTTTTACTTTTTGATAAAAAAACGTGTATGTTTTTGGATAAATAAGTATGTATGTTTTTCGATAAAACATGTATGTTTTTCGATAAAAACATGTATGTTTTTTCGATAAAAACATGTATGTTTTTTCGATAAAAACATGTATGTTTTTCGATCAAACATGTATGTTTTGAGATCAAACATGTATGTTTTGAGATAAAAGATGTATATAGAATTATGTAGCAACCATTTCTTTAAAATTTAAAGTATACCGAATTTGATATCAATTGAAATCAACTAAAATACAAATTTTTAAAAAGCGAAAAATAAATGAATCTAATCGTTCGAAGCCTTCCAAGAACATATATGTACTTCTCTTTTTCATCAGAATCTTCCGAAGATACACGTACGCCTTGTAACAACATACATGCACGCCTTGCTACAACAAAAGATGTCTATCTGTGTACATGAAACAATAACACAATTATTGCAACTTAATAGTAAATGCATGTATTATTACAAAAAACATGTATGTTTTATTAAAAAAAATGTATGTATTATTAATAGATGTTTGGAACAAAAACATACATATTTGCAACAAAACAACATACATGTTTGTAAAAAAACATACATGTTTGTAAAAAAAACATACATGTTTGGAAAAAAACATACATGTTTGTAAAAAACATACATGTTTATAAAAAACATACATGTTTGTAAAAAAAATAAACAGAGAGAAGTCGACAACACCATTACCACCAGGGAATCCAGAATTCGGGAATCACCACCACCTCACAATCACCACGTTCAAAGTCGCTGCCACACCACCAGCCACCTCAGCCGCGTTCCAAGTCGCTGCCACACCACCACCATGAAATACCATAACAGCCACCAGCCGCTACATCTGGCAGCCGTCGACCAACCACACAACCACCACAACCCTCTATTAAACCCGATCTACTACCACATCATCATCATTATCCGACCACCACTCCACTTTAACCCCTACGGTTTGCTCATATCGAGACCTAAATATAAAATAAGGTTTTATTTTATCAAATCTAAAGTTTTTCAAAATTCATATTTTGATATCGATCTACATATATAAAAAGAAATCGCAACAAACCTGTTATATATTTTTAGGTATCCGGTTGAGATGATGTTTACACCAACGATTGACTGAGGTTGTTGATTGCGAGATGGCGGTGAGTGTTAATTATGTTGATGGTATCGGACATGATTTATGTGTTATCCAGATCCACCATAAACGGCGTCTTCGAAATGTAATTAACCGGTCATGGAGAAAAAAAATAGCCGGCTAAGAAAAAAATGAGAGAGAGTGGGTGACGTGAGGGAGAGAAAAGTGGGATAAAAATTGATACCCTATTTTCACTTAATAAGAAGACGAAACTACCCTTTTACTTTTAATCTGGTATTTATTATTTTTTAGTTGGGTTGTAGATATTTTCGAAAATGCCATTTTGCATTGATGTATTATACTTTATGCATTACTAAGAGTAAAATGGATGGTTCTGACAGTTCTGACACTTAAAATGGTTCTGAAAAGAAAGTTACACTATATATATATATATATATATATATATATATATATATATATATATATATATATATATATATATATATATATATATATATATATATATATATATATATATATATATATATATATATATATATATATATATATATATATATATATGGAGGCCTTAACAGTAGCTTTAAGGTTGCGGCCAAATGGGAGAGTTAGCTAACACATGTAAGGGCATAGGCTTTATTTTACAAGGCATGTTATTTTGGTTAAGGGGGTATTAGACCCATAGTTTGAAGTATGAAAAATGGGACTGTTTTGGGTTAAATATTAACGGGGCGAGTTATGAACTAAACTAAGTTAAGGGCTTTATAGAGGGATGTAATGAGATGAATATGGCATATAAATGGGGTTAAGTGGTAGGATAAGGTTATATATCCATAAAATATTGATGAGCCATTTTGATATGTGGTTCATGTCTTGATTGTATACGTTTGTGTGTTTAGATATTTGCTAGAGCGTGGATACTTGGAGAAGCTTGTTCATATGAGTTTCATAGTCCCATGTTTCTATGATTTATAAATGTTATGAATTCCAGATGGGATGCAAGAGACAGTGTATGGTTTTGTAAAGAATGATATGAATGTTTTTATGGTTTGTGATGGACTTGTATGTACACTTATGTGATTAACTGCTATGTGATTCTTGACTGTGTTTATGATTTGGATCGGGGGACACGTACCGTCTCAGTTTTTATGGTTTGACTTAGTACCAAGGGGATGTTGACAAGGTGGGTCCTTGGGATTGGTTCATAGGTGTATGGGCGTCTATGGGACCATGGTGATTGGTAAGGCTTGGAGCCTTGGAATTGTGGTATTGGTAAGGCTTGGAGCCTTGGATTTGTCGTGATTAGATAATCTTGAATGCTAGTTGTTAATACATAATTATAGCACATTGTCCATATGTTCTTTTGTTAATGGTTGTTATTCACAGCTTATAATTGATTTGGAGTTCGAGTCTAGACCTATGACTCTCACCAACTTTATGTTGACGTGTTTTAGTGTCTCTTTCAGGTGAGAATGTGGTTAAGCTTGAGAATAGGAGTGGCTATCTGGGAGGCTTAGGATTGCATTGGAGGAACCCCCCCCCCCCCCCTTTCCTCTTAGTCTTTACTTATGTTTGAATAAGTGATAATTTTTAGACACCTATATGTTTGTTATTTGTTAATTGTATGTTTTTGGTAAGGGTAGACCTGTTACCTACTTACCGTTATTAGCTTATTTATAAGCAGTCGAAGATCCTTAAAAGCCTTTCTTTTTGGCTTACGGCTGACTTTCCTTTTTTTTCGCCTATCTATATAGACAGACACCTATATGTTTGTTATTTGTTAATTGTATGTTTTTGGTAAGGGTAGACCTGTTACCTACATACCTAGACGCCTACATTATTTGTGATATCTTCATGACATTGTGTCACCATTTATGATATTTCCATTTCATTTAGTTATCTCTATAGACAAGCTATTGTTGTGATGATATCCATACGTCGCGCCATATTCCGCCATGGTGGGGTGTGACAGTATACATTGTAATTAAGAAGTTTGGGTCCTTGGTTTGAAGTTTAATAAAGGTTTGATGTGAAAATGGGAAGAAAACTTAGGCGGGTTAGGGTATCTAATGATTTATGGTTATGTCTTAGTAAAAGTGATTATCCTTCAATTAGCTGTTAATTTAAACTCAATTTATACATCCTACATTCTCCTTGATGTGTTCATGAAGTCCCTACATTGGTTTTATTAAGTTATTCTAAGTAAACATATCTAAAGGGTGAAAATACTCATTATAACCTAATTTACAAGTCATGCATTAAAATATTGTACCTTGTGCATTAGGGTACCTGTAAATTGTCTTAATATAATCTTATAACCTTAATGAAGTGTTATGGGTGTTTGTAGACTTGTCCTAAAAGACTAGGTTGTGATTCTCTATAGATTTCTTAATATAAGGGTTTTTAGGTCATTAATCCTAATGGTTTTCTATCTTGGGTAATTAGGGTTTATATCTTTATATACAATTATTATAGGGCTTATATGATATGTTTATGACTTATATGGTTTTTATATTCTTGGTTTAAGGGTTTATATAGGTTTACCATATTCTAGGGATAATTATGAGAGCTTAAGATCCTATGCTTTGATAACTTATCCCTTATGCTTTATTAACTTATACTTTATATTGAAGTAAATGTATAATATTAATATGATACATAATTTAGTTTTATAATTATTGGCAAAAGATTAGACTCTAATTCAATGTATAATAGATTTTATATGCTAATCTTGGTTTTAGGTCATTTTCTTGTAATTAGCTTGAGATTAGTAAATATTAGCATTTTGTGATTATTTATCTTTCCTTTATATGATAGATTATAATTAGTAAAGTATATTTAATACTTGTACATAGATATTAAGTAGTTATATTGCTTGAAACATTGTTTACTAAGGGTTTCTAGGTGATGATTTAGACTATTATGTACATTTACTTGTATTTAGCTTTGGATGGTTTGTTCTTACTATTCTTAGGCATTATTATGTCTTTAAAGTATAGTTTATAACTTGATTATAATCGTTAATGACTTATTCATATGTACTATCCATTCATAGTTTATCATTCTTGAGTTTATAACTCATTTTTAGTAATTCTAGGGTTTCTAAGGGAATTTAGGGCATCACAGTTATATTTGAGATGCTATTATCAATACTGAATTAATAAGATTAATTTTAGATATTAGACTTGAAATATACATTGTGTTTAGAATATATAGGAATATATTGTAATGGAAGTTCAGGTTATGAGAAGCAGTTCATCTTACCAAGTAAGGTACAAAAAGCAAAAATTTCTAGCCAAATATTCATATTGAGATAGTTATAACACATAATACATATGTGAAATTTGAGGATTGTCACAACTCGTCATGGCTACAACTACGAATGGTTACCCAACTAATCTCTACTTTAAACAATCCCATTAAAACTCATCACAACCAGATGTAATTATACATAAATTCAATAATAAATAGAACCACTAATAAGGACCTGAACTATCACACCTCGCCGTGGCGGAAACACGGGGCGAGATGTATGGGTATCATCACAACAAACGGTGTCTCTATAGAGAAAACTAAATGCAAAAAAAATGTCATTCAAGGCGACATAATGTCATTCAAGGAGACACAATGTAATTTAATTAATCATACATGCTAAGATTAATTAGTGTTGAAAATTACACATGGGATGGGTAATTAATTAGACTAGTTGTGGTAAATTCGTTTTTGAAACTAGGACATAATTTTGTGTCATTTGTTTTGATCATATCGGGAGTTTGGAAAACATATAGAAATCGAATTTGGTGTCTAGAAAAAGGTAATTGAATAAGCTTTTGAATGCAAGAAACGAGACCTTGATTAGAGGTTGGGAAGTAGGTTACAACATTTATAGTCAAAACTGATTTTGGAACAACCTGTTTACTAATAATGTTTTTGGTTGGTTAGGGTACTTAGGGATGAGATGGAACTTTCATATGAACATGAGACCTTGTTTATGTGTTAAATAAAGGTTCCTGAGAAGGGATAAGTGATTGGAATAGGCTAAGACCATCTGGTCATAACAAACTTTTGACATGTAAAAATCAGGGAGTTCTAGATAGGTAAAAGTATATATATATATATATATATATATATATATATATATATATATATATATATATATATATATATATATATATATATATATATATATATATATATATATATATATATATATATATATATATATATATATATATGTGCATCTATCTACCTGTATGTTTTCCTTTCCAGTCGCAACATGTGCATCTATCTACCTGAGCAAGGTTCATCTCATGAAGATATCGACCTCATGGCCCTGCTAGGTAAACACTATTCAAATATTAGATAACGACAAAGTTTTAATAAGAACAGTAAAGCCTTAACAAATATATATGACACATGTATACAAATTAACAATAAGGATGTAATACATAACGACAAAGTTTTAATAAGAACAGTAAAGCCTTAACTGATGCACTAGTACAATTCTCAAACCGATGACCTAGTGCAATTCTCAAACCGATGCACTAGTACAATTCTCAAACCGATGCCTTAGTATAATTCTCAAACTAATGCCCTAGTACAATTCTCAAACCGATGCACTATTACAATTCCTCAAACTGATGCCCTGGTAGAATTCTCAAACTGATGCGCTAATACACTATTAGAGCATACATAATATTTATTAAAAAATTCACTTACTTAATAACGAATGAATATCCAACTTTTTTCATAATTGTAACACAAACTAGTTTCGTGTCACAAATACATTGGAAATAATTATGTAAAAAAATGAGTAAACTATTGACAAAACCACAGTATACAAAATTTCAAAAACAGATGTAGCAAATTTGAAAAAACAGATGCACCATATTTGCAAACATAGATGCAACAAAAATGAATAAACATATGCAACAAATTTGTCAAAACAAACGCAAAAAAAAATTAATAAAGATATGCAATAATGTTTGGTAAAACAGATGCAACAAAAGTTACCAAACCACAATAGACATATGCAACAAATTTATCAAAACAGATGCAACAAAAAAATAGTAAAGAGATGCAACAAAAAATTAATAAAAAGATGCAATAAAGTTTGTCATAACAGATGCAAAAAAAAATTAACAAAGATATGCAACAAATTTGCCAAACCACGATGTTATTAAATTATAATGAATTTATACACTATAACACGCATAATATTATTCTCTAATATTAGTTGCTAACTCATTCTTGTCAGATTATCGGGTCAACTCAATACACCTAATAACATATGAAGTCTCTTTCAGTATAATGTTTGATTTGGATTCGTGTAACTGCTATGAAACTAACAACACCGTGCAATCTTCTTTTTGAGATATTTATGGACTCATTTTACTAACAAACTATTGAAAGACGTTTATGACTCATTCTACTAACACTGTTATGGTCCTTGTCTTGTTGCAAGATGTAATACTAACATGTTACTTCTTGTTTCTTATTTTGCCTACTGTTGCATTTGTTATTCATAAAAAATAATGTATTATAAATGAGCTATACGCTTTACTGGTGTTTTGCCTACTGTTGATTTGTTCGTATGTTTTTTCATATGATTTCGATGCACCATTATCCATGTTATTAATATCTTGCTATTACCGCTTTCTGAACAAAATATTTGTGCATAAAAAATTTATGGTACTATTAACTGTTTCATATATTTTGTTTCTCCGCCAAACCATACACAACAAAAATGGCTTTTTCATGTATAAGATTATGTCAACCCGAATTGACCTGATAACCTAGCCCGGTATAACTCGAACCCGGTATAACTCGAACCCGATAAGACCCGAATCTGATACAAATAAACAAATGCCCTAACCTTTCGAAAAAATATATCGCTAAACTACACATATACAACAAACTTAAGTTCATATCAGTCAATATAACACAAAGGCTATTACATCTGGCCAAAATCATAATGTTTATAAATTAATCAATTACTCTACATAATACCGTAACATTAAGTCAAAACATATTGCTAATTAAACTTACAACAAAATCTCAAAATAATCAAATTAGTGAATTAAAATTGAATAATTACCAAAATCATTTGCTTCCAATATAAATCTTACTTTATACTCAATTTTAGATGACTAATACATCAAACGACGTGATTAGTAATACATTAAGATAATTAGGATTTGTATTACCTGACAGATGGAACGGTGTCGTCACCGCCAGTGGCTATGACGGTGTTAACGCAATTGGAGGTATGATCGTTTTGGTTGGAACGGTGGTTGTGATCGGAACGATGCGGTGATGGTCGGAGGTGCGACAGTTTTGGTCGGAGTAGTGGTGGTCGGCGAAGTGCGTGTTCGTTACGAGTGTGTGTGGGATTGAAGGGATAACAGGTAGATCCTTCTTTTTATAAATGAAGTTTCATTTTCTACCCATAAGTAGACCTATTGGCGAACTCTACCCTATAGTTTGTTTTCTATGTTTTTTTTGAGATGGTGTTTTCTCTAGATCCCATCCCTATATATATATATATATATATATATATATATATATATATATATATATATATATATATATATATATATATATATATATATATATATATATATATATATATATATATATATAGAATTTAGATAAAATGGTTTATGTGCTTAAAGTTGTTAAAATGAGAAGTAATAGAAAATGAGCAAATATCACATTTATTGATTAGTTTTGGTTTGTTTATGATTTTTTAGTTTATGTACGAGTGTTTTGGAAGTTTTAGTTCGTGTACGAGTAGCTAGTTCACAATTTTTAATATTACTAGTTTTTCGTGTATCAGTTGTGTATCATAGTTTATCAACTATTTTGTTAAATCGAATGCACATGGGACATACCTGCAAGACAAGTAGAGGATATGATTCAATACCCGAGGAGTAATCCACTGTCGGGATAAGGTTCAGATCGTCCAACCTTGGTGCAAAATCACCAAAAACAACAAAAAAATGATTTTAAAAACAACCCAATTCAAGATGATCATACAGCAAGATGCAAAACTTTTAGGATTAACCAAAAAAGTGGTTATTTTCATTGTACAGATGAAATTGAGTATAATGCAGTTCGTTTTTTCTCAGTTCTTGCTAATAGAAAGTCCAACCAATATCGGGTTTTTAATTGTTCTTGGTTGTTAAGCTTGCTTGGTTATTCTATTGCTAATTCAACAAATGCTTGCAAAACAGAAAAATATTACCTACGTATATGTAAAACAAATTGCAAATACCACGTTTTTATTCAAGTAAAAACTCAAAATGCAAAATGTGAAACTTAAAGGACTGAAATTGTAATTTCTATGAAAAGTAAATGCTTGAAATGTAAACTCTAACAATTATAGGGACTAAAAATGTAAAACTGTTAACTAAAAGGATCAAAATTACAAATTCTATAACAAACTAACTAAAAATGTAACAAATTAACAAAATACTAACTGAAATTTAACAACTTCCAAACTCTAGGGACTAGAATAATGCAAACCCTAAAATCTTAGAAGATTAGCCAAATATTAAACGCTGATAGAATTACAAGGACCAAAATGCAATTAAGAAAACTTTTTAAGCAAAAACGGGACAAAGGAAAGAATAAGCTCGTTCTGGCTTATTACTCAACCAAATCGGATGAAACAACTTGCAAAACGTTTCAAATTCAAAATAAGCTACGTGTGTTAAAGGAATTTAGCTAAGGATTAGAAATAAGCAAATGAGTGCTTATTAATAAGCTCAAAATAAGCTACAGCTAAATCTAATCAACCACAACTTGATCTTTTTATTAAAACTGATTAAGCAATTGATTTAAAGAATGGGAAATCAAACCAGAACAAATTTCATCAAGAAATAAGCTCTAAATCTGAATTAAGCTAAAAAGAGCTTATGTTGACCAAGCGTTGACCAGCTTTTTTTTCAAAAAGCTAATTTTCTCAAAAATCAAGTAACTTAACTACCTAAATGGATTTATGAAGAAAAAATGCTAAGTTTATGAAGAGGAAAATGAGATATAGATTTTCAGTTGTCAAGTTACAGAAACTTGCATTAAGTCTTCATGTCTGATTTTGGCTTATTCCTAAGTGCTTAATGAAAACTGTATAAAATCCTTTTGGAATCTAAAACTCTATGATACAAGCTACAAATAGAAACAAGTTTGATCCAAATTCATCCAGTTTTGAGTGAGTTCTAGCTAATTGAAAATGGTAAGTTTCTGAATGACTCAAATGCATAAGGCTAACCCAAACTTTTTAAATGCCATTTGCCTGTTTGACCTTGTATTTGACTTGCTAATGACTGAAAACTCTTTTATAACACCTATTAACCACAAATCAACTCTAAAATTCCAAATCTTAATACTTGACAACTCTTTTTAAACTACACCCAAACACTCCTTTACTGATTTGTATGAAAATTTATAAAGACTTTTTGATTTTGAAAAGTAACTGAGTGAAAATCTATAGCTAGCTAGTTTCAATGATCAGAATGTAAGTTTTGAAAGAAGTATACAAACACTTATCTCTACTAGAAATACAATCAATCTACAAGGCTAAAAGTTGCTGAATTAATGCAGTTAACTAGAAACTAAATCAAATTCAAAGAACAAGCAACAGAAATAAACTTCAAACTCACAAAGATCAATCAATAAGCAACTACAAACAACTTTATCAGGCAGCCATCAGATTATACTAGGAAAATAAAGCATGCATTAGACTTGTTGAGTGGAACAAAAACAAGAAGCTTAAAACCTATTGTAGAATTCCTTTGAGAAGAAGAGGAGCGCTGAGCTCTCTTGCCCTAGTGATAACCACCACCTTATCACTAGAAATCAACCAATCAACAAGAATCAGCAAACTAATCAACTAGAATCCATCATTCTGTTTGAAAACTCCATTAGAACTATGCAATGACTGAATTGTGATCAAACAGCTTAGCAAACTTCACCAATGTCAGTTATGATCAATGATTGATCATAACAAACACTCAACAGCAACAATAATATCCAACAGCAGCAAGAAATGAACTGGAATGATAAGAACAATTTTGGCGGGAAAGAGTGAATTTGAATTTTATTACTGAAAAACGGTTACAAAGTTGTTACAAGGATAGTAACTAACTAACTAACTCAAGAGTTTGTCAGACTCTTGAGTAGCTAGGGTAAGATTGAGGGAAAAGAGAAAGGATAAGTTGAACTAGGTGTTTTTACAAAATTAAGCTACCACTGAAAATGAAGTACAATCCAGCTATTTATAGACATGAAAGAAGAGTTTGTTGGGGTTGGTGACGTGTCAGAACCAATCTCTGAGCTCCACGTGGCATCTTCTTGCTAATTGGATAATTTGGCTCAAGAACATATTTGGGGGTTTTTGATCCAATTACTTTCAGCTTAATTGATTATGAGGTATGAATTCGTCTCTCAAAATGGAGCAAATTTCATGTTTAACACTCTGCTTGAAATGCATTGTAGCTCAAAATAGGTTCTGGGCTCGTTCTAGTTTGAAAGTGACACGTGGCTTCTTCTGGTTGGCTCTCATCTGGTCACACGGATCAATATCCAAAAGTGGATAAAAGGATTATGGAGTGGCGCATTTCTATTGGTTGAATTAGAGAAAGTGCGCTTTACTGTTTAGATCCTGTATTAAATGAAAAGCGGCGCTAGTGGGCTTATGTGGTGATCCTTGTGTAACATTTCCTTGATTCTCATTGGTCATTTAACACTTCACACGGATTAAGCCCAATTTTGGTGTAAACTTGTCACTTTCAGCCCCTATACTTTGGCAGATTTATGATTTGATCTCTAATCTTCAATTCTTTGGCAAAACCAGTCCTTTGAACTTCATTCTTGATCATTTGAACCCTTGACTGAGTTGACTTGATAGTTGACCAAATTTGACTTGAATCTTGACTTTACATTATTTGCACTTTTAGTCCTTCAATTTTCATAACTTGTCAAGATATGTCCTTGTACTTCAAAGTCTTGTCACTTTTGATCCTTCTTTGTCTTTTTCATCCATTTGAGCTTGATTTTTCCTTGTTTGCTTGAAAATGTATCTTTTTACCTACACAAGTGCACACAAACACAAACATACCACATAACACTGTTTTTGCCAAATAAATTGGTATTTTGCTTCATGTTTTAGGGTTATTTGTTGATAAAAGGATATGAGTTTAAGCTCATATCAAATTCCCCTACACTTGAACATTGCCATGTCCTCATGCAATATTATATTTTAAGGCTCAAAATTTTACATTTCCTTCATAATTAATCCACCTTGGCCATATGAGATGCATTTATGCTACTCTAAACTAAATGATGCATGATTTTTGACTTTTAATAATGCAATGAATCAAAATACAATTCTATCTATATCTTTTTGATTTTTCTTGAAATGGTTTTGATGGGAATAACTCATAAAGAATTCAATGACTTGGATTAGGGCTTGGATACCATGGATACTTATCACCCTCAAGTTTCACTTTCCCCATACCAAGCTTAAAAAATGGGATCATTGCATTCACGAGTAAAAAGTGCATCAACTTATTCATGACAATTAAATGTGGAACCGGTTATTATTTGAGCAAATTGCTTGTGGGCAAATTTGTCATTATTCAAGTGTGAAGTATAAGAAGTGTAAAATCCAAAAATAAGGAAGCACGGTTTTAATCCTAAGTAATCTTCTCATCCATTACTTGGAAAACCGCTCACAATTAATATAAGTCCGTATTAAGAGTAATAAGTCATTCGCCTTATGTGTAAAATCCTAATGTCATGCTTTCATAAGTAGCTACACACTCGCTAAGGAAAGAAAAATAAAACTCACGCAGTAATTTATATCCGCATCTTTTTGAGATTTTGGATCTTCAACCCCACAACCCGTCAAGGTAATATTGGATTGGAGCAATCTATTGAATGCCCGCAACCCGTCAAGATAATATTGGAACTCAATAGTCACTATAGTTAACACCACACTGCCCCTCTTGGGAGTCTTGCATTATTTATTTTTTTCTTTTTCTTATTTTTTTCTTTTTTTTTTTTTTTTTTTTTCTAGCCACTCATTTTTTTTCATAAGCCGCTCTTATTTTTCTTTATTCCTCACTAAGAAATTTGAAAAGAAGAAAAGGAAAAACACCCGCTAAGTATGGAGCATGACATAAGTCTAGTACACATAAAACGTGCTAACTTAGAATCTTAAGACGTACTTATATCAACCATAAATGATTAGTCAAAAATGCATAAGAGATTACAAACCAATTAAAACCGTACTTGATTATTTATTAACAATTATATACATGCGAAGAAAGTAGAGATAAAGAAGAGAAGGGTTTAGCCACAAGTAATTGCCATGAAGTCTATCTAGCCCTTTTACACTTGCTTCAACTCTATCATTTCCCATTCTCCACAAATTTAAAATCTTAAATAATGAGATTGGTGGATGCTTAGCCTAATAGACCAATGAAGGACTACATGGTTAAGGATACTAGCTAGAGAGTGCTAAAATAAGTAAATTCGGGTTGAGTCAAAATATCCATGGCGGGCCTAATATGTCAAAGAAGTCTAAACTTGTTAAAACCATGTTTTATTATTTTTTCCTTTTTATATATTTTTGATGAAAAATAAAAGAAGAAATATATACAATGCAATTGTGATATGCAAATGAAAAATGATTGATGCAAAAATTATGAATACATATTTTTGTTGGCCAAAGTAGATCAAAAATTTGAAAAATGTTGAAAATTCAATTTTTCCATGTTATCATGCAAGACAATGACAAGTTCTAGGTAAGGTCACTTCGATAGAAGACCCCCCTACACTTAAGCTAAACATTGTCCTCAATGTTTAAGAGCATGGAAGTATAACAACTTCCCCTACACTTATGACAATGAATAGACTTTGCTTAACCCAAGTTAAGGAAAGGACAACTATTAGTGAAATCATGTTTAAGCACAAGGTGTCAATGAAAATTCACTAAAGTAACGAAGTGAACCGGATACAAGGGCCTCCTCCATAAGCTCCAAAACATGAGATGAGTGAGCAACCCTACAAACAAGCATGAAGACAAAAGAAGGTCTCCCCTACACTTATCTCCAAGTCTATGCCTTTATTTCTAACCTACAACACTCTAAACCTAGTTATACGATGCTTGAGTTAATGAGTCTCTAGCTCGACTCGTCCCTCAATGAATTAATTCATGGGGAAAATGGGGACCTCTTGGACCATTTCAACGGAAATGTCCTCCCCAAAGTAATGTTTAACACGGTGACCATTCACTTTAAAATTTGGACCATCGGGTTGGGACAACTCAAGAGTTCCATATGGAAACACTTGAGCAATAGTGAATGGACCGGACCATCTCGACTTAAGCTTGCCCGCAAAAAGCTTCAATCTTGAGTTAAAGAGGAGAACCGGCTCTCCAACTTTGAACTCACGATTCTTGATCTTAGCATCATGCAATTTCTTAGTCTTTTCCTTGTAAAGCAAAGAATTCTCATAGGCATTGGCTCTCAACTCATCCATCTCATTGATTTGATCTTTCCTATGTGAACCGGCTTGGTTTAAATCAAAGTTAGCCCACTTGAGAGCCCAAGATGACTTATGTTCTAACTAAAATGGGAGGTGGCACGCTTTTCCATAGACAAGCCTATAAGGCGTACAACCAATTGGTGTTTTAAAAGCCGTCCTAAACGCCCACAAAGCATCATCAAGCTTATCCGACCAAGAAGCTCTATGCTCTCCCACCGTACGTTCTAAGATTCTCTTTAAACCACGATTTGTGACCTCGGTTTGACCATTTGTTTGAGGGTGATACGCGGTAGAAAGTCTATGATTCACTCCATATTTCTTCATAACTCTCGTGAATTGATCATTACAAAAGTGCGTACCACGATCACTTATGATGGCCCGAGGTACACCAAATCTAGCAAACAATTGTTTCAAGAACTTTACAACCACTCTAGCATCATTAGTAGGTAAGGCTTTAGCCTCCACCCACTTGGACACATAATCCACCGCCACAAGTATATACTTGTTTCCCTTAGAGGATGGAAAAGGTCCCATGAAATCTATTCCCCATACATCAAATATCTCACACTCTTGGATAAAATTTTGTGGCATCTCATCACGTTGTGTAATTTTTCCTTGTCTTTGACAAACATCACAAAATTTCACCATCTCTTGGGCATCCTTGTAAATGGAAGGCCAATAGTAACCCGAATCAAAGACTTTCTTGGCGGTGTAGTTAGGCCCAAAATGTCCACCCGTAGGTCCTTTATGACATGCCTCTAAGATTTTAAATGCCTCGGGCCCATCTACACACCGTCTAATGATTTGGTCCGCACATTGCCTAAAAAGATATGGATCATCCCAAAAGTAATACTTAACTTCCTTAAGAAACTTTTTCTTTTGTTGGTAAGTTAGACCCTCAATAAGCACATTGCCCACAAGATAGTTTGCTATATCCGCAAACCAAGGTGTGGCATCCTCTTGGGAAGAGATAGACATGAGCTCCTCTAGTGGAAAGGATTCATTGATTTCTTGATGTGGGAAATCTCCTTGAAAAGGATGCTCAAGTCTACTCAAATGATCCGCCGCTAAATTCTCGGCCCCTTTCTTATCACGAATCTCTATCTTAAACTCTTGAAGCAACAAAACCCATCTCAAAAGCCTAGGCTTAGCATCTTGTTTTGTCATAAGATACTTGAGAGCGGAGTGATCCGTATACACTATGGTCTTGGAAAGCACAAGATATGGTCTAAACTTCTCAAAAGCATATACTATAGCAAGCAACTCTTTTTCCGTGGTAGTGTAATGAAGTTGTGCACCGGTCATGGTTTTACTCGCATAGTGTATAGGTTGAAAATGCTTATTAACTCTTTGTCCTAAGACGGCCCCCACCGCATAATCACTAGCGTCACACATAAGCTCAAAAGGTAATTCCCAATTTGGAGAAACCAAAACAGGAGCCTTTGTTAATTTTTCCTTAAGGGTCTCAAAAGAGTCTAAACAAGCTTGATCAAAAATGAAAGGAGCCTCTTTCTCCAAGAGATGAGTCATCGGTCTAGCTATCTTAGAAAAATCTTGTATAAAGCGCCTATAAAATCCCGCATGACCTAAGAAACTCCTCACACCTTTAACCGAGGTGGGTGGGGGAAGCTTAGCAACCACATCAATTTTAGCTCGATCAACTTCTAATCCCTTATTGGATATCTTGTGTCCTAAAACAATCCCCTCTTTCACCATAAAGTGACATTTCTCCCAATTAAGCACCAAACGTGTTTCCTCACAACGCTTAAGCATTCTCTCAAGATTGGTGAGACATGATCTAAAGGAGTTTCCAAATACGGAAAAATCATCCATAAAAACCTCCATGGTTTGCTCTATCATGTCATGGAAAATCGCCATCATGCACCTTTGAAACGTCCCCGGTGCATTACATAGGCCAAAAGGCATCCTCTTGTAAGCAAATGTACCGTAGGGACAAGTGAATGTGGTCTTTTCTTGATCCTTAGGGTCAATGGGTATTTGAAAATAACCCGAAAAGCCATCAAGAAAACAATAGTACTCATTTCCCGCTAAGCGTTCAAGCATTTGATCCATAAAGGGAAGCGGGAAATGGTCTTTCCTAGTTGTCTCATTGAGTTTTCTATAATCAATGCAAACTCTCCAACCGGTCACAAGTCTCGTGGGAATAAGCTCATTGTTCTCATTAGGCACCACGGTGATTCCACCCTTCTTTGGAACACAATGAACCGGGCTAACCCATGGAGAGTCGGAAATGGGGTAAATCATACCCGCATCTAAGAGTTTAATCACTTCCTTCTTAATAACCTCATGGATTTTTGGGTTAACTCTCCTTTGGTTTTGAATGGCGGGTTTATAGTCATCCTCCATAAGGATTTTGTGAGTACAAAAATGTGGATCAATTCCCCTTATGTCGGATATTTTCCATGCTAAGGCTTTCTTGTGTTTCTTAAGGACTTCAATAAGTTGCTCCTTCTCATCCTCTTTCAACTCTTTAGCAATAATCACCGGTAATTGGTCTTTTCCTTCTAAGAAAGCATATTCTAAGTATGATGGAAGTTCCTTAAGTTCAATGGGAGGTGGACTCTCTATGGAAGGTTTTACTATGGAAGGTTCCTCAATGGTAATCTCTTGTGGAATAGGAGAAGGAATAGGGTCCTCATTGAGCAACTTTTGGATTGTAAGAATATCTTCTTCCCAATCAATGGGAGAATCATCATCACCAAGAAAGTTGGACTCAAATTCCTCCAATAGGAAATCACTCTCTCCAAAAGGTGTTAAAGAGGGAGCAATTGAAGCCACGGTTTCAACATGGGGAATTTCATCACTAGCACTCTTACAAGCATCATGAAAGTGTTCATTACACACTTCATCTAGCACATCCACAATGTTAATAGTCTCACAAGGTCTAGACTCCTTAACCTCTTTTCTATCACAAACTTTGCCTAACTTAAACACCACTCTCTCATCTTCTACTCTCATAATTAATTCTCCTTCCGCCACATCGATCAAGGTACGACCCGTTCTCAAAAACGGTCTACCAACAATCAAAGGCACTCTAGGATCCATGTCATAATCGACCACTACAAAATCGGCCGGAAAGGTAAACTTATCCACACCTACAAACACATCTTCCGCTATACCTACGGGGTGAGCTATGGTTCGGTTGGCTAGTTCAAGAGTCATCCTAGTGGGAGTGAGCTCGGGAAGAGATAGTTGTTTCCAAACCGATAAAGGCATGAGATTTATGCTCGCCCCTAAATCCGCCAAAGCCATGCAATTTTCAACACCGGGAAAATTACAAGGTATCAAGAAGCGCCCCGGATCTCCAAGTTTTGTTGGTAAGGTTTTAAGTAACACCGCGGAACAATTTTCATTAAGTGATGTGTTGGGCAAATCAACCAATTTTTCTTTGTTTGAGAGCAAATCCTTGAACATCTTAGCAAACTTTGGCATATAAGCAAGAGCTTCCGCAAAGGATATGTTGATATTGAGTTGCTTGAACATCCTTAAGAAATTGGAGACTTGGATGTCATCTTTGTTCTTTAACTTGTCCTTTTTCAACCTTGAAGGGTATGGAAGAGTAGGTTTTGGTGTAGGTGGAATAGGTGTTGTGGTGGAAGATTTGTCTTTGTTAGCTTCTTCATTGGGAAGTGTGGAAGGTAAAGGAGAAGTATGAGGTGGTTGAGAAGGTGTGTTTGAGTGAATAGGAGCATTTTGAGGAGGTGGAGTAGAAGTAGAAGGCTTGTCATACGTAGGAGCACAAGTGGGTTGAACAAGAGTAGGTTTAGGAGGTGAAGGATCCTTTGTTGTTGTTCCACTCCTTGTTGTAATAGCATTGACATTGGCCCTAGGGTTTGTTTGTGTGTTAGAAGGTAAAGCCCCTTGTGGTCTTTGAGTTACCGCCACTAAAACCCTATTGATTTGTTCCTCCATTGTACGTTTCATTTGGTCATTCATTCTCTTCTCAATTTCACGCATTTTCTTGTCAACATACTCTTGAGTCTCTTGCATCCCATATCCTTGATTTGGATTTTGAGGGTAAGCTTGATTTGGTATTGGAGCATATGCTTGATTGGGAATAAATGGAAGAGGATGATGAAATCCTTGTTATGGTGGATAAAAGGTATTTGCTTGAGGTTGAAATTGATTGGGTGCCTTGTAGTTATTTCCTTGGTATGGTGGTCTTTGCCCTTGATTCCTTGTTAAAATTTGAGTAGGATTTTGTGGAATTTGGGTGGGTGGTTGGGGTGGGAAGCCGGGTGGAGTAAGGTAATTTTGGGATTTGTAAGAAAGGTTATTTGGATTGATATTAGGTTTGAAATGTTCACGATGTTCCTCTTGATAAGCATAGCATTCCCCTTGATACCCTTGCACCTTATCACATTGTTCATAAGAATGGGGACCTCCACAAGTAACACAAGAAATGGTGATAGCATTCACATTATTTGAGGAATTGTTCAATGTCATGCTCTTAAAATTTTGAACTATCTCATGAGTCATTTCTTGTCCTTGTTTGACTTGTTGAAGGATCTCTTTAAGAAGTTGGGTGTCACAAGGAGTTTGAGAAGTGTTTTGGATAACATGAACCCTTTCTTCAAATGGATTGTTTGTTTGAACCATTGCCTTAGTCTCAATAATGTCCAAAGCCTCTTGATAAGTCTTAAGAAGAATACTCCCTCCCGCGGAAGCATTGAGTGAATCTTGGTGGTGAGCTTTAAGGCCATCATAAAAGAGACTTATTTGGTGAACTTGATCCAATCCATGATTAGGGCATCGCCTCAACAACTCACTATACTCTTCCCAAGCATCACTAAAGGATTGACTAGGTTTTTGTTGAAAGCCCATAATTAAATTTCTCAAAGCCATAGTCTTTTGTGGAGGAAAGAACTTGTTCAAAAACTTAGTGGTAAAACCCTCCCATGTGGTGATACTATCGGGTGGTTGGGTGTCTAACCAATGCTTAGCACTCCCCTCTAAGGAAAATGACACTAACATCAATCTAATGACCTCATGTGGAACCCCATTATGCTTAATGGTATTGCAAAGTGAAAGGAATCTCTTAAGGTGAGCATGAGGATCCTCATTTTGTTTTCCCAAGAAAGGTGATAAAGCAACCATATTGATCATAGATGTATGTAGCTCAAATGTGTTAGCGGGAAAGTCGGGAATCTTAATGGCACTAGAATATCCATGAATGTTGGATTGCATACGTTCATACAAAGTACGATTATCAATAGCCATGGCTTCTCGTGGTGGAGTCAAAGCACGATTCTCGTGATCGGCTTGGTGGACGGTGGTGGTCTTACTCTTTCTCTTTTTCTTCCTTTTCGGAGGAAGAGGTTGTACACCAATCGGTATTTGTGCACGCCCGCGAGTGAGCATGCAACTCAATACGAGGAATGAGAGAGAAGCTCTCGTGTGACTTTGAAGAGAAATGGATTATCCTCTTCGAGTTTCAATATTAAATATCCACAAGAAAATAACAATATATGTATTTACTACTTTGGGTGCAAGACCCTCAATGAAGCCTTCCTTCTTAGAATACTCCCAAGTGAACGGGGGGTTAGGTGGCGCGAAGCACTTAAGTACCTATTGACCCTTAGATGGCATTTTATAGCACATCGCCTTTCTATTCACTTATATGTTCGTATTCTTCGAATTGTTGCTTATTGAGAGTATTTATCTATTCTTGCTTTATTTTGTTTGATCGACACACGTGTCAAGGACCGGAACGCCCCTCAACACGGTGTATTGCCTCGGCAATACTTATGGAAGATATGTAGATTGATTGTTCTTATACGTATACGTATTTACTTATAATAATATATGGAAAATATTTTTGTATTGATTTTTTAAGGGAAAATACTATATGTACATAAAAACCGAGAGAATCCAATAATATATATTTTTGGTTGCAATCTCTTAGGAAAAAGATTGCTTTTTGGATTTTTTTATTTTTTTGGTCAATTCTTTAGGAAAAGAATTGTTTTGTTAATTTTTTAGTTTTTATATATTTTTATATTTTTGATTTTTTATTTGTTTTTGATTTATGATACGTAAAAATAACGTTCACAAAATGAACGGATCCCAAAAGCCAATGAAAACCGTCAATCGATAGTCTCTCGTGTAGTCAAAGAACCGGCAGCGGCGCCATTTGAAATTGAGTATAATGCAGTTCGTTTTTTCTCAGTTCTTGCTAATAGAAAGTCCAACCAATATCGGGTTTTTAATTGTTCTTGGTTGTTAAGCTTGCTTGGTTATTCTATTGCTAATTCAACAAATGCTTGCAAAACAGAAAAATATTACCTACGTATATGTAAAACAAATTGCAAATACCACGTTTTTATTCAAGTAAAAACTCAAAATGCAAAATGTGAAACTTAAAGGACTGAAATTGTAATTTCTATGAAAAGTAAATGCTTGAAATGTAAACTCTAACAATTATAGGGACTAAAAATGTAAAACTGTTAACTAAAAGGATCAAAATTACAAATTCTATAACAAACTAACTAAAAATGTAACAAATTAACAAAATACTAACTGAAATTTAACAACTTCCAAACTCTAGGGACTAGAATAATGCAAACCCTAAAATCTTAGAAGATTAGCCAAATATTAAACGCTGATAGAACTACAAGGACCAAAATGCAATTAAGAAAACTTTTTAAGCAAAAACGGGACAAAGGAAAGAATAAGCTCGTTCTGGCTTATTACTCAACCAAATCGGATGAAACAACTTGCAAAACGTTTCAAATTCAAAATAAGCTACGTGTGTTAAAGGAATTTAGCTAAGGATTAGAAATAAGCAAATGAGTGCTTATTAATAAGCTCAAAATAAGCTACAGCTAAATCTAATCAACCACAACTTGATCTTTTTATTAAAACTGATTAAGCAATTGATTTAAAGAATGGGAAATCAAACCAGAACAAATTTCATCAAGAAATAAGCTCTAAATCTGAATTAAGCTAAAAAGAGCTTATGTTGACCAAGCGTTGACCAGCTTTTTTTTCAAAAAGCTAATTTTCTCAAAAATCAAGTAACTCAACTACCTAAATGGATTTATGAAGAAAAAATGCTAAGTTTATGAAGAGGAAAATGAGATATAGATTTTCAGTTGTCAAGTTACAGAAACTTGCATTAAGTCTTCATGTCTGATTTTGGCTTATTCCTAAGTGCTTAATGAAAACTGTATAAAATCCTTTTGGAATCTAAAACTCTATGATATAAGCTACAAATAGAAACAAGTTTGATCCAAATTCATCCAGTTTTGAGTGAGTTCTAGCTAATTGAAAATGGTAAGTTTCTGAATGACTCAAATGCATAAGGCTAACCCAAACTTTTTAAATGCCATTTGCCTGTTTGACCTTGTATTTGACTTGCTAATGACTGAAAACTCTTTTATAACACCTATTAACCACAAATCAACTCTAAAATTCCAAATCTTAATACTTGACAACTCTTTTTAAACTACACCCAAACACTCCTTTACTGATTTGTATGAAAATTTATAAAGACTTTTTGATTTTGAAAAGTAACTGAGTGAAAATCTATAGCTAGCTAGTTTCAATGATCAGAATGTAAGTTTTGAAAGAAGTATACAAACACTTATCTCTACTAGAAATACAATCAATCTACAAGGCTAAAAGTTGCTGAATTAATGCAGTTAACTAGAAACTAAATCAAATTCAAAGAACAAGCAACAGAAATAAACTTTAAACTCACAAAGATCAATCAATAAGCAACTACAAACAACTTTATCAGGCAGCCATCAGATTATACTAGGAAAATAAAGCATGCATTAGACTTGTTGAGTGGAACAAAAACAAGAAGCTTAAAACCTATTGTAGAATTCCTTTGAGAAGAAGAGGAGCGCTGAGCTCTCTTGCCCTAGTGATAACCACCACCTTATCACTAGAAATCAACCAATCAACAAGAATCAGCAAACTAATCAACTAGAATCCATCATTCTGTTTGAAAACTCCATTAGAACTATGCAATGACTGAATTGTGATCAAACAGCTTAGCAAACTTCACCAATGTCAGTTATGATCAATGATTGATCATAACAAACACTCAACAGCAACAATAATATCCAACAGCAGCAAGAAATGAACTGGAATGATAAGAACAATTTTGGCGGGAAAGAGTGAATTTGAATTTTATTACTGAAAAACGGTTACAAAGTTGTTACAAGGATAGTGACTAACTAACTAACTCAAGAGTTTGTCAGACTCTTGAGTAGCTAGGGTAAGATTGAGGGAAAAGAGAAAGGAAAAGTTGAACTAGGTGTTTTTACAAAATTAAGCTACCACTGAAAATGAAGTACAATCCAGCTATTTATAGACATGAAAGAAGAGTTTGTTGGGGTTGGTGACGTGTCAGAACCAATCTCTGAGCTCCACGTGGCATCTTCTTGCTAATTGGATAATTTGGCTCAAGAACATATTTGGGGGTTTTTGATCCAATTACTTTCAGCTTAATTGATTATGAGGTATGAATTCGTCTCTCAAAATGGAGCAAATTTCATGTTTAACACTCTGCTTGAAATGCATTGTAGCTCAAAATAGGTTATGGGCTCGTTCTTGTTTGAAAGTGACACGTGGCTTCTTCTGGTTGGCTCTCATCTGGTCACACGGATCAATATCCAAAAGTGGATAAAAGGATTATGGAGTGGCGCATTTCTATTGGTTGAATTAGAGAAAGTGCGCTTTACTGTTTAGATCCTGTATTAAATGAAAAGCGGCGCTAGTGGGCTTATGTGGTGATCCTTGTGTAACATTTCCTTGATTCTCATTGGTCATTTAACACTTCACACGGATTAAGCCCAATTTTGGTGTAAACTTGTCACTTTCAGCCCCTATACTTTGGCAGATTTATGATTTGATCTCTAATCTTCAATTCGTTGGCAAAACTAGTCCTTTGAACTTCATTCTTGATCATTTGAACCCTTGACTGAGTTGACTTGATAGTTGACCAAATTTGACTTGAATCTTGACTTTACATTATTTGCACTTTTAGTCCTTCAATTTTCATAACTTGTCAAGATATGTCCTTGTACTTCAAAGTCTTGTCACTTTTGATCCTTCTTTGTCTTTTTCATCCATTTGAGCTTGATTTTTCCTTGTTTGCTTGAAAATGTATCTTTTTACCTACACAAGTGCACACAAACACAAACATACCACATAACACTGTTTTTGCCAAATAAATTGGTATTTTGCTTCATGTTTTAGGGTTATTTGTTGATAAAAGGATATGAGTTTAAGCTCATATCAACAGAGCTTGAGCTCGAGTGTTTGAGGCAAAAAAGAAGTAATACTAATTACTAAAAGACAGTAGTTGTTTCCATGCTTAAGAGGTTTGCTTTTCAAATCAATAAGGGCCATTCTAAAGCTGTAGCTGCCCAAGGCTGTATAATAATGATTGTGCAGATTTTTATTAGTATCTCTTTACGTAAGGCAATTTAGGGTTGTAGCCATTTAAAAATCAGAACTCTTCCACCATAAAGATTAACCATAAGGATTAAATACTTGGAGATCAGAACTCTTCTACCATAAGAATTAATAGTTTTAGGGTTTATGATGAAAAATGTATGATGAATGATACGTTTATGAATAATTGGGGTTTAGGATGAAACATGTATGATACATTTATGAATCAGGGTTTTGATTTAGATTTATATGTATAATTATGTGGTGGTAGAGGTCGAGATGAACATGGAGATAGAGAGATCCATGGAGGGGGCTAGGGTTTTGTGTGTCTTTTTTTTTCAGCTCTGGCTAAAATAAAAAAAATGACCCTAGAAGTATACTATATACCTATGGTATCAAAACACCGTTTTTTTAAAAGTGCGTTTTCAAATAACAATTTTCAAGATTGTTTGAGATTTTTTAGGCAAAAATAAAATCCTATTGATCTAGAGGTGCCATGTCACATATGACATGGATTAGAGGTGTGGTACCATGTCACATATGTCACTAAGATGGGTTCTGTAAATAAAGGTATAGGTATAATTATGACTTGATACCACACCTCTAATCCATGTCATATGTGACATGGCACCTCTAGACCAATAGGATTTTATTTTTGACTAAAAAATCTCAAAAAATCTTGAAAATCGTTATTTGAAAACGCACTCTTAAAAAAACGGTGTTTTGATACCGTATGTATATAGTATACTTCTAGGGTCATTTTTTTTTATCAAACAACACGAAACTAAAACACACACAAAACCCTAGCCCCCTCCATGGATCTCTCTATCTCCATGTTCATCTCGACCTCTGCCACCACATAATTATACATATAAAATCTAAATCAAAACCCTGATTCATAAATGTATCATACATGTTTCATCCTAAACCCTAATTATTCATAAACGTATCATTCATCATACATTTTTCATCATAAACCCTAAAACTATTAATTCTTATGGTAGAAGAGTTCTGATCTCCAGGTATTTAATCCTTATGGTTAATCTTTATGGTGGAAGAGTTCTGATTTTTAAATGGCTACAACCCTAAATTGCCTTACATAAAGAGATACTAATAAAAATCTGCACAATCATTATTATACAGCCTTGGGCAGCTGCAGCTTTAGAATGGCCCTTATTGATTTGAAAATCAAACCTCTTAAGCATGGAAACAACCACTGTCTTTTAGTAATTAGTATTACTTCTTTTTTGCCTCAGACACTCGAGCTCAAGCTCTGTACCATGAAAATAACCACTTTTTTGGTTAATCCTAAAAGTTTTGCATCTTGTTGTACGATCATCTTGAATTAGGTTGTTTTAACAATCATTTTTTGTTGTTTTTGGTGATTTTACACCAAGGTTGGACTATCTGAACCTTATCCCGACAGTGGATTACTCCTCGGGTATTGAATCATATCCTCTACTTGTCTTGCAAGTATGTCCCAAACTCTTATTACTCAGTCAACCTCATCCACATTAATAAGACAACTGGATCAATGATTGGTTATATCACTAGATTCAATATCAAATGATAGTGGCTGACAGGTTGGTTTCATTCATTGATTCATCCAAATAATAGTTTTAGATATCAAAAGATGGTTATATCAATGACTGGTTACAGATCAGTGATTTGATTGGTTTTGTTAATCCAAATGATGTTTTGTTTCATTGTTGCTGATGGTAATCAGGTTTTGTTTAATTTTTGCATGCACTATTTGATGATAATATTTATCTTTTAAACATTGATTATTTTTTTCGATTCATCCAAATCAAGTTTGGTGAAATGAAGAGGCTTAGCAGATTGGACGCAATTAAACACAGTTTGGATTAAGTTCGGTCAGTGCTATGATTTATAAAGTTTTTACCTTTATCTGATGGTAGTTCTGTTTTAACATATATGTACTATATAAGTTGTTGGTATAGGCATCGAAGCTAATCTAACAGAGGATATGAGCGAGTCAAGCAGGGCTGGGACACGAGCAACGTATTAGATATGATTGTAAAGAATTCTACTATAGGTGGCAGTTTCTACCCGCGTATGAATGTGTCGATCCAGGTTATGCTTCATCTTTAACAGGCCAAATAATGTATGGCTAAAAAATATATATTGCTTTATGAATATTACGGAGTCGTATAATTAGTCTCATAATAAAAAATATATATACATACATTGCTTATGATAGTGAAACATACATTGCTTATGATAGTGAAAGATACATTGCTTTATCAATATTACGGGGTTGCATAAATAGTCTCATTACCTGCGGCGAAATTGATCAATTTATCAGAAGATCTCAGTACTCGACCTGTAAAGATCAATGACTGTTTCATTTATCTCTATTTCTAATTACATTTTTTTATTGTGCATTACAACCACTTATTACATTTACAAGTATAAAATTGGCCATAAGATCGGTAGTGAATCCTCTGGTGAAGTTCATTTTGGTCTCTTTACTTTTTACAATCTTTTATTTATTAATTATATAAATTCTTCATCAATGCCAGTAGTATAGGTCTCTCCGTCACCTGCACCGCCTTCAGACGTTTCAATATAGTGTGGAAATGGAGGAAATTAAGGTACTGCTATTGGTGGGATAGCAAGAATTGGTGCGGAAATAGGCGTTGTACTACTTACACTTATTGTATTAGTTTCGTGTTGTTTGATTAAACGGAAGAAAAAGATTGCTGAACATAATGGACTTTATGATATGTTTCCCCGTTCTAAATTTGTGAATTTACTAATTCTATTGAATATACTCGCTTGACATGTTAGAAAAAATATGTTAATTTGAAAACCTTTTATAATTAGATGATTCAGCTAAAACATAGCCCAGTAAATCCCTATGGAAAAGCCAAAAAGATGCAATAAAATATCATTCAAGACTTTCATAAAAATTCAAACATGTGCGTTGTGATTTTTATGTTTGGTATTTCAAAAAATCACATTCTTCCAACCATAAAAATCAATTATATGGTTGGAATTTCCATTGTAGGATCTGCACACACTAAATTATTCTATGTGTAAATTGGTAACGCTTTGAAGGGTAATAGAAGCATCAACCATGCAAATTCAATAATTCTTAGATAGCAGCTAGGTGCGAGTGTTCTGGTATAACCGCTTATCTACAGTATTTTCTTGATCAATAAGCATTTAAAAATATGCAGGTTGAAACCTGCTTAGCTTTTAAGCAGATAAGCAGTTTGATATTAGCAACACCAAACACCCCAAACAGCTAGCAACAAATACGACAAAAATGGCTAGACATGGCACTCTCTGAAAATGCACAGCCGAAGGGGAGTCGAGATGCCAGAGCTGCAACTGCTGTAACGTAGGCAAGATATAAACTTAGCAACAAGATCCTGTGTGGTGACAGGTGCCTTGTGCAACAGAATTGCCCTGATTTCGTTCTCTGTGACAGGTCCACTGGCAGCAGGTGCTGGTTTTGAAGAGGATGATGCACTTTTACTATTCTTTGCACCAGAACCCGACTCTTCTTTTACAGCCTTCACTTCCTCAAATCTCAAACACCATGTCTCTAAATACGGAATGATATATGCATATTACACACGATGTGGGCTTCTCTCATCTAGAGTTGTTGGTGCGGGTTCATATCTAATCTCTACCTATTAAAATTTATTTTGTACTAAAACCACTCATTCATTTTGTTCTTGTGTTTACAGTTTAACTATATGAAACACTGAAAACTTGACATAAAATATCTACGCCAAAAGAATGTACGTGTACAACTTTCTATAAATAACTTTTACATATAATTAAACATAATCATTATGGTTTACGAAGAATACACACGCCCTTAACTATATCAGTTCGATGAGATTTAGAGAGAGTGCTTAGATGTCGTAAACAAAGGATCTGTTATGACCTTTTTTGAATTACATGTACATTGAAGTGATGGACGGTACAAAGTGGATGGATATGTATATAATTCAGCCGAAGAACTCAAGATTTTGATGACTGGTAAATCGAACACGAATCTGAGCTATCGGCCTTGTGATTTGGAAGGGGAACCCCTTCCTGGAACTGGCCTTAAAGAGGTAACTTTATCTGCTAACTTTTAAGTAAAATACACGTATTGGCGAACATATATAACTTAGGGTAAACATACTAGTGTTTTTTATTTTAAAGGTTTGGAAAGTGGTAGAAGCTCTAGGCTCTAGCTAATGACCAATTTCAGTATACACATTTCTCTCAAAAAATATTTAGCTTTAATCCCGCACCAACAAATTTATTGGCATCTGATTATCGCTTGCGATCATATAGATATGCACTTGAGCACAATGACCTATCTAAAGCTGGTTCAAAAAAGTGCATGTATGCCCTTTAACTCCTTTTAACATACAATGAGTTTTTACTCCTATATTATTCAATGTCTCTTTGTTTTTATCAGTATTATTATCAATGTACATGGCCCATGATAAGCTAATCTTTTATTTTTATACAAAATGGTTAACATATTAGTTTGGTAAAATATCACAACCAAAAGAAAGTTGCATCCTCGATCTAAAGCCAAACACATTTTGGTGGGAGCGGATGTGAGGGATTAATGGTTTAAGCTGGTGTTTGGGATAAATATATCATAGACCCTGTTGCGCGACATGATATGGGTGTCGTTGGTTGTTCACCATGTGAATCTTCACGTGAGTACACATTTGTTTGATTATTTTTGTTTTAATGTATGTTCCCGCTTGCAGTACGTGCTAATGTATGTTTTTTTCAATGCAGTGGATGCAAATGTCCCAAATGTTCTTTAAAGACTACCTACTCTTTGTGATGATTCGTTATTTATGGATTATGTATGTTCTACTACTACTGGTATAACTCGACATTGGGTTTGTACGAGACTGCTGGTATGTATTCTCAAATGAATTTAATGATGATTCACAAAGCTATTTTTGGGTCGGTTGAACGAATCTTTGTCATCCTCTTGGAACATTACAGGGAAAAAGAATTTTTGCTAAACCCCTGTCAAGCCATTGTTTGTATGTCAGACAAGTCATTTTCGACAATAGGTGATTACTTTTTATTTGTTTGTCTCAAACAGTTAAATTTGAATAAAAAAAGAAGTGACTAAAAGGAAAAGGGTGAAAAGTCTCCCAGATGACATAAACTTCTTTTGGAGTCAGATAATATTGTATTGAACTAATGTGTTTGTAGGTGAAGGAACTGACTGATGCGACCCATTTTTATGTTGACATTTATTCATCTAATAGATCAATCCAAAAGAAGGTTTGTTGTCAAAACCCGTTCTTTACACTTATTATCTACTGAATTTTGTATTCTTATTTTCTTTCTCGTGGTTCATAGGTATGGGAAGCTCAATTAGCGCTATACAACTACATATGGGTTGTTGGTGAAGAGGAGGTCAACAACAAACAGGCACACATCTTTTTATATCAGGCCGACCCATATGGAATCTGGTCTATTTTTTAAACTTTAGAAACGAGTCAAGGTACAAAGTTGTGTATCATAATCAGCTTCTAAACCCTTATTGTTAAGTTTTTTTTCTATTTTTTTTCAAAAATAATTTGTTTTTGCTTATTTGGCCTAAACGTTTTAAGCTTCAAGTGTGAAAGCATTTCATTCTTTATAAAAAAGGTCTGTCTCAACTTATTTGAGTATTAAAACAGCTTCAATCTGCTTATTTGGGTTCTTTCTTTTTTTAAAGGGGTGTTTGGCAAAGCATTTAACATAAACTAATTAAGCTTTTTCATCTTCCTCTGATTTTATTTTCTACACGTAGGTGATGTGGCTTCGTCATGTGTCACATTCAGAAAGATGGCGACAGAAAAGGTACGGGTAGAAAATCCCATTTTAAAAAGGTTAGCACAGGACCAGTTCAGTTTTCACGGCTATACCTATGATATGGTATGATATTGTAATTTCTCTATGCATAATCGGTTAAGAGGGAGTGTCATGGTGTTATGCAAGGATGGAAGCAAAGTTAAATAGTGCAGGGTGGATTGCTGAACAAATGGGTGGTATCAGCTTAGGTTTTATGAGCGTATTTATGTGTCACTTTATACATCCAATCTGCTTTTTAAAACTTGGGAAGACACATCGAGCTAACAGAAGTATGGGAAATGAGATACAAAAATGTTCAGGAAGAAAGGATTTTTGTTCCAATAAATACTGTTATTTTTGGAAGGAAATGAGTTAATGGTGTTAGACTTGGTCAAAAGCTACCCAAAATGTTGAATTAATTGCATACAAACTCCTGCCCATAGTAGTAAGTTAGATCATTATTCCAATAGTATAAGTTTTGTAACAGTATTAGATCATTATTCGAATGCCCGAAGTGGTGGAGTGCCATATAAACAGCTGTCCAATCTCCATGATTCGATGTGGTTTATTTTGGTATTGCTATCTAAGCATGTAGGTTTGATACTCTTTGATCTATTTTTTATGCATATGTAGAAAGTAGAACACATCATTGTTTATAATTTTAGCCGATACTCACACAGACCAGGTAACTACGAGGTTACCTATCTTTTTCTTCCTTCTATTCATTTTTACGTTGATTATATAAGTTTTGATGCTGATAAAATAGGCTACATTTTTTCTATCAGGTTATAGGTCTACCAAATAAGATACAAAGTGGGATGCAACATGGGTAAAAATGTTGACATGTGATTGGAACATTCCCTAAGTATCCTTTGTTTTCCACGCCTTTAATTTTTCTATGAGCTCATACGCCAATCAAATAAGCTTACACAAACATTTCCCAAGTATCCTTTGTTTTCACGCCTTTAGTGCGGTTTTGTTAAAATTGAATGATTTGGAATTTTTTATTTTGTGGTTAGTAGTTTGTTTAGGTTAGTAAAATAGACAACGATGACGCTGCTAGGAGTAGACCAGAATCTAATTTGATTCGTTAGTAAGATGTGCTGTTTCATTTGTTGGAATATATGTAGGCAAGAGCTAGAGGAACCGTCTGGGAATGAGAAGGTTCAAACACAGTTGTTATAGCTATTTGTTTCCAAAAATTTTCATCTTATTACTTGGTAAACCAACGAGTCTATATACCGGCTTAAAACTAATGTGAATGTATCGAATAATTATGTTGTGTCTTGTGCAGTCCCACAGCTGTATCAACTGTTTTGTCTTCTCATTTTATTGCTTCTTTTACGCTTCTCATTGTTGTACTTACTCGTGTGGAATATTATATCATTTGTTGGTAAGAGATTACATAGTAACTTGAGATAATTTTCATCAGGTTATTGTAACTTAATTGTCTATATTGCAGTTGGCCCAATCAAGAATCTCGAAAATAAAAGAAATGAGTACAGAGATGCTAAAGAGTTAAAAATTATACAATCTTATCCATCTTGTTGTACTATGTTGTATGTCTACAAGTGCAGCACTACAAGTACATCGAGAGCTCCAATGCCGTAAGGTACATCACAGATACATAATAAATCGGTATGTTGTTTTGCTTTATAGTTGCATGAAGGAAGTGGAGAAAACTATTTAATTTATGTAGGAAGTGGAGAAGCTTATGGAACATTGGAACCTACGCAACATACAGATGAGAATGTTCACTATAAGACACTAGAAATTTTTTCAAAGGAACATGCATATTTGGTGTAGAAGTGAGAGAACCGGATTAAAACCACCGCAGAGTTATGTAGCATCACTGCTACTCTAATTTTTTTTGAACGACTCACTACTGCTCTAATTATTACAATTGTATTTGTAGCAGCAATTATTGTACCAGGAGGAAGCAATCAAGAGACGGGCATCCCCCGGTTTACAAAAAACATTGTCTTCAATTTTTTTGAAGTAGCGGTTCAATATCACTATTTTCAGCTTCTACCTCGCATTTTCGGCAAGTCTTCGGCTCCTGGGAAGTTATTTATGTGGGGGCGGGGATATAGGTTGCCTCATTCCTGAACGATGGTTTACTTGCTTTTCTTGATCCAAACAGACTTTTTCTTTTTAAGCTAATATTTTTAAGCTTCAAAAATCGGATAATATACATCCCATCGAAGATTGATCTCCCCCAGTCCACCGGGATAACGAGTCCATCCTCATATTCTTCTCTGTTTGGTATGCGTTACCAATTCAACCAACTGATTTTTGATGTGAGTTCATCTAGAAAGGGAAGCGTTTACTAATTTTATTCTAATTCGCTGCCCGATGGATATTATATTGAAAATACTGTTATCAAATACTTTACAAGCATAACACCATCAGTGGCATAAATGTAGCTCAAGATACTAAATATAAGACTAGAGGTAACCAAAGATACTTTCCTTTATAATTATGTACTTTAGATCAATTTTAGATTACATGAAAATGATAATAACTTAAACTTAAGTAACTCAAAATTAAAGCTAAGCGTTGTTCCCCCAAAGATCAACAGCCGGCAAAAGTAAGTTCAACCGTCATTTAGACCCCATTTATTTGTTTCACTCCTTAAATGCTCTTGACATCGTTATATTGCCATGGTAAGTGTTGTTGAAATGACTTGCCTTCTACGTACTTTAGCGTATTCCCTCGCTTGCAATTTCAGCAGGTACGTTTCTTTCTGACCTTTTGTTTGTTGCTTCACGTGTACCTTCTTTAAACTATCTTATGTTTATCCGTCTAAAAAAAATTCTTCTTGCAGGGAAGCCACATATTACCCACAGAATGGTATCTGATACGGAAGTTCACATGTTAGAAACTGATTTTACCTTACCCGTTCTTGAAGCCGTTTCCCAATGTTACCAGAGAAAACTGCTGCAGGAAAAGGTTTAGGTCGTATTATTCAATCACGCTCCACAACATCCCTTGCAGCAACCACACCTTATTCACTAGACTATTTGTCCGAATTAGGTGCTCTAAGATCTTCTTCGCCATACACTGGCTTACGCATTAATTATCCGCCTCCTGCACTTTCAAACGGTATATTTAACTTTCTTTTACTCTTGAATCTGGATGGTTTCTGTTTTGTAAAATTGTTTAATTTCACCCACACTTAAAATGGTAATTTATTTTTAGCCATCTTTAAAATGCATCTGATGCAGGAAAAGTATCTATTGGTCACAGAGTTATCTCTCGGCTCGATGACTGGGCCTGGGAACTATCCTTACGAATAAGCCATGGTCAAAATGCAACTCACAGTTACGCTCCCTCCAACATAGAATATGTTCCCACACGAGTACCCCCTTTCAAAGGTAGTTTATATTCTGCATACGTTTGTTTCACAATAACCGCACTAGAAAACCGTTGTTTCCTTGCGTTCCCATACTCTTCTGTTACTATAACCACAGCCCGATCATACGTTGCCGGAACAACATCAGAAATTGGTTGTTGCTCTCGGCTCGGGTTCCACCAGCTTCATATGGCCCACGTTTAAAACATGTTGTTACGCCTGCTATTAGTACTCGGACACAAACTCAACCCCGTCAAGCAACGCAGCAGCCTCCAGTTCTTCTCATAATGAATGTGAACCTCCTATTTTCACGCCTGAGGTGTTCCTTTACTCAGAATTGTCATAATTTCACATCTGCTATCCCAAGCTGGTTTCTGCATCAAATAAAAGTACCATTTAGTTAGAAAACTTAAACAACATCAAGCTAATATTATCATTTCAAAGTATTATATTTTTATTTTGACTACCATTATAGAGAGAGACACACTCGTGTGCGCACCAGCAAGAGAGAAGTCTTCTCCACGTGGCAACTGCAAATATGTAAAAAAAAAAGTGAGTGTCACTAAAGACTACTACAACAAGTTCTCTGAACTTTCATCTATAGCATTGACGTTAAAGTGAGTCGCCATTTTTATTACAAGACCCCTGTTTATGCATGTTAGAATTTTTAACCAAAACTCATGATGGAGTAAACCAACAAGATACTATTGTTTGCGACTCCTTTTGTGAAATTATAATAATTCCCAAAACAATCTGAATTCACCTTTGATATCTTCTATTAAACTCGGAATATTTGGTTTTTTTTATCCATAAATTCAAAGCAACAGATAATGGTAAGTGTTTCATATAAATTGGTAAATGGTAAGTTATGCATGTTAGAGTGGTGTGGAAGAGTTTTTTGAGGGTGAAAATTTCCTACAGGACCTTTTTTCGAACATGTTGTCCTGCAGAGGCCTTTTCGACACGTGTCGACTGTTGATTCGTTTAAAAAAAATAAAACTGAAAATGTTGGTTATGAATTCCCGAGGTTGTCATACCTCTGAATGTTGGGGTCCACACTGCACATTCCAACGTAATACTTGAAAATCATGGGGTCCATTTCTAGAAATGTTGGGTCTCGTGGTCCATCTCTGAGTCACTTGTCTCTATACCAAAGATCGTGACATGTCATGCACCAAACTAGCCAAGTGCATATGTATTATATGTACTAATGTACCCATGCATATAACTGAATCACCAACTAAATTGTGAGTGTAAACATATATAAAATCTTCCTATAGACGTAGTAGAAAGATATACGTTACGTTTAATTTTGTGATTTTGTACTTGTTGCTTAACATTTACTCCGTATACAATAACTGTTAGTTTATTTGTATAGACGTTCAATAATACGTTGCATAATGTATAGAATTGAAGTCGTTGTTAATGAGGCCAGTAATGTCTACTAACGTACTATGGCCAAACATTCAGAGATGGCCCACGATTTTCAGTATTACGTTGGGAATGTGCAGTGTGGACCCCAACATTCAGAGGTATGACAACCTCGGGAATTCATAACCAACATTTTCAATTTTATTATTTTTAAACGAATCAACAGTCGACACGTGTCGAAAAGATAATCGGGGTTTAGATTTCCCGACATTCATGGCCTTTTTGGTAACCACAAAAATTAATAGCCTCTACAGGACAACATGTTAAAAAAAAGCCCTTTAGAAAATTTTCACTTTTTGAGGCGAGAAAAACAATGTTGAAATGGTTCACGTGTGTGAAGAATGAATAGTTAAACAAAGTTATTACGTGTTTATTTGAGGGAAAAGATTGTAAAGATACGTGTTTATAAACTGTATTAGAAAAGGGCTAATTCTTTGAAATGCTCCAAAATGTTACTCCTTTTCTCTTTTTGCACTCATCAAATGAAAATTTTCCAAATGCCTTATGTAATTTGTGCGACTTTTCTAAAAATAGTAAAATTTTGGGAAAATTTTAAAAAAATTTTGAACTTTTTTTGAAAAAGTCGCATAAGTTGCATAAGACATTTTGGAAAAATTTTATTTGATGGGTGTAACAAGGTGACATTTTGGGGCATTTCAAGAATTAGCCAATTAGAAAATGTCTCTTTTGTGCTATTATAAAATGTTTTGGTTTGTGCACAAGTTTATATGACATTTATAACATAAAATTGTATATAATAAATGTATATAAATTTATAAATTCTTTTTTATATAATGTCCATCAGTTTATGATTTATTAATGATAATGTTGTTAAATAAAAATCGTTCTAATAAAAAATGTTAGATAAAGTATTTTTATTAGTTTTTGAAAAAAGTCAAGTTTTTTTATCATTTATCTAAAAAACTAAAAAGCAAATGTTTATCAGTTAGATAACGAATGTTCATTTGTTCAAAAAAAAAGATAACAAATGTTCATCGGTTACTTTTTGATAATGTTCATCAATTACTTTTAATAATGTTCATTAGTTAACTAAAAAAAATCATGTTGTTCATCAATTTTTTAATAAAAAACTCAAAAATGTTCATCGATTAGACAACAAATATTCATTTGAAACTATAGGAGAGAAAATAGCAAAAAAATTGTTCATCATTGAAAAAGTTGTTCATCGAAAAATGGTTCTCAGTATTTTTTTCAATAATATTCATCAGTTCATTAAATATTAATGACAATGTTCATTAGTTTTCGAAAAACTCATATTGTTCATCAGTTTTTTTTTTCAAATATCAAACTTTCTTCAGTTCCAATATTTCATCATTTAGATAACAAATGTTCATCAGTTGTGACTTTAGAAGTAAAAATAACAAAAAACGTTGTTCATCAATAAAAATCGATGTTTAGCAATAAAAAAAATCATGTTCCTCATCAGTTGTATAAAAAAATCAAATGTCAGTCAGTTATATCTTATGATATTCATCAATTTAAAAAAATTATCGTATTCATCAGTTATCTAAAACAAAGAAAAAAATGCTCATAAGTAATATAAAGAAAATCATTAATGTTCATAAATAGAAATATGTATTCATTAGCAAAACTTTGTTCGTCAAGGAAAAAAGTAATGTATCAAAAATAATTTATAATAAAAATGTATCTTAAATTTAAAATTTGAGAAAAGAAAAAAATGTATATTGTTATATTAAAAATGATAAAGAAACTATAAAGACTTGATCCTTTCTAAGGATTTCTAATATTGATAATGACTAGAATTATGTTTGATGAAGGTGTGTATAACCCTTCTGGCTAAGGTTCCTTTTATACTACAAGGAAACCCTAATACATCATTAAACAAAACGTGTAAAACTGATATGCATATCATTTCCTAACATATCCCATGCATATACAAACAGAATAATAAATAAATAATAAAGTTTGACTTTAACTAGGACCAGGAGCACGACTTGCTCCTACCACTACTAGGACCAGGAGGAACTACATACCTCCTAGTCTACCTACTACAATTAACTATTCAAATGGTCCTAACAATCCTCCCCTAAACTTGAATTTGACCTGGTGAGTTCAAGTTTCCTGGTAAAGCGTTCAATAAAGCCTGAGGATTGAAACAGCAAAAGAAACAGCAGCATCAGCAAGATAAGAAACATAAGAACCGCCGCAACATGGAACACTAGAAGCTTCTCCAAAGCTTGAAACAAATCAGCATCGTGTTGAATCTTTACAGCAACATGAGCAGATTTGATGAGCCTTTACCAAGTAGCTGCTCGCTCTTGGGCTAGCCAGTCTTTCTGGTGGAATAAACATCACCCTGGGAGACCAGAACCCAGCCCAACTCTTAGAACGTGAATCAATGGTGATTGGGGGTACCCTGATGATTTTAGACAAACCATCACAGCCGTCAACGGATTTGATATGTCTTTACCAGAAGTCGTACCCTTCTGGACTCGCCAACTCTCAGCAATGAAGCATCGGTGAGTTTAAAACCCTATAGCTTTAAGCAAGCTATTACAGCTATCAACGGATTTGATAAAATCTTTACCAAGAGTCGTACCCCCTTGGATTAGCCACGTTTCAGTCTAGGACCATGGCAAGTGAAAACCATCCAGTTTTGGGTAACCTGGCAACCATCAACGGATTTGAAAATCACACCAGGAGCCGTACCCTCAAGGTGAATCAACTCTTTCTTGTCGGCTAGACATGGTGAGTTGAGAACCATTTGTTATGAGGACGAAGTCCAAACCAGATGAAACAACCAACCATCGCAAGTGTGAATCAGCAACAGGAACCCAAAGTGTGAATCAGCAAATGGTATATTAGTTACAAGTGTAAAATCCATGATTTGTGTAAAGTATAAGCGGATATTATATAAAAAGTATATTTTTCTTTTTTTCTTTTTTTTTACTTTAACTATAAGGAATGAAAATCACCAATCACTATACATATTGGTGAAAAGAATTTCAGTATTAACAGATAAACAAAAAACACTAAACATAAAAACTTACAAACCAACCATATCACAGACCAGACGCAGCCACCTTATCAGCTTGCAAACGAGCTTGGATCCCTTCCACCAGTGTAGTTGCCATAGAAGACTCCTTCCCGGAAGGGGCATTAGAAATCTGCAAGTGACAAGCAAGCATGGCCTCCATCGAAGCAATCGTCAACGGATAATCCAAATCTGTGAGCATGAACACCATAAGACCAGACTCCAACTCTAACACATGCACACCACAGCCAGCATATAACTTCCATCGCTGAATAACCCATTGTGGCTGATCCTTCCAGACACCAGAAACAGGAGCATGGGGAGGGGCATCAAGTATCATCTTCAAATCAGCCCATACTCGCAGACCAGGCCAGGAGGGCACATCATTAGGATGAACAGGCATACCAGCATCCACAAACCCATATAAAGCCATAAGATCTTTACCATCCGCCCAGGAAAAAATACCATGCAAACCCGAAGCAAACCGAACAGAACCATCGCTAAGAGTAAACCTATGAGAGACAGTACCAGGTAGAGTCGTGGAAGGCGTAACCGTCCAATCTGTAATAGATCCATTACCCAATGGCAAGTCGGAGTCACTATCGGAAGCTGCATCAATAAGATTTTCGGGAGCACGCTTCTCATAGGGAACAGACTTGCCGCGTCTAGCACGTCTAGCCAATTGCTTGCGAATGGAACGGCGAGGAGTGGGATCACTAGCCAATTGTTAGGAAAGGATATGCGCACAATGGTCAACACTAGAAGCAGAATGTGGTCAACTGAAGTCAACAAAGTGAACAGTGTCCCAAACCAATACCAGAAGTCAACCATCACTTGACAAAGAAGTATATTTATCCACTAGAAGACAACCAGAAACGACTAGAAGCTAACCAATAAGGACTAGAAGCCAGTCATGAATGAAGACAACCATCAGAAGTGAGCAAAAACCTCCACCAGGAGTAACACACACCACCAGAACCCATTCAATATGTTGTTAAAATCTACCAATTAGTCTGTGCAAAGAAATATGTACACTAAGCCTCCCCGTAGACTTAGCCTCCCCTCAATCCTAGGTCTCAAGGATTTACCATCCCAATGTGAACCACCAAGTGGTTGAACCGAGGACCATCAAAGGCTTTTGTCAACAAATCAGCAACACTACCATCCGTATGAACTTTAAGAACCTGTATCAACCTCTTCTCATTGGCATCCCGTATAAAATGGTGCCGAATTTCAATATGCTTTGTACGTTGATGAAAAACAGGATTCTTCACAATGCAGATAGTGCTTTGGTTGTCAATGAAAATTTTGGTGTTCATAAAATTGAACCCATAATCTAGCATCTGATTTTGGATCCACAAAACTTGGCCACAACAGCTAGCAGCAGCAACGTATTCAGCTTCTGTTGAAGAAGCAGCTACAATCGTCTGTTTCTTGCATTGCCATGAAATAAGTCTGCGACCCAAAAATTGACAACCACCAGTAGTAGATTTTCTGTCATTATTAGCACCTGCATAGTCACTATCACTATATGCTTCAAGAACAAAAGGTGATTCTTTAGGATACCACAAGCCAAGTTTGGGTTGAGCCTTGATGTACTTGAAAATCTTCTTGACTGCATTCAAGTTAGAAACCGTTGGAGCCACCTGATGTCTAGAACAAGCACTTACTGCAAACATGATATCCGGACGTGATGCAGTCAAATACATGAGTGAGCCAATCATAGACCTGTACATGTGAACATTTACCGGAGGATCTGGCTCATTCTTGAGTTTGACTTTAGCAACTTCGTAAGGTGTTGCTGCTGGTCTAAGAGGATCCATGTCAAACTTCTGAAGGATCTCATGAACATATTTATCTTGACTTATGAAGATCCCATCCGACTGTTGCTTGACTTGAAGACCAAGGAAGAAGGAAAGCTCTCCCATAGCACTCATCTGAATTTCGCCTTTCATCAGTTGTTCAAACTCATCACACCATTCCTTCTTAGTAGAACCAAAGATAATATCGTCCACATAAACCTGAACAAGGATAATGTCCTTGGTGTTCCTCTTAAGAAATAGTGTTTTATCAATTGTACCTCTTCTATATCCATTCTTTAACAAGAAAGTTGAGAGACGCTCATACCAAGCTCTAGGAGCCTGATGTAGTCCATAAAGAGCCTTGACCACCTTGTAAACTTTCTTGGGATGAAGTGGATCTACAAAGCCCTTAGGTTGAGTGACATAAACTTCCTCATCAATCTTGCCATAGAGAAATGCACTCTTGACATCCATCTGAAAAACTGTAAAGCCCACATAAGAAGCAAAAGCCAAAAACAGACGAATAGCCTCAATCCTAGCAACCGGAGCAAAAACTTCAGTGTAGTCAATGCCCTCAATTTGAGTGTGGCCCTGTGCGACAAACCTAGCTTTATTCCGTACTACAATTCCCCGTGCATCTTTCTTGTTCTTGAGAGTCCATTTGGTATTGATTGCTGTCTTTCCATCTGGTAAGTCAACTAGAATCCAAACATTCTGAAACAAGAATTGCTGCATTTCCTCCTGCATAGCCTCCACCCAACTTTGATCCTCAAGAGCATGAGTGACTGATCTAGGTTCCACCTGTGAAAGAAAAAAAGCAAACAAACAGTGTTGAAAGTCCGTATGATTATTACGCTTTTGATCTTCAATATAGCTCACAAGAGCATGATGATCAGCCGAGGCCTTCTTATGCATTCTGTGTGTCTTGACATTAGAACCAGGATCTCCAATGATTTGAGTAGTAGGGTGATCTTTTTGTGATTGCAACACTGGATTGGAAGCTACCTCCACTTCTGGTGCCAAGTTATTAAGATCCCCAACAAAGTCATTATCATATGACGCAGCGTTGAAAATGCCATCTATCGGTTGTTTATGAATATCATCCAGCTTGGTAGAAGACTTCTTTTGATGGTTCCCCAGATCAGAAGGACTGGAGAATCGAGTATGTGAAGCAGACTCATTAGCCGGACTACCAATAGGTGTTAAACTAGCACTAGGAGTAGTAGTTGGAGTACTAGGAGCAGCTTTGTCAGTACGCGTATTCAAGGGAAACTCAAAGCCACCTTGAGCAGCTGCTGTAGTAGCTTCTTGTTGTTGTTTGAGTAGAGTGTCAAGAACTACTTGTGAATCCAGTAGATCCAATGGAGTTGCATCACTAGGAGGAGTAGGAGAGACTGTGGTGGAGTAGGATGGAACAACAAAAATATCATCCTCGTCATCTGAGTCGGAAAGACTAGAGTGAGCACCTGTTCTAGAAGTTGCAAACACTTGTGGACCTGCATCATGGTTAGTTTTGAAACGAAAATATCCTAATGAATCACTAAGATAATCAAGATCAAAATACCATTCAGGACCCTTGCCTTGGATGTTTGACTTCTCTTCAAAATACCTAAGATTTATAGCTTCAATTAATCGCTTGGCTTGGAGATTGTAGACACGATAAGACCGAGAGTGAGCTGAATATCCCACAATGTATCCTTCATCTCCCTTGCCATCAAACTTCCCTAAATAGTCACTAGTATTCAGAATGGTGACAGGACACCCAAAAGGCTTCAAATGAGCAATATTTGGAACTTTGGCTGTTAGGAGCTCATAAGGAGTCTTCTTGTGAGGATTTGTAATAGAAACTCTATTCAAAACATAACTCGCAGTATTAACAGCTTCTGTCCAGAACATGGTTGGAAGCTTGGAATCGGCAAGCATTGTTCTTGCTGCTTCTATTAGAGTCCTGTTCTTTCTTTCTGCCACGCCATTCTGTTGAGGAGTTCTTGTTGTACTATAATCTCTTTTGATGCCTTTAGAATTACAAAGTGCTATGAGGTCTTTATTTTTGAACTCGGTTCCATTATCACAACGAATACCTTTAACCTTCTTTGACAACTGGTTTTCTATAAGGGTAATAAAATCTTTAAGAATAGAGTAGGTCTCACTCTTGGCAGCCATGAAGAAAACCCACGTAAACCTGCTATATCCATCAGTTACCACCAGACAGAATTGTTTGTGGTCAATGCTCCTAATAGAGGTAGGACCAAATAAATCCATGTGTAGTAGCTGCAATGGTTCAGTTATAAGGCTGAGAGCAGTAATGGCCTTGAAGGATGCTTTATGTTGTTTGCCTTTGCTGCAAGCAATACAATTAATATCATTTCTAAATGACTTGGGAGGTAAACCAGATACCAGGTCCATATTTGCTAGTTTGTGAATGGTCTTGAAGTTCACATGTCCCATCCTTCTGTGCCATTGAGTAGCTTCATCTTCTGAGGCTTTAGCAACCAAACATGCTAGTTGACCAGTAGGGTTGACTTCATTCAGCTTGATGCTATAGAGATTGTGTCTTCTAGGGATTCTGAGCAGAACTTGTGAGTTATCCGGAAGTTTAAAATCTTTGGATAGCACAAGTGCATCAGTATCCGTAAAGAGAACAAACTGCTTATTGTCACAAATCTGAGAGACAGATATCAAGTTGAAGTGTTGAAGTGCTTCCACATAGTAGACCTACTCAAAATTAAGATTGGGCATCTGAATTGTTCCTTTGCCAGTGATCCTTCCTTCACCTCCACCAAAATAGACCCTACCGCCTTGAAATGGTACAAAGTTAGATAGAAGACTTTTATTTCCTGTCATGCTCCTAGAGCATCCACTATCAACAATTCCTAGAGTAGGATCTTGGTATGGAGTAACCTACAACAACAAGATAATAAAGATGCAAATGTTAGTGTCTTAAGGGGACCCAAACCTTTTCAGGTTTGAGCCTGCCTTGTGGATCTTTAGTAGATAGCCAAGAATATTGATGAGATCCACCGTTGTTCTTTGGTTGCCTATGCATCATATTGGTGTTTTGTTTGACCAAGAACAACCTGCTGAGGGCTTAACAGCAGTTCCCAAATTTCCTAATCCAAAATACATGTGGTCAAAATTATGTGGATAAATTGGATTAAAATTCTGAAAATAGTTACTGGTAGTTCTATTTGATGTTAATCCAATGTTTCTCCAATGATCAGAAGCTAATGGAGAGGTCCTTCTAGAAGATAAACGATTGAGCACTTGGATTGAGTCTTCTAAAAGAATAAGGAACAACTCCTGGTGGACCAGGAGCACGAAATGCTTGATGAACAGAAGAATGTTTGTCATAAAAATCACAATCTTTAATCAAATGAAATGCACTTCCACAAACAAAACATGTTTTAATCGACCTTAATTAGAATGACATTGTTTCATACTGCTAACTTTATTACACACAATTCTAGGAGAATCAATCTTCCTAGGACTCAATAAACCAGGACTAGATACTATTGAATTAAAAGTAACTCTCTCTTCACACTTCCTAGCACCAGTAGCAGCATGATCATTCGACTTGGAACTTGTAGGTCTTGACTCTTCACTTGAACCACTTGATGCAGAGTCACTGGCTTTGTCACTAAAAGTACACGAGACAAAGTCATTAGAATTAGTAGAACTTTTTGGGGACTCATGCATCTGTGATCCATCCAAGTCATTATGCCTAGAAGTGGGCATGAAAGTTCCAGTAAGAGGTGGAGGGACAACATGCATTTCTGCTGCTGGTTTAAACCTATTGTAACTAGGTTCTCCCTCTTCCTCTTTGTCGGCATCAAAGACACTCGAAAAAGATAAATCAAACACATCTTCTGAATCAATATATTTATCAAATCCTAACCCTCTTTTATTCCTACCAGACATGCTACTATTGATTAATTTTGAAAGATTTTTAGGTGCCTTTTGCCATTTTTCAAGTCTCAACATTGTAGCATCTAATCTTTCTTTCATCTCCTGTTTTTCTTTGATACTGTCATCTTTTACCTTTTCTGTATATTTAAGCATATTTGTTGTGTTTTCTAAATCGATGCTCAGTATCCTAATTTTATCCTCATACTTACGTTGAGTATCTGATAGGTGTGAAAACACCCATCCTTTTACCACTTATTTCTTACTAAAACAAGACCAAAACGCGTGTTTAATATCATTTGTTTGGAATTATGCGTGGTTTTTGTGTTTATTGTGTTTTTAGAGCCAACCGGATGAATATTGAAGAAAACATGGGATTGCACAGGCTTTATCGAGGAAAAAGACTCAAGACGAAGTCTATTGTCCAAGAGATGCAAAAGATTTGAAGTCATTGGGCCTATTTGAAGATTTATCGAAGAAAAGCACCAAAGATGGAAGATTTACATATGTCGAAGGAACTCAAGTCTATTAAACGAAGAAATTTAAAAGACGAGTTGAATTTCATCATCGACAAATCCCGAATCTGAATCGAAAACGTCAACTTTTCTGAAAAGACGAGAAGACAAGAAGAGAGGAAGAAATCCCACTTCACCAACCAACCAATAGCCTATATAAGGACAAACCCCTCACACATTTGGAAAAAAAGTTTTTCATTTGCCAGTTTCTTCTTTTCTTTCGTAGGAAGCCAACACCACTAAGGTGTTGGTGATTTTTCATTTTGTTGAATCCTTAATCTTGTAAGCTTTTAATCTTTTTCCTTTGATTGTTTAAACCTTAATCATCAATATAATCTTTCCATTTCATCTTGTTCATCTTGTTCTTTGATTTAAAGTTTTAAAGTTCTTGTTTGGTTGATTTTGATCTTTAAAAGTTAGTAGGTTTCGTGTTTTTATGATTGGGATTTGTTGTTTATGGTTAGTAAACGAATTGTGTTTAGTTTGGTTCAAATCCTTTGGTTAAATTTGGTTTGTTTGGATTAAAATCGTTCTACCCTATTCTTTCTGCTACTGTTCTTCGTACCCAGAATATTCCGAACAAGAAGTTTATTCTGAGTAGGCAATTATTCCGTGTAGCCCTTTATTCCGGATAGCCCATGTATTCCGAGTAGCACCTTTATTCCGGATAGGATCATTATTCCGAGTAGCATATTATTCCGGATGGCAATTTATTCCGGATAGGACCTTTTATTCCGAGTAGCATTTATTCCGAGTAACACTAATATTCCGGATGGAAATTTATTCCGGATAGGACCTTTTATTACGAGTAGCCTATTTATTCCGCATGGAGCTTTTTGTCTGATTTATTTCGGATCAAGCCACATTCCGAATCAAGCATTTTTAAGGTTATTTACTTTGTATTCAAGTTTTATTTTTATTAATTAATTTCTTCTAGTTTACTTTTAATTACCTTACACATTTACCTTCTTAGTAACATAGAAAACCGAACCCACTATTTGTCACCAAGAACAAATCATTCCACTTTTAGCTGTGATCAATTCGAGAAGATTCCGAGAATAAATCTGAACCCTATGAAAAGCCTTGTATCAAATGGCGCCACTGCCGGCTCTTCTCGTTAAGATTACCAGTTTTTTGTGAGAACTTGGATTTTGGGATCCGTTCACCGTGAACGTTACTTTTTCATAAAAACTTTCAAAAACCCTAAAAAATATAAAATTTTCAAAAATCCTAAAAAATAAAAAACCTTAAAAAACCAAAAATATTTCTTGTTTGCTTTGTTAGTTCTTTTGCAGGTGCATGCGTACACGATCAACGTCTTATCAAGAGCCCGAGCCTCTCGAAGACTTAGACATGGCCGGTGTACACAACAACAATAACAATCCACCTCAAAACAACAATAATAACAACAACAATAACAATCCACCTCTCAACAACAATAATAACAACAACAATGAGCCTCTACCGGACAATCGCCCGATGATTAAACTTCTGCAAGAACATGTAGACGGCAACAATGATCCAATTGTCATACCCGCGATTGCAGCCAACAACTTTGAGCTCAAATCCGGTTTTATTCAGATGGTCTCTGCTCAACCATTCTTGGGGCGTACCATTGATGATCCTCATGACCACATCAAACGGTTCTTACAACTCACGAATACGGCCAAATTCAATGGTGTTCCACAAGAGGTAATCCATTTACAACTTTTTCCTTTCTCCCTCGAGGGACAAGCCCGGCATTGGCTTGCAAAGGAACCACCACAAAGTATTCTGACGTGGACGGATTTGGAGACCAAATTTATCAACTACTTTTTCCCACCCTCTCGTACTACCGCTTTGCGGAATGAAATTATCAATTTTGAACAAAAGTACGATGAATCTTTTAGTGAATATTGGGACCGTTTTAAAGATCTTTTAAGAAAGTTCCCACAATATGGTTTTACCAAAGTGCACCAAATTAATACCTTTTATAATGGTTTAAGCATGAATGACCAAGATTCACTAAACAGTGCCTCGGGGGGTAATATTTTGGTTAAGACTTCTAATGCCGCTTGGGATATCATTGAGAATAAGTCTCGTGTGCAAACCAAGAGTGTTCGGACCAATGCCGCTAGTGCTAGTACTAGTGACCACGACAAGCGACTTGACAAAATTACTACGCTTCTTGAATCGCTTGCTACCCAAACCGCTAGCAACACCAACAGCATCAACGCTAAAAACGCTCAAGTCAATGCTATCAGCCAACCATGTGAAATCTGCGGGGGTCCTCACTCTTACACCACTTGTACCACCACCCAAGACTACCCTTCTGAGAATGTGAATGCAGCACACGGTACCTATCCTCCGGCCGCTTATCAAGCTCGTCCTCAAGGAGACCGCAACTTGCTTAGCTACCGCTCTAACAACTTTCTCTCACCACCCGGTTTTCCTCCTAACAACCCAAACCAAAAAAAACAAAACCTCAACCGCACTCCTCAACAACAACCTCGTGCACCATACCAACCACCTCACAAACAACCATATCCACCTCAAAGAAACAACCAAGTTTACCAACAACCTGCTTATCAACCACCCGCCTACCATGCTCCTCCTCCCAACCAACCCACCGCATTGCACCAAGATGTTGAAACCTACATGCGGACCAATGATGTGATTGTGGAAAATCTCCAGCGGGAAGTGCTCAACTTGAAAGCAGACATGGTGAAACAAGGAAACGATCTGAGATCTGATATGAGAAACACTTTGGCAAGTCAAACGAATGACTTAAGGAACATGATGGTTGGTTTCTTCCAAGGTAATCAATCCTCTTCTTCGGGTACTCTTCCGAGTAACACCGTTGCGATTCCAAGAGGGGAGATGAAAGCAATCACCACTCGGAGTGGCAAAGGTACCAAGGAACCCGAGCTTCCTATACCTCCACCGATGATTGTGACTAAGGAAAACGAGTCACCTGCTCCTATTCCTCATCCTTCTACTTCCCCAATTTCTCCACCTCTTACTTCTACCCCTCCTCTACCCAAGGATGTGAGTGATCCTATTCTCCCAAAGCCTTCCTCTTCTTCCGATATACCTTATCCCTCAAGGTTGAGGAAAGAGAAGCTCAAAAGCAAGGACGATATTCAGGTTTCGAACTTTCTTAAAATGTTTAAACAATTGAATTTCAACATCTCCTTCGCTGAGGCTCTCGCTCACATGCCCAAATACGCGAAAATATTCAAAGATCTTAGCGACAAGGAGAAGCTTCTTGATATTGCTAACACCCAACTTAATGAGAATTGCTCTGCAGTGCCCTTAAGGAAATTGCCAACCAAGCTTGGTGATCCGGGTCGCTTCTTAATCCCTTGTAACTTCTCGGGAGTAGAGAATTGCATGGCCCTAGCCGATCTAGGTGCCAATATTAATTTAATGCCTCTAAGCGTTTGGAAGCAATTATCTCTCCCTGAGCTAGTCCCCACCAAAATGACTTTGGAATTAGCTAACCGTACGGTTGCTTATCCAGTGGGGATAGTCGAAGACGTCTTTGTAGGAGTCGACAAATTCACTTTTCCTGCAGATTTCGTTGTCGTTGACTACGACATGGACCCTCGTGTGCCATTGATCGTTGGTCGTCCATTCCTGAGGACCGGTCGCACTCTCATCGATGTTGAAGCGGTTGAGCTTATCATGAGAGTGGGTGACGATAAAATTGTCTTCAACATGGGAAAGCTTTCTAAACAGCCTTATTCATACGAGAGTGTTAATTGTATTGACGTTCTTGATGAGGCTTGTGAAGAACACTTCAATGATGCTTGTAAAAGTATTCCTACCTCTCTTCCCAATGTTGAGACTGTTTCCTCTATTGACTCATCACTATCTCTATTTGGAGAAAGTGATTTCCTTTGGAAAGATTTGGAAGCCACCATGGGAGATGTGAACTTAGAACATGACGATTCTCCCACCGATTGGGATGAAGATCTTCGCCTCATTGAGAACCTTCTTAAAGAAGACAATATTTCTCCACCATCTCCCAAGGATATTGCTATCGATGCACCGACTTTGAATACGCCTCCCATCGAAAATCCTCCGGATTTAGAACTTAAGGAGTTTTCGTTCCATCTCGAGTACGTGTTCCTTGAAGACAACAACAAGTCACCTGTCATCATTGCTAAGGACTTGAAAGAAGAAGAGAAATCTCGCCTCATCGCCGTGCTTAAAGATCATAAGAAGGCAATTGCTTGGAAAATTTCCGATATCCGCGGAATTGATCCAAACTTTTGTACTCACAAGATTCTCATGGAAGATGACTTTAAACCCGCAATCCAGAGCCAAAGAAGGGTTAATCCTCGCATTCACGACGTCATCAAACAACAGGTTATCAAACTTCTTGATGCCGGCTTGATTTACCCTATCTCGGATTCGCCATGGGTAAGTCCTGTCCATTGTGTGCCCAAGAAGGGCAGAATAACCGTTGTTCCCAATGAACACAACGAGTTGATTCCCACTCGTCTCGTTACTGGGTGGAGAGTTTGTATCGACTATCGCTAGTTCAATGATGCCATGAGAAAAGACCACTTTCCTCTTCCTTTCATGGATCAAATGCTCAAACGTCTAGCTGGTAATGACTATTACTGCTTCTTAAACGGTTTCTCCGGGTATTTTCAAATTCCCATCGATCCCAAAGACCAAGAAAAGACCACATTCACTTGTCCCTACGGAACATTTGCTTACAAACGTATGCCTTTTGGTTTATGCAATGCTCCTAGGACGTTCCAAAGATGTATGATGGCTATCTTCCATGACATGGTTGAAGAAACTATGGAAGTATTCATGGATGATTTCTCGGTTTATGGCGATTCATTCTCTGCTTGCCTTGCCAATTTAGAACGTATGCTTAAGCGGTGTGAAGACACTCGCCTTGTTCTTAATTGAGAAAAATGCCATTTCATGGTAAAAGAGGGCATCGTGCTAGGACACAAGATCTCCAAAGCCGGTCTTGAAGTGGACCGTGCTAAAGTCGATGTTATTTCTAAGTTGCCTCCACCTTCAACCGTGAAGGGTGTGAGAAGTTTCCTTGGTCATGCGGGCTTCTACCGTCGCTTCATCAAAGATTTTTCTAAAATCGCTCGCCCGATGACCCACCTCTTGGAAAAAGATACTCCTTTTATCTTTTCCAAAGAGTGTCTTGAAGCCTTCAACTTGCTTAAGGGTAAGCTTACTAAGGCACCCGTCTTGGTTACCCCTAATTGGGAGCTGCCTTTCGAGTTGATGTGCGATGCTAGCGACTTTGCTATTGGAGCGGTTTTGGGCCAAAGAGTGAACAAACACTTCCAACCGATCCATTACGCTAGCAAGACAATGACGGGGGCTCAATTGCATTAAACGACAACCGAAAAAGAGCTTTCAGCTGTTGTCTATGCCTTTGAAAAGTTCCGCCCCTATCTTGTCCTTTCCACCACAATCGTTTACACCGATCATTCCGCGTTGAAGTACTTGTTAACTAAACAAGATTCCAAACCAAGACTTCTTCGCTGGGTTTTGTTACTTCAAGAATTTTAAATCGAAATTCGTGATAAGAAGGGAGCTGAAAACCTAGCCGCGGATCATCTCAGTAGACTTGAGGATCCTTATCAAGGGGATCATCCGAACAAAGAGATCAATGACTCTTTTCCCCTGGAGACCTTAATGTCTATCAACTCGACTTCTGATGAAACCTCATGGTTTGTGGACATTGCAAACTACTTGGCGGGTGGAATTCTTGTTGACGGGCTAACATCCCAACAAAAGAAGAAGTTCTTCAAAGACATTAAGACTTACTTTTGGGATGACCCGTATCTATTCAAACAATGTGCTTATTTGATTATTCGCCGATGTGTTGATGGACCGGCAACTTTAGAAATCCTTGACGCTTGCCACAAAGGACCCACCGGTGGTCACTTTGGTCCCAACTACACCACCAAAAAAGTGTTTGACTCGGGATTTTATTGGCCCACCATTTACCGTGATGCTCACGAGATGGTTAAACGATGTGATGCTTGCCAAAAACAAGGCAAGATCACACATAAAGACGAGATGCCTCAGAATTTCATTCAAGAATGTGAAATCTTTGACGTTTGGGGTATCGACTTTATGGGGCCATTCCCTCCCTCTAAAGGAAACAAATACATCCTTGTCGCCGTTGACTACGTCTCCAAATGGATTGAAGCCAAAGCTTTACCCACTAATGACGCAAGGGTGGTTTGTAACTTTTTGAAATCGCTATTCGCTAGATTCGGTGTGCCTCGTGCCATTATTAGTGATCGCGGGACTCATTTTTGCAATGACCAATTTGCAAGAGTCATGGCTAAGTATGGTGTAAATCATCGTATTTCCACCGCCTACCACCCACAAACTAATGGCCAGGCTGAAATCTCTAACTGAGGATTAAAGTGAATTCTTGAAAGAACCGTGGGAGAGCATCGTGCCTCATGGGCCGATAAACTTGATGATGCTCTGTGGGCTTTTCGTACCGCTTACAAGACTCTGATTGGTTGTACACCATATCGTCTCGTGTACGGGAAAGCGTGCTACCTCCCCATTGAGTTGGAGTACAAGGCTTACTGGGCCTTGAAGTGGGCTAACTTCGATATCAACAAAGCCGGTGACCTACGCAAGATCCAACTCAATGAGCTGAATGAACTCCGTAATGAGGCTTATGAAAACTCTTTGATCTATAAGGAAAGGACTAAGCTCATTCACGACTCTAAGATTAAGAACCGAGAGTTCTAAGTTGGAGACAAAGTGTTACTCTTTAACTCCCGGTTGATAATCTTTTCGGGCGAGCTGAAATCTCGTTGGTCCGGCCCATTCACCATTGCCCAAATTTTTCCATATGGTACTCTCGAGCTCGCTCAACCTAATGGACCTAATTTTAAGATGAATGGCCAACGAGTGAAGTTGTACTTTGGTGAGGACATCTCTCATGAGATGATTCCATCCCTCACCACGTTTCCCATGAACTAATTTTGGGTCGAGTCAGGCTCGTGGCTCAGTTATAAAAAACAAGCGCTCCTCGGGAGGCAGCCCGAGTATCTATCCTTTTCTGTTTTAACCTCCTAAGTGTAGGGGGACCTCTATAGGTTTTTTGTGTTTGTGTGGTGATGTGATTACAGGGATGAATGCACTTTTGGAACCTTTGAAGAACCGTGCTCCCGTGTTATCCAAAATCCGGTTCTATCTCTCAACTATCGTGATTCAATTTTCTTCTTACTCACATTTGAAATTGATCACGTTAGTCGTCTCTTCCTTAACTTGCTTTAACCAACGTGCACAATGTCATAAGTGTAGGGGAGATTTTTCCCACATGCTTAAACATTAAGGACAATGTTTATCTTAAGTGTAGGGGGGACTTCTATCGAAGTTTTAAGTGGACTTTTCCATGAAAATGCCTTCATTTAACCGGAAAATCATCTTTTCAGCATTTTTCAAATTTTTAATGAACTTTGGCCATTTAGTCGTAAATTTTAAATTTTTATCGTTGCTTTCATATGTATATATCCCGCAATAAAGTCAAAAATATTAATAAAGTGGTGTAGCTAGTTTTGAAGTCTTTGACATATTAGGCCCGTTGCGATTATTTTGACTCAACCCGAATAGACTTATCCAAGTTTATTCTAGCTAGTATCCTTAACCATGTAGACCTTAATTGGTTTATTAGGCTAAGCATCCACAAGTCTCATTACTTGAGATTTTAAATTGTGGAGAACGAGAAATGATAGAGTCAATTATAAGTCGGTATTCTTGCACAAGCTCACTTGGTGTAATTATCTGCCTATTCTCCCATCACTTGCTAATAATTTATCTGCAATAAGTAAGGTCGTACGATTTGATAAGTTACTTAGCTTCTAGCCCAAGATCGTTTAAAAGTTGCTCGGTAATGATAAGAGTTCATAGCCAAGGCATAACTTATGAAGCGGGGCGCGAAGATTGGCGAGTCCGAAAAGGCCCTAACAAGGCATGAGGATTCAATCTTATTGCTAAAGATCCAAGGTGATGTGAAAAGCATTATTCCCAAAATCAATATGAAGGATCAAGACTCACGACGAAAAGCAATCAACTCCCATAAAGATCATGGAGAAGTCTATCCGAAAAGACCCTAACAAGGTATGAGGATAAATAGTTCCAAGTCTGAAAAGGAGGTGGATCGTTGTATCTCAAAATCCCAATTAGCGATTGAAGAAATAATCATGAAGTCGTGGTCAACAAAGTTTGAGTACCCCTCAAAAGTCTCCAAGTGAAGAAACTCTATTAACGAAGAGAAGACCATTATCTCAAGAACGTCTCTCAAGATATGAAGTATGAAGTACATGCCAAATATCGGCCCGAGAAAGGTCTCAAATCGTGAACCGAGTTATGCCAAGATATGAACTTTTTAATATCCCGAGAAGCAGTTTTAAGAGATTTTGTCCTTTAGCTAACTATTGATCAAATCGTCCTACTTTGCTTTCAGCCTAAATAAACTATCGAAATAAGTCCAAAAATGCATCTTCATGATCATTCTAAGACAAAAATAAAATATAAGAGATACACCTAGGAATAAGGGAGTTTAAGCATTTAATTAAGCCATGTGTGTAAGTGTTTGTTTTGCTAACTTATAATAACAATGATCTCGTTTTTAAGCTTAGTTTGGGGAACGTGAAACTTGAGGGTGATAAATCTTCACAGCACCGAAGCCCTAATGTAAGTCTTAGATCTCTTTGCAAGTTATTTCCATGTAGCTATTTTCAAGTGAAAATGGTTTTCTATCCTTTTGTTTCTTTTAAAGTTTTAATTTCTTGGTACTTTAATTTTTGTTTAGTAGTATTTTAATAAGGCCAAGGTTGATTGATTGTGAGAAAAGTGTAAACTTGCTTTATCGCTAAGCATTGCATGAAGGCACGGCAATGGTTAAGTGTAGGGGATTTGATAGGTGTGAAAACACCCATCCTTTTACCACTTATTTCTTACTAAAACAAGACCAAAACGCGTGTTTAATATCATTTGTTTGGAATTATGCGTGGTTTTTGTGTTTATTGTGTTTTCAGAGCCAACCGGATGAATATTGAAGAAAACATGGGATTGCACGGGCTTTATCGAGGAAAAAGACTCAAGACGAAGTCTATTGTCCAAGAGATGCAAAAGATTTGAAGTCATTGGGCCTATTTGAAGATTTATCGAAGAAAAGGACCAAAGATGGAAGATTTACATATGTCGAAGGAACTCAAGTCTATTAAACGAAGAAATTAAAAGACGAGTTGAATTTAATCGTCGACAAATCCCGAATCAGAATCGAAAACGTCAACTTTTCTGAAAAGACGAGAAGACAAGAAGAGAGGAAGAAAACCCACTTCACCAACCAACCACTAGCCTATATAAGGACAAACCCCTCACACATTTGGAAAAAAAGTTTTTCATTTCCCAGTTTCTTCTTTTCTTTCGTAGGAAGTCAACACCACTAAGGTGTTGGTGATTTTTCATTTTGTTGAATCCTTAATCTTGTAAGCTTTTAATCTTTTTCCTTTGATTGTTTAAACCTTAATCATCAATATAATCTTTCCATTTCATCTTGTTCATCTTGTTCTTTGATTTAAAGTTTTAAAGTTCTTGTTTGGTTGATTTTGATCTTCAAAAGTTAGTGGGTTTCGTGTTTTTATGATTGGGATTTGTTGTTTATGGTTAGTAAACGAATTGTGTTTAGTTTTGTTCAAATCCTTTGGTTAAATTTGGTTTGTTTGGATTAAAATCATTCTACCCTATTCTTTCTGCTACTGTTCTTCGTACCCAGAATATTCCGAACAAGAAGTTTATTCCGAGTAGGAAATTATTCCGTGTAGCCCTTTATTCCGGATAGCCCATGTATTTCGAGTAGCACCTTTATTCCGGATAGGATCATTATTCCGAGTAGCATATTATTCCGGATGGCAATTTATTCCCGATAAGACCTTTTATTCCGAGTAGCATTTATTCCGAGTAACACCAATATTCCGGATGACAATTTATTCCGGATAGGACCTTTTATTCCGAGTAGCCTATTTATTCCGCATGGAGCTTTTTGTCTGATTTATTCCGGATCAAGCCACATTTCGAATCAAGCATTTTTAAGGTTATTTACTTTGTATTCAAGTTTTATTTTTATTAATTAATTGCTTCTAGTTTACTTTTAATTACCTTACGCATTTACCTTCTTAGTAACATAGAAAACCAAACCCACTATTTGTCACCAAGAACAAATCATTCCACTTTTAGCTGTGATCAATTCGAGAAGATTCCGAGAATAAATCTGAACCCTATGAAAAGCCTTGTATCAGTATCTTGAAGCCACCTCTTTTGTTGTTCCAATGTGTTTAAAGAAGCCTTATAGGCTTGAACCTCTAAAAAATACTTATCATTCTGATCATTTAAGTCATTATATTGGGACAACAATTCTGAATATTTATCATGAAAACCAAGAGGACAATGTTGTACCTAAGGTGAGATGCCCAGAAGAGCAAACTCGTCTGCTTCCTCTGCATCAGATAGATTCCCAGCAATCATTGCAAACACGTCAGTAGAGGACTCAGCTGATTCCAATGTAGTAGTCTGATGATCATTCCAGTTGACCATAGAGTCAACAGATACCAATGCCTTCTTGTCATCCTTTACCTCCTGAACCTTAAAAGCTAAATATCTGCTTTTCTCTTGGTCATTCTTGTTAGGGCATTCCCTTGAAAGTGACCTTGCTGCTGGCAGTTATAGCATCGAACCTTGCTTCTATCAAACCTTGCTGGATCTCGTGGGTTGTAACTAAATTTACGACCTGCTTTCTTCTTAAATTTATGAACCCTAAGAGTGAGCATGGCCATCTGCCATTTGAGATCCATTTCATCCAGGTCGAGTTTATCAACCTGTTTGAAGTCATCAAAAGCAAGTTGTTGTTGAGCATCAACGTCAGCAACAAAAGAATGAAGAACGGCTTCTACCATGCTACCAGACTTGACTGTAGGATCAGGAGCAGAAGTATGTTGAGAAGACACAGTATTGCTTGGGCTACTAGCATAAGACATGGGACTGGATGCCATAGAACTCACAAAGGCAGAATTAGCAGGAGTGGGAAAAGAATCACTTGAATATCCTCTCACATGAGGTTCAAAAGTTTTGAGCTTATGAAATAAATCATCAAAGTTGAGATAGTCAAGCCCACCTTTTGCTTTTAGAGAGATTACCACCTGATTCCATGAGTAAGGTAAGGCTCTAAGAAATCTTGCATTAATATCACCATCGTCAGGTTTTGACCGAAGTTGATTCAACTGGCTCAATATCTTTTGGAACCTGTCATACCCTTGATGAATACCTTCAGTTTCTTAGATTTTGAATTCTGTGAATTCATCTCTCAGCATGGATCTTCGCATTTTCTTTGACTCCTCATTCCCATCAAACCTTGCTTTTATTCCATTCCAGATCTCTCTAGCATCATCCAAATGGTAGAATTCACCCATGTGATCATCAGGAAGAGATTGAAGCAAAATAGTTTTTGCTTTGACCTCCTTCTGAATGGCTATGATTTCTTCATGAGTTTTAGGGTCAAGAAGAGTAATATTACCATTCTTGTCTCTTCCAGTCAGCTTCCTGCTGTTCCCATTCAGAATAACTTTCCAAAGGTCTTGATCAGTGTTGGTGATCCACCATTCCATCTTCATTGCCCAACTATCATACTCGTCCTTTTTCAGAAGAGGAAATTTACCATTTGTGTTGGAAACAGTAGAAACGATCTGCTGAGGTTGCAGAGTTTTAGGAGTGCTATCTTCTCCTGTTTGAGTAGAACTTGAGGCAGACATGATTAAACAAAAATGTTAGTAATAAGAAAAATTGATTCTTCTTGTACAGAGACTCTCCCAGGCTCTGATACCACTTGTTGGGTCCACTAGATGTGGATCTTGCAGCCTGTCAGGAACGGTGAACGACTTCTGTAATCACAAGTTTATTCATAGAGAGACTCTATACACAATACAAGTGCGGAATACAAATACTATAAAGAAGAACAGAATAACTATAAAGACTTGATCCTTTCTAAGGATTTCTAATATTGATAATGACTAGAATTACGTTTGATGAAGGTGTGTATAACCCTTCTGCCTAAGGTTCATTTTATACTACAAGGAAACCCTAATACATCATTAAACAAAACGTGTAAAACTGATATGCATATCCTTTCCTAACATATCTCATGCATATCTTAACAGAATAATAAATAAATAATAAAGTTTGACTTTAACTAGGACCAGGAGCACGACTTGCTCCTACCACTACTAGGACCAGGAGGAACTACATACCTCCTAGTCTACCTACTACAATTAACTATTCCAATGGTCCTAACAGAGATCATTTAATTGATTCAGGTATTGTGACCAACCTCTTTTGTAAATCGAAACTATGTAAAGATTACTCGATTATGAGTACTTCTGTTTACTCCAGATCACGCTGACTTATAGTGTCCCGTGGAGTTTTGTCTGGTAATTATTACTAGTAGAGAAAAAGGTAACAAAGTGTTTGTTTGTCTGTCATTTCATAAATTTGAAACGCATTAATCATCTGATTCTTAGAAAATTTCATTAAAACTTAAATAAAAAAGAAAACAAAAATGTACATAACCGTAAAACGGATCAACAACAAATAATTTAACCCACACAAAAGTGACAAGAATCATAGGAAACCAATATTCTTATTCAGTACGTATATAGCCTCAATTCATACAATAACATGATACCTCAAAATAATCAATCCAATACGAATATTGGACATCATTACATCAATACATCAACAATAAATATATAAATAAAAAATAAAACTCAACCAGGCACTCTCATGATCTGATCTCGATCGAAAAAAATCAGTTTCTAAGAAACGCAACCAAAGAAAGAACCAGAGAAGTCCCAATCATAACACCCGAAGCCTGAGCCGAAAATGCTAAAATATCATGATTTAGCTTTTATTCAATTGTTTATGGATAGTAATTAATTAGATTCTGAAATGGAGGAGGAGTTAGAAGCAGGTGGTAATACATGTATTTATGTTGAAGAAGACAAGGGTAATATAGTCATTTTATGCTTAAATTGGTATAGTCGGAACAAATTTGAAAGTATAATGATAAAGTCACGAGATTAATTAGTAAATGTTTAAAGTCAGCACAAATCAATAAGTAAGATGGTATTTTATACCTTTTACCCTTTAAAGAAATTGACCAATTTTAATTCTTACTTGATGACGTTAAGTACCTTGATAAATTAAAACTTCTTATTAATAGAGAAAAGTTGGTAACCAGTTAAACAAAATGGTTATGACCAGTTTAAAAACCGATAAAACACAACTAATCTGGTTAAAAGCTAGTTAAAATCTTACGAAACCGTTTTTATCGATTCAATTTGAGTCGAGCCGGTTTGTTTAACGGTTGACTAAAATGAAGTTGTTTACTGGTTGATTAAAAAACGGTTTCTAATCGGTTTAAAAACCTACTAAAACCAAACTAATCTGGTTAAAACAATTTAACACAAATCAATTGGTTAAAAAATTACAAAAGCGGATTCAAACCGAATCTGTTTAAATCAAACCGTTTTGTTGACCGATCAACTAAAAGCGCACAAACCATAAACCCTTCGAAACAACAAAAAAAAACGACCCACCGGGCGGGTTACGACGCTAGTATATACATATATACATATATATATATATATATATATATATATATATATATATATATATATATATATATATATATATATATATATATATATATATATATATATATATATATATATATATATATATATATATATATATATATATATATATATATATATATATATATATATATATATATAGGGAAGTTAATGTGAGAGCTTTTTTAAAGTTATAAAAATGAGAACTAATCTAAAATACCACTAAAACATTGATACATAACCATTTTACTAATACTACACAAAAATATACATTATTTATACAATTAAACACTCCACGAACTAATAAACAATGGATAAGTGTGTAATAAATTATTGATACACAATTAAGAATGTAATACATATAAATCAAAATCTCAAAAAGTTAATATCTTATACATAAATTGGTACACTTGATACACAACAACCACTAAATACTTGATACATAATACCAAAACATGATACGTATCACACCTCGAATCAAAATGTATCATTTAGATTTCGCTAATTTTCAAAAGAAAACCCATCGAATCTTTAAAAAATATATTTTTACTTAATCAGTTTAAATTTTGATTTAAATAAAGTGTCATTTGTGAGATTTTGGTTGGTTCTCATTTTTACAACTTTAAAAAGTTCTCATATGATCCAAATTCTATATATATATATATATATATATATATATATATATATATATATATATATATATATATATATATATATATATATATATATATATATATATATATATATATATATATATATATATATATATATATATATATATATATATATATATATATATATATATATATATATATATATATATAGATTTGTGTTCATGTAAGAACCGATCTTAAGATAAAAACAATAAGAACCAATAAAATTCTGACAAGTGTTATTTAATTTTAAAGAAAATGATAATTGCAACAAAAATTAAAAGGGTACTATAGGTAATTGTTTTTCATCTTAAAAGGGTACTTAATACGTTATCAACCTAATTGATAATTGCAACAAAAATTAAAAAGGTACTTAATACGTTATCAACCTAATTGTTGTTGCAATTAATATGTTAGTAGGACAATTTATTGATTTTAGATCGAGTGATGCTAATTTTGGGTTAAACAATAACCACACTAAATAATTAGCCATTGTTAAATAAGATAGCCGGATACATCATAATGTTATTAAAATAATATCTTATACATCATTTTAGAGTGTCCATCGATTCGGTTCTCGGGTTGTTCTGTTTATTCAGTCGGGTGATTCGGTTAATTTTTTTCCTCGGTCAACCTGAAAACCAAACCGAATCGAAAACCGAAAGCCGAATTTGGATTCGGTTTTGTTTGCGGGTTGACTTGAATTATCCGAATTTAAAAAAAAAATATATATAATTATATAGATATTTAGCAAGAATAATTATTTCAAGTATAAAAACTACTTTTTTATATTAAGATTATATTTTAATAACTAATTTCTATAAATTAGAGTTAAATTAAATTTTAGTAACAATTTTATATAAATAAATATATAAAAAATATATATATTTGTATAATTTCAGTTTTCGGTTCGGTTCTCGGGTCCGACTGCTAAACCCATATCCAACCCGAACCGTATTTTGTAGTTCCGCTCGATTCGTTTTTCACCAAAAACTCGACTTTTATTTTTGGTTCAATTTTAGTTCGAGTTCGACTCAATTTGGTTTTCGATTTTTGTGAGTCAAACCTAAATTATGCACACCACTGCATCACTTTGTGTCAGGTATAGATTTTAGTAGATGAGCTTATTTGGAGTGTAGATTAGTATAAATTTAAAGTGTCAATTTTTAAAGCAAATTTGTAGCAGAGTGATGTTCTCTATTTTTCTTATTGGATCCATTTGAAGTGTCGGTTAGTGGATAGAGTTATATTTAATAGTCAAGCTCACATTTTAAATTTAATTTAAATATTAGAATGACACAAACTTATGTATGTTATTTTTAGTGAGCTGTCTATTTTTTTTATTTTGGGCATTTTTTCAATGGAATGCGTATTTTTACGAATATATGTCATTGGTGTATTTTATTTATTTATTTAGGCGTGTATATTTTTTTGATACGTATCACTTGTAGTATTTTATTTTTTTGTGTATTTTAGTTGGTTGTTCATTTTTCTTGATATGTATCACTTGGTCTTTTATAACTGGTTGTGTATTTTTTGAGTATGTATCACTCAGGTCTTTTATACTATAGTTGGTTGTGTATTTTTATCGATACATATCACTTTACTCTTTTTAGGTTGTTGTGTTATTTTCCGGATACGTATCACTTGATCTTTTATAGTTGGTTGTGTAATTTTTTTAAATCCGTATCATTTTATTCTCTTTTAGTTGATGGTGTTTTTTACATATATGTGTCATTCAGATTTTTATTAATCGGTCATGTGCCATTTTTTTAAATATGTGTCATCTGTGCATTTTTTTATTTACGCGTATATTTTTTCAGATACGTATCACTTGTAATATTTTAATTTGTTGAGTATATTTACGAATACGTATTACTTGAATCTTTTTAGTTGGTTGTTCATTTTTCTTGATACGTGTCACTTGGTCTTTTATAGTTGGTTGTGTATTTGTAAAATATGTATCACTCGGGTATTTTATAGTTAGTTGTGTATTTTTATGGATACGTATCACTTGGGTCTTTTTATGTTGTTGTGCATTTTTCGGATACATAACACTTGATCTTTTATAGTTGGTTGCGTATTTTTTTAAAATACGTATCATTTTATTCTCTTTTAATTGATCGTGGTTCTTTTACCGATATATCACTCGGATCTTTATTAATCGTTCATGGGTTTTATTTATGTTTTTATGTTTTAAAAAATTGTCTATGCATCCAGTTTGACTAAATTGAAAATGTAGTAAGCGTATCAAACAAAAAGTAAAACGTTATATAATAGAATAGAGAGAAAAATGGGTCAATGGTAAGTTGCTTTTATAAGCGACCATATATGTCTAACCTAATTACAAAAATGCCATCCAACTAATTTTAATTAACTAATAGCATTAATGAGATATCCGACGGTTAAGATTGGTTCTTATTATTTTTATTTTAAAACCGGTACTCACAATAACGCCTATATATATATATATATATATATATATATATATATATATATATATATATATATATATATATATATATATATATATATATATATATAGGATGGTTCTTGTGAGAACTAACTTAAAGTTAATAAAACAAAAACTAATTCCCACCCTTAGATCAAATAGTTTATGTTAGATAAAATTAGTTTTAAATAAATGACATTAATAGTCATTAAAGAGAGTTTCAAGGGTAATATCGTACATATTTTTGCCACATTATTTTTTTGCCAGCCTTATCAACCCATCATCATCACAAACCTGGAGCACATTTTGATACATCGTGCTACTGTGCATCATATACCACGAGTCCGGTGTACCGGTGTCACCAGCGGCACAAAGCCAAACGGTGTCCGGTGTACCATGTGTACCCGAAGTTTACCATGATGTACTAGCGGATCTAAACACATCGTTGTCAACCGATCTAAATCGGCCATTGTTTCCGATGATTGGTATATATAATATGGAAAAAATAGAACTCTTATTTAGCTTCACAACTAAGAAACCTAAAGATACAAAGCTAACATTAGTCAATGTACGACTAATATTCACTGACAACTAAATAAAAGAAAAAGATCCAAATATATTGTGGTATTCTAATGAATCAGTTAAATTCATGTGTTTCAACTATCTTGTAAACAAATCAGATACATATACAGATCTGTGTACCAAGAACACGAACCCAGAATCTATCGAAACCGAAGAGCAGCAAATTCCGGTGTACCGGAATCTGTGCGGTTTACCCAGAATGCAATACAAACCAGATATGTGTGTCAAATATGCACATTTCGATCCGACCATCTTGTACAAACCAGTGACATCGGTACATCAGCGAATCATCGGTACATCATCGGTACATCAGTGAAGTAGTGATACACTAGCGAGGCAGTGGTACATCAGCGTCATCAGCGCCGTGTTCCACGTGTTATACTCGATACACGATAGTTTGGTGACCGGTGGTGGCCTGGTGGGCGAAGCAGCGACACATCCGCAAGCGGCAGAGGCATTTTTTTCTATTACACCCTATATCAGGTTGGACAATGAAGCCTCACCGGAAACACGAAGTCTCAACTGTATACTAAGTCCTCGCCGTAAAACGCAGAGGTAGATCATGTGGGTAGTCTCGGTGGTTACGTGGGTATTCCGGCAGTTTCTCGACCGGAGGTGGCCTGGTAGTTTAGTAGTGATGATGGAAAAAGATGATGAGGGGAATATTTTAATTGAGAGAAAGAGACGAAGAATGAGATGGAGGCTGGCATATTAATGTCTTTAGGGTTAACCTATTGTATATTAAGTGAATAAAATACCTATAATATCCTTTTGCCTATTTATTTAATTATCAGTTTTTTTAATTCTCTAATGACACTTGTCAATTTTTCTATGGGTTCTTATTTTTATAATGTTAAAAAGTTCTCATTTGAACTAAATTATATATATATATATATATATATATATATATATATATATATATATATATATATATATATATATATATATATATATATATATATATATATATATATATATATATATATATATATATATATATATATATATATATATATATATATATATATATATATATATACTAGCGTCATAACCCGCCCAACGGACGGGGTCGTTTTGTTAATTTTTTTTTAAAAGTACGTTTGTGTATTAATTTTTATGTTTTGCAGTGGGAGTAGTTTTTGTTAAAAGAAAACTTAAACGAATCTATTTTTTGATATTTTTGTGAGTTGGCCCACCCAATAGACTTGTTTAGTCCCATGTCAATTTTCGTCTTATTAATACGGGCAATTTTTTGTGTTAACATTTTTTAGAATTACAATTTTGTATTAATTTAAATTTTTCAATGGGTCTCATTTTTGTTAAACAAAAACTTAAACGAATCTATCTTTTGATATTTTTAGGGCTTGGCCCACCTTAAGGACTTATTTAATCCTATGTCAATCTTTCGTCTTAATAATACGGGAGGGTTTGTTTCGTTTTTTTAAAGAACGTTTGTGTATTTTTTAAGTGGGAGTCATTTTTGCTAAAAGAAAACTTGTAAGAATCATTTTTTGATATTTTTAAGGCATTTCTTATCTATTTTTTTATCTTATGTCAATCTTTCGTTTTACTAAAACTTTCTTTTTTATTAAAAATTTGTTTGTTAATATTATTTTAAATAAATATTTCTTGATTTCTTACTTTTAATTTATTCTTCCATTTTAAAATTTTAATTTAAAAAAAATGATTTTTTTTACATTTTAAATTTTAAAAAAAATATTCTTTTGAAAAGTGTTATTTTTCTTCTTACGAAAAAATATATCTCTTTTCAAAGTCAAAAAGGAAAAGAAAAGCATTTTTCCCTTTTTAAAAGAGTTGAGTGTAATTTAATCTAAACAATTTTAAAAATTAAAAAAATAATTTTGTAATAAAAGTAAGAAAAAAATTAGTTTTGAGCTTTGTAATAATATTGATTTTTTCGTAAGAATTGTTTTTTCACTTTTTAAAGTTAGCTTTATTTTTATTGTCAAAATATTAAGCGTACGAAAAAAATTCAATTTTTTAAAATAAATACCAAAAAAACGTGTACTACTTAATGTGTTTTTCTAAAGCTTGTGTCTTGATTTATATACTATCATTGTAGTTGCAACTCTAATAAAACTTGTCATTTGAACTATTACATACTTTCAAACATTTTCCATAAAAAGTATTGCAAAAACAATATATCACAAAGGTTTAGGCATCAGAATATCAACAAACCTATCTTTTTTCATTTGTCTATGTGCCTTGCGTAACGTGTAGGCCTTTCCCTCGAGTTTATAAGAAGCAAACCTTACTTCACATTGATTTACGAATCCTAAAACCTTAGTATTTTCTCTGTGTAACAAATCCAGTTATTTGTTGTTTGTACTACTATAGTTGGTGTTTAGCTGAAAATTTGAGTTTTTTTTCTTGTTCAAACCGGAGACGAGTAAAAAGGTATGGACATGTCTTAGTGATAGAAAAGTATATTACCACATGATATATGAGCCTCGTTGTCCTTTACCCAGGAACAAAATTGGGTAAAACGGCCCATTCGAGACCCACCATATCCAATTAAAACACAAAAAAACAATAAAAAACTTAATTAATGAAGTGATTAGAATTATTGTATACGTTTATCCGTTGCGCACCATCTTATTGTAAACGTTTTGTATGAACCTATAAAGTGATCAAAATGAAACTTAATTAAGCAATCTCAAAGTAAGAGTATATATATGATAATCTAATGCACACGTACGTTAGCAGAAATATTAGTTGATTGCATATGCTACAAGCCTACAGCACAAAACCGTTACTAACTCAAACAACATTCACCAATCAACATAATGTGCAATATTTAAATTAAATTATAATATCTACATCTAGCATAATTGGGGCTAACTTTTATCTCTACTTGGAGTGTGTTTAAGATTGCTTCCATGTTTCTGCCTATTATATGTTTCAGCAGATAACACAAAGTGCTTATAACATAGGAAAATCACATCCTCTTATAACAATATCACCACTATTCTTCATCCGATAAAAATGATTGAATGTGAAAAGCAGATCTATTTTACGCACAACTATAACTTAACACAAATTAAATAATAAATTAGAAAGTAACTATTTGAGCTGGTATGTCACTGTTCTAAATGAAAGTAATCACACCGATAACAGAACATGAATTCATCGTAAGGTTTAATATAGTTCATAATGTTTTCAAGCCATGCGTTTAAACATTTGCAAAAAAAGACGACAGTTCAAAAATAAAAGCAAAATAACTTGAAGCTACAGTTTGATAAACACATAATCCTTGCAGATGGCTTTCACATTTCTTTTGACTCTTCCTTTCAGTTGATTTACATGTCCTTAATCAACATTTTCTTCCTCCCGCGTTGTAATTATTGGTTACTCTGTCGTGAAAGATAATACATACTATTGTAAGTGACCCACCACCAACTGTTTCATGGTTGGTTGAATGAACCTAATTTCTACTACTAATTACAGTAGTAAAAATACTACTTAATATACCCTCAAAAGATCAACTCTAAACAACCTATAGTTAACGCTGTGCAAAAGACCAATTAGAAGTGCATGAAACAGTAGAATTCTAAACGACCACATATAATTAAAAGTTATACAAAATACCAAACAGGGGTGATGAAACAAAATAATTCTAACCGACTTTTCCACTTTAAGCTCAATGTAGATTAGACGAACAAAGAATATCATATATGGATTGCTTACCACTTTAAAAAACACTATAGCTTTGGGCAGAAAGATTAATGAGTCCGCAAGAAGGCCTTAACTCATCTCCAATATCTTAAACGCATTTAATTTATTGTATGAGCAGATATGGTCAGAGTAGGAGGGTGTACAAATTTTTCACACACTATTTGATTCTAGTTTTTTACTTTAAAGGATACCCGGTAATTAATCAATATATTTTAAAAACTAATAATATAGGTGTCTTGAAAAATTAAACTGCTCATTAGCTAAATTACTATATGTATTTGAGAACTGAACTATATTACTATTGCTAACGAAGGGTGGATCTGGTTATGTTAGACAACGTATGGTTGGTAAACGTTTTTGGTTATTTTTTTATTACAGGCCAGAGAATAACATAGCATTAATACTCTTGAGTGTGTTACACATTCCAAGCCATGTCACACAAAAATCAAGTAGCAGAACAAAAGTGTGAAAAGGATGTTACTTGCACCTTCATCCGTCTTGGTTAATATATACATAATATAGAAATAGTCAATGATTTCACGTGTACCTGTGTTGGTAACCGCAACATCATTATCGTCATCACTTTTGTTATTGTGTCATACATTTACGACCTTAAGCGCCGTGATCAAATAAAAGCCATGGCTACAACCACAACTGAACTTAAGTTTCCCTACCAATATACCAGCGTACCCTCAAAAGCCAGGTATGGCTGCCACCATAGCCTATATCAGGTTGCCATGCCGTCACTGCCAAATACCGGCCCTAAATTGACAAACAATAGCAAAACAATCAGTTAACAAACAACATCGCGAAAAGAAAAATTAATCACAGGTCCAAGATCAATAGAGAAGCGCATTACACCTAAAAGATACCTTGTGAAATATGAAAAACCTTTGTAGCCGAGTTGGAGAAGTTCACAGGCGTTGGTAAGAGGAAATTGCCTTTAAAAAATAGCTTCATCAAGTGGGCTAAGATCATCCTGATCATCACAACTGTAGTAAATGGTTGAATCGGCATATATGCGTACCAATGTAAGCTTTTAATGTAATCCAGATTTCAATTGAAATATTAGGGTTTATGATGAATTCATAACTAACGAAACTACTAACACTAACACAAATATAGATAATTCATTCAAGTATTAAAACTAATAATATGAAATCCATAAAACTGCATAAAGGGGAATGGGGAATAATCATACCTTCATTCATCAGTTTTTAGTGGTTTTTTTCACCTTATTTTGTAGTCCCGGTCATGTACCATGTACCGGGATTTGGTACCGTTTCGGTACGGTACCTGTATAGTTCTGGTTCGATGCCGGGATTTAGTAAGACTTCTCTATATCAGTCATATAAGTCATAAGGTGGTGCAATTACCTTTGTCATATGCGTAAATAACATGCGAATTTAGTAAGACTTCTCTATATCAGTCATATAAGTCATAAGGTGGTGCAATTACCTTTGTCATATCAGTCATATAATTCATTTATTTTACATATCTTCTATATTATAGAGCATACATATCTCATTCCCAACCAAATCACAAGTTGTTGCAATTACCTTTGTCTTAAGGTCATTAATAATGGCCCCACTGTTCTTTTACTTGATGCATGTATGGTATTACAAAACACAACCATCACCTTACTATCTGTTGATTGTACTTACCTGAGGTATCGTGGTTGTAACAGTCCCCGCCTTTGGGTTAGACATAAGTCCTAGAGCTCCCAAAATCTTGCTTCAATATATTAAGAACACATAATAAGTTATGAACGATGAATACATAAATAGTTACAAAAAGTTAACTCACCTGATGTTTAACTATCTAACGTTTTTTTGTTTTGGCAGCCCAAATGTTCTGTACTTATAAGCTCTCTTGAGCAGTTAGCTTGTAATCCCGATGTTGCCACTAGTTTGGCAAAGTGTATACTCCACATTTTGCAGCTTGCATTGGGGAAAACTGTTTCCTATTTTAGCACGCTTGATGCAGTTCCACGAGTTCTGAAAGTTGTTTGTGTTAAAGCTCAAGAGTCCAAAAGGCCTATGAGTGATTTGAGTAGTTGCCAAAAAATGATTGCTTTATCACATTCAAAGAGATAAAATTCACAAGAGATCGTTCATCGCTGGCGTGACTTTGTGGAAGCTTGTATATTCTTCGCGGTTACTGAAACCTCCGTTTCCTTTAGAGTTTCATTTTTCCAAGCATCCATCTCCATGTCCCACACACCTGCGAAAACATATTAGTGATGGGTTGTATATGCGTTGACCTGTGGACTTTGTGATCTCTGTGAACAACCGTTTATCCTACACAAATGTGTTTAAAAAAATAATAGTAAATATGATACATATAGATAGTTTGAAGATCAGAACATCCAATAGTTTGCACTTGTACAATGCAATGTCATAGGATATCCTAGGCATAGAAGCTGCTCTTGTTTTTGTGGCATAATTTTGTCTCAGAAAATTTGATCAGTTCTATCAACTGAGTGATAATGGGGGTATTTGATGTTAGTGAGTATTGTGTTTATAAATAACAGAAATAAAACCAATTTGGACGTGTATTACAGGTTACTTAATTAGTAAGTCAGACTTTCAGTATAAATAGTCGTACCTATGAACAAAGTTCATCGTGTATGGCGAGCCCAACACATCCAATCCTCTCAAATCTTGCCACCAAAAGTAGCAATACCAGGAGAAAGATCTATAAAAAACAGGTCAAAGGGCTAAAAATATGTAGTACATATTGTAACAATGTTACATGTTCACAAAGATTTTAATGATGTTTTCAAGGATCCGCGACTGAGATTAGATGGCAGTGATACAAAAAAGGCCAACCCGATTTTTCTAAAAATAAGACAAATTAAAAAACATACCATTTCCTAAAATGGGCCCATCTGAATAAATAAGGAGGTGGTACAAAGAGTTGCAGAGGACGATATGGGTTCCCTCTAGGCAGACGGCTGCTATAGTTGTAATGAAGATGTGAGGTTTAATGATTATACAGTCCAGAATGTATACACAAAGTGTACCTCGTGTCGGGTAGAGAGTGCGGTGCAAGTGGGCATTGGTCTGCACAAAAGACATACCTTGTTTTCCTCATGCTTGGATCTTGGATTTCAAGGCATTGGCGGGCATTGCTGCCTCAAATTCAACTGCAGCCGTTTCCAAAGTTATGCTCGTTAAGAGAACAATTTAGGCTCTGAACATGAGAAGAAGCGTAATCAGAGTTCCTAGTCTGAATAACCACCATACCAAGTGCCATATCTTTCTGCTATTGTAGCCTAGACAGAAACCATATACACTGTAACATATGCACAAAGTACTACAAATGAGCCGTTGTATGGAAATTATGAGGAACATGTTTTTACTTTAAGGGATCTCACCAAAGCCAGAAACTGATTTATGTAAGGAGTAACCTTCTGTCTCATATAAAATAATTACACCAACACTGATTTAGCCCCAAAAAAGACACTTACCGACCACTATTTGCAGTTGATCAGATGTGATCCTCCACATCCATTGTACAACTCAACAATTCTCCTATAACAATAAGAACCTAATTAGATCTAAAACCTATAAAATCATAAAGAAAACCCTAAAAATTAAACCTTTAAGCACACATCCCCTTTTAAAAATATTGAATACCAAGTGTCAGTGTGTGTGTTTAGTTGGTTCTATACTTCTATGAACGAAAGAGATAAATGTGGATTTTTCTAGAATGAGATGGATAAATGATATACTACTACGGCTATAAAAGATTAACGAGAGAAATTAAACCCAATAAAATAGTTGGGGCGAGAATATGAGTTGGATTAAAATGAGCCTGCAAAGTGACCGTCTTCTGGACCTTAATGGCTCAGGAAATGACCATGCGCCTAATGAAACCATAAATGGGTCTAATTAGAAAAACAAACAATATTTACAACGATAAAAAAACATAGCATATTGTGCTCTCTCATTATCTCCACTATCAACTTCACAATGCGCTGACTAATTCTCTATATTGAATGACCAAGCTCGTCATCTTTCGCGATCCAAGGCTGCACAAAATTAAACTTAACGATACTATAATAGTAACTCTAAGAAAAAGGAATGACCAGATATGATTTTGGTATGTGTGAGCAGCTCTAATGCATTCTGAATAGCTTAATCATGTTGAGAGAGCTTCTCATTGAAACAAAGAGTAACCAAAAGAGATATTTGTCCAACAGTCAACAAACTTCCAACCTATTTCAGTATCATGAAACAAATAGAATATCAAAAAACATTTATAGTGAATGATCACAGATTTAAAATGAGTATACATTATAGTAACTATGATGGAAGTACAATAACTCGTAGGTGCCATGTGCCCAGATCAATAAGTTAAGGATTTCATTCAATAATCAACATTCTAAATCACAAAAAAGGCAAAATAAATTCTCAGCACATAAACATTAATATACATGCGTTCACGTTCAAATGGTCAAAAAACCAATGTAAAGAATGAAGGTAGATATGCAATCTTACCATGTTAGATTTTAGAGCAGGGAGGTCCTTTAAAAGTTCCTCCATTAACACAAACTGATTGAACAACACTCCGTTTACCAGCCTCAGATATGACATCATAAATCTATAGAACAATACTTTCTAAGAGAAATCTGGGACCCCCAATATTGTTTTGTAGTTCAAAACGATGTGAAGTATAAACTTGCAGTTACACAGGTTCCTATAAACCTCTTTGCTAAGTTGAATCAATTAACCCGTATATCATTTTTCATAACCATTAAGGATGGCTGACTACCAACATATGCCCATATCGAGATGGATTTTAGCTTTTAAAATCATAACACAGTGCATAATAGAAGCAGAAAAGGTCCACCCCGTACCTCCATCTGGATGCGCATTGTCTCCGGTAGGCCAGTCAAACCAGTTGACTGTTGGGACTGATTTGTAATTTGTTCACTCCTACTCCTTCCGAGCTTCTTTAACAGTCTGGATTTCTTTTCTTTCTTCTTTTCCTTTGATAGCACTATAAGGCCCCTGTTTAGACAATAATTACATAAAACTCAGGACCAGCGTTCTAAGAGAACCAAGCACAGAAAACTTGCACGCAGAGAAAGAAATACCCTGAAGCTCAACAGCAGCCAATAGAATTTCGTAGGCAATTTCACGGAGATCATCATCGGTATACCTGAAAATGACCAAATCCACAATTTTACACAACTTTAGATGACGAATTACACCCTAGAATACGGCTTATTTTAACCCTTAAGGTTCATGCTCGAACAAACGAAACATTTCTAAGTTCTGACTGGTAACACTTCTCCGAATATGTTGTTACCTGTTGCAAATGAAGGAAAACCCATGACAAGATCAGCAGTATCATTTATCGTTCTCCTTGAATTCCTACGAGTTGTGAGTTCTTCTAAATCTTCGTCGTCCTCAAAATCATAAATGTCATCAACAGTTAAATTCTGATCTTGCCCTGAGACAGATTGTGAATTTAATAGGACATCCGGTTCATCCTCTTCTTGGTCGTCAAAGGGATTTGGTGGTACGTCTTGTGTAGTGCGCGAGGGTACCTCGAAAGGAACCACTGGTGGAGCTCTCCTTGGAGGTGAAACTGATGATTCATGGTTGGTGGCCAGAAAGAACTCACCTTCAGTTTCTGCATTCTTCATGATGGAATAAAAATAATTTTTCAAATCATAAAGCTGAAGTAAGATGACGCAAGTTCAATAATTTGTAGGAATAAGTGCACAAATATTATATTTCTCCCACGACATCAAAACTGCAAAAAGTACAATTCAGAATATCTTTTATGAGCTGCAATCTTATTTTTCCTAGGAACGTTTTAAGCTAGATCAACACATATAGAATCATTTGCGATACAAATAATATCTACAAAGTTACTTATATTAATGAGTTACGATGTCTAATGTGAAACCCTTTTGCTGGTTACGTTATGATGTATATCTATCGAAATATTGTGTTATCAAGGTTGGTTCGAACATCTTTCTAGTAACTCTAACTCTTCAGTTAATATAGTTTCTATATTAGTCCATTCACCAAAATGAACTGAATTACTATACTCAATTACTAGAATCCCCTTGTCACTCCTGCCAACCCTACCACTATCTAAAACATCCTCCTCTATTGAATCATCACCAGAACTTCTGTCCAAATTTAGTTTCTCAGAAGAACCCGCATCTCCACTATCATTTTTCTTAATATCAACATTTCCATCATTGTTGACATAAATATTTTCATTAGTAACCTTTTCCTCATACCTCATCAACACCAACTAATTTGATATCATTAGTATTTGCATTATCATTTTCGTTAGGAAGATCAGTACTTTCAGCTTTCTTAACATCATCAGTTTCAACTGACTCAGATTTGTTATCGTCTATGACCATCTCAGGCTTAGCATCTATCTCTAATTTGACATCATCAACAATTACATTATCTTTTTAATTCATTATTTTTAGTATTTGAGATAGTATCAATAGAAATTGAATCAGATTGTACTTTGCTGACCTCATCTACCTGGTTGGCACGTTCTTCTGGTGATTGTGACTCAGGCTTAGGCTCCCCGTTCACTGGCTTCTGTATCAGACTCTAATCTGTGGTCTAATTTTCCACCAACTCCGCCCCCTCAGATGCCACAACAGTGGTCTCTACAGTAACCTCTTCAACCACCTTAACACTTTCCACATAGTAGTGACAACAATACCATCACCTTCTATAACCGGGTTTTCAGCTAATGACTACAGACCGTCATCAGGTTGAACCGTGACTATTCCTATCTCAACATCTGTATTATCTTCCCCTAGACTCTCATTTTTGTCCCTGGCTGAATATCAAAATAACTATAACATCATTTTTTACCAAAAAATCCAATTCTTGAACATAAAAATTGAACCGTTATTCCATCACAATTCTATTGTTCTCACACACCAGCAGCACAAACCTATTTAACATAAATATCCACACAAAATTTATAGATTTAACCTCTATTCTTTCTGAAATTTCGCAACTGATGAAAAGGGGTATTAGATTAGTGGGATCTCACCACTTTCATGAGCTTCTTTCACTCTTTTATCATGCTCATCTTCTGCTTCATCTTCCTCTCTTTCTTTTCCTATGTCTTCTTTGTCATCGTCATCATCATCTCCCCACCCATACCCACTATGTGATTGTAGAACTGGTGGTGGAGACTTGAACTCAGCACTCATTGCATCCATCCATTGATGAACCGGTTCTTCAGCACTTCCATAGCCAACATCCTATTCTTGAGCATGTGTGTTCCCTTATGCTAAAACAGCAGCCCGAGCAGCAAACCCTAATTAATTAATTAATCGAATGAGTGTACCAATCTTGATTGTTTTTTTTTGAAGATTAGGGTTTTGAAAGAGGGGATGGATCAGTTATTTGTTTATCATGGATGTGGGATCGTTGATCATGGAATGACGATCGTTTGTGTGTGTGTTTTTCCTGCTGGCTGTGTGTTTTCCCCGTAGGTGGGTTGTTGGGAAAATAAAATAAAAAATGAGAAAAAAATAGGTTTAACCCATTATATATAGGCGTGGTATGAAAACGTACTTTTAGAAAAATGCGTCCTGTTTTTTGGAAATTGCGATTTTGTAGACTAATTTTGGTAGGTTTTTGAGATTTTTTAGCTAACAAACAAATTCTATTGGTTTAGAAGTGCCATGTCACATATGACATGGATTAGAGGTGTGGTATCAAGTCATAGTTATACCTATAATATATACATATATATATATATATATATATATATATATATATATATATATATATATATATATATATATATATATATATATATATATATATATATATATATATATATATATATATATATATATATATATATATATATATATATATATATATATATATATATATATATATATATATATATATATATATATATATATATATATATATATATATATATATATATATATATATATATATATATATATATATATATATATATATATATATATATATATATATATATATATATATATATATATATATATATATATATATATATATATTATATATATATGTATAATTATGATTTCAAACCACACTTTTTAATCCAGTCATATCCCAGTCACATATTTAAACCAATAGTATTTGAGTTTTTCCTAAAAAATCTCAGAAGTTTCCTAAATTTCGTCACTATTGGCTATATTTCATTTTCTGAAAACGCATTTTTTCTAAAATCGCGTTTCCAAACCGCGGGTATATATATTACTTTAAACTTCTTTTTTTCCTTTTTTTCCCCACAACCACGGGTCAAAACACACACAAAGCATCCATGGTTCTCTAAACAACGGGATGTAAACCCTAAATCCAAAAGACATTAAAAAACAAACAACCTTTGATCTTTTTTGTTTGATTCAGATTCAATCGTTCAATTTTTCTTCCAAAAAACATTAAGATCAAAAGATCAAAAAACCAAAAACATTAATATCAAAAGAACATTAATTTTGATCAAAATATCAGATTCAATCGTTTAATTATTTGATCTTTTTTTTCCAAAAAAGATTGGCAGATTCAAGATCGGGTAAAAAGGAAGGATTAGTAGATCCTGGCATGGACGACATGGATTTCTCTTTTTTGCAGTTATGTCTCAATTGTTTAGTTATTCTCATTCACTTAAAAACTAATCAAGTGTTGGCTTTGAGATCAATTTTTTAAGAACTCAAGGTAATCAATAATTGCTAATCAGTAATTGTCTTATTGCATAAATGAACAAGATTATGGCAGCAAGCATAGTGGCTTTGGGACCTGTTTTAACTCAAGGTAAGATCAATTTTCTAAATCATAAAATATTTAAATCATTAACTTTATTTAAATTATTAACTTTATTTACTCCTCGCGAAACCCGATGTGGATCCTATTGGTGAGGAAGTAGTGTTGGGCTTAAGGATGTTCCAAAACTGGGCGTTGATCACCCCTTTTCTATTATTTGGTTGAGTCTCCTACTGAATCTTCCATTAAAGCATTGGTTTTGTGGCTAAATGGAGGTACGCTCTAAAAAAAATTATATCTTTATTCAAAGATTTTGTTTCTTTAATTTTGTTGTTATTGTTCACCATGACCAGGATGTTCTTCCATGATCCAGAATTAAAAGTGATGGAAAAACTATTTTCAAGAATGATTTTGCATGGAGCAACAGGTAATCTTATTCGAACATTTTTCCTTGCCTATTATACTGATCTTAAATCCATAAACATGATCAATGTTATGTGCAATTGCAAACATGTTTTTTCTTGAATCCCCTGCTGGAGTTGTTTTATTCCAATACAACTTATAATCATAATCATTCTTGTGACAAAACACTGCCAATGATGCTTACATTCACTCTTAAGGAAAACTGAAATGAATCTCGAGATTCAAACACGTGTTACTCAGGAAACACAACCACCACTGGTATGTATAGTTTGATTGCATTCTAAGGTTGCAATTAAAGTACAACAACAAGCTTCAAGGTGCACAAACCTTTTTGATAATTTTCTATGTTCTTTTTAGAGAACTGTGGGATTTAAGCAAGCGGCGACTCTGCGTTTCATGAAAAGATACACTCGCTCCTCCCCTCGCCTTGCCGTTCCTTGGCTGGTAATTCCACTGAACTCTTCACTTTTTAGCTATAGTAATTATTGGTTGTATCTTGTGAATTTAAAGCTTTGTGATTTTGTAAATTTTGTGTCTTTCGTAGACACCATTTCTGCTGCAATAGGGGTGTTTGGATTCTGATTTGAATAATATATGAGAGACGTTGAACTGAATGCCCCAAACCTGTAGCACAGACAGACAAAAGTTGTAGACTTCATTTATGACTTTTCATTCACTGCATCTTTCAAACAAAGAGAGATATCACAGAATTAAGTGATCCTTCTTTCACAAAATTTTGATTAATGAAGTTTTTATATAATATTGACTTGTAATGTTTCCTTTTCTCCTGTGATAGGCCATCAATAACGTGGTTATCCTCTTAGAGGGCTAAATATCACTTCCTGAAAATTTGGTCAGTTCTCATTGTATTAATATTCAACTATACTTATTTATTACTTGGATTATCTTACTAATCGTTACCTTGACTATATCTTTAAAAAACAAGAAAAGAAAAAAGGATGTTCAGTAGTTTTCTAAAGTTCAGAAATTTAATGAAACTTAAGTATCGTAAAAGTTAGAAAGTAGTATTATTGACTCTTCTATGTTGTTTGGGGGTTCCCTTTAGCCACTCAAACACCACCATCAAATGTTTATGAAGAATCACAAACACCCCAACTCATAACGCGAGCTAAGACCGATCGGGTGGGGTGGGTGATGGGTTAAATCACGTTGTGTGATGGTTATTTGTCTAGATATTTTGTTCATAACCTTAAAAGCTAAAACTATTAGTCTAGATATGTCTAGGTATTTTGTTCTTCACCGCATTACATCTTGCATTTAGATGGTGTGCGTCATAACATAGTCAAGAGAAGCTCCATTTCGTTGTATCCATTTATAAAAATTTTACATGAAGGCTAACGAGATCGTGTGGGCAATCAAAAACCTAAAAAGCACGTACATCACATGGTTGTTGCTGTTTATTGTGTTGATACTACTTGGTTAGACGTTGTTCCTATCTATCTCTACTCCTTGTCTTGAGAATCTTTTTCATAAAATTAGAGAATAGCATGTGCTTTCACTTCTTTAGAGAATGCATCAAACTCAGGTTTCCTAAAAATTCTCTCTAAGTACACCTGAAAAGCAGAATACTATGTTAATTTCTATGCATCTTTGCCTTATATCAACTCTCTTAGGATAAGCTATATGTATAACAAAAAGTTATTTTAGTTTATCTGCGTGTTTGTCCCACTGTGACACAAGGTGCTTATACTTTATGATATTTGAGCACTTTCTGTATTCATTTTTACGCAAAGTTCATATTATTTTGAAAGATTGTAATTTGTAACTAATATCAGTGTCATCAGCGGAGGTGTTTGCTGACACTCAGCCACTTATACATTCAGTTACGGACAGAACTACATAAGCATCTCTTTGCATATAGCCAGGGTCAGTTTTGGAATTTAGATATAAAAAGTAGAAAAGGCTGGAATGGGCCTTTGAACTTCCAGCAGGAACCTAAGTCACGAGCATTAAAAGATCCTCAGTTGTGGCACTCACAACTATACAATAATTATTATTTTCTTATTGGTTCATGAAGAGGCGGAAAGAGACTGAATGGTAAGTTTTTTCATTATTGTAGTCTCAGTTGAAACCGATCCATCATTGCCATTGCTTTTTACAAGTTTCTTGCTGATAACAACATAGTAACTTACTATAATTTGAATTTTCTAGATGAACAAATAATTTCCTTTATTAAGCAATCCTAAACACCCCCTTATCTGCAGATAAAATGTTAATTTTAAGTCGGAGTGGCGTCGTTTGTTTCCTCTATTAAGAATACATCCTGATAAGATTAAGTTGCGTGTTTGGGTCATACTTTGTTAATGAATATAATAGTATACTCTATAAATTTAAGGTGCTTTAAACGTAAGAAAAAAGTAAACTGAAAAAGTACAATGCGCATCAGAAAAAGAAGTAAGTTTTTTATTTGTGGAGTCTATTTTTATTATTTATTAAGTGAAATTCTATTTCATTCTCTGTTTCTAATGAAAGTGTTCTGGCCTGGGGTTCAGCTGAAAGTTATCATAAATTGGTGGAGAAATTAATAATTCCAAGATATTCATCAGTGCATAAACGGTGTTCTTATAAGTGTCACTGTTGATTTATGTATCACATGAGAAACGCCCAGGATTTGATCATAAATTCCAGAAACGTTTTTGGGGACTTGATGATGAACTTTTAGTAATTGGAAGATTAGTTGCAAGTGGTCCAACTTATGTAAGATTAGTCCTAATAATTTCTATTCTTATAAGCCCAGGTGCACTTTTTCTACTCTTGATGGTTTACTTCAGGTGATGTATCCATTATACGTCCTCATAATACGTTTTATTATGTTTTTTATGATCAGGGTTAGATATAATGATTATGTGATGATCGATGGAAGCGAAGAACGTTGTAACAAAGAACAGGGGATGACTGTAAATGTGACGCATTCACATGCGATCATCCACTAACAATTTCATCGCATAATGAAGTGTCTCCTGCTCTATCTCATAGCTGTTGTGTGGGTACATGTTGAAATGATCAACCTGTTAGTAGGCATCAAGTCGATCTGATTATGTTCTTTACAATTTGAAAGACAACTTTGCAAGAATATAAGATGCATCGAATTTTTTCATTCCTGTTTTTCTCAATTTCCATGGATCAGGAACACCACTCTTTCTAGGATCACCCCTATATCCCTTAGCAGGTACGTTTAAATGTTAGTTTCATGTTTTTTCCCTTTTTCCTACGATGCGTGATTACAATTTATGGCATGTCTATATTTGTCTGCTTTGGTTCCACTCAAGCATAGTTATTTTTTTATTTGATTATTCTTAGCTCTAAGTAGCAATAACAGTCTTACTATAACAATATCTAAGTAACAATATTTACTTATGTGGCATGCCATAGTGAACGTAAATGCATACCGAATCTCACTGAGCCAGTATTAGAACTTGAAGACTGACAACGAGACCAAGAGCAAGCACATGTAAATTTGCAAAACCACGTCACCTTATAGTTTTACTGTGCAGGGGAAGAGTTGCATCTTGAATTTATTACTACCTTCATCTGAAAGAAGTTCTGAAGGATATGCTGTTTGTTTTTAAAAGTAAAAAAAAAGCATTCTAAAAGACTTCTCTCGATAAGAACAATTAATATTTATATTATGTCAACAAAACATACGCATATATCAGACAAGAATTAACTTTTATCACAAAAGAAAATTCGAGGATCAGAAAATAATCCAAAAGACAGCTATCTCTTCTGACTTCAAGTCTACAGATTTCACTAATACGAACTGCTGGATGACTATTTCTCACATGCATAGCAGGGGAACGAGATATGCTGTTGTCACGCCCACAGTATCTGTCCCTGTCACATCCATTTCTGAAATAATTATTATTGTACCTACGATGTGGTGCTCTTCCCATGTTGTTATGATTGCTTCCCATGTTGTTATGATTGCCTCTATTGTTTTGGTCTTGGGACCTCTCACGGACTCGGCGGTCAGTTCGGTCACTCTCTATGACAATTCTTGTCGCAATCAGCTAACCCACTGTCCACCATCAACTTCCTTTTCTCTCAGCTTCCTCCGTTCTTCGACTTCTTTTTCCCTTGCTGCCCTTTCCTCTTCACGTGCATTCTCTTTTGTCTCCTTTAAGTACCTGACCTGATTTTTGTATGCAAATAGTTTTTACCAAAAAACATATGATATTTTAACAGATTGTATAATAATTTTTTTGTTATTTGAAAGTGTTTTCAAGTTTTAAAAGGAGATGATAAAGCCCATTTTCTTCCGTCAAACCAATCGGTACCTTAATTACTTTTAGTTTTGAACACAGTTGCATAACTTAAAACTGGAAAAGACCCGACCTTGACTTTGGATTGTCAATATACAACATCATGAACAATCTAATACCATATCTCAAAGAAATCGTTCATAACTGACGACAACATTTATTGGAAGAATTTCTATTCAGGAGGACTGTATTATCTATAAATTATTACTCTAATAAGTTTCAACCCAGTCAAAGTATTAAAAATTTTCAGTAAAATGAAAACCATTTTTCACATTAGGATATGTAAAAAGTTCAAATGGCACCTTAGTAATTCTTTGCGTCAGAAGTTATACACTTTGAAGAATGAATAGATCATTATGTACAACAAGTTTATATTGTTTCAATTGCGGGATCCATAATATTTTTAGTATTCTTTTGGGTTAATGTGAAACTTATTAGTGTGCATGGGTCATATCATAAGTTTGCTGTTGGTAACTGATGGAACTTCTTGTAAGCGATGTTAGGCTACAGTCCGCTACAACGTATATCCTGCCAGGAAATATTCGTTTTTGTCTTTGCTTATTTTCGTGTTTTGTAAGACTGAGATTGATTTTTTACATTAATATTTGTTTTCTACGATTATAGGAGTTACCTGGTCCTAAACATGCTTGCCAAAGAGGCACTTAAAATAATACAACTCATCTTATTTAGTGCCATTTTTAACTTGCATACTTTACATTGTTAATTAGATTATATAATATCATTAACTAAATGTGCAGAATACGAAAGAAGATTGATCAAACTAATGTAAAGATTGAGAAAATGGAACGAAGAGGACTATCACACCCCAAGCAATGCTCCAGATGCTGCAAAGTATAGTCATTTAGGTCCAAAATTTTCAAACTCTTTCTTTGAAGAAACATGGGTTTTGATGCGTAGAAACTTTAAAAACATCAAAAGGACCCCTAAATTGTTTCTATCACGGCTCATGGTATTGACCATCATGGGATTCATAGTGAGTTTATTAACAAAAATGATTTTTTGCTCTAGAAACCTTTTCTTCTGAATCGGGTTGAGTTCGTGAAAAATGAGAATTTCGAACTTTCTCATCTTTTGCTCACAGTACTTCCATTCATGGACAAGGTAACATCATATCACAGTATTTTTAGTTGTTCAAATATTCGTACGTAATTTTATTTTTTGATCACCAAAGACACGGTTCCCTTGGTTTTTTTCCAAGGAAGAGAGTTGCTCGCCACAGAAGGAAAGGAAACAGGGATGCGTTAAAAGTTAAAAGGGTTGAGGCAGATGAAACAGGGCACCAAGCATTGGATGGGAATTATTTTGACTATTTCCAGTGTGTTGACAAATATGTAAGTTTATTTTTCTATCTAGCTGTATTGAGATGATCCAGGTGTCAAATTTTTTTGAAACTAAATAACCAGTTTATTTTATGTGATAAAGTATAATTTGGAAGACTAAAAACACTTGAAATCAGGGAATGAGATGTTGTGAGGCTATGGCTATTTAAATTTAAATCGTGCTCAATAATATTCTTCGTAAAGTAAACTGTTTGTTACATATGATCTGAATTTTCCTGAGTTGTTAAGTATAATTTGAAAGATGAAAAACACTTCAGACACATGAATAGGGTGTTATTAGGCTGTTACTATTTGAACTTAACTTGTCCACCACAAATTCCCCTTCCATATTGCATAGAAAATTGCAGTAAACTATAACACGCGAAGACTCTACTTGATACCATTTTTGTGTCCCACTTCTTCAAGGAGTATTAGCAATGCGCTTAAGTCTGAACATTGTCTTTCAACAATCTGAATTTTTTTCATAATGTTCAGAAAAAAGAAGATGTTACTAAATACTTATGGTCTAAAATGTTGGCTATTTGTATATGAGGCCCGTTAGTTAATAAAACTGATCCGACCCATCTAATCTAAATGCATGAAGACCGTGATCAAGGTTGACCCATCATTTTGGTCGAGTTATTTATTCTCTTTTCTGTTTCACTGAAAAGCAAAAACCATTCTGAACTTTTAGAGTTACCAAACACATGCGTTCGCCGTGAACAAAACATGGTTTTTATTGCATACTGTTATCTAATATCAGGTCCAAATAGAAGAAAGACAACTGACTATCCACAAATACAAGTGATTCAAGAATTGTAGACTTCCAGATTACGTGGATAAAATAGATTCCTTTGTTGCTAACTTTGTTACATTTTTTTGTGCATTTATTGTTTCTACATAAGGGATTACGAGTCAAATTAGTGATCGTGATGTTGCACCCTTTCACGATGGCGGAGTTGATGGTATAATGTTATTTTGTTTATTACTACCTACCTTCTTCACCTCATAGGTTACAATTCATACAGAGTGTTAGATTATCTATTGTATTTTAGCTATTTAAATAACTTGCTACTTATGCTTTTTGATCAATGTCTATGCGTGCAGGCACGTTGAAGCATATATTTTGGATCAAAATTTGAAGCTTCAAGATATTTGGAAGCCGCATCTGTAATTACATTGGAGCAATACCTTGATATTGTTCTAGTTAGGTTTTCTAAAACTATAGAGCATTTAAGTTCTTTAATCAATATATTCTGCACAGATCTTTGGTGAATGGGTTAAGTACAACTATTCCTTATGTTTACCGGCTTCTTCCTATGGTTGAGATCTGATTGTAATCGTGAAGGAGGGGTGAAATTAGTTGTGGCCAAAAGCATGACTCTCAACGGATAATTGTATTCCAACTTGGACATGTACATATTCAGCGACCCGTTGACTGTATAAATCTTTTTGTTGCAGACTCGGATAGTTTCGGGCAAGTAAATATGCAAAAGCAATTCGACTCATACAGTGTGACATATGTTTATACTTTACATTAATGAGTCTTTAGGAGTAGATATATGCATTTGACTACGTCATAGTAAAGTGTTGACATTAAAGGTTCTAAAAAAATAGTAAAATTTAACTTGATTAATATAACACATTAGATCATTTTGATACTTCTGATATGCTGAATAAACATCATGACATTTGGTAGTAAAAGCAGAAAAAAGTAAAATTTTGCATAAAATTTGGTATCGGTTTGGACAGTGAAGTGGATTTGACCTGAAAAGTCAAAGTCCGTGAATTTATGCAGGTTGTTAAATAGAGAGCAATGAAGAGGTTGAAATAAGAACATACTAAGCTAAGTTTACATGTGAAGTTTTCAAATCAAACAATCAACATCGACGGCGGTATTAACGTTGGACGTGTTGTCATGTTTTTTTTTTTGGAATTTTTTATTTTTAATCGTTAGTCTTTAACGTTGGAAGTCTCAGGCTACTTCACTTATGTATGTTTCGTTGAAAATGTCATATATTTGTTTCATTGGAAATGTCTTACGCTGACAATTGATTAAATGGTCAGTTTGTTTGATTTGAGTGGAAACGATTTAACAGCCAACAATCAAAGCAAAAAACAGTCCTGCCCGGGTCGTAATTCATCTTGTTAGTAATTCATTTGTAGAATTTAAGTTCTTTTATTTAGACCCACTGGGTAAGTGGTCCATGAATGAGAGTTCTCTAGGCCAATAAAACATAGTCTGACTTTGTTTCTTATTTATAAAAA